>JASJET010000285.1:0-1200000 GCA_034092305.1 Diaprepes abbreviatus | reverse complement strand
TTGTTGGTTACCTATTCGAGCAACACAACCAATATTCAAATTTTATAACATTTTTACCGCTCATATATAAAAGTCCATAAAATATTCACACTAAACCTGCTAAATCGATGATTACATAGAAAATAAGGTTTTTATGTTTAAACTTTTATCATATTACTTTAAAACATTTACGACTGTAGTCTGTAGGATTCATTTTTATATTTATATTTACAACCAAAATGTCTCATCTGCAGTGAAAAGTTTAGTAAAATTTATATGCTTATTTGGAATATAATGCTTTTTGTCATTTCGTATCTTAAAGAGAAAATTAAATTTAATTCTTTATAAGTGATTTTAAATAAGATTTGCTGTGGGCTCTTCATAAAACATTTTTGAAATAATTATTAAAAACATAATTGTTGATTTTTAATGTTCCATATTTTGATTAGACTGTTTCGTTACATATTTATCGATTTCTTAGGGCTTTCTCAAGATTACCTAAACTATACTTAAGTTTGTCATGATAAGTGTCGTATGATCAGTGGCGTAGCGAAGGCTTTGCAGGATCCGCAGCGCGGGGGGGGGGGGCAAGCCCCCCCCCCGCTCCGCTCACTCAAAAAATCTTTAGAATTCAATTTAATCAATCTCGAATAAACTTTTAAACTCCATTTAACGCAAGGTGTCAGTAATTATTTATTATGAATGGACACGTATGCAACGCAGGGCGTTTAGATTTCTATTAAATGTACAGGGTGAGTCAACGATTGGATGAAGTAGGTTTGTGCCTTTTCGGTGAAATTAACAAAGAAACTATATCTCATCCCTATCGAGACCTTGAAGCAGTTGGGGTAGTTCTTCTTGTAGAAAGTTCAGGTAACTATGGCCATTTAGTGGTTTATTAAAAAAGTCGGGTCCAATAATTTGATTATGATGAATACCACACCAAACATTTAATGACCAGTGGTTTTGATGTTGCACCTCTCTAATCCAAAATGAGTTTTCTGTGGCATAATAATGCATGTTGCGTCTATTTACGGCACCGTTACTTCTAAATGTAGCTTCATCACTAAACATTACCTCGCATAATAAATTTGGATTTAATTGAATCTCCGCATTTATTGTACGACAAAAGTTTACACCACTTTCAAAATCCTGTCCATGCTATTCTTGGTGTAATTCCATGTGATATGGATGATACCTATATTTCTTGGTAGTACGATTAGCGGTGGATTGTGATGTTTCACATAATGCTGCTAACTGACGGCTACCAATATAAGGATTTTCCTGAACATTTAACAATACTTGTAGTTCTTTTTCTTCATTAGTTACTGGTTTGTTGACCACTTTACGTTTTGGATAATCAACAGTACCAGAAGAATCAAATCTTTGCATTAAGTTTTGAAAAGTATGGGTATTAGGCTGGCGTCGATCAGGATACTTCATTTTGTAAATTCTTTGAGCAAGAAGGCAATTTTTTTGAGTCTCTCCTATTGTTTAAATCATATCTATTAACTCATTCTTTGGAAAATTCATTTTACAATATAAGATGAATGCAAAAAAAACCAAACTACACTACATAAAAACCAAAAGAAGCGATTGCGGTTATAAATTTGACACACAGAAAAATGTTCTTTTACATTGTTTTTGCCATGACTACAATGATAATGAAGAATATTTCTGTAAAAAAGTATGGAAAATAAGAAAAACTGAAATATCTCAAAAACTATTATAAATAGGTATAGGATATATTGAACAAAACTTTTAGGGTTTTTATTACTCTGTTAAATAACATGAAAATATACAGGGTGTACCATTTAAAAAAAAGATATTTATTCATTTAAACTTGTTCAAATTTGAGCCGATGTGTTCAACACCCTGTAGCTTTTATTGCAAATATTAGGTAAAAATTATGTTAACTTGTCCTTGGCCTTGTTAAATTCCAAATTTAAATATATTTGTCACAAAATTGAAAACGTTATTTAGGATTGAATTGATGCTTGAAAATGTGACTTTTTTTCTTTAAACTTAATTATCTCAGAAACTATAAAGTTTTGTTATAGTAAACCCTTAATAAAAAAGATTTAAAATTATAAGCTAAATCGAAAATATCATTCGTATATAGGGTGTTCTATTTAAAAAAATACAACTTTATGCTGTCCTAGTTTTTTGGCTCACCCTGTAGAGTCCTAAATATTTTTAAAATCTGCGTAAAAATAAACTGTATCAAACAATAAATATAGTTTCTTTGTAAATTTCACCGAAAAGGCACAAACCTACTTCATCCAATCGTTGACTCACCCTGTACATATATTAAGAAATTATTTTAAGACTCACTAATTAAACCCATTGAGATTTCGCGAAGGGGGGGGGGGTAGTCTGAGCTATCAGATACGCTCCTGTATACGATACAATCTATCTGGTATTATGGCTTTTAATTAACTGTTTAATAATTAAGATTTGAGAACTAATTAAATCTATTTTTCTACCGTGTTTAAATAGTTGCATATATGTACTTTTTTTCAAGCAGAAAAAAAAGAGGAAAACATATATACAGTTTATACAACTCTGGTTCTCTCTCCACATATGTTTCGATGACCTTATGGTCTTGTTTGTGGAGCTGTATCGAATCCAGAGCAACTATCTCAGGAAACAATTTTCTATATAAAATATAAATTTCCAAACGTGTCGGCAGGATATTAAACTGCCGACTTTTCGATGTCAGACTGAAAAATATCGCCAGTCGAACGATATCTATGAATTCACCGGAGTAGAGCAAAGTTTAAAAATTTCATTGAGAAATAAATAAATCTATTTATCTGCCTTTGTAAGAAAAAGAAGTTCAACTTCAAAATTCCATCACATTATATATAAATGGCTCCAAAACAACGAAGGGGATTGAAACAGGAGTGCATGGACTCAGTGCCCGACACCACGGAAGCTTGAGTAAGTCATCAAGCATCTTCCAAGCGGAAATACAGCCCTCAACGAGCTGAATTCTCACGTAATTAGTTTCAAGATGATCTGGGAATGCTTGGAGGAAGGAAATAAACAAATGAAGAAATTTATGTGAGTTCCGGGACACACTGGAGAAGAGAGAAATGAAATAGTAAACAAGCTCGGAAGAAAAGAAGGTGAGAGATTATTTTTCGGGCGCGAACTGTTCAATGGAATCAATAGCAGTGTAATGCTGGAAGATCTAAAAATATAGGAAGAGAGCAGCTGATTCAGTTTCTGGGCAGACTTGGAAGGAATGAGAGAAGCAAGGATACCTCTTGGGAATTACAACCGAAGGAAATTCAAGGAATAGAACAGCGGGAGTAAATACCAATTTAGATTTCTGACAGGAACCTTGACAGGATCTGAAGCGACACCATAAGAAACTCAAATTTACGGAGAGGGAAGACTGTAGATTTTGCGAGGAAGAGGATAAAACATAATAAACAAATATTTTCAGAACGCAGTGCTTCAGAAAACCCTCGATAGTGATTTTTGAGAGCATACTAAGTAAAATATGAGGATCTACCTATTCTAAAGCCGTCGAACATTCTGAAGTTTCTAAAAGAAATAGAATTGGAGAACCTGCACTAGTCCATAAGGTATTCCTAACGACTTGGCAGCAGAAGTAGAAAACAATAGATCTTTTAAGTCACAGTGTATACAGGGTAGAGAGTACTCTATTAAAATCTTCTTTGCTTAATGGAAAAGTCACTAGTCGATGTATATGGGCGTGGAAAGAAGATAATATTATTTGCCCAGATTATTTATATTTAGACGGGATAAAAGTATCTATTGTGGTAGGCTTTCTGTATATATTAAATACTAAGAAATTATTTAGCTTTTTAATATTTACATATACAAAATTCCCATTGTTTTTAACTTTTTCCCTCCTGAATTGAATTCATGGAATTTAAATAATATAATACAAAAAAAAAATTAAAAAACATCGTCTACGTATTTCGTCCAATAAAAAATATGTTTCAAGAGGTTACTGTTAGAGTTGAGGATTTTTTGCTCAAAACTTATCATAAAGATTTCGGATAGTAAAGGATAGATTGGAAAATCCATGGGGAGACCTTCTTTTTGTAGGTAGAATTCTTGTTATATTGAAAATAATTCGGTGTAATGCATACCGATAAAACATTCTCTATCTCATTTTTATTGTTATTTTTTGTTGAATTGTTGATTAGATCTTTTATAGGGATAGGGAAAAGGGAAGTTTTAAATTTTTAGTTTTGTCAATAATTTCTTATAATTTTTTTTATTGTGAATGTGGGTTGAAAATTATCTAATTGAGGTAAAATCTTTTAGCCCTAAAAGGAGGACATTTAGAGCAATATTCTAATAAAAAATGGAACATTAAAAAGCAAAAATTATGTTTTTAATCATTATTAGAAATTTTGTTTGTTTGTTTTAAAGAGTCTTGTTCTGAGATTCACTAAGAAGATTTAAGAATTAAACCCGATCTAGTTGTCATGAAATTTAAATCTTATAGTTGACCAGTTTTGTTTTGCTTATGATATTGTCATAATCTATATTACATATGTCAACAAATAAGCGTTTGTGTAGGGATATTAAGGAAAAGAACGTTGCAATAAAGCCTTGGAATATGTAAGAGGAATTGTTGTATCATGAAAATAAATACAGTTCTCCTTTTCCGCCGGTGCGGTAATAAGAGAAAATGATTTTTTATACCGTATTTTTGGGGTTTAAAACTTGCTTGACTTGCTCTTGTCAATTTAAGCCCTCTAGTGCCAATTTAGGGCGGTTTTGAATTTAAACCATGTTAGTAAATCTGGCTGTTAATGTTTAAAAATTAGAACGCACTAACAGTCAGTAACTATAATATCAAATCAGAACAAGATGGTACTTTAGCAGTTGGTACTAAATCATCAACAAACTATCTGGAGACTTTAACTGACATAATAATCAAGACAGTAATGGAAGCACAAGGAAAGTTATGTTTATGAAAAGGTAAAAAAGAGAAGATGAACGTACATAAAAAATTAAAAATAAAAGAAAGAAACAACTCTTAGAAAGCAAAATTATCGAACAAGAAAAAATCATTTCTATTAACAAAGCAGTGCCAAAAGCTGCATTAGGAAGGGATTAAAAAAGAAAAAAATAAATTATAAAAACCATTGCGGAAAATAAGAATATGAGGGTACTAAGAACAACGACAAATGAATAAAAAAGAATATTCACCATCAGATAAGAGATACTAAAAATAATAGAATATTTTTTCGAGATCCTATAGAAAAACAAACTCACTCCGAACTTAGGTGAACATACCAGTCGGAAAATATTCTCGACATTAAGGTACCAAAGGATAAGGGTAGTTGAGGAAGACCACGAACTCGATGGACGTACTCAAGAGAATATTACTAAATGTATTTTTCGGACCTTGTCGAGTATAAGTAACTTTAGTGTTTGTAAATTCAATCTATAAATATATATTTACCTTTTGCACATCATCATCATCAGCCCATTTCTGTCCACTGCTGAACATACGCCTCCTCAAGAGATTTCCATCCTCCTCTATTCTGAGCCACTGCAATCCAGTTTGTTGCTATTCTTTTGAGATCGTCTGTCCATCTGGTCGGTGGTCGCCATTCCAAAACTCCTTTCGTCCATCTGTTGTCCCCTATTCTAGCCACATGTCCGGCCCATCTCCACTTTAACCTTCCAATGCGCACAATGACATCATCTACCCCCGTTTTCCTCCTAACTTCCTCGTTTCGGAGACGATCTCTCAGGGACACCCCCAGCATGGATCTCTCCATTCGGCCTTGTGTTATTTGCAGTTTCTTAGCAGTTTTTTAATCAATGTTAGTGTCTCCGCTCTATAGGTTAAGACTGGGAGAACACATTGGTTAAAGGCTTTTCGTTTCAGGCTTATGGGTATATTTGTCTTGAATATATCCCTGAGTTTTCCATAAGCAGCCCATCCCAAAGCTATTGGTCTGGATAGCTCACACGTCTGGTTGTGCCTGCCAATCCGAACTTCGTGACCAAAGTAGTTATATTTCTCGGTAATTTCGATAATTTCATTTTCTATTTTTATAGGCTCAATTGGTACTAAATTTGTCATCATTTTTGTTTTGTTATAATTTATCTTCAGACCTGCTCTTTGTGTTGCCTGTTGTAGTTCTTCTAGCATTTCTCTGACTTCTTGTAGATATTAGGACTATGTCATCAGAGAATCTAAGATGACTCAATATTTCCCCATCTATAATAAGGCCTTTCTCTGCCCAATTCGAAGCTTTAAACGCATCTTCTAGCACTGTCCTAAACAGTTTTGGGAATATTGTATCTCCCTGTCGAATTCCTCTTCCTATTTTTATTTTCTTTGTCATGGTGTGTAAGTTAATTGTTGTTGTTGTTGCGTTTTTATAAATATTGTAGATGATGTTGGAATATCTTTGGTCTACCCTGCATTCTTTTAATGCTCTTAAAATTGACACCAATTCCACGGTATCGAAAGCCTTATGAAAGTCGACAAAGGCAAGATTTAGTGGTCGGTTGTATTCCACACTTTTTTCAATAAGTATTTTGATACATTGCAAATTGTTATTTGTCCCGTAGCCCGAACGGAACCCAGCTTGTTCTCTAGGCGGTAAAGATCCAGTTTATTCACTAGTCTATTGGTGATTATACGAGTGTAAAGTTTTTATAGGTGGCTCTGGAGGCTGACGGGTCTATAGTACTCAAGGCTTGTTTTGTCGCCCTTTTTGTGATTGAGGATCGTAATAGAGTTGTTCCATTAGGCAGAAATAATTTGGTTTTCAAGGCATAAATTGAATAATCTTTTAATTTTCTCAATAAGAGCAGGACCCCCACATTTTATGGACTCTATTACTATTCCGTCTTCTCCCGGTGCTCTGATGTTTTTCATTCTCTTCAAGACGTAGTTAATTTCTTCAATTGAGATTTTAGGCATATCTTTGGCTCCCTGATTTGTGATTCTTAGTGTTTCGTGTTCAGGTATTAATTGGTTTTTGTACAATGTCTCGTAGAATTCTTCAACGATGTTTAACATTTCTTCTCTGTTAGATTTTATTTGCCCATTTTTGTCCTTTAATTTTGCACAGTGTTTTCAAAACTTCAACGTAAATATACTTTCAATAATATTACTCTAATGTACAACGATCTTTCTAATTTAGTAAAAAAAGAAAAACTTTTATAGTCTACTGATTCCCATAGATTAAAGCCAAAAAACAACGCTTGACTGTTAAATAGCGCCATGTCTAATCTATAACAAATCGCAAATCATCCTATGACAGGCAAAATTGAAACTTATCTCCTCTAAAATCTATTTTCCCGCAAATCCTTATCTTTATCAGCATTATTTAATACGCTGTGACAGCCCCATTATAGCCTGCGGGGTGTTTGTTGAATCGAATTCCACAACTAGAGTTATTTAAGGATAACTGCATAAATAATATTGGAAATTTATTATTTGTAATCAATTTAGTGAACGTACAAAATTTGTGTAATGACATGATAAAATGTATAAAAATTAGAGTGTAAGGTTGGACATCAGTGCATTTAAAGTAAGAATAATAGACATATTTCACTCTAAAAGAAATTAATCAAATAAACTAATAAACAATAGATATTTTTAATAATGTATGAAGTGTTATTGACACGAGGCAGTGATTAAAAAAGTAATTTTAACACAGTATAGTGAAATTCACAAAGAAGAGAATCTTGAACACCCATTTTATAAATAGTGCGGGTAAAGATAATATTAGTGAGAATAAAGGTCAAGTAATAATCATTTAGTGAAATATAGACACTTTATCCATAGTTATTTATAATATTTTAGTTTCAACTTGTTTCAACAACAATGTTTATAAAAACTTTGTTAAAAATATTATGAATTTCTAAGAATAGTATAAGAAAATGTAGATTATAAGTTAATTTTAAAAAGAACTTGAATTAAATAGTACCTAAATGTAAGTAAAACATTGTTAAATATGAATATGATATTAATAAAATAAGAATTATCAATTTCAGCAAGTTACAATTAAAATTTAAATGTATATGTAAATTTTTTTTAGATGTAATCAAAGTTTATTTATCAATTTTATGTGCTAAATAATAACTAAAAGTAAAGTGTAGATATATCAAAATGGCAGGAAAAGTCTAAAATTTACATAAATCATAATTTATTTTCATCAAATATAATATTAATTCATAATATCAATAAAATATCAAAATTTCGTCATAAATTGACATTTTGGGTTTGTATTTCAAATCTTAAAATTCCATCTAGTTGCCAGTTCACGTCAGATGACCAATCATAAAAGAATTAAAACAAAAATTTATTCTGCGTCACCGCTAACTATAAAAGCGAAAATTCATTTTTTTGAGTGCAGGTCAATCAGTTGTACAGTAAACATCATTATTGTGATTCGTAAAAAGTAACATAACCTCAAAATTTTCATTTGTTATTTTTAAAAAAATAAAAGGAGTGCATATTAATCGGTTGTAGAGTAAACATAGATAGTATTTTTCTTTAACAGTAACATAACCTCAAAGTTTTCATTTGTTATTTAAAAAAAAAATAAAAGAAGACAGTGCAGATTAATCCAAGGTAGAGTTAACATCGCTAGTCTCATTCATTAAAATTTTAAAAAGAGAAGAAACATAGAGCGTGGAAAAAAATTTCTAGAGATTAAAAGACAATAAAAAAAAAGGAAAAGAAGTTTACTAAATTAATAAATGAATAATATCGCTAAACAAGCACCTCTGAAAAATATTTAACAACTTAGTGATATATATAAGAAGAAAAATTGCAATAGTTAGCAAAGGAGAGATGATTATTAAGTTTTTAAAAAAAGGAAGAAAAAGGATAAAAAATTCTGGAGATTAAAAGGTATTTATTCTTAGTTTTGACAATGCTTCATCTCAGACATATTTTGTTTAAAGTAGCTCTATATTAAATGTGTTAATTGGTTAATTTTCATCTCGATCGAAGCAGATATTGAGCCAAAATCAAATTCCGAATAAAGCTATTAATAAAAAAAATATTATATATATATATATATATATATATATATATATATATATATATATATATATATATATATATATATATATATATATATATATATGAAGCTATATTTGAAAAATGCTATTCTTTTGGAAAATTTGGCATAGTATTATCTGATCTTCTATTAATAAAAGGCTATCTTTATTATGGATTAGTTACAGAGAAATTATCTAAACTGTTGGTAAGAGTAGATAAAATTCTCAAGTAATTTTAATTTAATGCCCTTAATTTCAAGTAAGCAACACAAAATTTCCATTTCCGAATCAGTAACCGTGAAATAAAACTTAACGGATTTCCACTCACAATAATAAAAGCCGTAGAAAATATCATACTTTGTGGTTATCAAACTAACGTCAGTAATGGAAAACCTTAGTGGTAAGAATTTTCCGCGCTATTAAAATTTTATTACGTTTTTACGATTCATGAAGAAAAGCACATTAAATATGCACAAATTTTAAAAAATGAATAGTGTAACAAAAGGGACATTAAGGAGAGTTTTTATTACTGAAGTTTGCGAAAATTAAAGACAGAATTTTTTGAAAATGGAAAAAATGATTTTTTGTATTTTTTGTATATATGTAGTTTCATAGCAGCAGGAAGCCAAATGTATTCAATCAAATATATATATATATATATATATATATATATATATATATATATATATATATATATATATATATATATATATATATACAGGGTGATTCAAAAATCGATCACGAAACTTAAGGGGGTGATTCTACTTGACAAAATAAGGGTAGAGCTTCATATAATTTTTTTTCAAAATGTCATTCGTTTTCGCGTTACAAGCCGTCCAAGTTCAAGTTTTTATTTTTTGTTTTTTGAATTACTCGCTTACAGGAAAACCGATTTGACTAATATTTGAAAGATAGGCTAAGTCTTCTGCGCTTCATCATTTTAGTAACAATTCACATTGATTGTTTGCCGCTAGAGGGCACTTTACCTACATTGAAAATTGTTTTTTTGTCATAATTTTTTAGTGTTGACAGCTAAAGTAGTTTTTGGCATAATTTCTGAGAGACTGATGCCAGGCCTTTAAAAAAGGTGCTCTTTATTTACATCGCTAAACCCAACGGTTTAGACGTAAATCACCCTTAAAAATTAAGTGGTAAATTTACTTTAATTACCACCAGCTACCAGGTAAATAGCTATCAAAGTATACTAGAGCTGTCAGTTTAACATCAAATAAATTCGCTTTTTAAACTATTTAATTTATAATCTTAAAATAACTAATAATGGCTAATCAGTAAATATTCATATTATGGATTATTGCGATATACATTTAATTGATAAAAATTAATGAAACAGTACTAAACAAACTAAAAAAGATTGTCAAAGTGTCCCCCATTTTCTTCCATACATTTCCTAACACTCTTCAAAAAATGTCGCCTAACTCGATGAAAAATTCCTGGTGTTTCTTTAATAATTTGGCACTTTTCGATTATCCTGAAGCGAAGATCCTCGACGTTGATTACTGGAATATCGTACACCAATTGTTTCAAATGACCCCAAAAGAAAAAATCCATAGGATTAAGGTCTGGTGACCTCGCTGCCCATGCCAATGGTCCACTTCGTCCTATCCATCGCTCAGGATACGTTGCATTCAAATACTGTCGGACACGTATACTAAAGTGGGGCAGAGCTCCGTCTTGGAGGATCCACATGTTGGCCCTTACTTCCAATGGCACATCTTCCAGATACAATGGGAGACGATTTTGGATAAAATCTAAGTATACGTCACCAGTTAATGGGCCATCAAAGAAATGAGGACCAATAAGGTAATCTCCTATTATCCCTGCCCACACATTTAGTGAAAATCTACGCTGATGTTTCGTTTCTACCACATTGTTTGGGTTCTCGTACGCATATGTGTGGATGTTGTGTAGATTTGTTATGCCATCACGAGTGAAACCAGCTTCGTCAGTGAATAATATGACGCCAATTAATCGATTATCGTGTTCATACTTAGCTAGGATCTGATTGCACATTTCCAACCGTCTCGGCCGATCATCGTCATAAAGAGCCTGCACCTTTTTTGAATGAAACGGGTAGAGTTGTTCTTCTCTTAGTATCCTCCATGAACTAGCCTGACAGAGCCGCACTTCATTCCCAATTTTTCTAGTACTAATACCTGGATTATCTTCAATAATTTCAAGCACTCTTTCTTCTTGTTGCACGTTTCTAGCAGTTCTAGGTTTTCCCCTATTTCCATTATAACTTTTAAAGGAACCACATTCCGCAAGCCTCCTGTGCACACTGGAAAATGTTTGAGCATGAGGGATATTTCTTTCCGGATAACTCTCCATATAATATCTTCTTGCCAACTCTGCATTACCATTTGCTTTTCCATAACAAAAATGGATATCAAAATATTCGATATTTGAATATTGGTGATTAGCCATTATTAGTTATTTTAAGATTATAAATTAAATAGTTTAAAAAGCGAATTTATTTGATGTTAAACTGACAGCTCTAGTTTACTTTGATAGCTATTTACCTGGTAGCTGGTGGTAATGAAATGAGAAAAGTAAATTTACCACTTAATTTTTAAGGGTGATTTACGTCTAAACCGTTGGGTTTAGCGATGTAAATAAAGAGCACCTTTTTTAAAGGCCTGGCATCAGTCTTTCAGAAATTATGCCAAAAACTACTGTAGCTGTCAACACTAAAAAATTATGACAAAAAAAATTTTCAATGTAGGTAAAGTGCCCTCTAGCGGCAAACAATCAATGTGAATTGTTACTAAAATGATGAAGCGCAGAAGACTTAGATTATCTTTCAAATATTAGTCAAATCGATTTTCCTGTAACCGAGTAATTCAAAAAAAAAAAATTAAAACTTGAAATTGGACGGCTTGTAACTCGAAAACGAATGACATTTTGAAAAAAAATTATATGAAGCTCTACCCTTATTTTGTCAAGTAGAATCACCCCCTTAAGTTTCGTGATCGATTTTTGAATCACCCTGTATAAAAAATGTGTATGCTGTTGGCACTCCCTCTCGTTGACAACTTGTTTTTCTTGCGATCGCCCATCTCCTTCCCAAGAGCTTTGAGTACAGGAACATAAAACCGATTCTGCCTTTTATATTAGAAATATGTATGCTGTTGGCACTCCCTTCCGTTGACAACTTGTTTTTCTTGCGATCGCCCCTCTCCTTCCCAAGAGCTTTGAGTACAGGAACATAAAACCGATTCTGCCTTTTATATTAGAAATATGTATGCTGTTGGCACTCCCTTCCGTTGACAACTTGTTTTTCTTGCGATCGCCCCTCTCCTTCCCAAGAGCTTTGAGTACAGGAAAATAAAACCGATTCTGCCTTTTATATTAGAAATATGTATGCTGTTGGCACTCCCTTCCGTTGACAACTTGTTTTTCTTGCGATAGCCCCTCTCCTTCCCAAGAGCTTTGAGTACAGGAAAATAAAACCGATTCTGCCTTTTCTATTAGAAATGTGTAGGCTGTTGGCACTCCCTTCCGTTGACAACTTGTTTTTCTTGCGATCGCCCCCCTCCTTCCCAAGAGCTTTGAGTACAGGAAAATAAAACCGATTCTGTCTTTTATATTAGAAATGTGTATGCTGTTGGCACTCACTCCCGTTGACAACTTGTTTTTCTTGCGATCGCCCCTCTCCTTCCCAAGAGCTTTGAGTACAGGAACATAAAACCGATTCTGCCTTTTATATTAGAAATATGTATGCTGTTGGCACTCCCTCTCGTTGACAACTTGTTTTTCTTGCGATCGCCCATCTCCTTCCCAAGAGCTTTGAGTACAGGAACATAAAACCGATTCTGCCTTTTATATTAGAAATATGTATGCTGTTGGCACTCCCTTCCGTTGACAACTTGTTTTTCTTGCGATTGCCCCTCTCCTTCCCAAGAGCTTTGAGTACAGGAAAATGAAACCGATTCTGCCTTTTATATTAGAAATGTGTATGCTGTTGGCACTCCCTCCCGTTGACAACTTGTTTTTCTTGCGATCGCCCCTCTCCTTCCCAAGAGCTTTGAGTACAGGAAAATAAAATCGATTCTGCCTTTTATATTAGAAATGTGTATGCTGTTGGCACTCCCTTCCGTTGACAACTTGTTTTTCTTGCGATAGCCCCTCTCCTTCCCAAGAGCTTTGAGTACAGGAAAATAAAACCGATTCTGCCTTTTATATTAGAAATGTGTAGGCTGTTGGCACTCCCTTCCGTTGACAACTTGTTTTTCTTGCGATCGCCCCTCTCCTTCCCAAGAGCTTTGAGTACAGGAAAATAAAACCGATTCTGTCTTTTATATTAGAAATGTGTATGCTGTTGGCACTCCCTCCCGTTGACAACTTGTTTTTCTTGCGATCGCCCCTCTCCTTCCCAAGAGCTTTGAGTACAGGAAAATAAAACCGATTCTGCCTTTTCTATTAGAAATGTGTATGCTGTTGGCACTCCCTTCCGTTGACAACTTGTTTTTCTTGCCATCACCCCTCTCCTTCCCAAGAGCTTTGAGAACAGGAAAATAAAACCGATTCTGCCTTTTCTATTAGAAATGTGTATGCTGTTGGCACTCCCTTGCGTTGACAACTTGTTGTTCTTGCGATCGCCCCTCTCCTTCCCAAGAGATTTGAGTACAGGAAAATAAAACCGACTCTGCCTTTTAAATTAGAAATGTGTATGCTGTTGGCACTCCCTCCCGTAGACAACTTGTTTTTCTTGTGATCGCCCCTCTCTTTCCAAGAGTTTTAATTTCAGGAAAATAAAACCGACTCTGCCTTTTATGTTAGAAATGGGTATGCTGTTGGCACTCCCTCCCGTTGACAACTTGTTTTTCTTGTGATCGCCCCTCTCTTTCCCAAGAGCTTTGAGTACAGGAAAATAAAACCGATTCTGCCTTTTATATTAGAAATGTGTATGCTGTTGGCACTCCCTTGCGTTGACAACTTGTTTTTCTTGTGATCGCCCCTCTCTTTCCGAGAGCTTTAAGTTCAGGAAAATGAAACCGATTCTGCCTTTTATATTAGAAATGTGTATGCTGTTGGCACTCCCTTCCGTTGAAAACTTGTTTTTCTTGCGATCGCCCCTCTCCTTCCCAAGAGCTTTGAGTACAGGAAAATAAAACCGATTCTGCCTTTTATATTAGAAATGTGTATGCTGTTGGCACTCCCTCCCGTTGACAACTTGTTTTTCTTGTGATCGCCCCTCTCCTTCCCAGGAGCTTTGAGTAGAGGAAAATAAAACTGATTCTGCCTTTTCTATTAGAAATGTGTATGCTGTTGGCACTCCCGTTGACAACTTGTTTTTCTTGCGATCGCCCCTCTCCTTCCCAAGAGCTTTGAGTACAGGAAAATAAAACCGATTCTGCCTTTTATATTAGAAATGTGTATGCTGTTGGCACACCCTCCCGTTGACAACTTGTTTTTCTTGCGATCGCCCCTCTTCTTACCAAGAGCTTTGAGTACAGGAAAATAAAACCTATTCTGCCTTTTATATTAGAAATGTGTATGCTGTTGGCACTCCCTCCCGTTGACAATTTGTTTTTCTTGCGATCGCCCCTATCCTTCCCAGGAGCTTTGAGTACAGGAAAATAAAACCGATTCTGCTTTTTCTATTAGAAATGTGTATGCTGTTGGCACTCCTTTCCGTTGACAACTTGTTTTTCTTGCGATCCCCCTCTCTTTCCCAAGAGCTTTGAGTACAGGAAAATAAAACCGATTCTGCCTTTTATATTAGAAATGTGTATGCTGTTGGCACTCCCTTCCGTTGACAACTTGTTTTTCTTGCGATCGCCCCTCTCTTTCCCAAGAGCTTTGAGTAAAGGAAAATAAACCGATTCTGCCTTTTATATTAGAAATGTGTATGCTGTTGGCACTCCCTCCCGTTGACAACTTGTTTTTCTTGCGATCGCCCCTCTCCTTCCCAAGAGCTTTGAGTACAGGAAAATAAAACCGATTCTGTCTTTTATATTAGAAATGTGTATGCTGTTGGCACTCCCTTCCGTTGACAACTTCTTTTTCTTGCGATCGCCCCTCTCCTTCCCAAGAGCTTTTAGTACAGGAAAATAAAACCGATTCTGCCTTTTATATTAAAAATATGAATGCTGTTGGCACACCCTCCCGTTGACAACTAATTTTTCTCGCGATCGCCCCTCTCCTTCCCAAAAGCTTTGAATACAGGAAAATAAAACCCGTTCTACCTTTTATATTAGAAATGTGTATGCTCTTAGCACTCCCTCCCGTTGACAACTTGTTTTTCTTGTGATCGCCCCTCTCCTTTCCAAGAGCTTTGAGTACAGGAAAATAAAACCGATTCTGCCTTTTATGTTAGAAATGGGTATTGCTGTTGGCACTTCCTCCCGTTGAAAACTGGTTTTTCTTGTGATCGCCCCTCTCATTCCCAAGTGCTTTGAGTACAGGAAAATAAAACCGATTCTGCCTTTTATATGAGAAATGGGTATGCTGTTGGCACTCCCTCCCGTTGATAACTTGTTTTTCTTGTGATCGTCCCTCTCTTTCCCAAGAGCTTTGAGTACAGGAAAATAAAACCGATTCTGCCTTTTATATTAGAAATGTGTATGCTGTTGGCACTCCCTTGCGTTGACAACTTGTTTTTCTTGCGATCGCACCTCTCCTTCCCAAGAGCTTAGAGTACAGGAAAATAAAACCGACTCTGCCTTTTATATTAGAAATTTGTATGCAGTTGGCACTCCCTCCCGTAGACAACTTGTTTTTCTTGCGATCGCCCCTCTCCTTCCCAAGAGCTTTGAGTACAGGAAAATGAAACCGATTCTGCCTTTTATATTAGAAATGTGTATGCTGTTGGCACTCCCTCCCGTTGACAACTTGTTTTTCTTGCGATCGCCCCTCTCCTTCCCAAGAGCTTTGAGTACAGGAAAATAAAACCGATTCTGCCTTTTCTATTAGAAATGTGTTTGCTGTTGGCACTCCCTTCCGTTGACAACTTCTTTTTCTTGCGATCGCCCCTCTCCTTCCCAAGAGCTTTTAGTACAGGAAAATAAAACCGATTCTGCCTTTCATATTAAAAATGTGAATGCTGTTGGCACACCCTCCCGTTGACAACTAGTTTTTCTCGCGATCGCCCCTCTCCTTCCCAAAACCTTTGAATACAGGAAAATAAAACCGGTTCTGCCTTTTATATTAGAAATGTGTATGCTTTTGGCACTCCCTCCCGTTGACAACTTGTTTTTCTTGTGATCGCCCCTCTCCTTTCCAAGAGCTTTGAGTACAGGAAAATAAAACCGATTCTGCCTTTTATGTTAGAAATGGGTATTGCTGTTGGCACTTCCTCCCGTTGACAACTTGTTTTTCTTATGATCGCCCTTCTCTTTCCCAAGAGCTTTGAGTACAGGAAAATAAAACCGATTCTGCCTTTTATATGAGAAATGTGTATGCTGTTGGCACTCCCTCCCATTGACAACTTGTTTTTCTTGCGATCGCCCATCTCTTTCCCAAGAGTTTTGAGTACAGGAAAATAAAACCGATTCTGCCTTTTATATTAGAAATGTGTATGCTGTTGGCACTCCCTTCCGTTGAAAACTTGTTTTTCTTGCGATAGCCCCTCTCCTTCCCAAGAGCTTTGAGTATAGGAAAATAAAACCGATTCTGCCTTTTATATTAGAAATGTGTATGCTGTTGGCACTCCCTTCCGCTGACAACTTGTTTTTCTTGCGATCGCCCCTCTCCTTCCCAAGAGCTTTGAGTACAGGAAAATAAAACCGATTCTGCCTTTTATATTACAAATGTGTATGCTGTTGGCACTCCCTTCCGTTGACAACTTGTTTTTCTTGCGATCGCCCCTCTCCTTCCCAAGAGCTTTGAGTACAGGAAAATAAAACCGATTCTGCCTTTTATATTAAAAATGTGTATGCTGTTGGCACTCCCTTCCGTTGACAACTTGTTTTTCTTGCGATCGCCCTTCTCTTTCCCAAGAGCTTTGAATACAGGAAAATAAAACCGATTCTGCCTTTTATATTAGAAATGTGTATGCTGTTGGCACTCCCTTCCGTTGACAACTTGTTTTTCTTGCGATCGCCCATCTCCTTCCCAAGAGCTTTGAGAACAGGAAAATAAAACCGATTCTGCCTTTTCTATTAGAAATATGTATGCTGTTGGCACTCCCTTCCGTTGACAACTTGTTTTTCTTGCGATCGCCCCTCTCCTTCCCAAGAACTTTGAGTACATGAAAATGAAACCGATTCTGCCTTTTATATTAGAAATGTGTATGCTGTTGGCACTCCCTTCCGTTGACAACTTGTTTTTCTTGCGATCGCCCTTCTCTTTCCCAAGAGCTTTGAATACAGAAAAATAAAACCGATTCTGCCTTTTATATTAGGAATGTGTATGCTATTGGCACTCCCTTCCGTTGACAACTTGTTTTTCTTGCGATCGCCCATCTCCTTCCCAAGAGCTTTGAGAACAGGAAAATAAAACCGATTCTGCCTTTTCTATTAGAAATATGTATGCTGTTGGCACTCCCTTCCGTTGACAACTTGTTTTTCTTGCGATCGCCCCTCTCCTTCCCAAGAAATTTGAGTACATGAAAATGAAACCGATTCTGCCTTTTATATTAAAAATGTGTATGCTGTTGGCACTCCCTCCCGTTGACAGCTTGTTTTTCTTGCGATCGCCCCTCTCCTTCCCAAGAGCTTTGAGTACAGGAAAATAAAACCGGTTCTGCCTTTTATATTAGAAATGTGTATGCTGTTGGCACTCCCGCCCGTTGACAACTTGTTTTTCTTGCGATTGCCCCTCTCCTTCCCAAGAGCTTTGAGTACAGGAAAATAAAACCGATTCTATCTTTTATATTAGAAATGTGTATGCTGTTGGCACTCCCTCCCGTTGACAACTTGTTTTTCTTGCGATCGCCCCTCTCCTTCCCAAAAGCTTTGAGTACAGGAAAATAAAACCGATTCTGCTTTTTATATTAGAAATGTGTATGCTGTTGACACTCCCTTCCGATGACAACTTGTTTTTCTTGCGATAGCCCCTCTCCTTCCCAAGAGCTTTGAGTACAGGAAAATAAAACCGATTCTGCCTTTTATATTAGAAATGTGTAGGCTGTTGGCACTCCCTTCCGTTGACAACTTGTTTTTCTTGCGATTGCCCCTCTCCTTCCCAAGAGCTTTGAGTACAGGAAAATAAAACCGATTCTATCTTTTATATTAGAAATGTGTATGCTGTTGGCACTCCCTCCCGTTGACAACTTGTTTTTCTTGCGATCGCCCCTCTCCTTCCCAAAAGCTTTGAGTACAGGAAAATAAAACCGATTCTGCATTTTCTATTAGAAATGTGTATGCTGTTGGCACTCCCTTCCGTTGACAACTTGTTTTTCTTGCCATCGCCCCTCTCCTTCCCAAGAGTTTTGAGTACAGGAAAATAAAACCGATTCTGCCTTTTCTATTAGAAATGTGTATGCTGTTGGCACTCCCTTGCGTTGACAACTTGTTGTTCTTGCGATCGCCCCTGTCCTTCCCAAGATCTTTGAGTACAGGAAAATAAAACCGATTCTATCTTTTATATTAGAAATGTGTATGCTGTTGGCACTCCCTCCCGTTGACAACTTGTTTTTCTTGCGATCGCCCCTCTCCTTCCCAAAAGCTTTGAGTACAGGAAAATAAAACCGATTCTGCATTTTCTATTAGAAATGTGTATGCTGTTGGCACTCCCTTCCGTTGACAACTTGTTTTCCTTGCCATCGCCCCTCTCCTTCCCAAGAGTTTTGAGTACAGGAAAATAAAACCGATTCTGCCTTTTATATTAGAAATGTGTATGCTGTTGGCACTCCCTTGCGTTGACAACTTGTTTTTCTTGTGATCGCCCCTCTCTTTCCAAGACCTTTAAGTTCAGGAAAATGAAACCGATTCTGCATTTTATATTAGAAATGTGTATGCTGTTGGCACTCCCTTCCGTTGACAACTTGTTTTTCTTGCGATCGCCCCTCTCCTTCCCAAGAGCTTTGAGTACAGGAAAATATAAACGATTCTGCCTTTTATATTAGAAATGCATATGCTTTTGGCACTCCCTCCCGTTGACAACTTGTTTTTCTTGCGATCGCCCCTCTCCTTCCCAAGAGCTTTGAGTACAGGAAAATATAACCGATTCTGCCTTTTATATTATAAATGCGTATACTTTTGGCACTCCCTCCCGTTGACAACTTGTTTTTCTTGCGATCGCCCCTCTCCTTCCCAAGAGCTTTGAGTACAGGAAAATAAAACCGATTCTGCCTTTTATATTAGAAATGTGTATGCTGTTGTCACTCCCTTCCGTTGACAACTTGTTTTTCTTGCGTCCGCCCCTCTCCTTCCCAAGAGCTTTGAGTACAGGAAAATATAACCGATTCTGCCTTTTATATTAGAAATGCGTATGCTTTTGGCACTCCCTCCCGTTGACAACTTGTTTTTCTTGCGATCGCCCCTCTCCTTCCCAAGAGCTTTGAGAACAGGAAAATAAAACCGATTCTGCCTTTTATATTAGAAATGTGTATGCTGTTGTCACTCCCTTCCGTTGACAACTTGTTTTTCTTGCGTCCGCCCCTCTCCTTCCCAAGAGCTTTGAGAACAGGAAAATAAAACCGATTCTGCCTTTTATATTAGAAATGTGTATGCTGTTGTCACTCCCTTCCGTTGACAACTTGTTTTTCTTGCGATCGCCCCTCTTCTTACCAAGAGCTTTGAGTACAAGAAAATAAAACCTATTCTGCCTTTTATATTAGAAATGTGTATGCTGTTGGCACTCCCTCCCGTTAACAATTTGTTTTTCTTGCGATCGCCCCTATCCTTTCCAGGAGCTTTGAGTACAGGAAAATAAAACCGATTCTGCTTTTTCTATTAGAAATGTGTATGCTGTTGGCACTCCTTTCCGTTGACAACTTGTTTTTCTTGCGATCGCCCCTCTCTTTCCCAAGAGCTTTGAGTACAGGAAAATAAAACCGATTCTGCCTTTTATATTAGAAATGTGTATGCTGTTGGCACTCCCTTCCGTTGACAACTTGTTTTTCTTGCGATCGCCCCTCTCTTTCCCAAGAGCTTTGGGTAAAGGAAAATAAACCGATTCTGCCTTTTATATTAGAAATGTGTATGCTGTTGGCACTCCCTCCCGTTGACAACTTGTTTTTCTTGCGATCGCCCCTCTCCTTCCCAAGAGCTTTGAGTACAGGAAAATAAAACCGATTCTGTCTTTTATATTAGAAATGTGTATGCTGTTGGCACTCCCTTCCGTTGACAACTTCTTTTTCTTGCGATCGCCCCTCTCCTTCCCAAGAGCTTTTAGTACAGGAAAATAAAACCGATTCTGCCTTTTATATTAAAAATATGAATGCTGTTGGCACACCCTCCCGTTGACAACTAATTTTTCTCGCGATCGCCCCTCTCCTTCCCAAAAGCTTTGAATACAGGAAAATAAAACCCGTTCTACCTTTTATATTAGAAATGTGTATGCTCTTAGCACTCCCTCCCGTTGACAACTTGTTTTTCTTGTGATCGCCCCTCTCCTTTCCAAGAGCTTTGAGTACAGGAAAATAAAACCGATTCTGCCTTTTATGTTAGAAATGGGTATTGCTGTTGGCACTTCCTCCCGTTGACAACTGGTTTTTCTTGTGATCGCCCCTCTCTTTCCCAAGTGCTTTGAGTACAGGAAAATAAAACCGATTCTGCCTTTTATATGAGAAATGGGTATGCTGTTGGCACTCCCTCCCGTTGATAACTTGTTTTTCTTGTGATCGTCCCTCTCTTTCCCAAGAGCTTTGAGTACAGGAAAATAAAACCGATTCTGCCTTTTATATTAGAAATGTGTATGCTGTTGGCACTCCCTTGCGTTGACAACTTGTTTTTCTTGCGATCGCACCTCTCCTTCCCAAGAGCTTAGAGTACAGGAAAATAAAACCGACTCTGCCTTTTATATTAGAAATTTGTATGCAGTTGGCACTCCCTCCCGTAGACAACTTGTTTTTCTTGCGATCGCCCCTCTCCTTCCCAAGAGCTTTGAGTACAGGAAAATGAAACCGATTCTGCCTTTTATATTAGAAATGTGTATGCTGTTGGCACTCCTTTCCGTTGACAACTTGTTTTTCTTGCGATCGCCCCTCTCTTTCCCAAGAGCTTTGAGTACAGGAAAAAAAACCGATTCTGCCTTTTATATTAGAAATGTGTATGCTGTTGGCACTCCCTTCCGTTGACAACTTGTTTTTCTTGCCATCGCCCCTCTCCTTCCCAAGAGCTTTGAGCACAGGAAAATAAAACCGACTCTGCCTTTTATATTAGAAATGTGTATGCTGTTGGCACTCCCTCCCGTAGACAACTTGTTTTTCTTGTGATCGCCCCTCTCTTTCCAAGAGTTTTAATTTCAGGAAAATAAAACCGATTCTGTCTTTTATGTTAGAAATGGGTATGCTGTTGGCACTCCCTCCCGTTGACAACTTGTTTTTCTTGCGATCGCCCCTCTCCTTCCCAGGAGCTTTGAGTAGAGGAAAATAAAACCGATTCTGCCTTTTCTATTAGAAATGTGTATACTGTTGGCACTCCCTTCCGTTGACAACTTGTTTTTCTTGCGATCGCCCCTCTCCTTCCCAAGAGCTTTGAGTACAGGAAAATAAAACCGATTCTGCCTTTTATATTAGAAATGTGTATGCTGTTGGCACTCCCTCCCGTTGACAACTTCTTTTTCTTGCGATCGCCCCTCTCCTTCCCAGGAGCTTTGAGTAGAGGAAAATAAAACCGATTCTGCCTTTTCTATTAGAAATGTGTATACTGTTGGCACTCCCTTCCGTTGACAACTTGTTTTTCTTGCGATCGCCCCTCTCCTTCCCAAGTGCTTTGAGTACAGGAAAATAAAACCGATTCTGCCTTTTATATTAGAAATGTGTATGCTGTTGGCACTCCCTCCCGTTGACAACTTCTTTTTCTTGCGATCGCCCCTCTCTTTCCAAGAGTTTTAATTTCAGGAAAATAAAACCGATTCTGCGTTTTATGTTAGAAATGGGTATGCTGTTGGCAATCCCTCCCGTTGACAACTTGTTTTTCTTGTGATCGCCCCTCTCTTTCCCAAGAGCTTTGAGTACAGGAAAATAAAACCGATTCTGCCTTTTATATTAGAAATGTGTATGCTGTTGGCACTCCCTTGCGCTGACAACTTGTTTTTCTTGTGATCGCCCCTCTCTTTCCAAGAGCTTTAAGTTCAGGAAAATGAAACCGATTCTGCATTTTATATTAGAAATGTGTATGCTGTTGGCACTCCCTTCCGTTGACAACTTGTTTTTCTTGCGATCGCCCCTCTCCTTCCCAAGAGCTTTGAGTACAGGAAAATATAAACGATTCTGCCTTTTATATTAGAAATGCATATGCTTTTGGCACTCCCTCCCGTTGACAACTTGTTTTTCTTGCGATCGCCCCTCTCCTTCCCAAGAGCTTTGAGTACAGGAAAATATAACCGATTCTGCCTTTTATATTATAAATGCGTATGCTTTTGGCACTCCCTCCCGTTGACAACTTGTTTTTCTTGCGATCGCCCCTCTCCTTCCCAAGAGCTTTGAGTACAGGAAAATAAAACCGATTCTGCCTTTTATATTAGAAATGTGTATGCTGTTGTCACTCCCTTCCGTTGACAACTTGTTTTTCTTGCGTCCGCCCCTCTCCTTCCCAAGAGCTTTGAGTACAGGAAAATATAACCGATTCTGCCTTTTATATTAGAAATGCGTATGCTTTTGGCACTCCCTCCCGTTGACAACTTGTTTTTCTTGCGATCGCCCCTCTCCTTCCCAAGAGCTTTGAGAACAGGAAAATAAAACCGATTCTGCCTTTTATATTAGAAATGTGTATGCTGTTGTCACTCCCTTCCGTTGACAACTTGTTTTTCTTGCGTCCGCCCCTCTCCTTCCCAAGAGCTTTGAGTACAGGAAAATAAAACCGATTCTGCCTTTTATATTAGAAATATGTATGCTGTTGGCACTCCCTTCCGTTAACAACTTGTTTTTCTTGCGATCGCCTCTCTCCTTCCCAAGAGCTTTTAGTACAGGAAAATGAAACCGATTCTGCCTTTTATATAAGAAATGTGTATGCTGTTGGCACCACCCCCCCTTTGTCAACTTGTTTTTCTTGTGATCGCCCCTCTCTTTCCCAAGAGCTTTGAGTACAGGAAAATAAAACCGATTCTGCCTTTTATATGAGAAATGTGTATGCTGTTGGCACTCCCTTCCATTGACAACTTGTTTTTCTTGCGATCGCCCATCTCCTTCCCAAGAGCTTTGAGTACAGGAAAATAAAACCGATTCTGCCTTTTATATTAGAAATGTGTATGCTGTTGGCACTCCCTTCCGTTGAAAACTTGTTTTTCTTACGATAGCCCCTCTCCTTCCCAAGAGCTTTGAGTATAGGAAAATAAAACCGATTCTGCCTTTTATATTAGAAATATGTATGCTGTTGGCACTCCCTTCCGTTGACAACTTGTTATTCTTGCGATCGCCCCTCTCCTTCCCAAGAGCTTTGAGTACAGGAAAATAAAACCGATTCTGCCTTTTATATTAAAAATGTGTATGCTGTTGGCACTCCCTTCCGTTGAAAACTTGTTTTTCTTGCTATCGCCCTTCTCTTTCCCAAGAGCTTTGAATACAGGAAAATAAAACCGATTCTGCCTTTTATATTAGAAATGTGTATGCTGTTGGCACTCCCTTCCGTTGACAACTTGTTTTTCTTGCGATCGCCCATCTCCTTCCCAAGAGCTTTGAGTACAGGAAAATAAAACCGATTCTGCCTTTTATATTAGAAATATGTATGCTGTTGGCACTCCCTTCCGTTGACAACTTGTTGTTCTTGCGATCGCCCCTCTCCTTCCCAAGAGCTTTGAGTACAGGAAAATAAAACCGACTCTGCCTTTTATATTAGAAATGTGTATGCTGTTGGCACTCCCTCCCGTAGACAACTTGTTTTTCTTGTGATCGCCCCTCTCTTTCCAAGAGTTTTAATTTCAGGAAAATAAAACCGATTCTGTCTTTTATGTTAGAAATGGGTATGCTGTTGGCACTCCCTCCCGTTGACAACTTCTTTTTCTTGCGATCGCCCCTCTCTTTCCAAGAGTTTTAATTTCAGGAAAATAAAACCGATTCTGCGTTTTATGTTAGAAATGGGTATGCTGTTGGCAATCCCTCCCGTTGACAACTTGTTTTTCTTGTGATCGCCCCTCTCTTTCCCAAGAGCTTTGAGTACAGGAAAATAAAACCGATTCTGCCTTTTATATTAGAAATGTGTATGCTGTTGGCACTCCCTTGCGCTGACAACTTGTTTTTCTTGTGATCGCCCCTCTCTTTCCAAGAGCTTTAAGTTCAGGAAAATGAAACCGATTCTGCATTTTATATTAGAAATGTGTATGCTGTTGGCACTCCCTTCCGTTGACAACTTGTTTTTCTTGCGATCGCCCCTCTCCTTCCCAAGAGCTTTGAGTACAGGAAAATATAAACGATTCTGCCTTTTATATTAGAAATGCATATGCTTTTGGCACTCCCTCCCGTTGACAACTTGTTTTTCTTGCGATCGCCCCTCTCCTTCCCAAGAGCTTTGAGTACAGGAAAATATAACCGATTCTGCCTTTTATATTATAAATGCGTATGCTTTTGGCACTCCCTCCCGTTGACAACTTGTTTTTCTTGCGATCGCCCCTCTCCTTCCCAAGAGCTTTGAGTACAGGAAAATAAAACCGATTCTGCCTTTTATATTAGAAATGTGTATGCTGTTGTCACTCCCTTCCGTTGACAACTTGTTTTTCTTGCGTCCGCCCCTCTCCTTCCCAAGAGCTTTGAGTACAGGAAAATATAACCGATTCTGCCTTTTATATTAGAAATGCGTATGCTTTTGGCACTCCCTCCCGTTGACAACTTGTTTTTCTTGCGATCGCCCCTCTCCTTCCCAAGAGCTTTGAGAACAGGAAAATAAAACCGATTCTGCCTTTTATATTAGAAATGTGTATGCTGTTGTCACTCCCTTCCGTTGACAACTTGTTTTTCTTGCGTCCGCCCCTCTCCTTCCCAAGAGCTTTGAGTACAGGAAAATATAACCGATTCTGCCTTTTATATTAGAAATGCGTATGCTTTTGGCACTCCCTCCCGTTGACAACTTGTTTTTCTTGCGATCGCCCCTCTCCTTCCCAAGAGCTTTGAGAACAGGAAAATAAAACCGATTCTGCCTTTTATATTAGAAATGTGTATGCTGTTGTCACTCCCTTCCGTTGACAACTTGTTTTTCTTGCGTCCGCCCCTCTCCTTCCCAAGAGCTTTGAGTACAGGAAAATAAAACCGATTCTGCCTTTTATATTAGAAATATGTATGCTGTTGGCACTCCCTTCCGTTAACAACTTGTTTTTCTTGCGATCGCCTCTCTCCTTCCCAAGAGCTTTTAGTACAGGAAAATGAAACCGATTCTGCCTTTTATATAAGAAATGTGTATGCTGTTGGCACCACCCCCCCTTTGTCAACTTGTTTTTCTTGTGATCGCCCCTCTCTTTCCCAAGAGCTTTGAGTACAGGAAAATAAAACCGATTCTGCCTTTTATATGAGAAATGTGTATGCTGTTGGCACTCCCTTCCATTGACAACTTGTTTTTCTTGCGATCGCCCATCTCCTTCCCAAGAGCTTTGAGTACAGGAAAATAAAACCGATTCTGCCTTTTATATTAGAAATGTGTATGCTGTTGGCACTCCCTTCCGTTGAAAACTTGTTTTTCTTACGATAGCCCCTCTCCTTCCCAAGAGCTTTGAGTATAGGAAAATAAAACCGATTCTGCCTTTTATATTAGAAATATGTATGCTGTTGGCACTCCCTTCCGTTGACAACTTGTTATTCTTGCGATCGCCCCTCTCCTTCCCAAGAGCTTTGAGTACAGGAAAATAAAACCGATTCTGCCTTTTATATTAAAAATGTGTATGCTGTTGGCACTCCCTTCCGTTGAAAACTTGTTTTTCTTGCTATCGCCCTTCTCTTTCCCAAGAGCTTTGAATACAGGAAAATAAAACCGATTCTGCCTTTTATATTAGAAATGTGTATGCTGTTGGCACTCCCTTCCGTTGACAACTTGTTTTTCTTGCGATCGCCCATCTCCTTCCCAAGAGCTTTGAGTACAGGAAAATAAAACCGATTCTGCCTTTTATATTAGAAATATGTATGCTGTTGGCACTCCCTTCCGTTGACAACTTGTTGTTCTTGCGATCGCCCCTCTCCTTCCCAAGAGCTTTGAGTACAGGAAAATAAAACCGACTCTGCCTTTTATATTAGAAATGTGTATGCTGTTGGCACTCCCTCCCGTAGACAACTTGTTTTTCTTGTGATCGCCCCTCTCTTTCCAAGAGTTTTAATTTCAGGAAAATAAAACCGATTCTGTCTTTTATGTTAGAAATGGGTATGCTGTTGGCACTCCCTCCCGTTGACAACTTCTTTTTCTTGCGATCGCCCCTCTCTTTCCAAGAGTTTTAATTTCAGGAAAATAAAACCGATTCTGCGTTTTATGTTAGAAATGGGTATGCTGTTGGCAATCCCTCCCGTTGACAACTTGTTTTTCTTGTGATCGCCCCTCTCTTTCCCAAGAGCTTTGAGTACAGGAAAATAAAACCGATTCTGCCTTTTATATTAGAAATGTGTATGCTGTTGGCACTCCCTTGCGCTGACAACTTGTTTTTCTTGTGATCGCCCCTCTCTTTCCAAGAGCTTTAAGTTCAGGAAAATGAAACCGATTCTGCATTTTATATTAGAAATGTGTATGCTGTTGGCACTCCCTTCCGTTGACAACTTGTTTTTCTTGCGATCGCCCCTCTCCTTCCCAAGAGCTTTGAGTACAGGAAAATATAAACGATTCTGCCTTTTATATTAGAAATGCATATGCTTTTGGCACTCCCTCCCGTTGACAACTTGTTTTTCTTGCGATCGCCCCTCTCCTTCCCAAGAGCTTTGAGTACAGGAAAATATAACCGATTCTGCCTTTTATATTATAAATGCGTATGCTTTTGGCACTCCCTCCCGTTGACAACTTGTTTTTCTTGCGATCGCCCCTCTCCTTCCCAAGAGCTTTGAGTACAGGAAAATAAAACCGATTCTGCCTTTTATATTAGAAATGTGTATGCTGTTGTCACTCCCTTCCGTTGACAACTTGTTTTTCTTGCGTCCGCCCCTCTCCTTCCCAAGAGCTTTGAGTACAGGAAAATATAACCGATTCTGCCTTTTATATTAGAAATGCGTATGCTTTTGGCACTCCCTCCCGTTGACAACTTGTTTTTCTTGCGATCGCCCCTCTCCTTCCCAAGAGCTTTGAGAACAGGAAAATAAAACCGATTCTGCCTTTTATATTAGAAATGTGTATGCTGTTGTCACTCCCTTCCGTTGACAACTTGTTTTTCTTGCGTCCGCCCCTCTCCTTCCCAAGAGCTTTGAGTACAGGAAAATAAAACCGATTCTGCCTTTTATATTAGAAATATGTATGCTGTTGGCACTCCCTTCCGTTAACAACTTGTTTTTCTTGCGATCGCCTCTCTCCTTCCCAAGAGCTTTTAGTACAGGAAAATGAAACCGATTCTGCCTTTTATATAAGAAATGTGTATGCTGTTGGCACCACCCCCCCTTTGTCAACTTGTTTTTCTTGTGATCGCCCCTCTCTTTCCCAAGAGCTTTGAGTACAGGAAAATAAAACCGATTCTGCCTTTTATATGAGAAATGTGTATGCTGTTGGCACTCCCTTCCATTGACAACTTGTTTTTCTTGCGATCGCCCATCTCCTTCCCAAGAGCTTTGAGTACAGGAAAATAAAACCGATTCTGCCTTTTATATTAGAAATGTGTATGCTGTTGGCACTCCCTTCCGTTGAAAACTTGTTTTTCTTACGATAGCCCCTCTCCTTCCCAAGAGCTTTGAGTATAGGAAAATAAAACCGATTCTGCCTTTTATATTAGAAATATGTATGCTGTTGGCACTCCCTTCCGTTGACAACTTGTTTTTCTTGCGATCGCCCCTCTCCTTCCCAAGAGCTTTGAGTACAGGAAAATAAAACCGATTCTGCCTTTTATATTAAAAATGTGTATGCTGTTGGCACTCCCTTCCGTTGAAAACTTGTTTTTCTTGCTATCGCCCTTCTCTTTCCCAAGAGCTTTGAATACAGGAAAATAAAACCGATTCTGCCTTTTATATTAGAAATGTGTATGCTGTTGGCACTCCCTTCCGTTGACAACTTGTTTTTCTTGCGATCGCCCATCTCCTTCCCAAGAGCTTTGAGTACAGGAAAATAAAACCGATTCTGCCTTTTATATTAGAAATATGTATGCTGTTGGCACTCCCTTCCGTTGACAACTTGTTGTTCTTGCGATCGCCCCTCTCCTTCCCAAGAGCTTTGAGTACAGGAAAATAAAACCGACTCTGCCTTTTATATTAGAAATGTGTATGCTGTTGGCACTCCCTCCCGTAGACAACTTGTTTTTCTTGTGATCGCCCCTCTCTTTCCAAGAGTTTTAATTTCAGGAAAATAAAACCGATTCTGTCTTTTATGTTAGAAATGGGTATGCTGTTGGCACTCCCTCCCGTTGACAACTTGTTTTTCTTGCGATCGCCCCTCTCCTTCCCAGGAGCTTTGAATAGAGGAAAATAAAACCGATTCTGCCTTTTCTATTAGAAATGTGTATACTGTTGGCACTCCCTTCCGTTGACAACTTGTTTTTCTTGCGATCGCCCCTCTCCTTCCCAAGAGCTTTGAGTACAGGAAAATAAAACCGATTCTGCCTTTTATATTAGAAATGTGTATGCTGTTGGCACTCCCTCCCGTTGACAACTTCTTTTTCTTGCGATCGCCCCTCTCCTTACCAAGAGCTTTGAGTACAGGAAAATAAAACCTATTCTGCCTTTTATATTAGAAATGTGTATGCTGTTGGCACTCCCTCCCGTTGACAATTTGTTTTTCTTGCGATCGCCCCTATCCTTCCCTGGAGCTTTGAGTACAGGAAAATAAAACCGATTCTGCCTTTTATATTAGAAATGTGTATGCTGTTGGCACTCCCTTCCGTTGACAACTTGTTTTTCTTGCGTCCGCCCCTCTCTTTCCCAAGAACTTTGAGTACAGGAAAATTAAACCGATTCTGCCTTTTATATTAGAAATATGTATGCTGTTGGCACTCCCTTCCGTTAACAACTTGTTTTTCTTGCGATCGCCCCTCTCCTTCCCAAGAGCTTTGAGTACAGGAAAATGAAACCGATTCTGCCTTTTATATTAGAAATGTGTATGCTGTTGGCACTCCCTCCCTTTGTCAACTTGTTTTTCTTGTGATCGCCCCTCTCCTTCCCAAGTGCTTTGAGTACAGGAAAATAAAACCGATTCTGCCTTTTATATTAGAAATGTGTATGCTGTTGGCACTCCCTCCCGTTGAAAACTTGTTTTTCTTGCGATCGCCCCTCTCCTTCCCAGGAGCTTTGAGTAGAGGAAAATAAAACCGATTCTGCCTTTTCTATTAGAAATGTGTATGCTGTTGGCACTCCTTTCCGTTGACAACTTGTTTTTCTTGCGATCGCCCCTCTCTTTCCCAAGAGCTTTGAGTACAGGAAAATAAAACCGATTCTGCCTTTTATATTAGAAATGTGTATGCTGTTGGCACTCCCTTCCGTTGACAATTTGTTTTTCTTGCGATCGCCCCTCTCCTTCCCAAGAGCTTTGAGTACAGGAAAATAAAACCGATTCTTCCTTTTATATTAGAAATATGTATGCTGTTGGTACTCCCTTCCGTTGACAACTTGTTTTTCTTGCGATCGCCCCTCTTCTTCCCAAGAGCTTTGAGTACAGGAAAATAAAACCTATTCTTCCTTTTATACAGGGTGATTCAAAAATCGATCACGAAACTTAAGGTGGTGATTCTACTTGACAAAATAAGGGTAGAGCTTCATATAATTTTTTTTCAAAATGTCATTCGTTTTCGAGTTACAAGCCGTCCAAGTTCAAGTTTTTATTTTTTGTTTTTTGAATTACTCGCTTACAGGAAAACCGATTTGACTAATATTTGAAAGATAGGCTAAATCTTTTGCGCTTCATCATTTTAGTAACAATTCACATTGATTGTTTTGCCGCTAGAGGGCACTTTACCTACGTTGAAAATTGTTTTTTTGTCATAATTTTTTAGTGTTGACAGCTACAGTAGTTTTTGGCATAATTTCTGAGAGACTGATGCCAGGCCTTTAAAAAAGGTGCTCTTTATTTACATCGCTAAACCCAACGGTTTAGACGTAAATCACCCTTAAAAATTAAGTGGTAAATTTACTTTTCTCATTTCATTACCACCAGCTACCAGGTAAATAGCTATCAAAGTATACTAGAGCTGTCAGTTTAACATCAAATAAATTCACTTTTTAAACTATTTAATTTATAATCTTAAAATAACTAATAATGGCTAATCAGTAAATATTCATATTATGGATTATTGCGATATACATTTAATTGATAAAAATTAATGAAACAGTACTAAACAAACTAAAAAAGATTCTCAAAATGTCCCCCATTTTCTTCCATACATTTCCTAACACTCTTTAAAAAATGTCGCCTAACTCGATGAAAAATTCCTGGTGTTTCTTTAATAATTTGGCACTTTTCGATTATCCTGAAGCGAAGATCCTCGACGTTGATTACTGGAATATCGTACACCAATTGTTTCAAATGACCCCAAAAGAAAAAAATCCATAGGATTAAGGTCTGGTGACCTCGCTGCCCATGCCAATGGTCCACTTCGTCCTATCCATCGCTCAGGATACGTTGCATTCAAATACTGTCGGACACGTATACTAAAGTGGGGCGGAGCTCCGTCTTGGAGGATCCACATGTTGGCCCTTACTTCCAATGGCACATCTTCCAGATACAATGGGAGACGATTTTGGATAAAATCTAAGTATACGTCACCAGTTAATGGGCCATCAAAGAAATGAGGACCAATAAGGTAATCTCCTATTATCCCTGCCCACACATTTAGTGAAAATCTACGCTGATGTTTCGTTTCTACCACATTGTTTGGGTTCTCGTAAGCATATGTGTGGATGTTGTGTAGATTTGTTATGCCATCACGAGTGAAACCAGCTTCGTCAGTGAATAATATGACGCCAATTAATCGATTATCGTGTTCATACTTAGCTAGGATCTGATTGCACATTTCCAACCGTCTCGGCCTATCATCGTCATAAAGAGCCTGCACCTTTTTTGAATGAAACGGGTAGGGTTGTTCTTCTCTTAGTATCCTCCATGAACTAGCCTGACAGATCCGCACTTCATTCCCAATTTTTCTAGTACTAATACCTGGATTATCTTCAATAATTTCAAGCACCCTTTCTTCTTGTTGCACGTTTCTAGCAGTTCTAGGTCTTCCCCTATTTCCATTATAACTTTTAAAGGAACCACATTCCGCAAGCCTCCTGTGCACACTGGAAAATGTTTGAGCATGAGGGATATTTCTTTCCGGATAACTCTCCATATAATATCTTCTTGCCAACTCTGCATTACCATTTGCTTTTCCATAACAAAAATGGATATCACAATATTCGATATTTGAATATTGGTGATTAGCCATTATTAGTTATTTTAAGATTATAAATTAAATAGTTTAAAAAGCGAATTTATTTGATGTTAAACTGACAGCTCTAGTATACTTTGATAGCTATTTACCTGGTAGCTGGTGGTAATGAAATGAGAAAAGTAAATTTACCACTTAATTTTTATGGGTGATTTACGTCTAAACCGTTGGGTTTAGCGATGTAAATAAAGAGCACCTTTTTTAAAGGCCTGGCATCAGTCTTTCAGAAATTATGCCAAAAACTACTGTAGCTGTCAACACTAAAAAATTATGACAAAAAAACAATTTTCAATGTAGGTAAAGTGCCCTCTAGCGGCAAACAATCAATGTGAATTGTTACTAAAATGATGAAGCGCAGAAGACTTAGCCTATCTTTCAAATATTAGTCAAATCGGTTTTCCTGTAAGCGAGTAATTCAAAAAACAAAAAATAAAAACTTGAACTTGGACGGCTTGTAACTCGAAAACGAATGACATTTTGAAAAAAAATTATATGAAGCTCTACCCTTATTTTGTCAAGTAGAATCACCCCCTTAAGTTTCGTGATCGATTTTTGAATCACCCTGTATATATATATATATATATATATATATATATATATATATATATATATATATATATATATATATATATATATCGGTTGATGTATTTCGAAAAGGCGGCAGACAGTTTATTCTGCGAATTTCACTCTGATTCTCTCTCCATACTAGTTTCGATCACCTAAAGGTCTCGTTAGTGGAGCGGTAAAGGATCAATAGCAAAATGGACAGAAAACAGCTGTCTAAATACTTAAAATCCCCGTTCCGTGAAATGTCGGCAGGATATTACCCTCAGAACATGATGCCGGACTCTTATCGTCAACCACGGATTTCTTGAAATAAAATGGATGACAGATTGTAATGGAGCTGCCAAAAGAAAAATGTCCGGAGTATGCTCGATGCCATTTTGAGGAAAGTGACATTTTAGCACGTCAAATTAACCGTCAAAAGTCAAAAAATAGTGTCATTGTTGTTATTATTGTGAAGTTATTGATTGTCATAAAAAATCTTTGTTTTTTCCCGGGATTAAATTTATTTTATATAACTTAACAACCAAGTAATACCCACCAAGCCTTCAGTCAAATATTTAGGTGTAAATATTGACCAAAAAATTATCTTAAATTGGCACTTAAGAACTGTTAAACAAAAAAGTATACCAAGGGCCAAATACCTTAGGAGTTTAATATACGAAGAAAATGATATATCAAGAAAAACATATACTGACTTTATTAGGAATACATGCCCTCGACATATAGTAATTGCAAGAAGCAAGCACTGATAAACCTCGAAATTGTAGAAACCGCAGCTCTATGTAGTATTACTAAAATCCATCATACTAGCTATCCACCACTCAACTATTGTATGAATTCACTAAACATCCAGCCTCTTATTGCAATCCAGCCTCTTATTGCAAGACTTCCTGTCCTGACAACTAAGTTTGTAAGAAAACCTGAAACTTGACCGGTGATAGAGGAACTGTGTACGACCAGGGATCGAAACCATAGGCCAGCCAGAATACCTCCATTATTGATACTGGCAGATCTCACATTCAACCATAAATATACTTTTTTATTATTCTGTAAAGATTTGTAGATCAAATGTACTATAAATAAGGTTTTGATTCTCAAAGTCCTCGTTCGATGGCCTGTAGGGTTCAAATTTCCTTGTCCTAATAAATTATAATCATAATAATATTTATTTAATTGGACTGGAGGATGCCAATCGTTTGCCTCAACCGAGTATAAGGAAAGACACGACTCAGCCGCTAAGATACTCCACCACGAATTAGCAGAAAAGTTAAACCTATTACAGATAGGAAAAGTGTCTTATTACAAATTATATTCTTGAAAACAACCAGTTCAAGTTATATTGGGACCGAACGGTTCTGACCGATCAGACAGTTGCTCATAATAGACCAGATATTATACTAATAGATAAAATTTCTAGGCGAACTACACTAATCGACATTGGTGTACCTAACAACAACAACCTAAGGCCAAAATACAACGAGAAGATCGCCAAAAATAGAGATCTGGAGGTGCAAATCCGAAGACAATGGGGAACGAACAGCATCCATACGATTCCCATAATACTGTCAACAACTAGAGTGATACCAAAGAACCTCCTGCAGAACATCAAGGAACTGGGCCTTGGTGAGCATCTGTATAAACCGATGCAGAAAGCAATTCTCCTTGCAACCGCGCGAACCGTCCGAAAATTCGTAAGAAATACAGCACCACGTCACCTAGCACCCGATAACATGGAAAGGGTTCCCACAGAGCTTCATACTTTTGGTATATTTGTGTACCTGGTATGAGTGAATATTCCCTGGAGGGAGTGCGAAGCCGTTTGGCTTGTAAATCTTTATTTAATTGTAGTATAGTATAGTGTTTAGTGCAGCGTAAGGAAGTAAAATGTTGCATTTAACATTATTTGAATATAAAATTTATTGTTACTTATTTAAATTAAATTTCAAATATCTTACAAATTGTCATTTCTCAAATTTTTTATAAGTTGTTTTGATGAAAACAATTATATTAGACTTAACTGTTTAAAAGTAAGATACTCAGCTGTTATGGATATATGGACACAAGTGTTTATGTTAAATTCATCATTAGAACTAGCCGTAAAAATTTTTAAACAGCACGCTCATAGTATTGAGATATGAACAGAATTTAGTGTAATAATTTTGTATGTCTATAATCTCAAATTTACTCGAAATTTGCGAGGCATTCAACCTTCTAAGGATATTTTAATTAAAAATTAGAAAATACTGAAGATAACGGGTACAACCTAATTAACATTTCAAGTGTTTTTTCAAAAAATGAAATATTTTGAAGAAACGGTTCTTCAACATATTGCTTTTTTTAATGACTAGTTATTTTTAACAACCAAAAATATAATAAAAATTTTTAATCTATTTTAACGACCGACCAATAGTAAGGTAAACATCCACACATAACAATCAATTGACCCGAATGGGATCAGTTGGGTGAGGTTATAACGTAATACTGTCATTTTATCTTTTCTACCATTCGTTTCGTTCCACTACTTATGTCGATGAAATTTCGGAAAGGTATGCAAATTGTTTCAATCCTTGACAGTTCTAGGTAAACGATTACGTTTAGTCGGTATAATTTTTCAGTGGCGACAGCGTATTCACTGTTGTTATAACTTCACTTTGCCCAAAATGGTGCATAGCATGGTCCGGACATTTTCTGTTTATTAGATGATCAATACAGTTACTTTAATATGTACGTATCATCAACAGTACAAACGAACATCTGAATATATCCCGGAGTGGTTGAAAATTAATAAAAGTAAATAACTGCATAGTCTATGTATCTGAAAAAGTTGTTTTTACATTCTATTCTACTTATATTACACCTTAAAGAAATACTATTCCCTCGATATGGATTTTTTATTTTATGAAAACACATTGCCAAATTTTTTACCCGAACAACGCATAAAAATTTACAGGGTCAAGTTGCGAATGACTATTCAAAAATAAATTTTCGCGTGTACATAATTACCTATAAATATTCGATTAAATGTAAATTTAAAACAATTTATGTTTTATTCATAACCTTATCACAGGAAGTCAAATAATGCATGCGAATATTATTAACATTAGCTTCTGTATTGCGATTATATATTATTAACTTTGTTCAAAATGCTCTAAATATTCTGTTACTCAATTATCTCAACATAATGTAGTATTATGCATAGAAAATTAAACATTGTGACGCAAATGTATCTTTTTTATAAAATTAGTTATAAACCTAAAATACAATTATATATGTTTTGCGTAATATTTGATGGTTTTTTCCTAATATAACTATTGTCAAAAAACAACAAATGATTCTCAATATCTGTTAATTGAGACTACTTTGTAGTATTATTTTGTTTAAGATTTATGACGGATATAAATATTTTTAAAAACTCAATCCTCAAAATTAACTCTAGAGAAAAATCTTATATTATAATTTTAACCTTGAATGCCTCAATCTCACGCACAGTATCGACGTTTTCTTGCATTACAATTGATCTTGGACAACCTTCGCCCGACTCGTTCGTAAGCGAACGACTGCAACCATGTAACTCGATAACGCAATGACATATATGGGTTTTTGTAGGTGCTTCATCGCCACATAAATAATTAATTCAATCAATGCATTTTTGGTGAGATAAACCACGTCCAAATTTGTAATAAATAATCGCATGAAAATGTTTACGAATTAATTCTATTCTTTGATTGAAATAAAATTTTTTAAAGTACTAAAAACGTATATTGTCTAAAATGTCAAATTTTCCTTTGGATATGTCAGATGTCACCTAGCGATAGTGCTGCCAGTTTCAGAAATAAGGTACTGGAGGCAAATATGGGTTACTGTTATGGGTTATTCTGTGATATATTTCGAAGACTGGGGTTCAGTGGGTTGGAGTAATTTTCGTTTTTGTGAAAAGGCAAAAAAATACACGAACATTGGTGTAGTTAAAATTTGTTGTGTTAACTATTAATATATTTAGAATCAAATGTCTGAAACTGAAATAGGTGATCACAATTCTTATAAGATTGCACCCCACGCAATCACAGCTTTCAGACGTTCGAATGGTTTAGTGATTTTAAGGAAAAAGTTTGAAAATGGGGTTGTGGTCATTTAGGTTGTTAATTCTTACATTTAGACAATGGTCGAGGATTCTTCTTATCTCTCTGTGTATCTCAAGATCCTCTCTGTAATCCAAGGTTTTAAAGTTATTACCCCTGGAGTGGTATAAGATTTTACTATTATGAGTTGGAGAGAAACTGTATTTGGTAAAACTAATATGGTGACCAAACACAGATGCCTGAGGTTTGTTAATATGTTCTCTAATTCGGACTGCTAATGGTCTAATAGTTTTCCTATATACGTTGAAGGGCAGTCTGGGCAAGAAAGTTGATAGACCCCACTTTTTTGGATATGAGATATCAATTGTTTGTTATTGACCAGATGAGAACTGAGTTGATTTACACTACTAAATGATATATTCACGTTCTGAGTGTCATTTGTTAACGTCCGTGCTATTTTATTAGAGAAGTGACCTAAGTACGAGAGTGAGAAAAATTTTCTCAGCTGATTTCCATTATAAGGAATCCAGCTGTAAGCTTCTTTGGATTCCTTCTTGTTTTTAATTTTTTGTATATATTTATCGATGACTGTATGCTCATATTCATTGTTTACGGCAATTTGCTTGAGAACATTGACCTCATTGCTATAACTCTCCGTTGACAGGGAAATGTTGAACAATCTTTTAACATAGAGGCCATTTTATGTTGTAAAGGGTGGTTAGAATTAGAAGGAATTATATGGTCTGTTTGGGTGGGTTTTCGAAAAATTTTAAACCTAAGAAAATTACTGTTTTTTTTTGATAGTTAAATCTAAGAAATTAAGTTTGTTTTCAGTTTCTATTTCTAAGGTAAATTTTAAAGCAGTAGTCAGAGAATTAAGACTATTAAGAACATCAATAGCCCGTTGTTCATTGCCCAGAATAATTGTAAAACAGTCATCCACATAACGAAGCCAGTTAATTATCTTGCTCTTAGAAATCAATGTCGGTATTAATGCATTTTGTAATTTATCCAAGAAGATGTCTGCTAAATTAGGAGGTAGAGGATTCCTCATTGCCAACCCCGAGGGTTGTTAGTAGTATCTGTTATTTAAAGCAAAAAAGTCCCGAGATAAGCAGAACTTAAGAAGGGTCATTATACTAAGTTTATCGTCACTAGAGATGCTGTTCGCTGTCAACAGATTTCATATAATCGGAAGAGTTTCCATCCTTGGAATCGACGTAAACAGATTGCACACATCGAAGGAAATAAGCAACGAGTCGTCTGGCCTGGTTACAGAGTTCAATCTTTTGACCAAATCTGTGGAGTTTTTGAGGCAAAATTTAAGCTTGTCTTTGATAAGCTTAATCAAAATTGCGTTTAAAAAAAGAAGACAGTTTCGAAACGGGAGTATTGATAAAACTTACAACAGGGCGAATTGGTACTCCCTGCTTATGAATTTTTGATAATCCATAAAAACGGGATAAACACGGGTTAGAAATTAGAAGATGTTTATTTCATTGTATTTTTTTATAAATACACAACAATATCTCTCCTTTTCTTGATTTCTTCGGTGCACAACCTGTTAATAGTTAAGTCAAGTAGATAAAGTCAACATGTCATTATGAAAACAAAATATTTTATTAAAACATGTAATACATAAAAAAAAGTGATCAGATTATAGGAACAAGTTAACATGGACATAGAAAAAACTTAATTGATGTTTTTTCTTAAGTAGAATACAAAAGCTAACAATACTGAAAATCATCGGTATCAGTAGGTTCAAGACAAACACTTGCCTCATGGTACCAGGTAAGACTGTTGAACACACATTGCAATGTCCTGCTGCTCGTGTTCTTTACAAGCAACACAACACCTAGATTATGTAGTAAATTTGTTCAACGTCAACTTATTGATGGAACTCAGTTGTTGAGAATTCGATGGAATTGGATTTTATAGAGAGCAACGAGTTGTATGAGTTTGATGTGCGTTAGCAAAAAGATCTTTTATAACCTGCTGAGTCCTGTAATTTAAAGCTTTTCTGCGAGCTGTTACCACTTTTCTCGTATTTACGGGAGTTGGCAGCAATTATTTAAACGTTTTGTTTAATATATTAGAAAAAGGATAAGCAGAACTTTTGGCATTAATTTTGGGGTGCTAAAAAGTAATTTCCTTTCCTGATGGCATTGTATTGATGTCTTCCAGTTTCTGATTCTGTTCTTCTATATTAATATATATGTCTCTCGCTGTGACTAATGATGGTACAAACGCTGAATCAAGTGTTGTTGCCTTTGGATTCAGGAGAAATAATCCTGTAGCTCTGAATGCTCTATGTTCTCTGGTGTCATACATTTTGGTCAAACTCGAGATAAAATAATAAAGAACCTGGGCTTGTTCAGACTTCTGTGGTGATAGGTCCCTTTACCTTAAAAGTTCTTGAACTCAGTGGGCTTAAAATAAACGAAATACGGCTTTGTATTGCGGCAGAAGTTAGTATGTAGTATCTGCTGGTAAACAGAATAGGGTCGAGTCGAGAGACTCCGCTGTTTCTGCAATTGTAAAGTCTAAATAGTCACTGGCTCCATTAAAAACTAATATAGTACGTTTGATTTATAAGTAGCAAAATGTTTTAAAAATTAAATAAAGAGATCTCTTGTCATACTACCTTTGAGAGCCATTTTAACTAGAGAACAATAAGATAAATTGTCAGGAAGTCCAAGTATTAAACGTTTTCCTTTAAAAATAACCATTGATGGACAAAAATTTCCAATGGCGTTAGGATAAGCTATAATTATGTCATTTTCTGCATGAACACTATTTTTCTTAGAATTTTGTGATACTAAAACAGGTAAATTCTAAAATAAGATTGCATTCCCTAATCCAAATATAGTAATTTACACTTTCTTCTTCTCTCCGAAAAGAAAATTTTCCTTTATTTATTAGAATAGATCTAGATTCGTCTGAAAATAAGACAGGTCGGTTTTAAACAGGATTAACGGAATCCAATTACTCCTAATAGAGCCATGCTACACAAAAATAGGTTAAGACTTCCTTAAGTTGGAAGATATTCTCTTGTTGTAGGAGTTAAACGGAGTTGATGTTGTTATTGTCCCGCCAGTGTTATTTTAGTTTGCTCATTAAAGTTTATTCACTTTAGAATTTTAATTATGATTAGGTTATTATTGAAAGCATGATTTGACTGAATTGATGAACAAATTTAAAAATAGTTCCATACTTAATATATGGTGCGTTTTACGCCAGTTCTTCTACGTGACGCTCGAGCACAAAATAATTCTGTATTCAACTCGTGCTTGTGAAGCTAAAATAAATGAAAAAAAATTTAGAATAGAGGTTTTTAATGTATTTTTTTCCAACTTTTCGATTTGTAACCAGATTTTCGAAATTTCGGTGTTTTGACATTGAAAAGATCAAAACATGTAATACCCCGAAAACTACATATTTATAATTATTTTCATAATCAAGCTCGAAAGTTAAGGTTTTTTATATCGTGATGAGCATTTTCTAGAATTAACTTTTTTGGTTATTTCTTGAAATAAAGCATAAACATAGGACGGTTCGTCAATCGGCGTCAACGCAGCACAATCTACAAACTTTATATCATCTGCCACAAAGGAAAGTAATACGGATAAGCGAATTTGACATACAATGTTCATGGATTTAAATCTCGAAAAAAAGAAAAAAGTTAATTCTGGAAAGTGTATATATCTATACATAAAAACCTCAACTCTCGATTTAGACTATGAAAAAAAATAAAAGTTTCTTTGCCGTTATTAAAATACCTATTTTTTAAAACTCTGGCCTACAGCTCCGAAACGCTGAGAAAAATGGTCATCAGAAACGGCTATTTCAAAATTTCCTTGGATTTATTTTAGCTTCGTGGAAAACACGAGTTGAAAACCTATTTTTACCAACTTTTAAAAAAATTCAGTATGGCGGATTCAATATGGTGGACGAAAAAATTATTGTGTCCAAAATTTCGGAGTCGCATATGACGAATCTGATTTTGTACAAAATCGGTATTGGGTGATTTCGGGAAATTATTTTTGGAAAATTCAATACAGCGATTTTCTTGAAAAGTGGTATAGAGGGGGAAAGTTCTTTATGCTGGAAATTATGAATTTAAAATTATCTTTTCAGCAACAAACAGATAAGTTTTCGTCCGTGCAAAAACACGCATAACAGTGCCCTCATCGGGGGATCGTTGGTGCGACACCTGGCTTTGGCTACCAAAAACGTAGTAAGCCTGGTTACCAGTACCGAAAAGTACGACCCCTATCCATTGAGTAGCGCGTTTCGTGTATTGAGATCTGATATATATCTCTTTTATTTACCGTCGCATCATCACATGGCAGTTTTATACAACATTGTTAATTTATGTTGCTCTTGTGAACCATCGAGATGTCGCCTTTGTTGTCTTGTTTGCTGTTTTTTAATTTTAAAATCAGCTTATAGGACACAAATGCGAGGGGATGGTTTGTACTGAATGCAATGGCCTTACGAGTCCCATATTAGGACGAAACAGCGCTGTTATCATTTTTCGGACCCGGAGTCTTTCTATTATTTTGGAGTTTTCCGCACTTTTTAACGTGAGAGTAATATGTACTTACAAATCTTATGTCTGCATAGCCAAGATTTATTCAATTTCGTTATATATTTACATATATATATATATATATATATATATATATATATATATATATATATATATATATACAGGGTGTCCAAGATAAGGATCCTAAGCATGGGGATCTCGGAAACAGTTGGAGATACGAGGTCGGTTAAATTAGAGAAAAGTTGCGCAATTTAGTGCTAAATTAAACGCAGTTAAAAAAATTTAAAAATTTCAAACACTTCCGGAGATTTCCGGAAAAAAACGAAATTTGGCAAAATCGTTTTTAATTTTTGCAGGCTTTATTTAAAGAGATATCAGAAAATAAAAGGTAGATTCTCATTGCCACTTTTTATTTTTTATAATATGGTCTAAACAAAATTTAAATCCGACGTTTCGTTTCTGAGATACCATCATGAACTTTCATTTTTTATATGGAACAAAAAAAAGTATCCCATGTATTTGATAGCATTTTTTATTACAAATATTATAAATTCAACGATGTATCACCCTTGCATATCGAATACGTAGTTCAAGTACTTTCCATAAGAGCTCCATGAGAGTGAGAGAGAAAGGTATATCAGTTTTATAAAAGCCAATGAACTACACACTTGATATGCAAGTGTGATACACCGTTGAATTTGTAATAAAAAATGCTATCAAATAGATGGGATACTTTTTTTTGTTCCATATAAAAAATGAAAGTTCATGATGGTATCTCAGAAACGAAACGTCGGATTTAAATTTTGTTTAGACCAAATTATAAAAAATAAAAAGTGGCAAGAAGAATCTACCTTTTATTTTTTGATATCTCTTTAAATAAAGCCTACAAAAATTAAAAACGATTTTGCCAAAATTCGGTTTTTTCCGGAAATCTCCGGAAGTATTTTGAATTTTTGAAATTTTTAAATTGCGTTTAATTTAGCACTAAATTGCGCAACTTTTCTCTAATTTAACCGACCTCGTATCTCCAACTGTTTCCGAGATCCCCATGGTTAGGATCCTTATCTTGGACACCCTGTATATATATATATATATATATATATATATATATATATATATATATATATATATATATATATATATATGTATATATATATATATATATATATATATATATATATATATATATATATATATATATATATATATGTATATATATATATATATATATATATATATATATATATATATATATATATATATTTTGCTATGTAGGTTTTAGCAGCCTCCGGTCCGTACTCGGCCTACCAAAACTCCGGTGTATATCTGAGTGTCTATAACGCGGTTTTTGCAAGGGGTTAATCAACTTACATTTTCTTCTTAGGTTTAGTGAGCATCCGTAAATATACTTTTTATGTGTATTTGTAACATGGCCTCTACTTATAAGACAATACAGGTTCACTCGGCATCCACACATTGTTGCCACTTTGTTCAGTTTTTTGTAAATGAAATTGTATGGCATAATGGCAAGTAATAGATGATAAGAATTAGCAAATGTTGAAAGTTATAGACAACGTAGAGTTAAGTCAAAATATTTGAAATCTCCAATATAGCAGTTTGCCAAAAATGCTTTTAATTTCGAAAGTTTTCATAAAAATACAGCAAGCAAAAATTTCAGGAGAAATCATTATATTCGTATATTGTAAAATATTTCGTAGTTTTATTATTATTGTCATTAGATCAGAAGTTAAATGTAGCTCCAAGCCTTATTTTTAAGGATTTAATGCAATCTACAAAAAAATTCTAGTGGTAAATGTCTTTGGAAAGTTAGAGGTGATGCCAAAAATGTTTGTACAGAATATCTGCGGAGCTATATAGACTTTGAAAGGGAGAAAATCTTTATTTTTGGATTAATTTCAATTATTTTTGACAAAAACATTCGGTTGAGTTTAAACTGTTTAAATTATTATAGTTTGAGAAAAGAAAGGTCATATGGTCGAAATAATTTATAATAATTTCATAACAATTTCTTTTTTAAGCAATCTATTTCCTAATTAAATGTTACATTTTCATACACTATTGAACCACTAGATATTTAATTGAGCAATGAGAGAATCCCGAGCAATCCTACTAATATGAATAAATGTGCTAGCAGTTTTTACACCATATGTACAATGTTTTTTTATTATATAAACATATTTTGAAGAGAGAAAATGCATTAAATAAAGGGCGAAATGTCAATTGTTTGGATATTTTATTAAATAAAGAATCTACACCCAAGAAAAGATAAGGTAAAAAAAGGATATAATTTGGAAAATATTATATATATATATATATATATATATATATATATATATATATATATATATATATATATATATATATATATATGTACTAGTGTTTTTCTGGTTTTCAATCCGTTCGTCAGTAGAAAAATCTTCACGACGTTTCGCTGGCATCTTCAAGTGATGCTTCCTCGACGGCTGCTCATCTTGCCAACATTTATTTACTGTGAAGGAATGTAAAGATTACTAACTAGTTTGCGTGGTTTGGTCCTTAAAAAAATAGTCATTTTTTATATTTCCAGTGTCCTTATTTCGAAAAAAAAAGGTTTATTTATTCAAAAGAGTTTGTACAGAAAAGTAATTAAAACTTAAAATTACGCATTAAAAATGAACAATTTTAGATATTTGTGTCCGTATCACAGCAGTAACATTGGTAATTTTGCGGAAACACTTTTAAATCTTAGAAACACGCCAAATATCTAATAGGACTCTTAAGGTTTTTCGGAAAGATAAGTTGAAAATGCAAAAAAAAACCTTGAAGGTCATGCTCCCACTCGTCCGTTTCAAATTATGTAATATGTTAACCACAGTTTATTTCGACAGTGATAAAATCAAGTTTCTTTCTTAAAATATTCGGTAAAAGCCTAACTCCGGGGGCGAAAAAAACTGATTCATGTATTACAGTCACAGTCACGTAACCTTCATTGATGTTTTTATTTCAGCTTTATATTTAAATAATTGTAAACTTCTTACCAAATCATTGACGTCAGTTTTTTTATAGTTAGTAAGTTCTCTTTGGATCACTTTTAAGATGTTCCCCTCTAACTTCCTACCCGTAAATTTTTAAAATATTAAAAAATTTGGCATAATCGCACTAACAAAATAGATTAAATGAAAATTATTACCGTTAAATTATTTCCACTAGTTTATGAGATTTAACAAAAGCTAATTAGATAAAAAATTATTTCAAGAAAGCAAAGGGCTTCAGATGTTTTTTTTTATTATTATTATATTTGATTATTTGTTAATGTTCATTTAATAATTTTCAATTTTCTATTTTCCAAGAGATTTTTTGGTATGATCGGTTATCAGTATCTTTAGTAAAAGTTAGTATATTTCAACGATTTGAGAACATATTTATCAACATTTAAAAAACATTTTCGGATATATTTTTTTTCTAACATGTTTTAGTTTCCTTTAATCTGCGTAAAATCAGTTTTTCTGAAAAGTTGTGCGACCGAATCAACATGTACTGGGTGACTCAACGATTGGATGAAGTAGGTTTGTGCCTTTTCGGTGAAATTAACAAAGAAACTATATTTATTGTTTGATACAGTTTATTTTTACGCAGATTTTAAAAATATTTAGGACTCTACAGGGTGAGGCAAAACACTAGGACAGCATAAAGTTGTATTTTTTTAAATAGAACACCCTATATACGAATCGTATTTTCGATTTAGCTTATAATTTTAAATCTTTTTTATTAAAAGTTTACTATAACAAAACTTTATAGTTTCTGAGATAATTAAGTTTAAAGAAAAAAAGTCACATTTTCAAGCATCAATTCAATCCTAAATAACGTTTTCAATTTTGTGACAAATATATTCAAATTTGGAATTTAGCAAGGCCAAGGACAAGTTAACATAATTTTTACCTAATATTTGCAATAAAAGCTACAGGGTGTTGAACACATTGGCTCAAATTTGAACAAGTTGAAATGAATAAATATCTTTTTTTTATATTTTCATGTTATTTAATAGAGTAATAAAAACCGTAAAAATTTTGTTCAATATATCCTAAACCTATTTATAATAGTTTTTGAGATATTTCAGTTTTTCTTATTTTCCATACTTTTTTACAGAAATAGTCTTCATTATCATAGTAGCCATGGCAAAAACAATGTAAAAGAACATTTTTCTGTGTGTCAAATTTATAACCGCAATAGCTTCTTTTGGTTTTTATGTAGTGTAGTTTGGTTTTTTTTGCATTCATCTTATATTGTAAAATGAATTTTCCAAAGAATGAGTTAATAGATATGATTTATACAATAGGAGAGGCTCAAAAAAATTGCCTTCTTGCTCAAAGAATTTACAAAATGAAGTATCCTGATCGACGCCAGCCTAATACCCATACTTTTCAAAAGTTAATGCAAAGATTTGATTCTTCTGGTACTGTTGATTATCCAAAACGTAAAGTGGTCAACAAACCAGTAACTAATGAAGAAAAAGAACTACAAGTATTGTTAAATGTTCAGGAAAATCCTTATATTGGTAGCCGTCAGTTAGCAGCATTATGTGAAACATCACAATCCACCGCTAATCGTACTGCCAAGAAATATAGATATCATCCATATCACATGGAATTACACCAAGAATTGCATGGACAGGATTTTGAAAGTCGTGTAAACTTTTGTCGTACAATAAATGCGGATATTCAATTAAATCCAAATTTATTATGCAAGGTAATGTTTAGTGATGAAGCTACTTTTAGAAGTAACGGTGCCGTAAATAGACGCAACATGCATTATTATGCCACAGAAAACCCATTTTGGATTAGGAAGGTGCAACATCAAAACCACTGGTCATTAAATGTTTGGTGTGGTGTTCATCATAATCGAATTATTGGACCCCACTTTTTTAATGAACCACTAAATGACCATAGTTACCTGAACTTTCTACAAGAAGAACTACCCCAACTACTTCAAGGTCTCGATAGGGATGAGCTCGACAGTATGTGGTTCCAGCACGATAGTGCGCCTCCGCATTACCATCGTGAAGTTCGTGCGTTTTTGGACCAATGATATCCGCAAAAATGGATTGGACGTGGGGGTTTCATTGAGTGGCCACCAAGGTCTTGCGACATCACCCCATTAGATTTCTTCCTATGGGGTTATATTAAAAATAAGGTGTATGTTAATCCACCAACAACAGTGGAAGATATGCGAAACAGGATTAGGGATACCTGTAGAACAATAACGCCACTAATTTTATCCAGGTTCCGAGAAAATCTGCAAAAAAGACTAAATTTGTGCATTGCACAAGAGGGTCGTTTATTCGAACACTTATTAAAAAGAAATAATTAATCTCAGTATTTAATAGGTAATTTTTTTGTTTCAATTTAGTATAAAAGTAAATATGTGTTTGCCTTGTCGTTATTGTTGTGTTAATTTTTTCACATTATATTTAATTAAACTATTGCCGTTGTAATATAACGAATAATGTATTTCATCATATTTAACCACATTCTGTTTGTTTCTGTAGTTTCTTTTTATTATTTTACATGGCTACTATGATAATGAAGACTATTTCTGTAAAAAAGTATGGAAAATAAGAAAAACTGAAATATCTCAAAAACTATTATAAATAGGTATAGGATATATTGAACAAAATTTTTAGGGTTTTTATTACTCTATTAAATAACATGAAAATATACAGGATGTACCATTTAAAAAAAAAAAGATATTTATTCATTTATACTTGTTCAAATTTGAGCCGATGTGTTCAACACCCTGTAGCTTTTATTGCAAATATTAGGTAAAAATTATGTTTACTTGTCCTTGGCCTTGCTAAATTCCAAACTTAAATATATTTGTCACAAAATTGAAAACGTTATTTAGGATTGAATTGATGCTTGAAAATGTGACTTTTTTTCTTTAAACTTAATTAACTCAGAAACTATAACGTTTTGTTATAGTAAACCCTTAATAAAAAAGATTTAAAATTATAAGCTAAATCGAAAATACGATTCGTATATGGAGTGTTCTATTTAAAAAAATAAAACTTTATGCTGTCCTAGTTTTTTGGCTCACCCTGTAGAGTCCTAAATATTTTTAAAATCTGCGTAAAAATAAACTGTATCAAACAATAAATATAGTTTCTTTGTTAATTTCACCGAAAAGGCACAAACCTACTTCATCCAATCGTTGACTCACCCTGTACAATTAAGAAAAGTTTGAAGTCTTTAAAAATAGTAATATATTCCACGACTATTCTTTACATATTACCTCAATTTACATCCCTATAGAAAAACAATTTTCGCCCGAAAGAGTGTTTTCAACAACGAGTGAGATCAACATAATCCTACAGCCAATTTTGGCAAACGAGAGAAGCCGTGCCAAGTCAGTAGCAGAAACGGCAATCTAAACAGATGCGAAAAGTTCAGGAAAATGACTGTACATTCGCGAAAAAGTTGTAAAAGTCGATTGGATATGGATGTCGAACGCGTGATTTTCATGTTAATGCTTGTTTACGGCTTTTTCTGTGACGGGAAACAAATTAAATTTGTTCCCTGATGGGATTTGATCCCCTGTTTACCAATATTGGGCGCGAACTTAAAATAATCTGCATCGGTTTACGGCAAATTTTATTACTAAAGCTTTGAAACATTGAAGATAACGAGCCAAGCCAAGGAAAAAGTTAAGCAACAGTTGTGCTGGAAAAGAAAATTGACGTTAATGTTCTCAATAAAATTATATAAAAGAATTTTTTTTTCTTTTTAAGGTTTGCACTTTATATGTTAAAAATTCTTTTTAAATATGATAACGCCTTTTGTTCACATACGGCATTCATTAGTTCTTGAATATTTTAGTGACACTGCGTTTTAATGAGATTCTACAAACTCATTTTTTCTTGAAAAACCCTTCATAAAATACAAGGTAATAGACAATCAAGTCTGATACGTAAGTTGAAAGAGGTAGATATCTTATCCAAGATTCCTCGTATAACATTACACGGATTATTAATATTTCCTAACTTGACCGGATTTATTGATTTACCTGACGTTTGACCTATTATTAAAGAAATATACCGAAAGTGTAAACACTGTGGTCGTTGACCTTTCTCGAAATAACGGGAAAGGTTTATTAAACATAAAGTAGAGTTTATGGATTAATAATATAAATAAGACCTTTTTTTAATAGAAATTTTATGCTTATTTTCATTCAACAGCGAAAAACTTTTTAGTTCTTAAAGTGAATTTATTAATCGGAATTAACTGAATTCCAGATTTATTTAAGAAAAAAAAAGTATTGTAGGTTTTTGAAAATATATTAGGTGACATAATAAAAACAATTCTACAATCCTACTGCGATATATATATATATATATATATATATATATATATATATATATATATATATATATATATAAATATGTAGATAAGTTTTTGTCCGCGTAATTTAAAATAAAATAGAATAAAATATGGGCGAAGCGGACGTGAAAATTTGTCAATCTACATGATTCTCGTATTAAAAAGTGCGGAGCACTCCAAAATATGGAAAAACTCCGGGTCCGACAGATGGCGACAGCGCTGTTTCGTCCTAATATGGGACTCGTCAGGCCACCGCAGTCGATACAACGGTACAAACTATCATCTCGCCTCTGCATCGTATAAAGCCGAATTTATAATCAAAATACGGCAAATAAGACGACAAAGGCGACATCTCGATGGTCCACTTGATAATACAAGAACCACACAGATTAACAAAGTTTGTAAAAGAACCGTCATATGGTGGCGCGACGGTGAATTAAAACAGAAATATGTAAAATCGAGTACACGAAACGCGCTGCCCAAAAGATAGGGGTCGCATTTTTCGATACTGGCAAGCAAGCCTACCGCTATTTAAGCAGCCAAAGCCACGTGCTGCACCAAACGATCCCACCATGAGAGCATCGTTTAGCGTGTTTCAATTCACCGTCGCGCCACCATATGACGGTTCTTTTACAAACTTTGTTAATCTGTGTGGTTCTTGTATTATCAAGTGGACCATCGAGATGTCGCCTTTGTCGTCTTATTTGCCGTATTTTGAATATAAATTCGGCTTTATACGATGCAGAGGCGAGATGATGGTTTGTACCGACTGCGGTGGCCTGACGAGTCCCATATTAGGACGAAACAGCGCTGTAGCCATCTGTCGGACCCGGAGTTTTTCCATATTTTGGAGTGCTCCGCACTTTTTAATACGAGATTCATGTAGATTGACAAATTTTCACGTCCGCTTCGCCAATATTTTATTCTATTTTATTTTAAATTACACGGACAAAAACTTATCTACATATTTATTTACTTGTTTGGCTTTCAAACACGCTAAACGATGCTCTCATGGTGGGATCGTTTGGTGCGGCACGTGGCTTTGGCTGCTTAAATAGCGGTAGGCTTGCTTGCCAGTACCGAAAAATGCGACCCCTATTTTTTGAGCAGCGCGTTTCGTGTACTCAATTTTACATATTTATGTTTTAATTCACCGTCGCGCCACCATATGACGGTTCTTTTACAAACTTTGTTAATCTGTGTGGTTCTTGTATTATCAAGTGGACCATCGAGATGTCGCCTTTGTCGTCTTATTTGCCGTATTTTGATTATAAATTCGGCTTTATACGATGCAGAGGCGAGATGATGGTTTGTACCGAATGCGGTGGCCTGACGAGTCCCATATTAGGACGAGACAGCGCTGTCGCCATCTGTCGGACCCGGAGTTTTTCCATATTTTGGAGGGCTTCGCACTTTTTAACACGAGAATCATATAGATTGACAAATTTTCACGTCCGCTTCGCCAATATTTGATTCTATTTTATATATATATATATATATATATATATATATATATATATATATATATATATATATATGTGTATATATATATATATATATATATATATATATATATATATATATATATATATATATATTGTGAGCTGCATTTAAAAAAATACAAGCATTTTTTTTGGTTCTAATATATTTCTCGTTTAATTTACACCAAATTTTTTTAAGAATAAAAATTCTGACTGGACCAGGTATATCTCATTTTGTTCATAATTATAAAAACACTTTTCACACGAAAACCCCAAACAACTTATGTTTTATTCATACCTTTATCAATGGAACGGTTCATAATACATGCAAAATTTACAGTAGACCCCATTTTCCTCAAATATGTATTTATTTAAAACGCTCTAAATATTTTGTTTCTCAATTATGTTCACATAATGTGACTTTGTATGTGGAACATTATATGGAAGTATAGTATTTAGGTATTAAACTATTTATTTATTTATTAAAGTAATAAAATTTGTAAATCTATCTTTTATTTTTTAAGTCGGCATAAGATTTCAAAAATTATAAAGATCAGGTAAATCAAATCAAACTGGCTATGTGCTGTGTACGCTGCAGAATATAATACTAAAATAACCAGACTGTTGCATTCAAACAATTAAAAATATCCTACAACTGTTTATCGCAAAGATGAGCAAGTTACATGTCGGGAAATCCAAACGTCAATATTTTTCAACAGAACCAAACAGTTAAAAATTCAAAACGAAAAATATTATATTTTTTCTCCGCTTCTGTCGCGTATGTTTCCATTTCATTTTCGCAATTATATTTGCATAATTGGAAAATTCAACAAACAACAATATTCGAAAATATTTTGTTTGTTGCTATTTACAGAGATATATTGAAAAAGATGGCAAGAAAGTCATCGATTTTTGATTTTTTTCCAGTGAATAATTTATCACACTTGGAGCTCAACTTTGCAGACTGGAGGAAATATCTTTCCTTGCATTATTCTGGAGCGATTTATCTAGAAAGTAAAAATACCAACAGGAGTCTCTTAAAATCCCTGAGTGCTGGGTAGCCTTAAAAATGCATAGTGAATTTTAAAATAACAAGAAAATATCTTTTTTTAACATCAGTGGAAGTACACCCTTAAGATAAATTGTTAGCGTTATAATTGTTGAACTGTGAATTTTTCACAGATACCTAAGACGCTTTTAAAGCTTTTCTTAAAATCCCTGAGTGCTGGGTGGCCTTGAAAATGCATAGTCAATTTTAAAATAACAAGAAAATTAATTTTTTTAACATCAGTGGAAATACACCCTTAAGATAAATTGTTAGCGTTATAATTGTTGAACTATCAATTTTCAGAGATACCTAAAACACTTTTAAAGCTTCTCGTAAAATCCCTGAATGCTGGGTGGCTTTGAAAGTTCATAGTGATTTTTTAAATTAACAAGAAAATTTCTTTTTTAACTTCAGTGGATGTACACCCTTAAAATAAATTGTTAGCGTTATAATTGTTGGACTGTAAATTTTTTGAAGATACTCAAGACATTTTAAAGCTTTTCTTAAAATTCCTGAGTGCTGGGTGGCCTCAAAAGTGTATAGTGATTTTTTAAATTAACAAGAAAATTTCTTTTTTTTAACTTAAGTGGATGTACACCCTTAAAATAAATTGTTAGTGTTATAAATGTTGAACTATGAATTTTTCACAGATACCTAAAACAGTTTTAAAGCTTCTTTTAAAATACCTGAGTGCTGGGTGGCCTCAAAAGTGCATAGTGATTTTTTAAATTACCAAGAAAATTTTTTTTTAACTTCAGTCAATGTACACCCTTAAAATAAATTGTTAGCGTTATAATTGTTGAACTGTGAATTTTTTACAGATACCTAGAACACTTTTAAAGCTTCTCTTAAAATCCCTGAGTGCTGGGTGACCTTGAAAGTGCATAGTGATTTTTTAAATTAAAAAGAAAATTTCTTTTTTTAATTTCAATGGATGTTCACCCTTAAAATAAATTGTTAGTGTTATAATTGTTGAACTGTGAATTTTTTACAGATACCTAAGATACTTTTAAAGCTTCTCTTAAAATTCATGAGTGCTGGGTGGCCTTGAAAAGACATAGTAAATTTTAAAATAACAAGAAAATTTCTTTTTTTAACATCAGTGGAAGTACACCCTTAAGATAAATTGTTAATGTTATAATTGTTGAACTGTGAATTTTTTACTGATACCTAAGACACTTTTAAAGCTTCTCTTAAAATCTCTGAGTGCTGGCTGCCTTTGAAATTGTATAGTGAATTTTAAAATAGCAAGAAAATTTCTTTTTTAACGTCAGTGGGTGTATACTCTTAAAATAACTTATTAGCGTTATAATTGTTGAACTATGAATTTTTTACAAGTACCTAAAGTACTTTTAGAGCTTCTCTTAAAATGCCTGAGTGCTGGGTGGCCTTAAAATTGCATAGTGAATTTTTAAATTAACAAGAAAATTTCTTTTTTAACGTCAGTGGGTGTATACTCTTAAAATAACTTATTAGCGTTATAATTGTTGAACTATGAATTTTTTACAAGTATCTAAAGTACTTTTAGAGCTTCTCTTAAAATGCCTGAGTGCTGGGTGGCCTTAAAAATGCATAGTGAATTTTTAAATTAACAAGAAAATTTCTTTTTTAACGTCAGTGGGTGTATACTCTTAAAATAACTTATTAGCGTTATAATTGTTGAACTATGAATTTTTTACAAGTACCTAAAGTACTTTTAGAGCTTCTCTTAAAATGCCTGAGTGCTGGGTGGCCTTAAAAATGCATAGTGAATTTTTAAATTAACAAGAAAATTTCTTTTTTTAACGTCAGTTGATGTACACCCTTTAAATAAATTGTTAGCGTTATAATTGCTGAACTATGAATTTTTTACAGATACCTAAGACACTTTTAAAGCTTCTCTTAAAATCCCTGAGTGCTGGGTGCCTTTAAAAATGCATAGTGAATTTTAAAATAACAAGAAAATTTCTTTTTTACCTAAAACTTTTTAAAGCTTCTCGGATTCGATTGGATTAGGAGTTAAATTGAAAATAAATAAATACAGTTTATTTATTGTTACAACCCATAATAGATACAATATATCGTAAATTACACTGTTCTAGATGAAAATTCTCCCTATCAAATTAATGTGTTATTTCGATAATTTCTGCTTCTGTAGATTGTCGTATCATGTAGCAAAATCTAGATGACATCAACAAGACATCTTCGTTAAATGCAAAGCAGGTGTGAGGATGTACCTGTACGATATATAAGCTATTATTGCATACCGGGGTGCGAAGTTACCAAATCTGAAGATGTCTCGTGCAATTGTAGGCGAAATGCCGGAAAATAATTCCAATTTGACAGGTCTAAACCCAAGAACCCTGATTTTCAAGTCTAAAGGCAGTTTTATTGTTTAATGGAAATGAAGAACCATCTGTTTCTATGGGTCATGCTGTAAATATGAAAGAAACGTACGAAAACGTGGATATATTACTTTTAAACATAAAATATGAATGGAATGTTTGTGCCGATATAAAAGATATTACATTACTTACAGGACTGCAGAGCGGCTACACCAAATATTGTTGTTTTTTATGTGAATGGGACAGCAGAGCCAGAAACTGACATTTTCGATAGAGAATGGCCGTTACATGAAAACATTGTGCCCGATCTGAAAAACATTCTTAATGATCCTTTGTTGATCAGCAGAAAATTTACTTACCTCCTCTACACATGAAACTAACGCTTATAAAAATTTTGTTAAAGCCTTAAATAGAAAAAGAAATTCTCTTCTTTGAAATGGAAATTCACGCGTATAAGTGAACAAAGTTCAAAGAAGGACTGTTCAAATACTTTTCAAGATGGATATTTTGAAACTACACTTTCAAGAAAAGAAAATAGAGCATGGATTGCTTTAAAAGACGTATATAACAACTTTCTAGGTAACAGGAAATTGAATTCTACTAATATCTGGTTGGAGAACTTATCCAATCTTACCACGTTAGGTTGCAACATGTCATTTAAGCTGCATTTTCTTCACTCTCTATAAATGGGAGTTCTTCCCTGACAATTTAGTTTGACTTTAGATTTAGTTACTAGCACTACTCAATATGGTAAAAACAAAAAATACGAGGAATTATGACTAAATGCTTTCGAAACGGTAAATCAAAATAACGAAAGAGAAAACAATAAAAACTGAGGGCCTAATACGTCGGGCATAGTAACACAAATCACTGCCAGTCTACCCGTGCGTGTCTCTCACTTTCTAAAAAATCGAGAACAGGTGTTTTTCGATAGACCACCCCTTAAGAGGGTGCGACTGGCGATATTTTATCCCCAAAAACTCGTTGTAGGCCTAAGAAAGGACGATCTGTTTGATAAATTATTCTTGGACGCACGACAAGCCCATAAAGTGGCAAAAGTGTTCGCAAGAATGGAAGTTCTTGAAAGTTTTTAGGAAGTTTTCCTTATCTAGTACGTTAAATATTTGATAGGGGTGCGTACAATATAAAATGGGGTCGATAAATTCCTTTACTCTCTAAAATATAAACGTCTGAAAAGTGACGTGACAAGGACTGGATACAGTTTTCCAATATTATAACTGGAAACTGGTTTTAAGATTTCAAGTTTTATATTAAAAAAAAACATTCGAAACTGTTACTTATTTTCCTATCACTAAAAATAGCCATAAAATTATAACGATAAAAATTTTTTAATTATTGTTAAATTAATCTTATTTTGGATAAGAAACTTCCACTTTTACACAATATAAAAGGAGTATATAGTATATATTTCCTTCAATATAAAAAAAGACTTGAACTGATCAATATTTCTTTCTAAAATGCTTCCGATTAATAGATACTGATAAATGAGATATTGTTCTACCAACCATTGACAGATAATCCATCCTTACCCCATATATTTCATTTTATTACGAATACAAACAAATAGTTCTTCGTAAACTAATAACTATTAGTAAGATCAATAAAAAGCCTAATAACAAGTCATTAATTTACCGGAATTTATTGACCTCATTTCACATCACACACAGAAACTTCCCTTCCTAATATTTAACGTATACCAGATAAGGGAAACTCCCGAAAAACTTCCAAGAACTTTATCGCAGTTCTGCAACTTTATCTGTATGCTGTTGCGATTTTATGTGCAAATATATTGATAGATTAAATAAAAACTGTTTTACAAAATGTATATATATATATATATATATATATATATATATATATATATATATATATATATATATATATATTTATAAAGTCTTTAAAACATTTTTTTCAGGACTGAAAGTCAAATTCGCATTGTGTCAGCAAAAAAATTTCTTGTTCCACTTTCTCTTCTTTTATTCGCTTACAGGACCCTTTTTAAAACACATCCTAAACAACCCCTCATCATAACGACACAATTTAAATAAGAACAGCCCCTTTTAAAGGTCCCAAATTGCGTGTCTTGTGTTAATATTTGTCTACGCAGTTTGAACGGGAAAACTTATGTAATTTTCCGGTAAGTTTCCTGTTTTCCGGCTTCACTTTTGTTTCTAACGGTGTTCCAACACCCTTGAGTCATGATTTGTGCGCAATCTTGCGTAAAAGAAAGAATAATTGGGTCTTAGATTTGCCACTGTTTAGTTAGAAAAATTCGTTAAAAAATATTACTGTCATACACTATCAATCTTTCAAGAAAACAACACACACACATACATACGTATATATATATATATATATATATATATATATATATATATATATATATATATATATATATATATATATATATGTGTGTGTGTAATTGAAGGTTTTAGGGTATTCCGTCCTTCTCAGGACTGTATGGCAGCTGATGTTTTGGTGAAATCCCATGATATATATATATATATATATATATATATATATATATATATATATATATATATAGTTACGATTTTGGTGGTAGTCGCGCACGCGCTGCACGCTCTACGCATCCGCACAAAATATTGCCCGGTTAAAAAAAAATTTAAAACTTATTTATTATTTATTCCTGAATTTATTTATTTTAAAAATTTTCCAAAATATTGCCAAAATTTAATTAAAAATTTTAATATTTATTTGTTTAGCGCCAGGTAAACGTAATTTTAATTAATTACAATTATTTCTTACCAATTTGAAAAATTTTCAATTTTCAAAATATTCTATATCGATATAGATGTGTTGATTGACTCTTTTCTCAGGTGAGTTCAGTTTTTTTTATAAGATCACAATCAGACAATCAATACACAGAATGATTAAAACACCACATATAAATTTTATTTAACAATAAATAAATGGCACACTTCTTTAATAAATCGTAGATGAAATAATATGGTCAATGCTTTTATATTTCAAACCACCAACCATATATCTTATCAATATTAGTATTTATTCACTTTTATTTACCATGCATCGTCTTTCTAACAACCTGTGTCACAAATTGGCAACGTTTTAGTTTTTAGTTTAGCAATCGTCTACTAGATGGCTACACTGCAATTTAATATGGAAAGCGTGATTTATTTTACAAAATTGATATTATTTTAAATAAATTATCGTGTGCTGCGATATGTGATTCAGGTGGTTAATATAATTTGACATCTACTATTAATGACGATAAATATTATTTATTTTAACAGGTTAGTATTACAAGCTATCACTTATTAGCTTAACTATTTTTATCTTAGGAAAAGTTAGGTTATTATTAACTGCTATTTTTTTTAATGTCCACCAACAATTAAAAGCTTTCTACTGCCTAGTTTAGTATAAATACCTTGTTTTGTTTTCTGTTACTTTCTCCCAATATTATAAAACACAATTCCAGGTTTTTTTCAAACTTATTTTCTTCTTTAATATATATATATATATATATATATATATATATATATATATATATATATATATATATATATATATATATATATGTAATCGACGGTTTTCGGGCATTCCGTGTATGTGCTGAGTCCCTCCCAGGACTGTAAGGCAGCTGACGTTTCGGTGAAATCTCATTCACCATTTTCAAAGCTCACTGTATGGCGTCTACGAGCGAACTGACGCCCGCGACTTCGGTGCTGTCAGTCCCGTGTGCGCGTCGGACGCGTTCGTTTTCCGAATGGTTCCGGCCCATCAGGTTGCGAGACCTGCTGCGCGTCATCGGCCCTGTTGCTAGTGTTTAGGATTACGTTGCGAGTTGTAATCTGTTTTGTTACTAAGTGGTACTGGTTGATGTTTTGTAAGCAGATTTTTCCAAGTATTAAGCACACGTTGGCTATCATCTCTGCTATTTAAGTTGTTAGGCCCCTTTGCAATTTCAATGGCTTCCCTTATAACTCTTGTGGACAGGTTTTCACATCTCGATAGCATTTTTGTTCCCGAGAAATTTATCTTATGTCCTGTGTTTAACCAGTGTTGGGCCAGAGCAGAAGAAGTTGTTTTTTGCTTGACAGCGTTTATATGTTCGTCTCTTCTGGTGCTTATTTTACGGTTGGTCTGGCCTACGTAAGATGAGCTGCACTCTCCGCATAGAATTTCGTACACTCCCTGGTTTTCTAGAGGGATTCTTTCCTTAGGTGTTGGCAAGAGATCTTTTACTTTACGATCTGTGGTGAAAATGGTTTCAATATTGTGTCTCCTGAGAATTCTTGCGATCTTGTCTGAGGTGCCTCTTACATAAGGAACAAAAGTTTTGGAGCTATTCTCTTGGTATTCGCGATTTTTTGGGGCCAAGTGTTTGTTTTTTAGAGTCTTGTCTATATGTTTTTTTTTATAACCGTCCTTTGTTAGGGCGTCTTGCAGTATGTTCATCTTTTTGTGACATACTGCAAAAGCTATATATATATATATATATATATATATATATATATATATATATATATATATATATATATATCGTATGATTGGTATCCAAAAAAAATATGCAAAATATATTATTTTTATATAGAAAAATTAATCCTAATTTAACTTAAAATATAAAAACTTCCGCCATTGGATGATTTTGAGCCAAAATGACCGACGAATAAAATTTGTCATCTTGCATTGTCATTCTTCATACAAATATCACCATGACCATACAATATATAACTAAAAGACATATGACCTTCCCGCTGAGAGGAAAATCCTGGCAAATTTAATATATTCCTGCCTACATACATCTTCTGGCAAAATCCATTGTATCTGGAACGGTACGATGGCGAGATTGTCATGTATTTTTCATACGATTTATTGAATTTTCCATCGAGGATTTCCATGAGTTAGAATAAACTCTGACGTTGGGTAAACTTACAATCATTGTCGGGGAAATTGCTCTCGAGGCGGCCGATTGAAAAGTTAAAGTTAAGGCAGTTTAGAAATCTGAATTTATTGGAATGTGATTACCCTGACCTATTTCTTCGTATTTGAAATTTTTCGCGTATTTACCTTGTAAAAATTCGAGGTTATTCTTTTTTTGGCACGCTTAGATATTTTAGGGTGTTTACTCTTCATGTTATAACAATGGCACGTTGTTTTATTTGAATTAGTAGGCCGTAAAGTAATTATTTTTTTTTGGAAAAATGGTTAACATTGTAGGGGAGACTGGGGCTGACTGTAGTTACAGCGGCAACGATAGATAGAATAAAATTTAATAAAAAAAATTCAACTGACTTTTAAAAGTGCGCTAAAAAGAAAAAAATAACTATAAATCTTTATATGAAATTAAAATTTTTGTATGTATTAGTAGTTATTTATTTCATTTAAAAATAATTCTGCGCCGACTTCAAAAATTTCAATTTCATATAAAAATTTATTTGTGGCAGTAACGGAAGAAGTACGCACACAAGCCAACAAAGCGACCATGATATCAGGCCAACTAAGAGACATAATCTGGAATAATAAACATATGACGGTTGAGAGCAAAGCAAGAATTTACAAGGTTTGTGTAAGACTGATACTGACCTACGGCGCAGAAACAAGAAATAAAACAACAAATACAAAACAAATTATGAGAACCACAGAAATGAAAACGCTGAGAATGATCACGGGAACAAGTTTAAGAGATAGAATAAGAAACGCAAAAATACGCGAGGACAGCGGAGTGGGGGATGTTGTGAAGTGGGTCCGAAACCGTCGTAGGCAGTGGAGAGACCACGTGGAACAAGTGGACGATGACAGACTAGCAAAAACCGTGATGAGAGAGAAACCAAACACCAAACGGCCGCCTGGACGGTCCCCCAAAAGATCGAAAGACAGCTGGATTTCGACCTCAAACGAGGATCGATGAGGCATTGTATAGATAACAGGACTTGGTTTTACCTAAAAGAAGAAGAAGAAGAAGAAGATAAAAATTTATAGTTATTTTTCACTTTTTTTCGATTTTTAACTTTGAATTCACTATGATATCGATAAATTATTTGAACTAAGTACTAATCGAGATTAGTGTACTTCGCAATGACTCCAATGTGGCAAAAAAGTATTCATTTTATCCAAAATTGTAAATCACCCTAAAACATTCTTTAATTCTTAGAGTTTTCCAAATACCAGTGAAATTGTGTCAAACAATTATTTAGTCCGTTATAGTAAATCCACTATCTTAAATTTAAAATTAATTTCAGAGTGGTAATATAGATCTCAAAACCCCCCAATATCGATATTTAAAGAACTTGAGACGTAAATTTCTTAGCCCAATATATTTTATACTGCATATTGAGTTTGTATACGCCCCAAAAACACCGCAATATCAATTTTAGACAAAATCGGAAAATGTAAAATTTTCAGTCCCTCATATTGTGTCTTATCAACGTAATGGTTGTAAAAAATTAACTTAATATTCGTAATACACGACCTCGAAAACCTCCTCATACCAAATCTGAATCCAGAAAAAATACTTTTAAATTTATAAGTTACACCCTTTTATCAGTTTTGGAGAAAATCGAAAAATGTTAAATTTTTAGGACTCCATATTGAATCCGCCAGATTGGGTTTTTCAAAAAATATTTTAAATTCGTAACTAACACTAACAAAAATCCCTCAATACTGATTTTACACAAAAACGAGACATGTAGAATCCTTAATCCGCCATCTTGAATCCGACATTTCAGATTTGTTGTGTGTGACCCCGAAAACTCTCCCATACTAATTTTAGAGAAAATCGGACAAAATTGATTTTTTCATTCGCCATATGGAATTTTTCAAAAATAATTTCAGATTCGTTATGTGCGTCCCCGAAAACACCTCCTTACCAATTTTGGAGAAAATCGAACAAAATTGATTTTTTCGTCCGCCATATTAGATCCGCCATATTTAATTTTTTTTTAAATAATTTCAGATTCGTTTTGTGCGATCCCGAAAACTCCCCCACACTAATTTTCCGGAAAATCAGACAAAATTGATTTATTTGTCCGCCATATTGGATTCGCCATATTGAATTTTTTAAAAATAATTTCAGATTCGTGATGTGCAACCCCGAAACTCCTCCACACCAATTTTGGAGAAAATCGGACAAAATTGAGTTTTTTCGCACCACTTCCTGAATATAACACAAAAAATTTCATTCAAATCGGTGACGCCAATCCGGAGTAACTAAAGCGTTGTTACCCCAACTTTGATTACTTTATTTTTAACCTCAAAATTCCAATTTTCATCTCTGGAAAAATAAAACTTTTAATATAAGAAAAATCAACAAATATTACCAAAACCATCGAAATGGTCTTCACAAAAATACATTTTAGATTGTGCCGGATTCCTCCGGGCTGGCTGAAACGACATATTCCGGACGTGGAACGTGAATAAATAACTTCTCAAGTGTGTTAATCGTAGTACCTGTACACTGAGGCACCGCAGAATACTTACAAAACTTAGAACTCATCTTTCAGTACTATAATTACTTATCAGTTTAACAGTGTTAGGGAACATGTGACTTCACAGCGATCACATGACAAGTATTGTCTTTTCGGAGCGAAATTTGAAACGGTATTTAAAGCACATGATTTTAAAAGTATTAGTTGTTATAAAATAACAATATCAAATATTTTGGGCTATATTAAGAACTTATGCATGGTTTTCAACACTTCCCCAAAAGTACTTAACATCAAGTTTGATATACAACTAGAAAATTGTTGTTACTAGCGAACTTTACTAGGCAACACAGTCAGTTGTTTCTTTTATTGCTAGGTAAGTCTTTTTTCTCTCAGCGCTAGCAATTTCGGATGCGTTTGCGTGCTCTGGAGATTTTATCTGGATGTCATTCAGGAGCGGATCCAGCCTCTCTCTTTGGGGAGAGGGGGCGGTGATATCACAAAAGTACAGTATGGCAAGCGAAGGCGGGAGGGGGGGGGAGCAGCAACATTCCCAGTTCTAGTATAAAAGGCAGGGTCGGGTCTATTTTTCTGGGAGAAGGGGGGGACGATCACAAGAAAAAACAAATTGCCGATAGGGGGGGGGGAAGATACGAGCAGCATACACACAAGAGACATAATCGGGACCATTTTCCTGAACTCCAAGCTCTTGGTGGGGGCTATCGCAAGAATTGACCTCTGGAAATTACTCAGAGAACTTAATTGTTGCTGGGAAAAACCAGATAGGAAATCTCTTTTTATAGATCATCCAGAAACTGTCCGCTGGAGAAGCAAGTATCTCTCTTAAGTAAAAGACAGAGTTGCTAGAAATAAGACAACTTACAAAATTAGCAATTTAGCTTAACTTTTGAGAGATTTTTTTTAATAAAATTACTGCAGAAAATTGAGAAAAATCTATATAATAAAAGAATAAAAGAAAATGTGGAAATTCGATCTCATGATCGGTGAGATAGAGGAACCAATTATAATTAATTTGAGTGAAGAAAGCTTCACTGACTTTGATTACGAATTAGATACGTAATGTTTACCAGCGTAAACACAATTTATTATTTAAATTTTCTGTAACACATAAAAATTAATTACATTTGAATCCCTTTTTAGTGTTGAATTGTAATTCTGAAGATGGTTTAAAAATAAATAAACTGAAACGTCAAATGTCCTAAAAATGTTTTTAATTGATAATAAAATGACCGATAACCCCAAAAAATTTTTAGTATTATATGGACGAATTTATTTTTTTATATATGTTTAACTTCTTGTATTTTTGACCATGGGTATTTTGTAAGTATTTAAATTATAACTTAGAATTTTTTAAGAGAAAAAGGCTACGTTTTAATCTGAATGTGCCTAAAACGGTTTCTATGCCAAAATTAAAAATAATAAAAATACAGTTGTGACTTGTGTTAAATATGTCAAAATTATCTCTATTTTCTAATGTTTGTGAATTATTAAGAAATGATAAGAAATAAAATAAAATTATAAAAACTTTTAATTTAAGTTAATTACCGAAATAACATTCTATACTATAAATACTTAGTGATAAAATAAACCTCCTTCCGACGCCTATGACAAGGATTAAAATCCTTTTTAACACTTCATAGATCTAAATATCTATTGTTATCCAACCCAAATAGTCCATTATTATAGACTTGTATTTTTGATTATAAAATTCCTAACCCATTCCTATGAAAAATATATGTGTCTAACAAATTTTGCCAAAGACACCGGACTAAAGAACGCAGGTAGTTTGCGAAGAAAAAAAGGGTAAAAAATGATTTATTACTCTCTCTAGTTCTTGAATAAACTATAGTATAAGAGGCAACATCGGGTCTATTTTCCAGAACTCAAAGCTTGGGGGGGGGGGATCCCCCCGCCCCCTGGATCCGCCCCTGATGTCATCTGCTAACTTTATACTAACATAACATTTCTAAAATGTTCACTTCTTCCCTCACTTCCCCTCTTATTCATTGGTGATACAAATTGTCTTTATTATCCGTAAGAATCAAATGATCGTAATTTTTACATTTCCCAGAACATGTAACTTAATTTTCCGATTCCTTTTTTATTTTAAGTACTGAAGTATTTTCAATTTCCTCTGCTTTGCGACGTAAAATTTCACCGAATGCGCCAATTTATAGTCCAAGTCTAGACGATGCCTGATTAAATATTTAAAATGATAAATTGCAAAACAATACTTAGTCCATAGTTTTATCTTTTTCTGTCACGTTTAGTATTTATCGGTGAGTTAATCGAAGTATTTCGAAAACGTGTATAAATTTCATTAGTAAATAAATTTAAATTTTTTTATGCTTTGAAGGAAATGCATTTTTGCACAATTCCACAGGAAGGAGTACATTCCCCGTAACACTTCTTAAGATTTTCTTAAATTTGCTTAATAGTTTTTCCTCCCAAAAAGTAGTGCTTAATTAAGCGCATAAATCTCATGTTTTCGCATAATCTTCAAAATGCACTGCCACACCAACTATTGAAAATTTTCTCTGCAAAAGACTGACTTAAAATTTCGTATAAACACTATAGGCTGGCGGAGTTAACCTCATATGAGGTGATTTTCAAATTTATTGTTAGTAGACATACATATTCCTAGTATACGAGGCAGAATTGAGTCTATTTTCCTGAACTCAAAGCCCTTGGGGGGAGACTATCCCAAGAGAAACAAGTTGTCAACGGGGGAGGGGAGGGAGTGCCAGTAGCATATACATTCCTAATATAACAGGCAGAATCCGTTCTATTTTCCTGAACTCAGCATACATATACCTATACTCTATTCTAGAACCAGAGAAAGTAATAAAACCGTTACCGAAACCTCCAACGTATCTGCTCGAGTGCCACAGGTAACTGAGGACTGCCGTAAATCTAATTATATTTAAATATTATAAGTTCTTTACTACAACAATAAAATTTTTGATAGTTCGATTTAATTTCAGTGTCAAAGTACACCTTACAGTGATTTATCTTGTTGGCGCTTGTTTTTATATATTATTTGAGATTAACGAGATACCCAAAAGATATGACTTCCACCTCTATATTTATTCTAAAATCGTTAAACCAAGGCATTTTTTCCTCAACGAAAAACTTATTACGTTGAATGTTTATGATGCCTTAAGATATCAATATCTAAATAATAATGTTAAAAGCTCTGTTGAGATGCATTCCAACATGACAGGAGTTGAAAAATCTACTATGTACCGAATAATGAAGGAGAAAAAAACGAGTGGAATTGTTAGTACTTCCAAGTCACATTCGATCAGAGGCAGACGAAAAATCTCGTTGGAAGAAGAGATGAAAACTGCAATAAAACGAGTTGTACATCAATTTTATTATGAGAAGGAGATTCCAACCGTCGATAAAATTCTAAGGTCAGGATTTACCTGAAATTAAAAGAACTAAGCTCTGGAAATTGCTCAGAGAACTTAATTTTTGCTGGGAAAAACCAGATAGGAGATCTGTTCTTATAGATCGTCCAGAAACTGTCCGTAGGAGAAGCAAATATCTCTCTCAAGTAAAAGGCAGAGTTGCTAGAAATAACACAACTTACAAAATTAGTAACAATAAATTCAACAATTTAAAATCAACACTTAATTTGGTTCTTTTTTGAACTTTCATTTGCGCTTCGCAGATCACTGTACAATTTCTAGATCGCTGAGAATAAACAATAAACAAAACTCGAAAAAACTGTTTTTTCACCTCTTAATTGTTAAATAAAAAATTTCCCCAAGAAAAAAGTGCGACTACATTTTTTCCAGATGCTAATGATGTTTTACATCATTAATTGCGTATTATTCATAGTGCAGCGTCTCCCTTTTTACAGGGTATGGCAACGGATGCGTACGGCAGCTCAATATGTCGGAGGCTAGATTCGTATCTCTTTTAGAGATAGTTGTGCTCTGCTTTGATTATCCAATAGGCGCCACCTGTTATACATTATCTGTGTTACTTACCTAGTGATTAAACAGGAAAACACATAGGTATGAGGAATGATTTTAATTTATTGACTGCTGGTGTATAGCTCCATAATGAAACGACTTAATTAAAACAAAATAACAATTCCATTTTATTCCAAAAAAAAAAATTATTATGCACATGAATCAGAATAGTAACTACAATTTTTTTTATATACTCTTTCTTGATAACTATTGGTGCCACATTGTTTTAAAAGGTTATATAAAATTTGGCCGCAAACGTTCTAGAACCTTTAATTGCCAAGAAAGTAATTTTCATAAAGAAAGTTATCAAAAAGTTTCTTACATTTTATTATGTCTAATGAAAATATATTTATATTGTTTTATTTGCATGTAAAAAAAAATTGATGTAGAGTTCCAATTCTCCTACCTGGTCTATGCTATGGTCCCACTCACTTCTATTTATTTTATCCAGGGCTGTTGTTAGGATTCTTGTTGTGGTTTGTGGATGACTGGGGGTTTCACAAAGCCAATCCCAACTCACCAACCAAACGCAGGGTGAGGTTAAAATCGTTGTGGTAACACGGACAGGAAAAATAGGGCCGGAACCATCAGAAAGCCTTAACAGCCGGGAAAATCAAAATGGAAATCACAGTAAAAGGAATGAGATGAAGCCAAAGATGAAAAAGACTTGCTTCAGATAGCCCTGAAATAAAATGTTATTTTTACGACATGACCGTCTGCCCTTTCAAATTTAATGGCAGGATTAGTCTACTGCCTTCGACGATTCAACAGTAAAGGGAACGAAAATGAAAATCTCTCTTGCAACTAGACGTGACAAATCTTAGGGATATTTGTTGTTACTTTTGCCAACCTTATTCTCAACCTGGAGCACTCTAACCTAGTTCCGAACTTACACTGATTACCAGGTAATACATCAAATACTGGCGAGCTATGGAAAATTATCAAAAATAAAATTATGATCAAACTGTCCAAAGTTACTAATCATGATTAAAAGAAAGTTCAAAAAAATTGTTACAAATTCCATACTGTATTCTCAACCTTAAATGATCGGTCTCGACATGCAGTGCTCGTGTTAACGAATCGGGTATACATCCACAACAAATGCTAACTGAACTATATTACCGACTATAACCTTATATTTTTATATATATTTTTAATACTGAAATGGAATTTAAACAAATGAGAATTTATTAAAAATAAAATATTTTACGACCTTTAAATTCAAACCAAATAATGTGATATATAAACTACAGCAATTTACAAACTCTGTTAAGAAGAAAGAGTGATGTTACAAGACCAAAAGAATTGTGAACAAAAAAAACAAATTCCATGTATACTATTTTAAATTACAGGATAAATAATTAAATTTAATCAGGTAAAAATATACAAATTATGTCATATTACTAAAAACATATAGCATTGATGCAAACTGGTAAATTTTAATGCTACAATAGGTTCAATAATTTATAACTAAGTTATTGTTATTAACAATTACAAAAAACCTTTTTTAAGTCTTTTCCAAATATTTCGGTAACCAAGCCAAAATTTTCATTGGCATTTAGCTCGTTATCAGTTTAATCTTCCCGACCTACTAATAATTTCTAATTTTTTTAACTCTATATTCATATAACAAAAGCTTCTCTCTGTTTTTATCATTAATCCTCAAGTTTAGTAAATCCTATAGTTTTCGTGTAGTATTTATAATAAAAAATCGTACATTATATGGTGCTAAATATTTTTACAAGTTTACTTTCATACTTACATTTTTCATAAATTTAATTTAAAAATCCTCAAACATTCAAACAAATTCATGTAAAACGTACAAACCAGAAACCCATTGAACTCGTCCACTTAAAGACAGATATAAATAAAAGCTCCCCCGTTAGCATCCCTATCGATAACAGCGGCTTTTTAAATTTCCTGCACAAGTGAACGTGTAAGATCCTGCGGGATAACATAGCAGGATTGTACGGGCACACAGCAGCAGTGACGAGAGACCGACTATCACGCTTGACAGGTCAATTTCCCAACCTTGAATGGCTGAATGGGCCGAAGCTGGTGCAACTACTTTCCCGTGAAAAGGGAAAATACTTTTCGAATTTTTCGCTTTTTTGCTTTTGATGACGATAATGGTGTACCTATGTGTTTTGCTGCTCGTTTTTTATTTGAAACATTTTAAATACATTAACTTGATATAAGATAAATAATGGGAAAGAGTAAAATTTATTTAATATAAAAATTGGCTTATTCAGTACATTTTCTGTTTTTCTTATTTTAGATAAGATGCTTTCAATGAAATTCAAAATATGAGTCAAGATTAGAGAGGCACGGACAACCTATTGTCGAGAGATTGGAGAAACTGCTAGCTTAGACAAAATCCTTGCCAAGGACAGAATCCATGATTTTGGATTACAAAAAATGATAGTACCAAAACCAGCAATTTAGAAAAATGTCTGCAGTTGCTCCTGCATACTCTAGCTCTTGGATTTATCTTGATTATAGCAGGAAGGGGAGTAATGGAAACGGATATCTAAATATCTGATCTGGACTAGCACAACGTAAACCAGATAGTTAGCGATGAGAAAATTAGAGAGCTTCCCTCTTTTTAAACTATCTGATATTTACGATATATTTTCGACACTATTATAGTTTGTATGACTTAATACCGCATCATTTACCTTAATTTTAGAGCTAGTTAAAGGACTGTTACATGCCAGATATTTGGAGAAAAGTCAAAGTAGTATTTATTCGCTCAAAGAAGGAAGAATGCCAGCTGCCAATCTGCTTAAATTCGTTTTTACTTAAAATTACTAAAATGCTGAATAATATTTTAGGGAGCACACACTAGTGGATTATGCACTGCATCCCAGTTAATATGTGTTCACATCTGGGCAGGGGCGGATCCAGCCTCTCTCTTTGGGGGGGGGGGGCGGTGATATCACAAAAGTACAGTATGGCAAGAAAAACAAGTTGTCAACGGGGGGGGGGGGGTGCAAGCAGTATACTCATTCCTAATATAAAAGGCAGAATGGGTTCTATTTTCCTGAACTTAAAGCGTTTGGGAGGAGGGGGGCAGTCGCAAGCATACAGACTCCTATACTCTATTCAAGAACTAGAGAAAATAATAAAACTGTTACCGAAACCTCTAACGTACCTGCTTCAGTACCGCAGGTAACTGAGAACTGCCGGAAATCTAATTATATTTCATTATATTTAAATATATTTTATAAATTTACTGCAACATAGAATTTCTGATAGTTTAATTTAATTTCTGTCAGTGAGTAAAGTACAACTTAAAGTTTTTTCTTAGTGATTTATCTTGTTTGCGCTTGTTTTTATATATTATTTGAGATTAGTGATATACCCAAAAGATATGGCTTTCACCTCTATATTTATTCCAAAATCGTTAAACCAGGGCATTTTTTCCTCAACGAAAAACTTATTACGATGAATGTTTATGATGCCTTAAGATATCAATATCTAGATAATAGTGTTAAAAGCTCTGTTGAGATATGTTCCAACATGACAGGAGTCTACTATGTACCGAATACTGAAGGGGAAAAAACGACTGGAATTGTTAATACTCCCAAGCCACATTCGATCACAGGCAAACGAAAAACTTCGTTGGAAGCAGAGATGAAAACTGCAATTAAAGGGGTTGTATATACATTTTATTATGAGAAGCAGATCCCAACCATCTACAAAATTCTAACTAAAATCATTGAAGATCACGATTTACCTGAAATTAAAAGAACTGATCACTGGAAATTGCTCAGAGAACTTAATTTTTGCTGGGAAAAACCAGATAGAAAATCTGTTCTTATAAATCGTCCGGAAACTGTCCGTTGGAGATGTAAATATCTCTCTCAAGAAAAAGGTAGAGTTGCTAGAAATAATACAATTAATAAAATTAGTAATTTAACTAAACTTTTGAAAGATTTTTTGAATAAAGTTACTGCGAAAAATTAGGAAAAATCCATATAATAAAAGAATAAAACAAAATGTGAGAACTCGATCTCATAATCGGTGAGATAGAGGAACCAATTATAATTAATTTTAGCGAAGATAGTTTCACTGACTTTGATTAGGAATTAGATACGTAATGTTTACTAGTGTAAACACAATTTATTATTTAAATTTTTGTTTTTGTTGTATTTTATTGTTTAATGTTGTTGATATGTTTTTTTATTTTTTTATATATTTTTATTTTAGTGTGTCCCACTTTTTAATTTTATATATATTTAATTCTAATTAGCCTTAAGTTTTTTATTATTTTATTATTGTGTTTGTGTCTTTTTCTTAAGCGTGTGTTATCTTATTTTTTTGGGGCTATCGTATATAAAAGTAAATTAAATTAAGATATCAGTACAATAAAAATAAAAATAAGTAGGTCTAATTTTAACTGTAACATATAAAAACTAATTATATTTGGATCCCTTTTTAGTGTTTAATTGTAATTCTGCAGATGGTTTAAGAAATAAATAAACTGAAACGTCAAATACCCTAAAAATATTTTTAATTAATAATAAAATGACCGATAGCCCCAAAAATATTTTATTATTATATGGACGAATTTATTTTTTAATATATGTTTAACTTTTTGTATTTTTGACAATGGATATTTTGTAAGTATTTAAATTATAACTTAGAATTTTTTGAGAAAATAATCCTACGTTTTAGTCTATTATTATAGACCGGTATTTATTTTTAACCCATTCCTATGAAAAATATATGTGTCTAACAAATTTTGCTAAAAACACTGGACTAAAGAACACAGGTAGTTTGCAAAGAGAAAAAAGGTAAAAAATGATTTATTACTCTCTCTAGTTCTTGAATAAACTATAGTATAGGAGAAAAAATCGGGTCCATTTTCCTAAACTCAAAGTTTTTTTTGGGGGGGGGGGGGGCGATCGCCCCCACCGCCCCCTCCCCTTGGATCCGCGCCTGCATCTGGGTGATCTACCACCTCTCCATACACGGCAAATGGAGTTGAAGATTTTTTAGATATAAAAATTGAACACTAAGTGTATTAGTAGATATACAAAAGGTTATTAGGGAAGCATGAGAAAATTGGAGGCTACTAAGGATATTTTGTAATAAAACTCATAATTTATTTAATCAAAAAATGTTGAAAACAAAATCATCATCAATGATGAGAAACAAAAAATAAAAAAATGTCATTCGCTTTCATTACTCTCCTCTTCGAATAATTAGAGCCATGAATGCCCATATGTCAAATATTTATAAAGTCTTTGCTTATAACCACTTTCAATAAGATTTTACTTTAATTGGTTAAGTAACTATTAATCAACGTAAACATTTGGCAATAAAATCAACAACAATTATTAATAACACTGGTCAAAATAGATACTTAAGGGTCCAAACAGAATAAACATATATAATCATTTGGACTTTTACTGCCAGAACATTCTGCATGTGACCATTTTCCTCAGCTTCTGCAGCGATACCAAAGTTATTTTCCTTTGCCTATGTCAAGACAAACGTTACACAGATTTCCTTCATCTGAGTATTCAGATTTATCGTCGCATCAAGATCTTCATTACTGTTGAATAAATTTTTCTTTACCCTTTTCTTTTTTTCCTTTTCAACTGTATTCTTCTCTCGTTTAGAACTTTTAGCTTTAGCACTCGATTTTTTGTTCCCTTTTTCTTTAGTACTTTTACCTTTGGCAACTTTATCACTTTTTTCTTTGATACTTCTACTTTGTCACCTTTTCCGTTTGGTTTAGGATTTTTGGTATCATTTTCCATACGTTTCTTCTTCTTTTCTTCAAACAACACTTTCATTGGTGTACTCCTCAAAATTTCAGAATGTTGCTTCTGACTGGTAGTCATCGTTGAAGAAATCTGGGGGATAGGTTTGCGGTTGAAAGTTTTCGGAGTCATTTGATAAATCAGTTTGTTGCTGCTTTTGTAAATTATTCGCTGCAGTCTGAACCGGAATAGAATCAACTAGAGTTTGCAGTGGTGTTTCATGTGCTGTAGAATGGATAATATCACAGTTAACAGAAGCTGGCTATTCAGTTACAATATTATCAATGAAATCTTCATCATCAAAAACCTTTTTCTAAACCTGCAACCCTAATGTGAGCTTTATTAAACAGTTCCGCCATTTCATATGGTGTTATTTTTATCATATTTTTTGATTTCATGTACATATCACACTCCTTGTTATATACTTTTTTTAAGGGCCCGAAAAAGTTACATCCAACATTTGTAAACGGTGGGATGAATGTGGGGGGATAGTCAACATTATTAGGTGATTAGTTTGAGCTAATTCCCAAGCTTTTAAAGTTGCATGACTATTGTGATTAACCATTACAAGCAGAACGGATTTTTCGGCTGTAGGCTTTGAGTGCTGGAAAAAAGGTTTTAATCACAGAATGCATATGTTTTTCGTTTGTACAACCATTATGTGTGCAGGCGTAAATAGCTCCTGGTGGTATGAACAATCCTGAAGCTCTCATGGCAGGTATTACTGTAACATTTTTCCTCTCTCCCAAGATGTCACTCATCCAACAAGTTTTTGTCCTTTAATCACAATAATTTTTTCAGTTTCTCGTACTGTAATGACACCAGACTCATCCGCATTGTAAATGTTATTTGCTTCAAATTTGTGTTTAAACATAACTGTCTCTAAATTTTCAAAAAAACTATTTATTTCCACTCTGTTGAATCCAAGTATTCTGTTAATACTTGTGGATTCGGGCTTTCTGATACTGAGATCGGGATGTCGCTGCAAAAATTCATATAAGAAATCTTTACCAGCAAGTTTGTTGACTTACGATTTGACATATCGAACTCCACAGCCAAGTCGTAACATATTTTACGAAATTGAGATTTTGTTAACTCGTAATACATATTCGACATTTGACGAAGATAATCGGTCAGCTGTTTTTCTTGTTCGTCATTGAACCTCTTCCCAACTTTGGAGGACAGCTGTACTTATCATTATTCGCTTTAGCTAATCTGTATCGTTTTTTTAGCGTACTGTAGGATATTCCTGTGGCCTTAGCTACTTTTTACACCGATATGCCACCGTTTTGAAGGGTTTTGATGGCATTTTCTAATGTTTCTACAGTCCAAGAAGCTTTTGACGTCATACGAGGTTTTTTTCGTGGCATCTGGAAAAGTTAATTAAGTCATGTAAGTCAGTGAAAATTTAATAAACTGCAATGGGGTAGTGGGAGCCAAATTCCAATAATGCTGGTAATGGGAGCCATGACTAGCTCTCATTACTCCCATATCAACTTCAAAACTGAAAATATAATAAAAACACATTATTCTCAGTAGAAATTTGAGAAGCAGTACCGTAAATTAGATAGATATGGTAATATATTTCGTGCGAATACAATAGAATATATATATTTTTTAACACTTACCTTGAAAGATGAAATTTATAATTTTTTATAACCACAGAGCCAAAAACACATTTCCGTCTCGTGGGATTGATCGCGGAACACTGGGGTACCACCCGCGGGCGGCATACGTCTCCGAACATTGCCGAGCACACCCGAGCGCCATTTGCACGAACACCATCATTGGATAAGTCTACACAGACACCGCTCTCATTACCCGCTAGCTCCGTTTCTCTAACTACCAGTGGATATGCTCTCTGAACAGTTATATGGATTTGTTCGGACGCGTCAAAAAACAGGACGGGGTTACGCAGGGGCTACCATTACTGTTCCGGAACATTATTTTAGATCATCATCATCATCATCACATAGCCTGTAGCGTCCACTGCTGAACATAGGCCTCCCTCAATCGTTTCCAATGTTCCCGATCTTGTGCTGATTGAATCCATTTTGTTGCGATTCTCTTAATATCATCAGTCCACCGTGTTGGAGGTCTGCCCCCACTTCTAAATGCCTGGAACCTTGGACACCACTCTATAATGCGTTTAGTCCACCTAGCGTGTTCCATTCTCGCCACATGTCCGGCCCAGTTCCATTTCATATGTTTTATACTTTCTATAGCATCCTTGATCTCTGTTCTAATTCTAATAAATACATTTGGAATTTTATCTCTCAGTGTTATTCCCAACATCGACCTCTCCATGGCTCGCTGAGTCACTCTAATTTTTTCGCAATTTTTCTTAGTGAGTGTTAAAGTTTCTGCACCGTACGTGAGCACAGGGAGCACATACTGTTCGTAAACCTTTCTTTTCAAGCAAATCGGTATATTTCTTTTAAATACGTCCTTTCTCAGCTTGCCGAATGCCGCCCATGCTAGTGTTATGCGTCTTTGAATTTCGCAGGTCTGGTTATCTCGGTTTATTCTCAATTCATGGCCCAAATATTTATAAGATGTTACATACTCGATTTCAGATTCGTTTAAGGATATGTTGCTACTGGGAACTAAGTTTGTCATACATTGAGTTTTTGTACCGTTAATTTTTAGGCCTACCACATCTAACGCTGCACTTAGTGTCCTTAGTAACTCTTGGGCTTCTTCAAGGTTGTCAGAAATTAACACGATATCGTCAGCAAAGCGTAGGAGGTATAATCGTTCACCATCTATATTGACTTCCATGTTCCCCCAACCTATTTTTTTAAACATGTATTCTAGCAGCATTGTAAATAGTTTTGGTGAGATGTTATCACCTTGTCGTACGCCACGTTCCATTCTAAATGTAGATGTTATTTTGGAATGGACTTTCACACTTCCTAAAACTTTTTATCTCAGATTGCCTGTATACAATTGCCTAGTCACTTTATTTAACTATTTTGCATATGAGCAAATTCAAAAGAGTTCTCTGTGACAGAATGCAGATGGCCGTCCAAACCATTAAAAAATGATGAGTCAATCTCAGGAAGAAGAAGATGAGTCTTTTCACCAAGAAAAAGAAGCTGTGACTACTGATGTGAAGCTAAAGATTACATCTGAGGCAATATACATTTTCGTGATCTTTGAGAAATACCTAACATGGAGACTCTACAGGGTGTCTCATGAACTGTAACGATAGATTTCTCAGAAAATATTTGTGCCCCGAAAATAAATAAAATTTTCCATTTTGGCCCCCAACAAAATAAAAAATTACCATTTTTTTTGTTCTAGTTTATTTAACTTAATATTACACTTCTTAATTTGAATCCTTGATTATCAACAGCGACCAGATTAAAAATTAGGCCATGTTGGTAAATTAGGGAGTAGATGTTTTAATATAAGTTGAAAATTACTCCTAATTAATAAAATTAATATTTTATTAACCTCAATACAGTACTTTTAATTGAATTTATTTCTTAGAACACCTGTATATGGCCTATAATCACCTACATTCAAATTTTAATTATTTCATATTCCTTTGTTCCTTTGTTATCTAGTAACCCATTATTATTAACCTTAAATTACCCATATTTAAAACTAGATACTAAAATGTTATAGTATTCTCTTTACTAAAACTTTTATTATACATATTTTATGAAGTAATACTACGCCAAAGTTGTAGAAAAGCATTATTAATTAAAACAAAAATATTGTTTTCTTTAGTAGTAGTTAAATAAACAATAAAACTTTGTAATCATATTACTTGATTGTTTTAAAATATTTCCTTCGATTTAAACCGTACCAAATCAATATAGTTACCTAAGAAAATTAAATTTATGATGAAACTGATAACCAGTTAAATACTTGACTGAGTATTCTATTACTTTCTGATAGTACAGGGTGAGTCAACGATTGGATGAAGTAGGTTTGTGCCTTTTCGATGAAATTAACAAAGAAACTATATTTATTGTTTGATACAGTTTATTTTTACGCAGATTTTAAAAATATTTAGGACCCTACAGGGTGAGCCAAAAAACTAGGACAGCATAAAGTTGTATTTTTTTAAATAGAACACCCTATATACGAATCATATTTTCGATTTAACTTATAATTTTAAATCTTTTTTATTAAGGGTTTACTATAACAAAACTTTATAGTTTCTGAGATAATTAAGTTTAAAGAAAAAAAGTCACATTTTCAAGCATCAATTCAATCCTAAATAACGTTTTCAATTTTGTGACAAATATATTCAAATTTGGAATCTAGCAAGGCCAAGGATAAGTTAATATAATTTTTACCTAATATTTGCAATAAAAGCTACAGGGTGTTGAACACATCGGCTCAAATTTGAACAAGTTTAAATGAATAAATATCTTTTTTTTTTAAATGGTACACCCTGTATATTTTTATGGTATTTAATAGAGTAATAAAAACCCTAAAAGTTTTGTTCAATATATCCTATACCTATTTATAATAGTTTTTGAGATATTTCAGTTTTTCTTATTTTCCATACTTTTTTACAGAAATAGTCTTCATTATCATAGTAGCCATGTAAAATAATAAAAAGAAACTACAGAAACAAACAGAATGTGGTTAAATATGACGAAATACATTATTCGTTATATTACAACGGCAATAGTTTAATTAAACATAATGTGAAAAAATTAACACCACAATAACGACAAGGCAAATACATATTTACTTTTATACTAAATTGAAACAAAAATATTACCTATTAAATACTGAGATTAATTATTTCTTTTTAATAACTGTTCGAATAAACGACCCTCTTGTGCAATGCACAAATTTAGTCTTTTTTGCAGTTTTCTCGGACCCTGGACAAAATTAGTGGCATTATTGTTCTACAGGTATCCCTAATCCTGTTTCGCATATCTTCCACTGTTGTTGGTGGATTAACATAAATCTTATTTTTAATATAACCCCATAGGAAGAAATCTAATGGGGTGATGTCGCAAGACCTTGGTGGCCACTCAATGAAACCCCCACGTCCAATCCATTTTTGCGGATATCGTTGGTCCAAAAACGCACGAACTTCACGATGGTAATGCGGAGGCGTACCATCGTGCTGGAACCACATACTGTCGAGCTCATCCCTATCAAGACCTTGAAGCAGTTGGGGTAGTTCTTCTTGTAGAAAGTTCAGGTAACTATGGCCATTTAGTGGTTCATTAAAAAAGTGGGGTCCAATAATTCGATTATGATGAATACCACACCAAACATTTAATGACCAGTGGTTTTGATGTTGCACCTCTCTAATCCAAAATGGGTTTTCTGTGGCATAATAATGCATGTTGCGTCTATTTACGGCACCGTTACTTCTAAAAGTAGCTTCATCACTAAACATTACCTTGCATAATAAATTTGGATTTAATTGAATCTCCGCATTTATTGTACAACAAAAGTTTAAAAGACTTTCAAAATCCTGTCCATGCAATTCTTGGTGTAATTCCATGTGATATGGATGATACCTATATTTCTTGGTAGTACGATTAGCGGTGGATTGTGATGTTTCACATAATGCTGCTAACTGACGGCTACCAATATAAGGATTTTCCTGAACATTTAACAATACTTGTAGTTATTTTTCTTCATTAGTTACTGGTTTGTTGACCACTTTACGTTTTGGATAATCAACAGTACCAGAAGAACCAAATCTTTGCATTAAGTTTTGAAAAGTATGGGTATTAGGCTGGCGTCGATCAGGATACTTCATTTTGTAAATTCTTTGAGCAAGAAGGCAATTTTTTTGAGCCTCTCCTATTGTATAAATCATATATATTAACTCATTCTTTGGAAAATTCATTTTACAATATAAGATGAATGCAAAAAAAACTAAACTACACTACATAAAACCAAAAGAAACGATTGCTGTTATAAATTTGACACACAGAAAAATGTTCTTTTACATTGTTTTTGCCATGGCTACTATGATAATGAAGACTATTTCTGTAAAAAAGTATGGAAAATAAGAAAAACTGAAATATCTCAAAAACTATTATAAATAGGTATAGGATATATTGAACAAAACTTTTAGGGTTTTTATTACTCTATTAAATAACATAAAAATATACAGGGTGCACCATTTAAAAAAAAAGATATTTATTCATTTAAACTTGTTCAAATTTGAGCCGATGTGTTCAACACCCTGTAGCTTTTATTGCAAATATTAGGTAAAAATTATATTAACTTGTCCTTGGCCTTGCTAAATTCCAAATTTGAATATATTTGTCACAAAATTGAAAACGTTATTTAGGATTGAATTGATGCTTGAAAATGTGACTTTTTTTCTTTAAACTTAATTAGCTCAGAAACTATAAAGTTTTGTTATAGTAAACCCTTAATAAAAAAGATTTAAATTTATAAGCTAAATCGAAAATTGGATTCGTATATAGGGTGTTCTATTTAAAAAAATACAACTTTATGCTGTCCTAGTTTTTTGGCTCACCCTGTAGAGTCCTAAATATTTTTAAAATCTGCGTAAAAATAAACTGTATCAAACAATAAATATAGTTTCTTTGTTAATTTCACCGAAAAAGCACAAACCTACTTCATCCAATAGTTGACTCACTCTGTACATTTGAAATAATTAATGAAATAAAATTTGGTTTGTTAGACTTATCAGTTTTATTATTAAATTGGCGTGACCGCGGTTTTGCGACACTGTAATATTCTCAAACGTAATGTCTTAAAAACTACGAGTTGCATTATTTTATATGGCTTTTTTAGTTTACACATTTTTTATTACTCTTATCTAGATACTAAAAGCAGAACATGGAACAACGGGCAATTTTGAAGGTCTTTTCGATCATTAAAAAGATTAATTATACTGGTTTTATTGCACTTAATTAAATTTCTATGCCTTCTAACATATTAAGTTTTTTACTCTTGGGTACAGTATGCAAAATTTGAATATTACTAACATCTAGGAAACGTTAACCCAGTTGTAAAAAATGAAATTTTATCACTCGTTGATCTCTGAATTTTGTGAAAACTACTTTCAACATAATAACCAATTCAACAAACAAATCATTCACACCAAAATCGTTAAATTTGGCATATATTACCGCACGATCCACACAGTCGAATGCCTCCGAATAGTCAAGCATCATTCTTCAACTCGTCTTAAAATTTTCTCCTCAACTTCCGGTTTGCTACTCGTAAGATTCAATTTACAATCATTCATTGCAGGAGCAAAACGACCAGTTTATCGAAGAAGCCTTTCAACAGTGTGAAATATTTCTCTATATACCCTCACCGATTCCCTACCATTTCCTTGGCAATCGCCATAAACTAATATCATATCCGTCATTTCTGTGTCAGTCAATGTTTGACCATAACGAAAAATTTAAAAATTAAATGATAAATTTTAAAATTAAACGATAAAATCTCTCGGTTCAATTTTTTTACCTAAGTTCACTATTGCTAATTCAGTTAATTTTACCTTATTTTTGCAAATTATCTCGTTATGCATTTCTTATGAATTATTTGAATAAAAATATTTTATAAAGTATAGATTTAATTAATTTTACTTTTCAAGTTTGATCATTATTCCAGTACTTCAATACACTGTGCTTAGTTATTTTCTTATCGATGCTGAATTTAATGTTACCTTTTTTTTATTCAAGTAGATCTCGTTTTTCCTGCTCGCTACTATTTGAGTGGAATTGTATGTATTTTGGGTTGCAGGAAATTTAATCCTTTATTCGAAACGTATTTCTTTAATTTACAAATAACTATTATGATATTTATTTGGTTTCTTTTTTTAACAGAAAATGCCAATGATTATTGAATTGGCTTATGAAACACATTTATTTTAGCTGTTTGTTGTTGCCCAGTATCATTCCCTTTCAGCAGCCATTTCTTTCAAACGTGGTAATTGAACATAAACAGTGTAGTGCGTAAGCAGGTTCTTGGTTATAAATGGGGGCCATTTTGCCTTGACTTTTACTTCTTCCTGGTTTGATTCTGCCGAAGCAGCTCCATGTAATTTTTTATTTGAAATTTTTTTGGGATTCTAAGATAGAAAGTCGTTTGTTCCCTGGGTAATTTTGTTGAATTTTTGGAGGTACCGTATCTTTTGGTTGACGGTTATGTTTTTTTTTACCGGGATAAACCTGGAAAGGGGGATTTTGGGCAGTTTGCATGTATCAACGGAGGAATTCTGTTATTATTATTATTGGAGTCCACCTTACGGGTTTGATTATTACTGGTATCGACCCATATAACTGATCGTTCTTGTATTGTGTCCTGCGTATTTCTGTTGATGTTAATAGAGAAATTGAACACCATCACCATTTCTCAAGCAAACTATAGTGACGTGCGCAATAATCCGACCAACGTTCTATTATCATGGACTAACTGGGTTTGTTTTATGGTTTCAACGCCAGTAGGGTATATTGTGAGTGTTAAGTGTAAATTGATTTTGGATTTATTCTCTTGTTTTATGAATTTATCGAGTTTCATTTTTGTTAATTAGTACAATGCAACTAGCTCACACTATAGCTTTATCTTTTAATTACGGATTTTTACTATCACTTTCTCTATCGAGTTTTATTTGTCCCACGTGCTACTTGGGTTTGTATTTTCTTTTTTTGTTGTGCTTGCTGATTTTTGGGAAATTAAGTTGAAAGCTTGTTCCTAACAACATTGTGGAAGGTTTCCACATTCAGCCTAGCTTTAGATGCAATGGCACCCTGAATAACCCATCCCTATTCTCCGGCATAAGAGTTAGTTCGGCATTTTTGCTCGCTGGTGTTGCTACTAACTTTCCACTATACTCTGTTGATTTGTTACTATTAAATAGCTTTTGATTTCACTTTATTTTAAGGTGTTGCTTTTTAAATACTAGTGTAGCAAAAGATTTGTCTGAACGAATCTTTTGACCATACTTTTTATAACCAGTGACTATACTTATCATTGTTGCTATGTTAATTTTTGTTCTTGTTGGCCATTAAATATGCTCCAAATCCCTTGGACTAGTCCTTAGTCTGGATAAAGTGTGAAGGGGTGGCTGGAAGCGATACCTACTGGACACAACTTTTTTGGATAAAATATGTCAAGGAATAAGAATTATTAATTATGAATTTAAAAGCACAAAAAATGTATGAAGTCTTAAAAGTGAAAAACTTTAAAGTACAAAATTTAGTGCAAATGAAGTTATTATTAATAAAAGAGAAAAAATTGCAAATAAAGCAAGAACAACCTCTCCTTGCATTTTCAGAAAGAATACTGATATACAGAACTCTTTTCAAGCTAGATTTAGGGTTAGACCTATTGACTATTTCATTTAGTTTTACTGTGGTGAAAAAATTAATATTAAACTATGGGTCCTATCGCTGAAACCCCTGAAACCACATCTTCCCGGGCAACGATCTCTAACAAATGCGCCCTTTATACTTTTATTGTATTATTAAAAGTAATAATAAACATATTATAACCTAATTACTGCAATTAATTATTTGCGTACACCAGTGGTTTTCCCTACGTGGTGGTATTTTAATTAAGTGTTCTAATGTCGCAACGGTCGATCTGATAAAGTCAGATTACAGATTAAACGGGTTTGTAAAATGAATTTGTGGAATTCGCAGAAAGCCTAAATGAGTTATTGGAGCAGCCCGACTGGATAAAAGGGTGGTTTTGTTCAAATTTACGGCCTATGGTCGCCATTAGGCTGCCTTGAAAACAGTCATTTGGTTTTATTATGTTTTTAGGGAAAAATATGAAAATATTACAGGCTGCTAGTTTGTTATTCTGTGCAAGCAGAATCCATATTAATTTACGATCTTGGTGGCTTTTCTGGTTTATATTTCTCTATATTTTGTTTTGAATTTAAAAAATGATATTGTTCGCTTTTTTATGTTTTCAAAATTGAATTTTTATTATTTGGGGATCCATAACTGTCATTTTTTGGTTCGTAGATTCCCTGCATTAGCTAAAAAGCGGTCTTTCTTTTTATTTATTTGCTTGATCTGATCTTTCAATATATGTAATGATAAATAATTTATAAAAAGAATCTTTCAGTTTACGAAATGTTAAAAATCGGCATTTAACGTCACTGTATTCAAAACGCGCATCTTAAAATAGCTTCATAAAAAAGTTGAACTTTTGAACAGCAAGTAAGACCAGGCGGGGAGCCAAGGGGAGAGGGCGGTGGGGGCGACCGCCCCTCCCAAGAGCTTTGAGTTCAGGAAAATAGACCCGATTTCGCCTCTTATATTATAGTTTATTCAAGAACTAGAGAAAGCAATAAATTATTTTTTTACCCGTTTTTTCTTCGCAAACTACCTGTGTTCTTTAGTCCGGTGTCTTTGGCAAAATCTATTAGACACATATATTTTTCATAGGAATGGGTTAGAAATTTCATAATCAAAAATACCGATCTAAAATAATGGACTATATGGGTTGGATAACAATAGATATTTGGAAATGTCAAGTGTTAAAAGGATTTTAATCCTTGTCATACACGTCGGAAGGAGGTTTATTTTAAAAGTTATTAACAGGTTGTACACCGAAGAAATCAAGAAATTGACGGATTTTGTATTTCAGTGTATATTTGAAATTATTACAATCGGCCAAGCGCTTTCGGTCTCTCTATCGGACCATCCTCAGGGCTCAGACATTGTCAAAGGGCACACCTTAACCCAACCAGTTTGAGAAAAGTCGCGAGCGTAGCCTCCACACAGAACAAGATGTATACAATTAAAAAAACCTCTAGAAACATTTAAAATCAAAATTAAAACTAGAACATTCAATACACTGTGCACATTAACATTAAAACAATAAAAAAAATTCTAAGTTATAATTTAAATACTTACCAAATACCCATTGTCAAAAATACAAGAAATTAAACATATATAATAAATAAATTCGTCGATAAAATATTAAAATTTTTTTGGGACTATCGGTCAGTTTATTATTAATTAAAAACACTTTAGGGCATTTGACGTTTCAGTTTATTTATTTCTTAAACCATCTGCAGAATTACAATTAAACACTCAAAAGGGATTCAATTGTAATTAATTTTCATATGTTACAGTTAAAATTAGTTTTATTTCGATTGCACTGACATCTTAATTTAATTTACTTTATTATATGGAAATCCGATAGCGCCAAAAAAAAAAAAAATAAACGTGTTACTTCTACACGCTTAAGAAAAAGACACAAATACAATAATAAAATAATAAAAAAATTACGGCTAATTGGAATTAAATATATATATATATATAAATTTAAAGAGTGGGTCACACTAAAATAAAAATACATAAAAAAAAATATAAACAACATCAAACAATAAAATACAACAAAAACAAAAATTTATATAATAGATTGTGTTTACGCTGCTAAACATTACATATCTAATTCGTAATCAAAATCAGTAAAGCTATCTTCGTTCAAATTAATTATAATTGGTTCCTCTGTCTCAACGATCTTAAGATCGAGTTTCCACATTTTGCTTTATTCTTTTATTATATGGATTTTTTCCAATTTCCCGCAGTAACTTTGTTCAGAAAAATCTTTTAAAAGTTAAATTACTAATTTTGTAAGTTGTTATTTTTAGCAACTCTACCTTTTACTTGAAAGAGATATTTCCTTCTCCAACCGACAGTTTCCGGACGATTATAAGAACGGATTTCCTACCTGATTTTTCCAAGCAAAAATTAAGTTCCCTGAGCAGTTTCCAGAGCTCAGTTCTTTTAATTTCAGGTAAATCCTGATTTCATTGATTTTAGTTACAATTTTGTGGAAGGTTGGGATCTGCTTCTCATAATAAAATGTATGTACTACTCCCTTTATTGCAGTTTTCATCTCTTCTTCGAACGAGGTTTTTGGTCTGCCTGTGATCGAATGTGGCTTGGGAGTACTAACAATTCCAGTCGTTTTTTTTTCTCCTTCAGTATTCGGAACATAGTACTTTCCAACTCCTGTCATGTAACTCCAGAGGGATAGTATTATTTTGGATTTTCTTATGGCTTCTGTTGCGAAATATTTCATAAAAAGGTTTGTAATGATTGGTGATAGCAAAGATCCCATAGGACTACTAGCCAAACCCACAAACCGTCAAGAATAGCATTACAACAGCTTTAAAACAAAACAACTACAAAGAACATAATATCTAAAAGGCCCTGAAATAGAACGCAAATGCAATAGAAGAGAAAAAAGAAGAAAATGACAAATCCAAACCAAAAACTACATTGCCATACCTAAAAGGCAAAACAGACGTAATTGGAAGAATTCTGAGGAAGCATGATATATGCACAATTTACAGACCACAAACAATAATACACAAATTATTGCGCAATCGTAAAGGCAAAATAACACTGTAAAATCAGGAAGTGTACAGTATCCCATGTTAAGATTGTTAAAAAGAATTCATCGGCCAAAAAAACAGAAGAATATCTACTAGAGTCCTAGAACATAAAAATAGCATAAATTACATCAGCTTTACTCCAAAATCATCAAGATTCAGGACACACTATAAATTTCCAGGAAGCCAAACAGTTCGCCCCCATAAAGCATTATAGAATTGGCATTATCAGAGAAGCTCTCGAAATAGAAAGCACTAAAAGCCTTAACCAGAGAGATAACGCACCAAACATCTCAAAGACATGTGAAACCGTAATCCAAACCCAAACCAAAAACAACACACCAGGAAAACAGGAGGAGAGAGGAGGCCTAGATCCAGGGAAGCAAGGAAACCAATCAGGCAGAACCAAGGTATAATCTGCGCAAGCTCTAAACTATAAAAAGGCAGACAAAAGACCAGCACGGTCAAGGCGGTGCGATGCAATAGGTGTAACGGCACCAATAGCGGAACCACCAATGTATGATGACCGGAGGTTTACAAGGCTACAGCCCGGAAACTAAAGGGATACTCACAGTGCGCTTCTGTTGGTTATGGCTTCAACATAGTCAACCGAAGTAGTTCGTGGGGATCTTCAGTCTAGGTGGGGTTTTAGCCAGTTGGAATCCGGAATTACCTTCACACTTCGTGTTGGTGTCTATGCAAGATTTTCTCCCCTCGAAAAAAAAAGCAGCACGGTCATTTCAAGCCGAGCAGCCATTGAGACAGCATCACTTCAAAATGCCAGCTGAGATGTTGGTGAAACGTTGAGAAGATACTGACGAACGATTTGAATATATATATATATATATATATATATATATATATATATATATATATATATATATTGCCGTGACCTGGACTTTTACCGTTCTTCCCACAGTAAGCTCATGTGGCCTTCGCGGCTCGAGCCTCCATATGATAATTTCATCTCAGTCGTGACTCCAGAATTACACTTCCGAATTTAACAATTCCCTTATATTGAAAAATTCTTCCCTCTCCTCATTTTTCTCATTGTTGTTAAGAATACCTGCACACCTTAGTTTTAACAAGAATTACGAAAAACGACATGAACTTTTGAAACTGTGGTTATTTTAAATTTTGCCATTCTAATATTGTTTTCATAGCTTTTTATTAAAGTACCATTTTTTTTTTGTGTTTGTTAGACAGGAAGCTATCTATTCAATTCTCATATTAGGTGCGCTAACCTCTTCTTTTAAATGAAAATTAGGAATGAACGACGATTTTTAACAGGCATATGTTCATCCTGAACGAAATGTCCTTCCATCATACGCAAACCCTTAAGTTCAGTTACTTCATATTTCGGTCTGTCTTTCTTAAACTACGCCGTCATTCACACATTTATATAAATCAACTTCTTCGTCATGTAGCCCCCATTTAGTGCATTGCACTGTTAAAATTATACAGCTTAGCCCTCGAAATAATGGCTCGACTGTCACAATCGTCTGCCTAAGTCGTTTCGAGTAGTTTGTTCTGTTTAGTATTATGGAATGAATTTTAATCTTCTGACAGGATGCATAATGTATCTAAGTGGTTACAGAACAGGTTAGAAATGGGTGGTTTTGCGGAAGTTATTTGACTTCTGGCTGAAGGACCCTCGTTTAAGGAAAATGTTTATTTGTTACGTCTAAACGTTGATTCATGTAGCCGCGTTACAACGACAGTGATTAAGTCATTTTGGTTTAATCCCATTCTGGGTTGTACGGTGCTTTAACTAGAAAATATATTTTAGCAGGCGAGGCCCTTTAAATAATTGAAAATAATGTTTTATTCGATAAGAGATAATGGTGGAAGTTGAGGTATGGACTTAGCTCTTTTTGTGTATCGAATGTTATCCATCTTTATACAAGTATTCAATTAGAATTAAACGGCAACAAAATATTTCGATATTTAAGAAAAAAATGATCTTAATATTTGTAAATATATTAGGTAAGTATCACTTCGACCTTTTTTTAATTAAGAAATTTGCTAAAGAAAAAACATATTTCATTTTTCTTCCTTAGTAATATTTTGCTCCTCAGCTATATATATATATATATATATATATATATATATATATATATATATATATATATGTAATCGAAGGTTTATGTCATCCCGTGTATGTGCTGAGTCCCTCTCAGGACTAAGGCAGCTGACGTTTCGGTGAAATCTCATTCACCATTTTCAAAGCTCACTGTATGGAGTCTACGAGCGAACTCCATACAGTGAGCTTTGAAAATGGTGAATGAGATTTCACCGAAACGTTAGCTGCCTTACAGTCCTGAGAGGGACTCAGAACATACACGGGATGCCCGAAAACCTTCGATTACACATCACACCCGTGAGAATATCCGACATAACATATATATATATATATATATATATATATATATATCATTTTCTTCTTATTTTGTCTTTTCTTGAGATTAGGTTCTTTATTTAATAAAAAATCAAAAACAATTTGACGTTACACCCTTTATTTATAAAATAAAATAAATGAAATTCTCCAAGAGTTCAACAGTTTCAACGAAAAATTACAATTCACGTCCGAAACAGAAAGTAATAATAAAATAATTTTTCTAGATATGACACATACGCAGAGGAAACAAAATTTTAACAGAATGGTACACCAAATCAATTTGGTCGGGTAGATATCTAAACGGTTTCTCAAATCACTCAAAAACCCAAAAAAATAGTGTTATAATCGGTCTGTCTGATCATGCCATTTCTCTAACGTCTCCAGAATTCCGACAAAGAATACTGCAAAAATTGAAAAATACGCGAATAAATAATAATTTCAATGAAAAGACTGTCACCGAAATAATAAATAATCGAACATACAAATTTTATAATAACCTTATAACAAGAGACATAGAACATAAACAGCAAAAATGTGTAGCATTACCTTACACTTGTGAACTGTCAGAAAAAATAAAACACATTTTAAAAAAGCATGATATTATCGTATGTCACAGGTCTCATAATAAAATAAATACACTATTTGCTGATTTAAAAAGTAAAACTCCTCTCATGAATAAGTCAAATGTAGTATATTCGATCCCATACTCAAATTATCCCAAAAAATATATAGGCATGACAAGCCAGTTGCTAAAGAACAGATTAAATGGTCATAAATATACGAAAAAACGCATCAACAGCGTTAAACAAACACACACAAGATGAAAAACATACCTTCGATTATAAAAATTCCATAATTAAGAACAAAGATATGAATTATCAAAAATTACAGATAAAGGAAATGATAGAAATTAAAAAAGATAAAAACACTGTTAGAGAGAGAACGGATATAGCCATATTTACACCAGCCTAATTTAAAGAAAAATATTAAATATTCGATCCCCTTAATAAATCAAAAATCGAATATCCTCTTAATCAGAAAATTAAATGTATGCTTTCTTTCTTTTTTTTTGGCCCATTGTTAGAATATAAAAAATAAAACACACTCGCATTCCATGTATCCTAAGTACCCAAATAGAAGACATTAAAGATTTCATTTCATTATTACTAAATAAGCAAAATATCAACGTATGTACTGGTAAAATTAAATACTTTTTAGAAACTTGACTAGTTTTTTAAAGTGTTGTTTGTTTTTTGAAATTGTAAATAGGTTTGTGTATGTATGTTTTTAATTATATAAAAATATTTTTAGAAAGATCAATAATTAAAAAAGCAAAAAAATTTTTTTGAAGATGCCCTAAATAAAGGGCGAAACGTCAAATTGTTTTTGACTTTTTGTGAAATAAAGGACCTAATCCCACGAAAAGACAAAATAAGAAGAAAATGATGTAATCTATGGTTCAAGAATCTGAAATATATATATACATATACATATATATATATATATATATATATATATATATATATATATATATATATATATATAAATATATATATATATATATATATATATATATATATATATATATATATATATATATATATATATAACGATAATTCCTTTTCGGTCTACAAAATCTCTGTTTATGTTGATTGTTTGACTCCATAGAATTATATTTTAGTTCAAGTGATGATAATCCAGTCCATAATGCAAGTGTAATAGGCTGTCTGAAGAGTTATACAAGAACGAAACACTGAATGCTGCCCTGGTAATGACGCGTCATTCTGTTGTAACAAAATAGGGAATTATACGCAACCTCTATAATCGCGCTATATCTATATGCAATAATGCTGATTCATTGGAAAAAGCGGTAGAAAATATTAAATCCGATTTACATCAGAATGGTTATCCTTTGAAACTAATTGACTAATTGATAAATAACTTTAGAACAACGAACACTGGACAGCAAGAAACACATTCCTTCTTCACAATGTGTTAACAAATTTCCATGTGAGTGTGGTGAAATGTATATTGGAGAAATCAAAAGAATTAAGGACCATAAAACTCATATACAAAAAGGGGAAACGTCGAGATCGGGTATTACAGAATACACCTGGGATAAACAACACCATATAAAATGGTCTGAGGCAATATATATGGAACCCAACCCAAAAAAAAAAATTTATAGAAGCAGCTTACATTAAAAACAATAATGGAATCTTCAGTAAGCCCAGTGTTGAGATACCTAATCTTTAGCAACCACTACTTTGTAACATCAAATTATTAAAGTATGTACAGTAAAGCGAAACTTTGCGCTTCAGTGGACACAGTCCCTATACAAGCGCGTAGCCTTAAGACAAAACATTCAGTTTAAACTTAATAACGTTTAGAAACACAAACCTAATCGAAATGTCGTAAAAATAAACAAAAAAAAATACAATGTAAGTCCGATAACTACATTTTAGTCAATCTACAACATTATCTATAACCTTCAAATAATAATTTTTGCCGGAAAACACATCATAAAACACAAATTAGTGAACGAGTTTATATCAGATTCAACGCAGTCATTACTACGCAAATATCTTCTTAGTATCTCTCATATATAAGTATATAAAATAAACTCCTACTTAATTTTGGTGTAATTAAATTTATATATACCCTAAAGATAAAACTTAAACAATTAATAAATTAAATTCTAAGGTAAAACGTGTGCATGTTAAGCAGTGTTAGTTTCTCCAACAACAACCAAGCTTCAGTGCAGAAAGCATATATCATAACAGTAGAAGACCTAATTATTTTATACCGTACTTAATTGTTTTACCATGCAAAAATATGCAAAACATCTAATAAAACATTTAAAAAATATATTTATGCCTCGTGGCAGTCATGGCATACCGTACCGTGTACAATATTTCACCTTAGCATGTATGCAACATCTGGCCCGAGTTAAAAATTTTCATTTATATTTTGTAATACGTTACAACCCTTTCCTAGTCATATTTCTGTAGCAAAAACGTTTATTGCCACTCGTTTCACCATAAAAGACGGGCTGGGAATTTTAATCCCATTGAAAGGGTTTCTATATTTAATTTAATAATCGTTTTATTACTTAATACGCCGTTTTTGTTGTTTTAGAAGTATCCAGACATAACGTGTAAGTCATATAAATGAAGAAAACATATAATAAGAATGGAAAATCTACCATTACTGGAATAAATTCATTTTATCATAATGTTATAAAATGTATCGGAGCGGGCGAGTGTCCTGTTGGGGTCTTTTGTGACCTCAGCAAGGCATTTGATTGCATTGATCATAGAACTTGCTGGAATGTGTTCATTTCGGCATCCTATTAAACATATCTCGATGGTAACTGTGAAAGACCTGTGTAAAAAAAAATGGCGGACAAAAAATGGTCACGATTTTCGGTTTTTTGAGTTTATCTCGAAAAGTAAAAGTTGTATCGAAACATGTTTCAAAAAAATGTGTAGAGAATTAAAAAACCTATCGATTCATATAACACAAGCTATAGGTGGCGCCACTAGTTATTGAGATATATCTTTTTTTCGACAACATTTACGGTTTTTGTTTAAAAAAAAGACATTTATTAACAAATTAACGATTTAAAATTTAACATAAATATAGGTATCATCATTCTAAAAAAGTATGTCAAACCCGGGAACTGTGAGTTTTTTATTTTCCGAGAAATTCGATGTCAAAATTGATAATTCAACCTCAATTTTCCGCTTTCCTAATTAAGATACAATGCTTAATTTTAAGGGAAAAAAATTTTTTCAATCCTGGGCCGAGAAATTTTGCAAAAACCAAATTTTGCACTAAAAAAATCTCGATAACTTTACACCGGATGGAGATAACATTTTTTTAATGCATGCGTTGGATTTAGATGTATCATTTCCGATCTCAAAAAAAAAAAAATTAGATGAAAAAACGTTTTTTATTCAAAAATTCATAATGGCGTGGCAAATGAATATTAAGGGCTCAAATTTGCAGAAGATGTTTTTTGGTACTTGTACTTTACCTATGAATTTTTTGGATACAAGAAATACACTTCCAAACGATCAGTGAAGCTTCGAAAATTGGGCCGAATCTTATCGAAAATAGTTGCTGCAGGCCGTTGTCAGCGGGTTGCCATAGTTCAGGCGCATTATTCATTGGCGTTTCAAGGAAGCTTATGTATCATAAGTAATATTTATACTATTGATGTTGTTTTACTAATTTAAATGAGAGTAACAATTTGTTTAGTAATTTTAATTACTAATTTGTTTATTAACAAAATTTTTACAAAAAATTATAGAGAAAATAGTGATGGTGAGGGAAGAAGAAAATACAGAAAGTAGAGACTATCTAACCTAAACTGGAGAATGACTATAGAATTGTTCCAAGACATCCAGATTTCAAGATAGAGGCAATTTAACTTCCCCCCAAAAAAAGAACGTTTTTGTTTTTGATTTTTTTTTTCTAAAAACACCTAGTTTTCAATATATTTTGGTGTGAAAATTACATTTTGTATAAAAGACAAAACCTAAAAAAGAGATATTTTCAAAATCCTTCCAACTCAGAGACGAGTAAATTAAATGTAAAATTTTTTATAGTTTTCATTTCTACAATTAAAATTCATGTTTCTATTTAAAAAAAAACACATGACCTTATATTTATCCTAAAGGCTAGTCTAAAATCAAAGTTAGAATCATTCTTGGATGCCTTTTTGCGAATCTTACAACTTTTGTATTGAATATTTCTCTCTGTCTCACAAATTTTGGGAAATATGTGAAAGGATTTTTTAAAATTAGACACCCTCTATACACAAAGTCTTCCTGATTAAAATCAGGTTACGTAGAGTTTGAACACCAAATTAAATTTTCTTTTTACAAAGGCATAATGAATTTTTTTATTTTTTCAATATTTGCTTTAGTGATAAATACAATTATCAAGGAAAACCTGAATATATATTTTTCTTTACCCCTTTTTCTGACGTTAAAATTAATAGGTTAACATATCTTTTTCCTGTTTTGAGCTCTGTACAAATTGAAGCCCCCATATCTAACCCAATTTCAATAGTCGACCCGTCAACCTCAAATAGGCAACAATAAATTAACTGTAGAGATGAACCCAGTTGAATCGACGTTACGATGAAAAAATATTTCTATCTATTATGTTCATTTCTCAAGCTGCGATTGAGTTTAAGTTATGTCAAGACACATATGCTAATTAAATCATTGAATAACAAAACAAATCAAGACAATGCAAGTCCGAGTTAGCACAAGATTCCTTATAGCATTTGTGCATACATAACGCTACCAATGCCATTGCGTAGCTCTGAAATTTTTGAATTGAAACCATAGCTGTGATGAGAAAGCTTAATGCTTTTAAGTAGTAAAGTTTCTTGAAGTCCTTAATAGTTACATTTCATGTTATATTCAAACTTTCACAGTTTTAATTAATATTCGAAATTCTACTCTCCGTAACAATATTTTAAAACTGGCTTAACTCATCTCATCAAACAACTATCATGTACAAAACTCTACATTTAAATTTAAAATATTAAATTATTAATATAGAAATCAGAGTTAATTAAAGCGAATTTATTTTCAAAAGATTTAAACGCATCGACTAATTTTGTAATATCGCCCATCCCTACAGAACTTTAAACCTACTGATGTAACTCACCTGCAGCCGGTGACAGTTTCGTTATGACTCCCCAACGCTGCTTCCACTGAAACAAACAATACAAGCAAGATTAGTGGGTTGCACTTATGACAAAGTGTAGGTGCTTAACGACAATTTGTCACTGATGATGAGTCATATGAAGTAGTGCAGTATGTGACTTCGAAAGATGCATTTAAAATGCATATTATATCATGAAAATAGAAAAATATGTATAAATAATAGCAATAGATGCTAACAATTTAGTATTAGAAATGATATGTTTCGCTAAAAGTGAAAAAAAAAATAGTTGTTGACGAAAATTTTGTTATTTTAGACCTTTTCTTATTTAACCAACTTGTAAAAGAAGGAGGTTCTCAATTCGTCGACTATATATATATATATATATATATATATATATATATATATATATATATATATATATATATATATGTATATATATATAGGTACAGCGATTACTCTGGAACGGCGACACTGATTTGAATGAAAATTTTTACATTATGTTCAGGAAGTTGCTGCGGTGGTTCCTTATTTTTTTGGATGAAATTGGTTCAGTAAAATCCAAGATGGCGCTGACAATATGGCGGCCAAAAAAAATAATTTTGTCCGATTTTCTCCAAAATTGGTGTGAGAGAATTTTCTGGATCGTACACAACGAATCTGAAATTATTTTTTAAAAATTCAATATGGCGGATTTAATATGGCGAACAAGAAAATTAAATTTTGTCCGATTTTCTCTAAAATTTGTGTGGGAGAGTATTTCGGGTCGCTCATAACGAATCCAAAATATTTTTAAAAAATTCAATATGGCGGATTCAATATGACGAACAAAAAAAATCAATTTTGTCCGATTTTTTCCAAAATTGGTACGGGGGAATTTTCGGAGTCGCATATGACGAATCTAAAATTATTTTTAAAAAAATTAAATATGGCGGATTCAATATGGCGAACGAAAAAATCAATTTTGTTCGATTTTCTCCAAAACTAGTATTGGGGATTTTTCGAAGTCGCACATAATGAATCTGAAATTATTTATAAAAAATTCAATGTATGATATGGAGGAGTTTTTAGGATCGCACATTACGAATTTGACATTATTTTAAAAAAATAAATATGGCGGATCCAAGACGGCGGATTAAAGATTCTATTTATCTCGATTTTGTCTAAAGTCAGTATTGGGGGATTTTTGTAAGTGTTAATTACGAATTTAAAATATTTTTTGCAAACTCTATCTGGCGGATTCAATTTCAATTTTTCAATCATCCTAAAAATTTTACTTTTTTCGATTGCCTCTAAAACTGATATAGGGGGTTCTTGTGGGTGTAAATTATGAATTCAATAGTATTTTTTCAGGATTTAATAAGGCGGACTAAAATTTTACATTTTTCGATTTTGCTCAAATGTGAGACTGAATCGTTTTTAAGGATGTAAATAGCGAATATAAAATTATTTTAAGAAAATCTAATATGTCAAATGCAATATGACTGTCTAGAAATTTTTAATTTCTGGATTTCATCCAAAATTGGCACTAGGGGGCTTTGAAGGTTTTAGATTTAGATTATATAAAGACGATAAAATTATTATTTTTTTAAAATTCAATATTGTTGAGTCGAAAATTTTACTATATTCGCATTTTTTTCAGATTTGGTATTAGGGTGTTTTCGGGGTCGTGTATTACGAATATGAAGTTAACTTTTTACAACTATTAGGTTGAGAGACTGAAAATTTTACATTTTCCGATTTTGTCTAAAATTGATATTGCGGGGTTCTTGGGGCGTATACAAACTCAATATGCAGTACAAAATATATCGGGCTAAGAAATTTACTTCTCAAATTCTTTAAATATCGATATTGGAATGTTTTGGGGCCTATATTACCAATCTGAAATTAATTTGAAATTTAAGATAGTGAATTTACTATGACAGACCAAATATTTGTTTGATACAATTTCACTGGTACTTGGAGAACTCTAAGAATCAAAGATTTTTAGTGGTTCACTTTAGGGTGATTTACAACTGGGTACTTTTTTCCACCTTGGAGTCATGGCGAGGTACACTAATCTCGATTAGTACTTAATGCAGATAATTTATAGATATGATAATGAATTCAAAACTAAAAACCGGAAAAAAAATTATAAAAAAAAAATCGTCTAAAAGTGCGCGAAAAAGTGAAAAATAACTATAAATTTTTATTTAAAACTGAAATTTTTGAACTCGGCGCCAAATTATTTCCAAATGAAACAAATAACTACGAATATATACAAATTATGGTAAGAAAGAAATTACAAATAAAGCATTTTTAATCTGTTTATGCGAATCACATTTTGTCAGATATTAGTTTGGCGCCGACTTCAAAAATTTCAATTTCATATAAAAATAGTTATTTTTGATTTTTAGCGCACTTTTAGAAGTCGGTTCAATTTTTTTTATAAAAATTTTATTAGATATAAATCTGCATTATATAAAAATAAATAAGAAATATATGTTATTTGTGGGTGTTTTAACCATAAATATTAGTAAATCATTACAAGAAAGACAACGTTAACTACTTGTTTTTAACATATAATTTAATATCTTCTATCGATCCTGTAAATTTATAAAATAACAAATATTTATTTAATTTTCCTTTCTGTTTTTTTGCTTGTTGTGACTCTTTTGAGTATTTTTAAATGTTAAAAAATATAAATGCGTAGTTTGTAATTATTATTGAAAAAAATAGGTACTTAAAAAATTAATTTTTATCGGTAAATATTTTTAGATATTTGTGTACAAATTAAAAATTATATAATAATTCAGGCAACCAAAAACTTTTTAACTTTATTGCCCGGGTATTTTATTATTGAATTGACATACCAATTAACAGGTTATACTAGTTTAACTAATGATATTAGAAAAGGATAGCATAAAATCGGTGTGAATATCACGAAATAAAAGCACTCACACTATTGATTAACCTTTCCAAATATAAATAAAAATATTATTACCTTATTGAGCATTATGTGGGGTTATTATTTGTCTAGTATGTTTTTTTTATATAATCAATAAATTTATATTATTTATGAAAGAGGTGTACTAGCAATGTTTTAATTTTTAATAGCTTTTTTTGTATTATGATTATTCAACATATATTCAATTATGATACATATTTTATTCAGAATAGTGATCTACAGATTCTAATTTTAGGAAAATAACTCTTAATGTTTATGCCAATTTAAGATAATAAAATTTAATTATAATTATGTAATAATTGTAGTCAACATTATCCCATAAAAAATATAAATATGAAAATATGAGCAGCTTTACACCTATCAGATGTTTGTAAAACTAGCTTTCATCAAAATTCTGTTTTTAAGCTAAATAACTAAATTTGCTATAATTTATCACTGATTTTCTAAAACAAATGGGATTAAAAAATGGGAAAATTGTCCTTTTATAAAAAGTAGAATATTAAAATACAAAAGAAAAGTTTTTTTTCACTGCAATGTTCCCATTTTTCTTTTACATTGCAAAACATTTCATGAAAGATAAAATGCTGAAAGAACTTGAAATCTAATTTAACAGAGACATAAGAAAAGACTCTTACTTTTGAACTTTACTAACACGCAGTTACTTATTTTCTATCTTTACGGTGTAAATATTTCCGCTAGCATCCTGCATACTACCGATTTTTCGCTATATGACACACATTTAAAAATCACCTTCACAATTTATTTAAATATGATAAGCTTTTTTATCAGCCATTTAACTTAAGACCAATACAAAATTAGTACAAATAGTTATACGGAGTGTTACAGAAATAACTTTCGTAATTTATATCAATAATTATAGAGATTATTTTGAACAGAAAAGTTTCTTAAAATGCATTTTTTTCGATAACCACTTGAGGCAGCGCGTGTCAAACGGAATTGGTGTTATTAATAAGTTAAGGTACTTTTTGACGGTAAAAAATATTTTAACTTTTATGAGTATTCATTTGATAGGCTTCAGCATAAATTTCATTTACTTATTAAAAAAGAGAACAATTATTGTTATTTATTGGCAAAATTAACATTACTTATACAAATTTTTGACACCACAACACTTTTTAAACACTTCAAGTCACATAAAAAAATATGATTATTGTTTTTATTAAAATAACTACTCATACTGTCCCCTATTTTACTCACTGCAAACCTGACAGCAGTTTACCCAGTTTCCCCGAATACGTTGTAAAACTCTTGGCATATTTTTAATGTGGTACGCCTCAGCATAAAGCGTTGGTGTAAATGAATTTGGTTCCATATTTTAGAAGCACCAACCATATTTTAACTCAACGCTATATTTATTTAAGAAATTTTATAGAAAAATCAATACATATGTTCACCAAAAAACACGTAATACTTCTCTGAAAGCGGAGTAATGGAAAACTTAATTAGTTAAATAGTCCATGTTTACTATATCCAGTCTCTGTCAATTTATTGGCTATCAAAGGACAAATTACATATTTGATTTGCTGAGAGAAAATCAAAAATTTTCACCAAACTTTTCCTAGGCCAATTGCTACTTAGTATCGGCATTTACAAAAAGAACGGCTTTTCCATTATATTTGAATTATGACGTTTTTGTGATAAAAAATTAATGCTAAATGCGTGGCATTAAAATACGAGTATTGATAATTCTCGCGATGTTGTCACATCCTTTTTGGCTGATGTATGAAATTTTTATTAAATCTAAAGCAACTTCACAGCATCGTTTTATGGCAAGTCGATCGACTACTAATAATCTGCTTGTTTATGAGCAGTACTTGGTGGAGGCTTTGGAGGGGAGGTGTCAAGTGGATGCTATTTACACTCACTTCTCCAAGGCTTTCGACAAGGTTAACTATCAACTTCTTATTTACAAGCTGAAAGGCTTGGGCAGCCATGGATGATTTCTACAATGGATAAATAGTTACCTGTCTGGTAGAGTACAGCGAGTAAAAATTAATAATTGTGGATCATCTGATATGTGTTACTTCTGGTGTTCCTCAGGGTGCTCATCTCGCTCCGCTCCTTTTTAACTGCGTTTTTAACGATATTGAGGACATCATAACTTTCAGTAGATGTTTTCTTTATGCAGATGATTTAAGTATATTTCGGGTTGTTGGGAGTAGCAACGATTGCGAAGGCATTCAGCAGGATCTAACTCGATTCTCTGAATGGTGTGTTACATTTTATGCACCCCAATGTTAATAAATGCTTCATTATAAGTTTTATCGTAAAAGGGATTGGATAACTTTTGATTACTTTCTTGATAATAACATGATTAATCGCGTTGAATGTGTGAAAGTTCTGGGTGTTACATTTCATCGGACTCTTTGCTTCGATACACATATTGATAATATTGTGAACAGGGGTTTGAAGTTGCTCGGGTTTGTGAAGAGAATGCTTACAAATTTTAATAGTGTAGACTGTTTTAAAGTGATAGACTGCTCTGTAGTTCGATCAATCTTAGAATATGCATCCCAAGTTTGGTCACCTTATTATTTTACATACAAAGAAAAACTAGAAAAAGTACAAAGAAAGTTTTTAAGTTTCATTGCCTTTAAACAGGGAATAGAGCAGGAGCGGTCTGTATATGATGATACTGCCGATGCTTTGAAGTTGCTACCATTGTGAGAGACGCATATATCTTGACCTCGTTCTACTTTAAAAAATTGTTCACTTTTGTATTGATTCTCCTGAACTACTCAATAATATTGGATTATCGGTTCCTCAAAAAGCTTTTAGAGCGCACAATTTGTTTGAGGGATATATCACCGAACGAATTATGGCATTAAAAGTCCTTTTTCTCGAATGTGTAGGGAAATGAATTCAGTTCCTATCGATATTGATTATTTTCATTTGCCAGTTAATATCTTTTTTTTTTAATGAATTGTATCTATTTGATCCGTTAATATACTATTATTATTATTTAAAAAATACGTTTATTTATAGTTTATCCGTTAAATAAAACTAGTTAATGTTTACGAAGTATTGTTTTAGACATATTTACTTGAAACTTCAATTTTTTTGATATTGTTCTGATTCCTATTTCCTTTAAAATGATATGCAGAATCGTTAAATAAATTTTATAAAAGCGCCCTGTATACTTTTCAGAAATTATCTTGTCGGTATAATTAGAAAGTAATTATAGGTTATGTAAACATTGCCTACTTTAAAAACGCTTTAACACGTTACGATCATAATGCACATAGGCAAAGTTTACACTGAATACCATTACTGCTATCGATAACCCATATATCAAAGGCATTTGGGTACATAGTTTGTCTAGTTAGCTCCCGTCTTAAACCATAAAACCAATATCTTCGGTCAGTTTGTACAAGATGTTCGGGGAAGATGGTTACTTTATACAGATTAATTTTCCTTTATCGTTAACCGATATCTATTGGAAACATTATATTAAGGAGCTCTATAGTGAAATTTATTGATGCAGTTGAAGTTATTAGACTGATGTTTGGATATCGGAATTTATTTGAGTTAAGAGACTTTTATACGGTGTGTTTAAATATCAAAAAAAAAATTGTTTCTACATAAAAACAGGAAAAATTACGAAATTTAGTAATTAGATTCTAGTAAATATACATTTTTACAGTGTTAAAGGTCTGGTTTCACTTATGGGTGCCTACCCCGGATTTTTGACAGACGATAGAAAACTGAGACTTTTCGTTCACACCTGTGCCTCATGACTGTGAGAGAAGTACTACTCATCGAAAACGCTCCACCTCTCTCTAAGCGTACCAGCTTTCTTCTACAGATCCACACTCTAAGTAATATTAATTTCTTCTACGTCTATGACCAATAATTGCCCTTAAACCTATGGCCTGATCTCGCCATTAATCTCGCTTTTTTAATTTTGTTTTGTGTATTTTTTCTATTGTAAACGTTTTGTTTTAAAAATTTGACTTTGGCAACAATTCCTGCTTCGATCGAGATGAACAGTTACAAAAACAAAAAAAAAAAAAAGTCACGTGATTAGCATTATCTGTCAAATTTAAATCTTTTTCCAAAAAATATTCAAAAGTGGGGTTATATCTCAAAATACCAAAAAAACTTATGAGAACAGGTTTTTAAATGTAATTTTTAGCCCATACGCAAAATTTTAGCTGTATAAGATAATTTAGATTTTTTGCCATTTTTTTTTTGTAAATTGCACCACTGTGGCAAAATCAGACTCAACGCAATCTACATAAAACTTCTTAGTTTTGACAATGCTTCATTTCAAATATATTTTGTTTAAAGTAGCGGCATACAAAGTCCAAATAGGGCTATTAAAAGTTGGTCACATGTGTTAAGTGGATTTGCCTTTGACCCTGTATGAGTTAACTTCATAAAATAACTATTTTTCAAAACGTAGTTTATATCTAAAAGTAATACACATTAATATTAAAAAACTAGTTTAATTGAAAGACCAAAATTTTCTAAAAAAAAATCATAATATAAGAATTAAACACATTTAAAATTCCACCTTTTTAACTGAAAACAAATTATTTTTGTTATTTGAATATTAAATTAAAAACAATTCAAAAAGTTAAAATTTAAAATTATATTTCTGTGTGCCTTCCATTGCGTTCAATACAAGCAATTGTTCTTCTTGACACATCTTTAATGGAGTTTTTGATACTAAGGAGCCTTATTTCTACTAATACAGTTTCGAATCACCGTTTCCAAGTGACCAATATTACGGAATGGTCTTTGTTTTAGATAACCCGACAAGAAAAAAAGTGGGATTAAATCCGGAGACCTAGCGGACCAGTATTGCTCCATATTACACCCAATTACTTTGCCCCTAAATATTTCCAGGAGGAGTTCTTAAACCTGTCTTGTGTTATGGATGGAAGCACCGTCACACTGGTATCACAGTTAATGCTTCATTTCAATAGGCATATTGTCCAAAACTTCAAGGTTCTCGGTTTTAAAGAAGCATAGGTATTCCTCAGAATTTAAATTACTTCTAAAAAAATAAGGACTAACAACTTGATCGTTTAAAACACCACATCACACATTTGTTTTAAAGGAATACTGGTCTCTGCATTCTATTATAAAATTAGAATTTTTTTGAGCCCACTATCTACAATTTTAAGAGCTAACAACGCCGTTTGAAGTAAACGTGGCCTCGTCGGTCCAAAAAACGTGAAAAGGAAAGGACCCTTCTTCTTTTTTCCCCTTGGTACAAAAAAGAGATTCCCAAACGTGTGTCAAAACCTTATTTCTTAAGAGTATTTATAAATTTCGGTTTAAATTTATTTTTGTGCAAAATCTTCCTTACACTCTCTCTCTCTTTGAACGTCACTTCTGCAAGAAACATGCCTAGTACTAGTTTGACCATGTTCCACAACATCTAGGCACACATTTAATTGGACTTCTTCACTATGTTTTATAGAATTGTGAGGTTTTTTAAATGAACTTTCCACCGATCCAGTTGATTTAAATTTCGCCATAATCCTACTCACAGTAGATTGTTGCCCATTTTTGCCTGGATGCCCTTCATTAAAAATATTGGCTGCTACACGATGACTTGTGTTTTCACCACATATTAATAAAATTTTAATTTTTTCCTGTAAAGTCAACATTTCTTTTATTTAATACGCATTATTAATTAAAAGCCACTATGACAAACAGAAAGTGATTTGACTGGCATTATTAAAATAAGAGCTTGATAATCTTTTTTATCATTTGTTTTACGGCCAACTTGTTTTTGATGCATCATCGTAAGGTACAATACTAATTAATTTTTTGGAAACTGCACTTAAAAAACAAAAGACTATTTAAAATTTTTTAATGGCAGCTTCATTACAAATTTATTCTGCACCTAATGCAGACTTTACTTTGCATCACATGTGACCAAATTTTAAAAGCCCTCTTTGGATTTTGTAGAAAAACACACATTTGATATGGCGCTACTTTAACAAAATATGTCTGGAATGAAGCATTGTTAAAACTAAGAGGGTTTATGTAGGTTGCGTTGGGTCTTATTTTGCAGCATTGGTAGAATTTACAAAAAATTTGCAAAAAATCTAAACTATCTTATACAGTTGAAATTTTGCATATGGGCTAAAAATTGTATGTAGAAAAATTTTTGTTCATAACTTTTTTCGATATTTTGAGACATAAACCCGCTTTTGATTTTTTTTTTTGGAAAAAAATTAAAATTTGACAGATAATACTAATCACACACACTATTATTTTTTTTTGGTTAATTTCCATCTCGATCGAAGAAGAAATTGATGCCAAAGTCAAATTTCAAATAAACCTATTAATAAAAAGAATCCCATATGATGCGGACTTTACTGGCCACACTGTATATACACTATCAACTTGGCTGAACTTATATGATAGGTGCTAGCCTTTAAATCCTTTACGCTGTTAGTCCTTTTCACAGGATCCGTTAAAATCCTGGCTTTCAAAAGTTTATCCTTGTAGAAGAGCAAATCAAAGCCTTGTCTGCTGACCGCCAACCCCAAGGATTTCAAAAACATTATTAAACCGTTTTCGTTATGAATTTGGTCCCATTTCTATTCGGGTCCTTTCAGGCGTATTGGAAGTCTTAAGGGACGCTTTATATGATTACAGTACGTCAAAAAGTTTCCATTCTGCCGGGAAAATTGCAAAAAGAAAAAATAAAGTGGGAATAACAATAGTTCACTGATTAGTAATATTTATTTTGAAATTCTAACAATGATAAATTTGAAGAAAGCTTATTGCGTGATATCCGCAAAACTTTCCTTTCTTACTTTTAACCCAAACTCTTTTTTAAAACAACAAGAGAATAAACAGCTGCGGTTGTTTTTAGGCAACGAGTTTTTTTGAAATTACCTTGGTTAATTTTTAATGCACTTTAATATAATGTTTTCCAAGAACAAACGGCCTAAGGGGGTTGGTTTTCTTCCTTTTTACATAAATTAAATTTATTGATATTTTTGTTCACTTATCGATGTAATTTGTGATGCCGCAACCCGAGATAAATCCAAGAACAAACGACCAAAGGGTCTCTTCTTCTTTACGTAAATAAACGTGACTGATATTTGTGTTCGTTTATCGATATAATTAGTAATGCTGCACGTCGAGACAAATAAAAAAAAGATAAAACACTCAATCTGCCTTACTGGTTGTTTCTAAAAATTAATTGCACATTTTTGAGCAGAAAAACAATCTACAGCTGGCAAAAGTAAAACCTGCAAACCAGGATTCAATTTTCGTTGGATGTAATAATGTTGCAGAAAACAGGAAATTTAAAAAGTTAGCTGAGCAAAAATTGGTTGAATCTTATAAAATACGAGACAGGCGCGGATCCAAGGGGGGGGGCGATGGGGGCGATCGCCCCCTCCCCCCAAGAGCTTTTAATTCAGGAAAATAGACCCGATTTTGCCTCTTATACTATAGTTTATTCTAGAACTAAAGAGAGTAATAACTAATTTTTTATCCTTTTTTTTTCTTCGCAAACTATCTATGTGCTTTAGTCCGATGTCTTTGGCAAAATCTGTTAGACACATATATTTTTCATAGGAATGGGTTAGAAATTTTGTACTAAAAATACAGGTTAACAATTGACTATTTGGGTTGGATAACAATAGATAATTGGATGTGAAGTATTAAAAAGGATTTTAATTCTTGTCATAGGCGTCAGAAGGGGGTTTATTTTATCACTAAGTATTTATGGCATAGGATATTATTTCGGTTAGAAACTTAAAATAAAAACTTTTTATAATATTATTTTCTTTTTTATGATTTCTTAATAATTCACATACATTACAAAATATAGATAATTTTAATATATTTAACACAAATCACAATTGTATTTTTATCATTTTTAATTTTGTCATAGAAACCGTTTGAGGCACATTCAGACTAAAACGTAGCCTTTTTCTCTCAAAAAATTCTAAGTTATAATTTAAATACTTACAAAATACCCATCGTCAAAAATACAAGAAGTAAAATATATATAAAAAAATAAATTCGTCCATATAATATTAAATTTTTTGGGGCTATTCGTCATTTTATTATTAATTAAAAACATTTTTAGGATATTTGATGTTTCAGTTTATTTATTTCTAAAACCATCTGCAGAATTAAAATTAAACACTAAAAAGGGATTCAAATGAAATTAATTTTTATATATTACAGAAAATTTAAATAATAAATTGTGTTTAAGCTGGTAAACATTACGGATCTAATTCGTAATCAAAATCGGTGAAGCTATCTTGGCTCAAATTAATTATAATTGGTTCCTTTACCTCACCAATCATGAGATCAAGTTTCCACATTTTTTTTTATTCCTTTATGATATTGATTTTCGCCAATTTTTTGCACCAAATTTACTCAAAAAAATCTTTGAAAAGTTCAGTTAAATTACTAATTTTGTAAGTTGTATTATTTCTAGCAAGTCTACCTTTTACTTGAGAGAGATATTTCCTACTCCAACGGACAATTTCCGGACGATCTTAAGAACAGATCTCTTATCTGGTTTCTCCCAGCAAAAATTAAGTTCTCTGAGCAATTTCCAGAACTCAGTTCTTTTAATTTCAGGTAAATCCCGATCTTCATTGATTTTAGTTAGAATTTTGTTGATGGTTGGGATTTGCTTCTCATAATAAAATATATGTACAACTCCTTTTATTGCAGTTTACATCTCTTCTTCCAACGAGGTTTTTCGTCTGCCTGTGATCAAATGTAGCTTGGGAGTACCAACAATTCCAGTCATTTTTTTCTCCTTCAGTATTCGGTACATAGTAGATTTTCCAACTCCTGTCATGTGGGAACACATCTCAACAGAGCTTTTAACATTATTATCCATAAATTAATATCTTAAGGCATCATGAACATTCATCGTAATAAGTTTTTCGTTGGGGAAAAATGCCCTAAATTGAACTATCAGAAATTTTATTGTTGCAATAAATTTATAAAAGCTTATAATATTTAAATATAATAAGATTTAAGGCAGTCCTCAGTTACCTGCGACACTGGAGCAGGTACGTTGGAGGTAACAGTTTTATAACTCTCTCTAATTCTTGAATAGAGTATAGGAATGTGTATGCTTGCGATCACCCCTCCCCTTCCCAAGAGCTTTGAGTTGAGGAAAATAATTTCAATTCTGCATTTTATATTAGGAATGTGTATGCTGCTGGCACTCCCCTCCCCCGTTGACAACTTTCTTTTCTTGCGATAGCCCCCCCCCAAGAGCTTTGAATGCAGGAAAATAGACCCGATTCTGCTTCTTATATTAGGAATGTGTATGCTGCTCGCATCCTTCTCTCCTTCGGCAACTTGTTTTTTCATGTGATCGTCCCCCCCACTCTCCAAGAGCTTCAAATTCAAAAGAATAGACCCGACCTTGCCTTTTACACTAGTATGCTGTTGCTGGTGTCCCCCCCCCCCCCCCGTCGACAACTTGCTTTCGCTTTTGCCATACTGTACTTTTGTGATATCACCGCCCCCCCCCCCCAAAGAGAGAGGCTGGATCCGCCCCTAATATGAGAGGTTCGAGGAATTAACCTAGGAGCGTGAATAATTGGATTCTCTGAGTTATACGAGGAAATGCCGTGATCGATTTCTCGGAAAACAGATTTCTGAAAATTTTTAAAAAGTAGATCCGCTTCTAGAAGAAAACTAACCCCCATTAAAGAATAGAGACTTTCGTATGAGAAAAATTAATGGTTATGTTTAGGCTTGAAAATAAATTAGGATACTCCATTTAAAATCGGCAAGAAGACGTCATGAAAATATTTTACGCGACTTTAATAAACTCCCAAATTTTAGAAATGTTCCAAAGTCTATTTTTCGGGAAATCGATCAAAGCATTTCATCTTGGGACACCCTGTATGACAAGCAAGCCTAATCCTGAGATATTTTCGAATAATACTTACTGCCAAATAATTAAGATATGGAAAACTAAAAAAAATGTCAAGGTGTGTGACAGATCAATAGAGTTACTTATGATAAGGTCAATACTATAAATGTAATGAATTTTACCACTCTTCTAAAAGCTGTTCCTAATCTCTCTGATTCCTTAGGTGTGGACTAGATCAGCGTGTTAAGGATTATCAATTGTTGTGAATACACGCTTATTTTACAACAAAAATTTTAGATTTTATATGTCCCCAAACTCCCTAAATAAATTAAATAATATGGCATACAGTGCTAAAACTACAAATCTTTGATTGCCGAAACGGGGGAACACAGACATTAAACGGCGCGGTGGCGGCACTTTGACTCGTTGCTTCCCCGAATTGAGAGCGCAATGTCATCACTGCTGTAAAAGTGAAAAGTTAGCTGTACAATTAAGGACATTGCGAGTTGCTCTTCTTGAGATAACTCGTCTTTTTTCAATGAGCTTGGTCGCCCATTCTGTATCCTTTCAATAAACGTACATTTCTTATTATTTTATCCCTAATGGTGCTGAAAAAAGAGGACTCAGGGAATCCCCCTGTTGAAAACCACGGTCCACAACTATTGGTTCAGTCATGACTCCATTTATTTTGGCTTGAATCTGATTTGCTTTATATATATTTTCTATGGTTTTGATGAGGTTATGTGGAATTTGCCTACTTGTGTTGAATAAAATTAGTTGACGCCTGGAAAAAAAGACAGTACAAAAATGTCTAAAATACAGAAACGTGGCTGTGTTAACCCCGAGAATAGTTTTTGCTACATATGTGGCCCCTAAATCGTAGAAAAGAACAATTAATAAAATTGCTAAAGTAGCTTATCGTAAGTATTTTGGATGCCTTGTTGGCGATCAAGATCGGGACTGGGCTCCTCACATATATTGCCAAAGCTGTGGTAGCACATCTAAGTAACTAATGAAATAAATTTAACTTAAAAAAAATATTCTGATATTTCCACGACATTTTTTCATTTATTATTTTCTGAAATGAACACGCTGCTTGAATTGATTCCCCTAATGATGCACAACCTGGGGCACTCTGCGAGGCTGGTTCGATAAGTTCTCGGCCTGATAAAGAAAACGAAAGATTTTTGAAAATGTTTTTGTTTATTTTTCAGTATAGTCCCCTTGTACTTCAATACATTTAGACCAATGATGTTCTAACATTTTGATACCCGTAGTATAATGCGATTTGTCCGACTCTGCAAAATAAGCGGTTGTGGCTGCTCTGACCTCGTTATTTGAAGGGAATTTTTGTCCAGCGAGCACTTTTTTCAAGTTTGGAAAGAGAGTGTTATCGCTGGGAACCAGATCCGACCAATATGGCGCATGTGGAAGCACTTCGAAACGTAGGCCATGGAGTTTTGCAGCGACAACCATAGATTTGTGTGCAGCCGCGTTATCCTGATGAAAGAGCACTTTTTTTTGACAAGATGTTTACGTTTAGCCTTAATCACATGCTGCAAGCGGTTCAGTAGTGAAGCATAATATTCCCCGGTGATGGCATTGCCTTGTTCTAAATAATCTATAAGCACCACGCCATGTTAATCCCAAAAAATTGTTGCCATAACTTCTCCTGTAGACGGAACCGTTTTTGCTTTTTTTGGCGCACTTTCACCTACCCACACCCACTGTTTAGAATGCAGCTTTGTCTCTGGCATGTAACGGTGAATCCATGTTTCATCTACAGTTATAAAACGTCGAAGAAACTCAGCAGGATTGCATCTGAATAGGTCTAAACTCTCTTGCGAAGTGTTCATTAGAAGGCCTTTTTGGTTAACTGTTAACAAACGCGGCACCCATCGCGCAGAAAGCTTTTTCATGCCAAGAACATCATGTAAAATGTAGTGGGCACGATCTATCGAGATGTTTGCTATACCAGCAAGCTCTCGTACTTCTATCGGCGGTCATGAAGGATGACATTGTGAATTTTTGTAACAATTCCGTCAGTTGTAACCGTTTTTGACCGTCCCTGGCGCTCACCATCTTGAATTCATGTACGACCACCAATAAATTCATTAGATCATTTGTTAACTGTCGAAAACGAAGGAGAAGAATCCTTTAAAGTAGACTCTAACTCATTTTTAATGTCCGTAGGAGTTAAGCCCTTTAAAACAAAGTACTTTATAACCATTCGAACTTCATTTTTATCCATCTTTCACAAAATATCGAACCTTATGTGTTCACTCGATCGCCACAAACAAGCAACTGAACCCAAACATATGAATCTTTTCAGAGCGTCATCTCAAGGTTAATGGTTACAAAATATTATAGTTATTTGATCCTACTAGCGCCCTCTTTGTTTCAGACCGAGGTATAAATTTTTCATTGTATGGGTTAATTTGAAGTGATTTGTTGATATATTGAGTGTGTAATCACTGCCTCGTAGTTGAGTCCAAAGCCTGTAAGGCGTCTAATGTAAATAAATAAATAAAAAATGTATCCTGTAGTTTTCGAGATAATACGTGATACAGAACAGACGCGGTGGCTAGGAAACTTTTCTTTTAGATTATGTAATGATTTATAACATTTTTCAACCACGAAATTTAATTAATTAATTGCTCTACAGAAAATTTTAAACTTCAAATAAATTTTTACAAATGAAAAACCAATTTAGAAAGTCTATTATCAAGACAGAGCCCTTTAGCTCCTTTTAGCAAGCCCTAAGGCCGTTTGCAAAGCATGCTAAACGTTTATCAACGCCTTTATTGGCCCATCGGCCGATAACTTAACACAAGTTTTCATTTAACCAACCCTTTAAAGCAGAAATATTTCGGATATTTCTGGAAAATTGTGTTCCTATTCATTTTAGATATTGCGCGGATATTTTGCAACCCTTTATTTGAACCTTTCATTTTTAACTTGGTTTTTGGAAATGAAATATTCGTGGCGTTTAGAATTTTATTTTAGGGATGGTTTTTTTAAATATTTCTTCATTTTAATAAAATGCTAACAATTTTTTTTTATCTGAATGATATTTCCTTATTGTGGATCGTTCTTCAAAGAAAAACAAGCTTTTGTGACAGGAAGAAGAATTTATTCTTAATTGCAACAAATATTTTTGGGTCCATGTATGAAATTAACATCTTTTGAATATACAATTATCTTCAATAATTTGAATTACTATTTATTTTATGAAGTGTTACGCAACAAATAATTATTTTTTTGATATTTGAACGTTGTATGTAATATATGTGCGTAGAGTTGGCGGTCTGTACACTGCCACCAGGTAGATCTATTGTGCCCCTATTGCTGCACAGTCATAAGAGTTACCTTATCGGCTAGATACCACAGAAAGGCTCTGGCCCCAGAAATGGTATCTCAGCTCCTTTCCTCGCGAGCTTGTTTATTATTTCATTCCCCTTTATCCCGGTATGTTCCAGTATCCACAGGAGGGTGACGTTGCAATGTGATCAAGTTTTAATAAATTAATATTCGTTCGTAATTAAAGACTGGTATGCTATTTTTCCAAAATATTTGGATGGGTGGCCCCCTGGGAAGATCGCGTGACCGTGGCTAAAAATCTTGTTAAATTGTTAGTACAATCGATGATCTCCGTTGGCGATGAGACTTTATTCCAAAAAACTCCCAACTGTTTCTTTTACCTACCCTCTCTAGTTTAGATATTTGTTATTCCATTGATTATTAGTTACTTTTGCCACGCGGGCAGCATATTTCCATTTTAAGTGTGTAAATGTTGTAATTATAGCTACAACATTTCTCCTTTGTCCGATCTAGCTATTCTTTTTTGGATCTCTTAATTATTATAGCAATAATTGGCCTTATCGCTCTCTGTTGTTTAATTATTTTTCTTGTAAAAATTCTGGCTTGCGCTCTATAATGCATTAGTTGTAAATGTGAAATCTTTTGTTCTTTAGTATACGAGGATGCTACATACTCTCAATCTTTTTCTTCTGTTAGTATTTTGCCCATTTCTATTTGTTGTCTCAAATATACATTTTCTCTGACCTCTTTAATTGCTTTTGTGATTTAAAGTTATTTTCAGATCAATTTTTCTTTCATCTTCTTCAATTTTTGGAACTAGAAAGATACGTCTACAGATCTAAAATTTAATAAATGTATTTTATTTTCCCATAGCAATTTTTTGAAAATTTTTTCTAGAGCTAATATTTTACCCAAAAGCAACTTTAATCTCTATTAGTAAAATACAAATACTAATCCAAAATAAATTGTCAAAACTTTGTAATACATTATTCAACATATTCGTAAATAAATGATAAGGAAATATATTTCTATATGTATTAAAACGATACAAAAACACAAATATGTGAAAACCATCAGATGGCTTAAGATATTTATACGTCTCGTAGATGATATAACATATATATACGGTTTATGCACGTTTCCAACATAGACAGCCATTTTGAGAGAGAATTTACATATAAATAGATGGCGAAATCTACATTTGTATCAGATGCATAACTCAGTTACAATTTCCCATTCCATGTTTTTTTATTACAACGAGTTTTCTACGCCTTAAGAAGCTTTAAGTACTTCAATAATAAAAGCAATATAGGGAATATGAATATTCAAGTATGAACTATAAATAATTAAAATTTTCACCTTTCTTTCTTTCCAAGGAAATGCGCTTCATTTTTGTTTCCTATATCCGAAATTTTATTTTTGATGATTTAAACGAATAGATTTTCTTTGCAGCTTTTCCTACACTTAATTTTATTTATTGATACCAATTAATATTGAAATAAATCGACTATTTAATGTGGAATATAATTTGGAAACATTTTTAAATGATTAAAACTATCGTTAATAAAAACCAATTCTTCGGTCTCGAAAAGATTGAAAAAATATGTGGTGAAATAATATTTTTTCCTATAATGCAGCATGCAAAAATAAAATTAAGGAAATGCTCGCTTAAAGGAACACAGGAAAATCAATCATTCTGTCACAGAAATAAGATTAATGAAATTTAAAATGACATTGACGAAAATGCAAAATTGTAATATATATTTTTTTTTACTTTAGTTTGAATAAATATATAATTTTAATATTTTTACATAAGTCATTTTATATATAAACGCAAATTGTTTTTTAAATCATTTTATCTATATTAACTGTGCGCATAAATCATCATGAAGTTCATAAAAAAATGAAGTCTCCTTCAACAACCACTGTTTGTCGATTTGAAACTGGAAATGCTTTTTCACTCTCAACAGCTACTGCTTTGTTTTCTGTCATAGTACCTTAGTGCAAAATATAATAATGATATATTGAGAACCAGTAATACAGATATATATATATATATATATATATATATATATATATATATATATATATATATATATATATATAAATATGTAGATAAGTTTTTGTCCGTGTAATTTAAAATAAAATGGAATAAAATATTGGCGAAGCGGACGTGAAAATTTGTCAATCTACATGATTCTCGTATTAAGTACGGAGCACTCCAACATATGGAAAAACTCCGCGTCCGACAGATGGCGACAGCGCTGTTTCGTCCTAATATGGGACTCGTCAAGCCACCGCAGTCGGTACAAACCATCATCTCGCCTTTGCATCGTATAAAGCTGAATTTATAATCAAAACACAGCAAATAAGACGACAAAGGCGACATCTCGATGGTCCACTTGATAATACAAGAACCACACAGATTAACAAAGTTTGTAAAAGAACCGTCATATGGTGGCGCGACGGTGAATTAAAACAGAAATATGTAAAATCGAGTACACGAAACGCACTGCTCAAATAAATGTTTTATTCTATTTTATTTTAAATTACACGGACAAAAACTTACCTACATATTTATTTACTTGTTTGGCTTTTAAACACGCTAAACGATGCTCTCATGGTGGGATCGTTTGGTGCGGCACGTGGCTTTGGCTGCTTAAATAGCGGTAGGCTTGCTTGCCAGTACCGAAAAATGCGACCCCTATCCGTTGGGCAGCGCGTTTGGTGTACTCGATTTTACGTATTTCTGTTTTAGTTCACCGTCGCGCCACCATATGACGGTTCTTTTACAAACTTTGTTAATCTGTGTGGTTCTTGTATTATCAAGTGGACCATCGAGATGTCGCCTTTGTCGTCTTATTTGCTGTGTTTTGATTATAAATTCAGCTTTATACGATGCAAAGGCGAGATGATGGTTTGTACCGACTGCGGTGGCCTGACGAGTCCCATATTAGGACGAAACAGCTCTGTCGCCATCTGTCGGACCCGGAGTTTTTCCATATTTTGGAGTGCTCCGTACTTTTTAATACGAGAATCATGTAGATTGACAAATTTTCACGTCCGCTTCGCCAATATTTTATTCTATTTTATTATATATATATATATATATATATATATATATATATATATATATATAGATAAGTTTTTGATTATGATAATGTCAAACAAAAAAGGACATAAATAATTAATTAATGCATTTATGTGGTAAGTACAGATGGTAGAATAGATATTAGTTAATAGTATATAAATATTGATATCTAAATCATGTTTTAAAAGGACATAAAATGCCTATAATTGTGTAATAACATGATAAAATGTAAAAAATTTAGTGTGAAAGGTTGGATATTGGTGCATATTAATTAAGAATTATAAACATATTTGACTCTGAAAGACATGAATCTTATAAACTTATAAATAAGTGATATTTTGAATAATATGTGAAGTATGAGAATCTTAATCACCCATTTTAAAAATAGTGCAGGTAAAAATAATATTAGTGAAAATAAACAACAAATAATAACCTTTTAGTGAAATATAGACACTATTTATCAATAGTTATTTATAATATATTAGTTTCTACTTATTACAACAACAGTATTTATTAAAACTTTGTTAAAAATATTGTAAATGGGTAAGAATAGTGTAAGAAAATGTAGATTATAAGTTAATTTTAATAAGAAACTAGAATAAAATAGTACCTAATTCTAGGTAAAATCTTCTTATATATGATTATAATATTAATAAAACAAGAATTATCAATTTCAGCAAATTACAAGTAAAATTTAAATATATATGTAAAATTTTGTTACATGTAGTCAAATCTTATTTATCAATTTTATGTAGTAAATAATAACCAAAAGTGAAGTGTAGATATATCAAAATGTCAGAGAAAGACCAAAATTTACATAAATCATAATTTATTGTCATCAAATAGAATATTTTTTCATAATATTAATAAAATATCAAAATTTTTATCATAAATTGACAATTAGGAATCCATTCTGATTTTGTGTCTCAAAACTTAAAATTCCATCTAGTTGCCAGTTCACGTCAGATAGCCGACCAATCAGAAAAAAAATTTAAACAAAAATTTATACTGCATTCATTTTTTAAAGGGGCACAGGTCCATCAGTTATACAGTAAACATCATTAGTCTGGTTCTTAAAAAGTAACATAACCTCAAAATTTTCAGTTGTTATTTTGAAAAGTAAAAGAAGGAGTGGATATTAATCGTTTGTAGCGTAAAAATCGCTAGTCTTCTTTTATTAACAGGACCATATCCTTAAAAGATGTTATTTTTAAAAAATTTAAAGGAAGACAATGCAGGTTAATCTGTGATAGAAATAACATTGCTGGTCTAATTCATTAAATATTTTTTAAAAAAAAAAGGAAGAAACATAAAGCTTGGATATAAAAATATCTACAGACTGAAAGTCAATTTTTAAGGAAGGAGAAGAAGTCTAATAAAGTAATAAATAAATTATATCCATAAGCAGGGAGCTGGGAAAATATTTATATGTTACAGTAGTTGGCTAAGGAAAAGGGATTTTTAAGTTTTTTCTTTATATAAAAAAAAGGAAGGAAGAAATCTAAAACGTGTATATAAAAAAATTTCTGGAGATTTAAAAGGTATTTATTTAATGTGTAAGATATAGAAGTTTTTGACTTGCCTGAAAATAATTTCAAAAAATAGATAAATATTAACCTTATTATGTTAGTTAAAGTTAAAAATAAAATAAATTGTTTAATTTTCACTGTAACAAGATCACTTTTAATAATAACGGCACACACTAAATTATTTGTAGATTGTTTAAAATAAAATCACATATATTAAGACACTAGTCATTTTAAACCATCCAGACATTTATACAATATTGCCAGATTTAATAGTCCTAAAACCCATAAAAGAATACAGTGCATATTGAATAATATTGATAATTTAATTAGGTATAGAGAAGGTGATATATAAATTTTGCATAAAAACTGCACTCACTGACATGATTGTATCATTTTAAATACAGTTTTTAATAATAATTGTATTTTCATCTGAACTAACCTGAGAAAGAGAAAATTGACATCAATGTTTTAAACTTCAAATCACTAAAAACGGGGTACATTCAGAAATACGGCACATGTGTAATTGAGTAATTTTTTAATGAAAATAAAAAATATTGGTACAAATCAATTATACTTAGGTATAGTTATTTGTGCATGGCGCCCAACAATTCAATAAGTATCATATATATATATATATATATATATATATATATATATATATATATATATATATATATATATATATATATATATATATATATATATGTACAGTCAATAATTTTTATTTCTCCAATAAAAAAAAACAATTTAATTATAATAAACAAACAATAAACAATTTAATTAATTTGTTTACGGACACGTTGCGCAGTCGTGAGTAAACAAAAACGAACCATCGAAATCGTTGCAATATATATATATATATATATATATATATATATATATATATATATATATATATATATATATATATATATATATATATACAGGGTGATTCAAAAATCGATCAGGAAACTTAAGGGGGTGATTCTACTTGACAAAATAAGGGTAGAGCTTCATATAATTTTTTTTCAAAATGTCATTCGTTTTCGAGTTACAAGCCGTCCAAGTTCAAGTTTTTATTTTTTGTTTTTTGAATTACTCGCTTACAGGAAAACCGATTTGACTAATATTTGAAAGATAGGCTAAGTCTTCTGCGTTTCATCATTTTAGTAACAATTCACATTGATTGTTTGCCGCTAGAGGGCACTTTACCTACATTGAAAATTTTTTTTTGTCATAATTTTTTAGTGTTGACAGCTACAGTAGTTTTTGGCATAATTTCTGAAAGACTGATGCCAGGCCTTTAAAAAAGGTGCTCTTTATTTACATCGCTAAACCCAACGGTTTAGACGTAAATCACCCTTAAAAATTAAGTGGTAAATTTACTTTTCTCATTTCATTACCACCAGCTACCAGGTAAATAGCTATCAAAGTATACTAGAGCTGTCAGTTTAACATCAAATAAATTCGCTTTTTAAACTATTTAATTTATAATCTTAAAATAACTAATAATGGCTAATCACCAATATTCAAATATCGAATATTGTGATATCCATTTTTGTTATGGAAAAGCAAATGGTAATGCAGAGTTGGCAAGAAGATATTATATGGAGAGTTATCCGGAAAGAAATATCCCTCATGCTCAAACATTTTCCAGTGTGCACAGGAGGCTTGCGGAATGTGGTTCCTTTAAAAGTTATAATGGAAATAGGGGAAGACCTAGAACTGCTAGAAACGTGCAACAAGAAGAAAGAGTGCTTGAAATTATTGAAGATAATCCAGGTATTAGTACTAGAAAAATTGGGAATGAAGTGCGGCTCTGTCAGGCGAGTTCATGGAGGATACTAAGAGAAGAACAACTCTACCCGTTTCATTCAAAAAAGGTGCAGGCTCTTTATGACGATGATCGGCCAAGACGGTTGGAAATGTGCAATCAGATCCTAGCTAAGTATGAACACGATAATCGATTAATTGGCGTCATATTATTCACTGACGAAGCTGGTTTCACTCGTGATGGCATAACAAATCTACACAACATCCACACATATGCTTACGAGAACCCAAACAATGTGGTAGAAACGAAACATCAGCGTAGATTTTCACTAAATGTGTGGGCAGGGATAATAGAAGATTACCTTATTGGTCCTCATTTCTTTGATGGCCCATTAACTGGTGACGTATACTTAGATTTTATCCAAAATCGTCTCCCATTGTATCTGGAAGATGTGCCATTGGAAGTAAGGGCCAACATGTGGATCCTCCAAGACGGAGCTCCGCCCCACTTTAGTATACGTGTCCGACAGTATTTGAATGCAACGTATCCTGAGCGATGGATAGGACGAAGTGGACCATTGGCATGGGCAGCGAGGTCACCAGACCTTAATCCTATGGATTTTTTCTTTTGGGGTCATTTGAAACAATTGGTGTACGATATTCCAGTAATCAACGTCGAGGATCTTCGCTTCAGGATAATCGAAAAGTGCCAAATTATTAAAGAAACACCAGAAATTTTTCATCGAGTTAGGCGACATTTTTTGAAGAGTGTTAGGAAATGTATGGAAAAAAATGGGGGACATTTTGAGAATCTTTTTTAGTTTGTTTAGTACTGTTTCATTAATTTTTATCAATTAAATGTATATCGCAATAATCCATAATATGAATATTTACTGATTAGCCATTATTAGTTATTTTAAGATTATAAATTAAATAGTTTAAAAAGCGAATTTATTTGATGTTAAACTGACAGCTCTAGTATACTTTGATAGCTATTTACCTGGTAGCTGGTGGTAATGAAATGAGAAAAGTAAATTTACCACTTAATTTTTAAGGGTGATTTACGTCTAAACCGTTGGGTTTAGCGATGTAAATAAAGAGCACCTTTTTTAAAGGCCTGGCATCAGTCTTTCAGAAATTATGCCAAAAACTACTGTAACTGTCAACACTAAAAAATTATGACAAAAAAACAATTTTCAATGTAGGTAAAGTTCCCTCTAGCAGCAAACAATCAATGTGAATTGTTACTAAAATGATGAAACGCAGAAGACTTAGCCTATCTTTCAAATATTAGTCAAATCGGTTTTCCTGTAAGCGAGTAATTCAAAAAACAAAAAATAAAAACTTGAACTTGGACGGCTTGTAACTCGAAAACGAATGACATTTTGAAAAAAAATTATATGAAGCTCTACCCTTATTTTGTCAAGTAGAATCACCCTCTTAAGTTTCGTGATCGATTTTTGAATCACCCTGTATATATATATATATATATATATATATATATATATATATATATATATATATATATATATATATATAAATCATTTTGAATTCTCTTTCACAAAAGTTTCTCTTAATGACAACAACGTGTTCTATCGTAGTATTCTAATTTATACGTGAAGATTGTTTCACGTTTAGGGATTATCCCAATCTTTCCCATATATATCCTTTTATTCAAGTAGTTTCATTAATACCTTCCAGAGGCCGTTAAATCTAAAGAGCCTACCTTCATAAAATGGAAAATGGGCGTTACCGAATATATTTTGTTATACATTTAAAGTTTAATTGTATGTCCTAGCTTTATATCTGATTTTACCTAAACCAGATAAGGAAGAATTAAAGGGTAAAAAACATTTACTTTTTTAAATCTCATAGTACCTGGACATATCAGTGATAAATAGGTAATTAGAATTCATAAAAGATCCAATTTTACAAAAGTCATAAAATATTAAACAATGAATAAACTCAAATCAATCTGATACAAAAATAAAATTTTTATTAAAAAAAAAATTGAACCGACATCTAAAAGTGCGCTAAATAGTGAAAAATAACTATATATTTTTGAATGAAATTGAAATTTTTGAAGTCGGCGCCAAACTGATACCTGACAAAATGGGATTTGCATGAACAGATTAAAAATACTTTATTTGTAATTGCTTTCTTACCATAATTTGTATATATTAGTAGTTATTTATTTTATTTAGAAATAATTTGGCGCCAAAATTTCAATTTCGTATAAAAATTTATAATTATTTTTTACTTTTTAACACACTTTTAGAAGTCGGTTCAAATTTTTTATAAAATTTTTATTTTTAGTTTTGAATTCATTATGATTATCCATAAATTATTTGAACTAAGTACCAATCGAGATTAGTGTACCTCGCAATGACTCCGAAGTAGCAAAAAAGTACCCTTTTTATTCAAAGTTGTAAATAACCCTAAAATGAACCACCACAAATTCTTTGATTCTTAGAGTTCTCGAAATACCAGTGAAATTGTGACAAACAAATATTTAGTCTGTCATAGTAAATACACTATCATAAATTTCAAATTAATTTTATATTAGTAATATAGGCCCCAAAACCTTCCAAAATCGATATTTTAAAAACCTGAGACGTAAATTTCTTGGCTCGATATATTTTATACTGCCTTTTGAGTTTGTATACGCCCCCAAAACCCCGCAATATCAATTTTAAACAAAATCGGTAAGTGTAAAACTTTCAGTTTCTCATATTGTATCTTATCGTTTCTTTCCCGGCTAGATATATATTTTATTTATCAACCATCATATTTAAAAACTCAAAACGTCTAGTCGATTTATAACACTTTTAATGAAATACTCTGTATTACCTTGAAATAAAAATTATTAAATGAAAATTAGATGGCGAAAATTTGTACGGGGTTCCTAATTTAAAATAAATACGTTCTAACGAGTGTACTTAGCCGGATTACCAAAAGATAAAGAGAACATTTTACTGCTAAATTGAATCTTTTAATAAGGTTGACTTATAATTTAACAGAGTTTAAAAGAATTTTTAATCTTATGAACTTTTTTCACTGGATTTTTGTATCGAATGTCTTGTAGTAGATAATTAACAATGTCAAGCTTTAATTTTTCTTCTCATTGTGACAAGACAAAATTTAACAAAAATATGATTTTTATTGGGTGCTTCATTTAAACCTATCTCAGAAAAGAAATATATATATATATATATATATATATATATATATATATATATATATATATATATATATATATATATATATTTGCTTTGCAGTTGGCAGTGTGGATTGCAAACTTAAATGAAATGGATTATTTGATGAATCAGTAGTAACTTTGGGAACAACTTTCTTGTGATCCAACATTCAGAATTGGTGTGGTAAGTTTAAATAAGAAAATGTCAAAAAAAAGGACATAAATAATTAATTGATGCATTTATGTGGTGTAGATTGTAGAATAGATATTAGTTATAGTGCATAAGAGTTTATATATAAATCATGTTTTAAAAGGCCATTAAATGCCTATAATTTTATAATAACATGATAAAATGTATAAAAATTGGTGTGAAAGGTTGGACATTGTTGCATTTAAAGCAAGAATAATAAACCTAATTCATTCCAAAAGACATAACACAAATAAACTAATAAACAATAGATATTTTTAGTAATGTATGAAGTGTTATTGACCAGAGACAGTGACTACAGAAGGTATTTTAACACAGTATTGAGAAATCCACAAGGAAGAAAATCTTGAACACTCATTTTATAAATATTGCAGGTAAAGATAATATTAGTGAGAATAAAACTCAAATAATAGTCATTTAGTGAAATATGGACACTATTTATATATTTTAATTTTAACTCATTTCAACAATAATATTTATAAAAACTTTGTTAAAAATATGGTAAATCTGTACGACTAGTAGATTATAAGTTAATTTTAAAAAGAAACTAGAATAAAATAATATATAATTGTAGGTACAACATTGTTAAATATGATTATAATATTAATTAAACAAGAATTATTAATTTCAACAAGTTACAATTAAAATATAAATGTATGTGTAAAATTCTTTTGATGTAATGAAATTTTATTTATCAATTTTATGTCCTAAATAATAACGAAAAGTAAATTGTAGATATACCAAAATGTCAGGAAAAGTCCAACATTAACATAAATCATAATTTATTTTCATCAAATATTATATTTAGTTCGTAATATCAATAAAATATCAAAATTTCATCATAAATTGACAATTAGGTATTCATTTTTTGTTTTGTATTTCAAAGCTTAAAATTCCATCTAGTTGCCAGTTCACGTCAGATGACCGACCAATCAGAAAAAAATTTAAACAAAAATTTATACTATGTCACTGCTAACTATAGAAGCGAAAATTCAGTTTTTAAAGAGAAGTGCAGATTAATCCGTTGTAGAGCAAACATCGCTAGTATTATTCATAAAAAGCAAAATAATCTCAAAATGTTCATTTATTATTTTCAAAAAACAAAAGAAAAGTGCAGATTAATCCGTTGTAGAGTAAACATCGCTAGTCTTGTTCGTAAAAAGTAACATAACCTCAAAATTTTAATTTGATATTTTTAAAAAGAATAAAAGAAGTTAGTGCATATTAATATGTTGTAAACATCACTACTATCATTCATTAAAAGTAACATAACCACAAAATGTTCATTTATTATCTTAAAGAAAAAATTGAATTTTAAAATGGGAAGAAACATAAAATGTGGATAAAAAAAAAGTTCTGGAAATTAAAGACAATTTTTAAAAAAGGCAAGGAAGTTAAATAAATAATATCACTAAGCAAGCAGCTATGAAAAATATTTAATAAATTAGTAATATATAAGAAGAAAATTTACAATAGTTGGCAAAAAGAGAAAGGATTTTTAAGTTTTAAAAAAGGAAGAAACCTAGAATGTGGATAAAAAATTCTGAATCCAGAATATTAACTGTATCTATAAACTTTTTGAAATCGAAATAATCATTTTTTTTCGGTTATCTTGGCCAATGAGTTGGATAAATAATTTAAAAGTTTATAAAATGGAGATTGGTCAGAGAAAATAAAACATATTTTGTCAAAACACAATATATTTGTCATAAAAAACACGATATAATGTGCGAAACGTTGTTAGTAAAATTTGAAAAAAGGAGTAAAAAATTAACTGAACCTGAATATATATATATATATATATATATATATATATATATATATATATATATATATATATATATATATATATATATATATATATATATATATATGTTTATACGGATTTCACGGATTCCTCCGTGTGAGATGCATTAGCAGTGGTTATATCCACATTATGCTGTTGTAGTGCTGAAATCACATTCAGCAACGTACAACTATATGCAACTCCGTATGTAAGTGAAGTAAATGCGAAACAGTAAATGCAAACTTCTCTCCATCATATCCCTTCTGTGTTAGAGGTTGCACAGTTAGAATAAATTGTAATAAAACACAATTCATCCTATTCCACCACCATCGAGATGGTGGCCTACCTGTACCACCATACCGAGAAGAAAGTCAAAGCTTACACTCCCCGCCACAGTGATACGACAGAGATACATGTTTCGTCTCTCACTAGGCTCATCAGGGTACCGACATGCACCTGGCTGTGCAAAGGACAGATCGGAAGGAAGTATGCAACACTGAACGCGGGTTCGCCGACCTCTCGTCGGATGGCTTATATATGTTTATACGGATTTCACGGATTCCTCCGTGTGAGATGCATTAGCAGTGGTTATATCCACATTATGCTGTTGTGGTGCTGAAATCATATATATATATATATATATATATATATATATATATATATATATATATATATATATATATATATATATATATAGAGTAGTTCTTGACCGACTAGTTACAAAGGAAAACTCTAATTCTTGGGATAGCGGTCCTAGGGCTGAATGAAACTCTGTTTTTTGCAAACGCCGAGCTTGCGGAAATTTATTATTTCCTTCTTCAGGGCTACAATACAGAACAGTTCTGTTGATTATAATTTTAAATTTTTCAATGTATGATATTTAATAATAAAAAGAAAATGATTCTAAATTCAAAGACTTACGTGCAAATTGAGTCTATTTATGACTTTTAGAAAATGAAATGGAAAATTTATGTAGAAACTGTTGATTTTTGCATAATTATCACATTTTATTCTTAAAATTGTTTTTTAAACACTAATATATAATTTTATTTTGTGGGTCATTTTAGTTGTACTGAATGTAGGTTTATCTGATAAGAAAATCCTTGAAACACTCTTTTTTTGGTAGATGGGATATGTCAGAAATGTCTAATTTTATTTTACCCGTAATTTTGAATGTGGAATCATTATGTTTTACAAGAAATGTTAATTTTAATTTTAATTTATAAGTTAGGTATTTAATAATATTATTTTTCTTTGTATTTCTATTGATGAGATTTATGTTTATTTAATGAGTAATTAACTTCTTATGAGTATTGTTGCGTTTAAAAATTGTAATAATTGTAAGAAGGTAATAGGAAATGATTAATGAACATTATTTATATAGAACAAAGAAAGTTAGAAAACAGTCTTCCAACCTCTCGCCTTCTCAATATTCAAAATTGCAAACAAATATCTATTAGCAATGTAGTTGTTATAGGTAAGTGACAAAAATGCACTTACGTAATTTGTAGAAAACTATGGAGAAACTGTGAAGTCAAGAGGCTGGAAGGCTTGTTGTCTAGTATTTTTATTATTTAAGGTGGACAAAACATGAGAAGAGATTACACTGAGATTTTCAATATCTTTTCTTTTGTTGATACAGTTATTATCTAAATAAATTTCTACCATCTCCAGAAAATGCCTTTTATTATTATTTTGTTCTTTGTTGATCACCTCAACACTGACAAAATCAAACCTGTGATCCTCATCGATTACATGTTCCGACAAGGTGCATGTCCTCTTTTGCAATCTATAATCACTCCTGTATCTGGAGAAGGTTTGGCCAACTGTTAATATATGTTTACCACCTATTTTTATATTATTATGCATAGAAAGAATTTTATTCAATTTTTGTGTGACTTGGTTGATATAAGATGATGAAAAATAATATGTGGGTTGGTTTTCTTCTAAGAAAGGTGAAATTTCAGGGGAAAAGTCAGTGGTGTTTTGATTGGTATTACTCTCTATGTGTGAATGTGTTGGTGTTATGAAGGCAGATATCTCTGGTGAGACATTAAAATTTAGTGGAATAGATCTGCGTTGTATGGGGTGTGGAGAGCTGTGTTCCTGTTGTGTGATGGGGGTGTTGTGTAAAAACTTTTTTAAGAACCACCGAGGATAGCTATTTTCTTTTAGTATTTTATATAATCTGTTTATATTTTTTTGAATGAGAGTAGGATGACAAATTGATGTAATTCTTTTTTTTTAAATTAATTACTAGATTTATTTTAGTTTTAGTATTATGGTAGGAATGGAAATTCATATAACGTCCTGAATACGTCGGCTTAGTATACCAGTCCACCATTATTTCGTTGTTAGTAGTCCTTATTAATTTAGTGTCAAGAAAAGGTACACTATTATTAGTTTCACATTCTACTGTGAATTGAATGTGTGGACTATATGCATTGAAGATTCGTAAGGTCTCTTCAATATTATTTTGTGGTACTGCTGTAATAATGTCGTCCACAAATTTCTTTATGAGAGGTGGTTGGAAGCCTAATTCTGGGATACATGAATTAAATAGGTCATCCATTACATATTGAGAAATGATCGGTGATATATCCGCTCCCATAGGAGGGCCAAGAACCTGTTTATAGAATTTATTATCAAATTTGCAATAAGTGGTGTCGAAAATAAGCTTTATTATTTCTAAAAATGTATTCTTTGTAAATGTTGTATTTTCTGAAATTTCAGACCGGTGTTTGTTAATGCTTCCTTGAATGAGTGAATATATATATATATATATATATATATATATATATATATATATATATATATTTATATATATATATATATATATATATATATATATATATATATATATTTATATATATATATATATATATATATTTAATGAGCAGTAACAATCCTAATTCCAAATTCTTTTGATTACATTTTTTACGGCTTTATAAATGTAACTTACTAAATAAAATAAATCAAACTAACCAAGGAAAATAATAAACGAACAAAACAAAACCTAACTAACAACTGCTCTTGCTCTTTGACGAATGAACGGGGAACATTGAGGGAACAAGAAAATTTTCAGGATTATTCCGTAACACACTCGAGGACCTTCTTCTTAACGAACGCACTATAAAGGACAATGCTCTAAAAAGGATTTGTTTCAGGCATAATTCCTCTTGATTTTGTATTCTTAAGCAGCAGAAAGACATTTCGAAATAAGTATTTTGTATTCAATGGATTCCACAATTTGAACGGAAATTTAGTGAATAGCACTCTGGGTCATAAACTATTAATGTATTATTTTCCTTAGAGACAAATTAAGATTAATCTTGTAGCTCCAGGGTAAATACCTAAATTTGAATTATGTAGGGTTAACAATGTTGCGAAAATGGTAAACAATAGAAAAAGCAAATATAAGTATAATATCGTTTTAAATAAAATTATACATGGGAAAAATGTTAATCTTTAAATTTAATGAACTTATTTTATTTCGAAAAAGTTTTGTATAGTTCAAGTAAACTTCAATATGTTGTAAAGGATACAAAAATAATAGACACGTATTTTTTATCTGCGGAGATTCATTATAACGGGTTGAAAACCGCCCCTAAAGTCCACCCCTGAAAACAGTATTTTTGAAATATCTCAGATTCTATGCGAGACATCTTTACAAAAACAAGAAAATTACTTGTTGTTTGAAATAACGTTAAACTAAGAGAAATGTTTAAAATGAACTACTATGTTTTATACCACTAAATTTATTTAGAAAACAGTGACTGCAGTTTCCACTCGCAGAGTCATTTTCAAACTGAATTACAAAGGTAGACTAAGTATTCAATACAGAAACATGAGAAAATTTAACAATAAATAAAAACTAACTGAGAAATTACATTATTACAAAGGGGAGGTACTAAATTTTGGGAACTAATTATATTTGCTTTACAGTTAACAGTGTGGATTGTAAACTTAAATGAAATGGATTATTTGATGAATCTGTAGTAACTTTGGGAACAACTTTTTTCTGATCCAACATTCAGAATTGGTTTTTAATAAACTGGAAATTATCCTTTATCCTACACAGGTAAAGATGATACTTCGATTACTAATACTGTCTATATATTCCAGAATTACTAATATACGTACTTATTGTTATTCAATTATATATACCAGTTTTTGTATTTTTGTCATTTTTTCATAAACTTCCGTTATAAGACTTTTATGCACGCACGCTCCAAACTCTCCTAAAATTATATTACAAAGTTTAAATGAAAACACCGAATTTAACTACGTAACTTCGTAATATCGTTGATAATAAGCTTTTAAATAGCTAACGTAGTTGAGTAAATGTTCTAGAAGTTTTTGCCTAATAAAACATTGTTTGTAATTTAAACATTGGTTTTACACAAAGTGGGCAAATTTAAATGTTAGCGAACACTGTCAGCTCGTTAAGTTTTAATTATTTTTATACTCGTTTCGAGGTTTTTTTAGTTTAAAATTTCGCTTTCTAGTTTAATTAATATTGAAATAAAGTCCAGTATAAAATTAGAGATATTTAGAATTTCAGGAAGTAATATCTCATCACTCAAGTAATGTGAGTGAGTGAGTCAGGTCTCCAGTATTTCGAAAATATTTGAGAAATGCTGAAAGACGCGTGAATACAAATGATGTGCTGTCAAATAATCAGTTTGGATTAAGAGAGAGTAACTGTACAGGAAATGCAGTGTTTGAGCTAGTTAATAGTGCCACGGAACATTTGAGACGTGGAGATAGGTGATCTAACCAAGGCTTTTGATACGGTCTCCCACGATCTCCTTCTCGAGACGTTGGAAGCATGTAGAGTTAGGGGAATCGTATCTGAGGTTTTTCAAAATTATTTCAGGAATCGTTCGCAGCGGGTCAGAATTGGGAAGAAGCTAAAATGGTGGAGCATGGCATACCGAAGGGAACTATCATTAGACCTGTTCTTTTTAATTTGTATATCAACAGTGTTTGTGGTCTTGCTTTGGAGGGAAAGATGGTCTTATATATATATATATATATATATATATATATATATATATATATATATATATATATAAAAGACTATCTTTCCCTTCAAAGCAAGACCACAAACACTGTTGATATACAAATTAAAAAGAACAGGTCTAATGATAGTTCCCTTCTTGCTTTGGAGGGAAAGATAGTCTTATATATATATATATATATATATATATATATATATATATATATATATATATATATAAATCCTTTATAAAAACAACAATCAAACATCGTCAAGCTTTGCAGAACAATGACATACTAAACTAAACTAACACAAATTAAAAAAAATAAATAAATAACAGAAAGTTCATGTCCCTCAAGGACAGACCCTATTAACAAAATATTGCTTCAGACACTGCTTAAACTTATTGAGAGATTTTAAACATTTAATATTTGTGGGCAATTGATTAAAACTGTTCAAACCTTTAAAAAATACAGAGGTTTGTGTTTGTCTATTTAATACTGGAGGAATATAAAAGTCATCCTTCGATCTAGTGTCATATGCATGTATATTTCTATTATAATTAATATGATTTTGTAAATATATAGGAGAACTATCCGATCTGATTTTAAAAATGAATATTAATGTTTGATAGTGAAAGAAGTCCTCCACCGACAACCATTGCATTTCTCTCAACATGTAGTTAATAGATGTTCTTCTTGTACATGAGAGTATAACTCTCATGGCTCTATTTTGCAACTTTTGAAATCTTGCCTTTTCATTTTGACTAAGAAGGAACAAAATTGTGGAGCAATAAACAAAGTGCGGCAATATCAGAGTGTTAAACAGGATTGTTTTAGTCCACCTTGTCAAAAAATTAGAACATCTTTGAATATAGTTAATTTTATAAGAAATTATTTTTATTAAGTTATTCGCATGTTCTTTAAATTTAAGTTGTCTATCTATGATTACTCCTAAATATTTAAACTTTTCCACCATTTCAATTGTTTCATTGCCTATTTTAATAATATGCTCTCCACGAGAAAAAGTTCTGTAATGATTCTCATTGCAGATTATCATAAATTTGGTTTTTTCCACATTTATTTTTAATTGGTTACAAGAACACCACCAATATAAATTTTGTAATGTAGAGTTAAGTGTGTCAACCAATTGAATACCATCAGAACATGCAAAATATAAAAGAACATCATCTGCAAAAAGATGTATAAAACAATCACCAGCTGTATTCACTATATCGTCAATATATATAAGAAATAATAATGGACCTAATACACTATCCTGTGGAACACCCATGCTGCTTTCAATCTCGTCAGATACCACGTCATTCAACTTCAGTCGTTGTTATCTGTTAATTAAGTAATTATTCATAATTTCCAACACTTCACCCCTTATACCGACACTTTCTAATTTTTTAAGTAATCTTTCCCTATCTAAAGTCTCAAAGGCTCTCCTCAAATCCAAGAATACAGCACCCGTAATAACATTTTGATCGAAACTATGTTTCCAGTCATTAAGGACATACTGACTTCACTGTAGTTTCACAGCTATGCTTACTCCGAAAACCAGATTGTATACTATTTATAATTTTTTTGGCTTCTATAAATTCTAACAGTTGTTTCATCACTACTTTTTCCATGATTTTTTCAAGACAACTAAGCATGTTAACAGGTCGCAAATCAACAGCCCTGTGAGAATTATTTACTTTAGGAACTGGAACAATAGTCGATATTTTTAATTCATCGGGAATTTTACATGCTAAAAATGACGAATTTATCAAATTAAGAAGTGGTAGAGCTATGTTATCAAAACAACTCTTTAAAAACTCAACATTAATATGATCTGATCCATTTTTATTTGGTAGGTCAAAAACAATCTCCTTAAGTTCCTCAACAGTAACAGGCTTAAAGTTCTCCAAATACACGCTCCCATGTCTAGGTAAAATTGGAAAATCTGGTCCAGATTTATCTATGTCCCTGACTATTGCTCCAATACTGGTAACATAAAAGCAGTTCAATGAACTTGCCATATCATTTTGATCTGAAATTATTTCATCATCAATTTTCAGTTGCAAATAACTGTTAGTGTTACCTTCATTAGGAAGCAAAGTTTTTAAAATATTCCACAATGCACGGGAATTTCTTTTATTTTCGGTTATTCTGTCTTTATAATATTCTCTTTTTTCCTGGCGCATAACTTTCACAGCAATATTTCTTTTTTGTTTGTAGATCTTCAAATCCTCAGATATTCCAGAACTGGCATACCGCCTATAACTAACATCTCTGGCATTTGTAGCAGCCTTGAATCTATCATTCCACCATTCCTTGTATTTTGGACTTGTATGACCAGTAAAGTCAGCATCATATGAGATTTTTTATTAATAGCTTTATGCGAAATTTGACTTTGGCAGCAATTTCTGCTTCGATCGAGATGAAAATTAACCAAAACAATAACAGTCACGTGATTAGCATTGTGTGCAAAATAAGACTCAACGCAACCTATATAAAAGTTGTTAGTTTTGACAGTGCTTCATCCCAGACATATTTTGTTTAAAGTAGCATCATATTAAATGTGTGTTTTTCTACAAAATCCAAATAGGGTCACATGTGGTTCAAAGTTTATTTGTATTTGACCCTGTAGAAGGTAACTTCATAAAATAACTATTTTTGAAAATGTAGTTTGTGTCTAAAAATAATACACATTATAATTAAAACCAACAAGTACACAATGTCATCAGTAAAGTCTGCATTAGGTGGAAAATAAATTTTAAATACATTTAATTTTGACGTTATGATTTTTTTATTAGAAAATTTGAGTCTTTTCAATGAAACTATTTCTGAGTATTAATGTTTATTACTTTTAGACACAAACTACGTTTTCAAAAATAATTATTTTATGACGTTACTTGTACAGGGTCAAAAACAAATTAACTGTGTATCACATGTGACCACATTTTAATAGCCCTATTTGGATTTTGTTGAGAAACACATATTTAGTATGACGCTACTTTAAACAAAATATGTCTGGGCTGAAGCACTGTCAAAACTAAGAAGTTTTATGTAGGTTGCGTTGAGTTTTAAATTGCAACAGTGGTTCAAGTTATAAAAAAAGGGCAAAAAATCTAAATAATCTTATACAGCTTAAATTTTTGCGCATTGGCTAAAAATTGCATGTAGAAAAACTTTCTCTAATAACATTTTTCGATATTTTGAGACGTAACCCCACTTTTCAATTTTTTTTTGAACAAAAAATTAAAATTTGACAGATAATGCTTAATCACATGACTACTATTTTTATGGTTAATTTGCAAAAAAATATTGATAAAAAATTCCATATAATGCAGATTTTACTGGTCATACTATATATATATATATATATATATATATATATATATATATATATATATATATTGTCACGCCCAGTTTTGAGGTGTGACTAGAGACATAGCATTTGGGAATTGGGTCTTCAGAGATTACACTCCAAATGAACTCTTTAACTTCGCATTATATATATATAAAAAAAAATAATTTATTCAAAATAAGCGACATTAAACATTTTGAACTGTACATCATTATAATTAATTATTTAACTTACATTAAGATTATATTCATTTTGGCACTCTTGACGAGTGTTATCACTAGGGTTCTGCTATTTTTCGACTTGCTCTGGATTGGGACACACTTGGGATTTTCGCTGCTTCCTTCACACAGGTTCAATAATTTTTTGGGCAATCAACTGCCTGACCGATCTGCATCGAATCAACTGACCCTTATAACTGACGACTGACTAATTGAACTGATTGAACCGATTGAAGCATATCCCCAGCATGTCCATCCTTTTTATCCTGTTCTGTTATTTTTCATCAAGTCAACGAATCGCCTTCTTACAACCTCGGTTGATCGATGACCAGTAAATAAACATAACATTTCATAATTAGAAGGTTATAAAATTATAAAAGGTAACGCGATTGTTATTGTTTTAATTTAATATAAAGATTACTAAAATTTTAAAATGCCAATTTATGAAATATTATGTTTTTCCCTATGTGACAATATATATATATATATATATATATATATATATATATATATATATATATATATATATATATATATATATATATCCCGATATCGAAATAAAAAAAAACATCACTAAAGTTTTTTATGGAAGACAAGGGTGTTTCTTTCGAAAAATGTGAATATCTCGGGAACTACTTGCTTCTCAGATCCCAGTAAAATACTGCTTATTTCGTTCAAAAAAAGGTACACTTTCAAAATACTTCATATCAAATGAGTAATTTTTAACCGAGATAAAAAAAATAAATAATTAGTTTTCCACCATTTTCTCGGAAATATGAGGTTATGTTGGAAAATGACATATAAGTTTCATATTTTTTTTGTTTTTTACAATATTTGTATAGATTCTTGTCAAAAGCCTTTGACATAATAAATCATGGACTCTTGATTCGTAAACTCTCATACTATGATATAAGAGGACTATGTGCTTCTTTGTTATAGTCTTACTTGGAGGGAAGAAGGCAGGTAGTGTGCATCACAAAGAACCATAACAAATATTTTTCTAAACCAGTTTATATGACCCAGGGTGTTCCGCAGGGTTCGATTCTTGGTCCTGTGTTGTTTCTGCTGTATGTGAATACTCTCTCGGATGGAATGCCTGGTGGCCTGATTTGCCAGTATGCTGACGATTCCTCGTTTGTTCTCGCGGAGGCGGGTTTTCCGGATATGTCTTGGGGATGCTCGCGTGCGGCTGGGGCAATGCGGGATTGGTGTGCTGGGATGGGATTGGTGTTGAATTGAGAGAAGACTGGTCTGGTGTTGTTCCGAAAGAATCATCAGTGTTTAGAGTCTGTCTATGTGCATTTGCAGGGAAGGACGATTCCGGTGGCTGAGAGTGTTGGATTTCTGGGTGTTACCTTGGATGCTACCCTTAGTTGGGAGCAGCATGTTGCGACTCTACAGCCGAGACTTAATAGGTTTTGTGCTCTGGTACGTCGATTGAGGCGATCACTGGCTTTGCAATCGCTGCGACAGTTTTATTTTTCAGAGGTGCAGTCATTGATATCTTATAGTGTGATGTTTTGGGGATCATCTTCGATTGCTCAACAAATTTTTATTACACAAAAAAGAATTATCCGAGTTATGCTGGGGTTGCACCCTGGAAAATCATGTAAACCTCATTTTAAGTCTCTGAATATCATGACTGCACCATCATTATATTTTCTGTCCCTGTGATGTTTGTCAAAAAGCATCATGACCTCTTTGCTGTTAACAGTGATCACTATAGCACTGAAATGTCAACTGTCACAAGAGGCAGAGGGGATCTAAGGGTGCCAGCCCATAGTTCGGCATATTTTGAAAAAGGGCCTTATTACATGGCTGTCAGGGCCTATGGCCTGTTACCACAAAAAATAAGGTCTATTGAAAATAGTTTAGGCTTCAAGCAAGCCACAACTCAGTTCTTACAGAATAAATGTTTTTATGATTTTAAATTTAGATTTTAGGAAACCTATTTACTATTTTAATAACTGTTGTATATTTTTATTTATATATATATATATATATATATATATATATATATATATATATATATATACAGGGTGTCCAAGATAAGGATCCTAAGCATGTGGATCTCAGTACCTGTTGGAGTTACAGCTTAGGTTAAATCAGAAAAAAGTTGCGTACTTTGAAGCGTATTTACATGCCGTTGAGAAACTTTAAAAATTTTCATGGCCAGCTGAGATATTGGGGAAAAACGAAAATTTGACGAAATAGATTTTATTTTTTTGTGACTTTATTTTAAAAGATATTAAAAAACTTATAAAACTTTTTCATTGGCACTTTTTAGATAATACGTGATGGCGTTTTTAAATTTTATATCCGACGTTTTGTTTTCGAGAAACCATCATCAACTTTATTTTTTTATATGGCCCAAAAAAAAAGTATACCCTGTATCTGATTCCATTTTTTATTACAAATTCAACGATGTATCACATGTCATATTTTTTTTGTTAGACAAAAAAAAATGCGATTTTTCTATTTTTTTAAACATATTTTTAAGTAGGCTTTGCAAACAAATAATGCTTTGACACTTTGACGTAAATACCTGTTATTCTGTCACATATGACTTAATTTAATGTTTATGGTAAGATAAAATAATAATTGTTAAGTTGATTTAGAGTTATTAAGTTGTTTGTAGAGTTCTTGTCGTTGTTGTTACTGTTGTTATTGTTTATTGTTGAATAATTATTATTGTGTTATTATCGTCGAATATGCCGGGTGGCCATTATAGTCATGAAGAAAAGTTTGACATGCTGACCTGCTACATTTTGTGCCAGAAGAATACTATAAATACTGCAGCAATGTATCTAAATAAATTTCCAGATAGAAAGCAACCATGTAAGTCCATTTTCTTACAGTTGGCGCGAAATTTAAAACAATATGGATCATTTAAAAAGCCAGTTTCATCCCGAAAAAAGGATTCTTCCGAAGAAACCCAAAATAACGTATTACAAGCAGTTGTTGAGAACCCTGACATCTCTTGCAGGCAAATTGAAAAAAATATAGGAGTAGCCAAATGCACTGCTCAATTTATTTTGCGTAAAAATAGATATCACCCCTATAAATTTAGGATTTGCCAAGCACTTAAACCAAGGGATCTTGAACGACGCCGGCATTTCTGTGAGTGGTATACACGCGCATGTGAAGATGATATCAATTTCCCTGCAAAAATAATATGGTCTGACGAAAGTCTAGTCACTAATAATGGTGTCTTTAACCGCCGGAATACTCATTACTGGGCGCAACAGAATCCGCGTGTTCAAAAAATTTCAAGACATCAGGAGCGTTTTGGGTTTAATATGTGGTGTGGAATTTTCGGTACCAAAATACTAGGTCCATTTATCTACCATAGTTCGTTAACTGGAGAACGATACCTTCAATTATTACAAAATAATTTAGAAGACTGCTTGGAGGATTTACCTCTGGCACAGGTTAATACCTGTTGGTTTCAACAAGACGGTGCTCCTGCACATAATTCTAGGCAGGTTCGCGAGTATCTTACGCAGCGATTTCCTGGAAAGTAGATTGGAACCTCCAGTGAAGTGCCTTGACCAGCGCGATCTCCGGACTTAACCCCTATGGACTTCTTTCTTTGGGGGTTTCTTAAAAGCCAAATATACCATCATTCTTTTGAGACTGAGCAGCAGTTACGAGAATGTGTAACTAATGCATTCAACAGTATTACACCTGACATGTTGCGTGATATTTTAAATTCTACCATAAGAAGATCATATTTATGTCTGGAAAATAACGGAAATCTGTTTGAACACCTGCTTTAAATTGAATAAAAAAAATTGTTAATTTATTTGTTGTTTTAGTTATTTTTAAATAATTTATCATTCTTTGTATATCATTAAAATAATGATTATCTTATGGTTAAATTTATGGTAGATTAAATTTTCTTGTTTCTAAGTAGTACTATGCTCCATTCAGCTTCATTGCTCTGTAAATAGATATTAACTAATATGTGAGATCAATAACTCATAACAGGTATTTACGTCAAAGTGTCAAAGCATTATTTGTTTGCAAAGCCTACTTAAAAATATGTTTAAAAAAATAGAAAAATCGCATTTATTCTTTTATCTAACAAAAAAATGTGACATGTGATATATCGTTGAATTTGTAATAAAAAAGGGAATCAGATACAGGGTATACTTTTTTTTTGGCCCTTATAAAAAAATAAAGTTGATGATGGTTTCTCGAAAACGAAACGTCGGATATAAAATTTAAAAACTCCATCACGTAGTACCTAAAAACTTCTAATGAAAAAGTTTTATTAGTTTTTTAATATCTTTTAAAATAAAGTCACAAAAAATAAAATCTATTTCATCAAATTTTCGTTTTTCCCCAATATCTCAGCTGGCCATGAAAATTTTTAAAGTTTCTCAACGGCATGTAAATACGCTTCAAAGTACGCAACTTTTTTCTAATTTAACCTAAGCTGTAACTCCAACAGGTACTGAGATCCCCATGCTTAGGATCCTTATCTTGGACACCCTGTATATATATATATATATATATATATATATATATATATATATATATGTATATATATATATATATATATATATATATATATATATATATATATATATATATATATATATATATATATATATATAACATAGATTTGTTTCGCTTTTGTGACGTTGCTTTGTCAAATTTGATTTAATTTAGTTGGCAATAAAAGAATTTATTATTATTATTATTATTATTATTTTCTGCTTTCCACATTTCCCACGAAATAGCAAAAAAAACAATTTCAATACCTAAACAGCACCTCCAGTTCATCATTTTACATGATCTGCAGTTTAAATTTTGTTTTCTCTCTTTATTATAACTGTAACTAAATTTTCCTCCAGGTCCGAGCCTGTAATTATTTTTTTTTCAGCTTTCTGAATCGGCTATTTTATCAGCCTATTGGGCCCATGGCCTTTTTGAGGGCGAAAACCTCATACATACACTAATGTTATTACCCACCGTGTGTAAAATTAAAGCCCATTATTTCATACATTTACGAGAGTTTACGTCACGTAACCCTTTTATTAGCTCATTCTTAAAAGACAGCTTCATTTAAAGCTATTACAAGTAAATATTTTGACAAATAACATTAAAGACAAAGCCGCAACATGCAAGCTTGTTGCACGACATGCTTCACAATATGAAGTATACATTAAGGTAATTTAGTGGTTAAATATGCACAACATCGGTTTTTTCTGACAGCAAAGGTTGAAACGTGATGCGTAAGGAATACCAAATTAGACAGTCCTTTAAATTTTTCAGAGGGAAGGAAGTCGAAAAGGGTCGATATAATCATAGCAAAATGGAATTGAATCCGTTTCTGACATCTTGCATTTAACAAGGATTGATGCCTTTCGTAGGGTCAACATTGATAGTCGATTTTTTATTGCACTTTTTTAAAGTTTTAAACAAAAATAAATAACAGGCACATGGGTTATTTGTAATGTCAAGAAATTACACAGTATAAGGGATATAACTACACTGTTAAAAATAAATACCAAGAAGAAAATAATAAGTATATAAGTATGCTTTATACTAGTGATTCTTCAGAGAAAATAAAACTTATTTTATCAAAATATAATATATTTGTTATAAAAATCACAATATAATGTAAAAAACGTCGTAAGTAAAATATGAAAAAAATATATATATAAAAAAAATTGAACCGACTTCTAAAAGTGCGCTAAAAAGTGAAAAATAACTATAAATTTTTATATGAAATTGAAATTTTTGAAGTCAGCGCCAAATGAATACCTGACCAAATGTGATTCTTACTTACTTACTTACTCCGTGGCGTTACAACCCCGTGTGGGTTTTAGCCGACTTGACAATAGGCTTCCATTCGTTTCTGTCCTTTGCTAGCTCCATCCAGTTCTCTACATCCATAGCTTTAAGGTCTCCTGCTATATTATCCCGCCACAGGAGCCGGGGTCCTCCAAGTGATCTTTTTCCAGTTGGGGTTTCTTCCCACACCAGTCTCACTATTCTTTCGTTAGAGTGTCTTATGAGGTGGCCTGTCCACTGGAGTCTTCTAGACTTTATTTCTTTAACTATGTTGGCGTCTGCGTATAACTCTTCTAACCCTTTGTTTGTTCTTATTCTATATTGTCCCGTTGCCCCATTCAGTAACGGGCCAAAGATTTTCCTTAGGATTTTTCTCTCCCAAACTCGCAGTCGCTCTTCGTTTGCCTTTGTTATTGTCCAAGTTTCGCTGCCGTACATCACTACTGGTCTTATAACTGTTTTATATAGATTTATCTTTGTTCGTCTTGTTAGTTGTTTCGATACTATCAGGTCTCGAAGGGCGTAGCTACATCTGTTCCCAGCTTGGATCATATTGTTTATTTCTTGTGATTCGTTATTATCTTCAGTTATTGTTGTTCCAAGATACTTAAATTCTCTGACGCGCTCAAAGTTGTAGTCGTCGATGGTGATGTTCTGTCCAATTCTGTCTCTGTTTCGAATATTGCGGCTCATGTACATATATTTAGTTTTGTTTTCATTTATTTGTAGCCCCATCTTCTCTGCTTCCTTCTCGAACCTGATAAGAGTTTCCTTCATTTTTATTCTTGTGTTTTCTATTAGATCTACATCGTCTGCAAATGCCAGCAGTAAGTTTGGTCCTTCTCCATAGAATATGGAAGTCGGTGTATCAATTCTTGCATTTCTGATTATGTGTTCTAAAGCTACGTTGAAGAGTTGTGGTGAGAGTGCATCTCCCTGCTTCAGTCCATTGTTAATCTCAAATGTATCCGAGTACTGTTGCCCAACTCTTACCTTACATCGTAGTCCTTCCATACTCATCCGTATCAAGTTGACTAGTTTTCTAGGAAAGCCAAGTTCTTGCATCGCCGTCCACAGTCTCATCCGGCATACTCTATCGAAAGCCTGTTTAAAGTCTGTGATTCGCATAAACAGATTAAAAATACTTTATTTGTAATTGCTTTCTTACCATAACTTGTATATATTAGCAGTTATTTATTTCATTTACAAATAATTTGGCGCCGACTTCAAGAGTTTCAATTTCGTATAAAAATTTATAGTTATTATTCACTTTTTAGTGCACTTTTGGAAGTCAGTTCAATTTTTTTTTTTTAATTTTGTTATACGATTTTTAGTTTTCAATTCATTATGATATTTTATCGAAAGTTGTAAATCATCCTAAAATGAACCACTAAAAATTCCTTGATTCTTAGAGTTTTCCAAATACCAGTAAAAAAAATATTAGATCTGTCATAGTAATTCCACTATCTTAAATTTCAAATTACTTTTTGATTGGTAAAATAGGCCCCAAAACCTTCCAATATCGATGTATAAAGAACCTGAGATGTAAATTTCTTAGCTCTATATATTTTATACTGCATATTGAGTTTGTATACGCCTCAAGAATCCCACAATATCAATTTAAGACAAAATCGGAACATGTAAAATTTTCTGACGTGGAAAGCCTATACGCCAACATTACAGTTAAGGAGTCACTAAAAATTATAAGAAAGAAACTTGAAGAAGACCAGACCTTAGCAGAAAGAACATTTTTACCACCGCACGCCATTATGGACTTGTTGGAAAGTTGTTTGACTAATTCCTATTTTCAAGAAAAGGAAAAATTCTACATCCAGGATGATGGACTACCGACGGGATCTTCACTATCGCCGGTGGTCGCAAATATTTTCATGGAGTGGTTCGAGACTTTTGCAATTGAAGCCAGAACTAAGAAACCAGAGTTATGGCTCAGATACGTAGACGGTACTTTTATTATTTGGAGTGGAAACAACGAAGAACTTCGAAACTTCCTTTTTCATCTTAACAATATCAGCCCAGCTGTTAAACTCACATAAATTCTTTCCATTCTTAGATGTCTTGCTTGAAAGGAATGGCAGACAAATTCGAACTTCGGTTTACAGAAAAGCCACGCACACAGGACAATACCTTAATTATTCATCTAATCACTCCAACAACACCGAACAAGGAATTATAAGAAATCTCGTAGATAGAGCCTTAACTTTCTGCAACTCCAACGAGAATTTGATCAAAGAGATAGATTACATTAAAAATGACCTGACATCCAACGGATACCCAGTATATCTAGTGGATAAAATTCTAGAACATCGCAGAAATAGGACAATATTGACAACGAATGAAGAACGAAAACCAGTTTTGAACATCCCCTATGTTAAAGGCATTTCAGAAAAAGTTAGAAGGATAGGAAAACGATATAAAATCAACGTTGTTTTCAATTCAATTAACTCTCTGAGAAGTCGGCTCACTAGGGTCAAACAACAGCTCAAAGGGACATGAAGAACTGTGTATATCCAATACCACATGAATGTGGCAATTCCTACGTTGGCCAAACAAAAGGAACTCTTGACGTAAGGATCAAAGGACACCAAAAATGCACATCTCGAGGAGAAACAGAAAAATCTGGTGCCGTCAACCATGCCTGGACTCATGGACACCACATAAAATGGTCTTAAGCTAAAATACTACACCGAGAACAACATTGGAGAAAACGGAAATTCAAAGAAGCCGCGGTTATACATCAGAACCCGAGTTGTTTTAGTAAACCATCTTTAGATATAAGAGAAGTACTGAAACCACTTCTTAATAATTGTAAACTAACATTAAATGCAGTATAAAAAAATGGGATTTTGTCATAGAAAGCATGACTGCACCCATTTCAGTCACACTCCACTTCATTTACTTTTAGTATAAATAGCCATGTAGCTAAGGGATTTATTTAGTTTCACTTGAAAAACGGCTCGAGATAACTACTAGTCCAAGTCCAACAGATATCTACTATTTCGCAAGAAACATCTTTGTCTATGACCTTCAAACAATCATCAACTTTGTTTTTCCTTATGACCGCCATATTGAATTTTTTACTCACGGAAAAACACTTAATTTTTTCCATAACGTTATGTAAACACTAATAAAAAAAAACAATGTTATAACTTCAAAGAAACTAAAATTTCTTTAACGAAAATTTATATTTTTGACAACACAACTAGATTAATAAGAATATTTCGAAAGTTGCAAAATTTTTAGGACGCCATATTGGATCCACCATATTGAGTTTTTCAAAAATAATTTTAAATTTGTAATTAACACTAACAAAAATCCCCGAATACTGATTTTAGACAAAATTGAGAGACGTATAATCTTTAATTCGTGATCTTGGATTGGCCATATTTATTTTTTTTTAAATAATTTCAGTTTCGTAATGTGCGACCCCAAAAACTCCCCTATATTAATTTTGGATCGAGCAAAGTAATTTTTTGTCCGCTATATTGAATCCGCCATATTGATTTTTCTAAAAATAATTTTAATTTCCTTACGCGTGATCCAGAAGACTCTCAAATATTAATTTAGGTGAAAATTGATTTTTTTGTCCGCCATATTAGCAGCGCCATCTTGGATTTTACTGCACCAATTTCATCCAGAATAATATTGGACTACCACAGCAACTTTATGAACATAACGTAAAATATTTCATTCAAATCGGTCTCGCCGTTCCGAAGTAATCAGTGTACATACATAAAAAAATATATAGCCGCCGAATTGCGAACCTCCGTCATTTAGAAATCGGTTAAAAATAGTATCCAAAATCATAAGTGTAGTAATCAGCGTCATCACACGTACAACACAGCACTAGCAAACATTATAATGACAATCTACATAACTTTGATTTTAATAGTACCGAAATAATAAACAAAGGAAGTAATTACAAGAAAAGGTCTGTCAAAGAAAGGGTCTCTATAAAGAAAACACTCAATATTATGAATTTCAGAACTGACATAAGAGATCTCGGAAATATTTACGATCACCTCCTTATTAATATATAAAATTGCAGATGATTATAAACTATTAAAAAAAACTTTCCTTATTTTTAGTTTGTTTAGTTAATTAAGCTGTTCACACAGAGTCATTAATGTAATTTTACATTAAAAATACCATGTTTCTTTTTTTTAGTTAAGAAAATTACCCTGTTGATGGTTTAAAGGAAATAATCCGGAACGTTAGATGAAAATAAAATTATTTTAATTTCATGTAAATTCCTGTTAAGATTTTGAACGCAACCAATTAAGAAATAATAATTATTTCAAATTACATTTATTTTAAAAATTACTAAGATTGTTGTGGTAAGAGATTTTTCGTAAGTCTTCTTCTTCTTCTTCTTCTTCTTCGTCTTCTTCTAGGTAGAACCAAGTTCTGTTATCTATACAATGCCTCATCGATCCTCGTTTGAAGTCGAAATCCAGCTGTCTTTCCATCTTTTGGGGGGCCGTCCAGGCGGCCGTTTGGTGTTTGGTTTCTCTCTCATCACGGTTTTTGCTAGTCTGTCATCGTCCATTCGTTCCACGTGGTCTCTCCACTGTCTACGACGATTTGGAACCCACTTCACAACATCCCCCACTCCGCTGTCCTCGCGTATTTTTGCGTTTCTTATTCTATCTCTTAAACTTGTTCTCGTGATCATTCTCAGCGTTTTCATTTCTGTGGTTCTCATAATTTGTTTCGTCTTTGTGGTTTCATTTCTTGTTTCTGCGCCGTAGGTCAGTATCGGTCTTGCACAGACCTTGTAAATTCTTGCTTTGCTCTCAACCATCATATGTTTATTGTTCCAGATTATGTCTCTTAGTTGACCTGATATCATGGCCGCTTTGTTGGCCTCTGTGCGTACTTCTTCCGTTACTGCCCTGTTACTTGTTATATGTGCTCCTAGGTATTTAAACTTCCCAACCTGTTCGATATGTTTGTCATCAACTATTAGTTTGCATCTTACCGGTTCTTTTGCTATTACCATTGCTTTAGTTTTCTTATTATATCTTCATATTATACTGTTTGGCTCTTCGATTGAGATGGAAAAGCATTCTTTGTAAGTTGTCCTTGCTATCTGCTGTCAAGGTAACATCGTCTGCAAAGCATATAATCTGAACCGTGTTGTGTCCCATTGAGTACCCAATATTTGTGCTTTTTACCTCATCAATGATTTCGTCCATGATTACATTGAAAAGTGTTGGACTTAGGCTATCACCCTGTCTTATTCCTATGGATAGAGGGATTTCCTCTGTTAGAGTGTTATTTGTTTTAATTACCATGGTGTTTTTGGAATTGAGTTCGTATATTGTGCGTATGATTGCTTCGTCTACTTGTTTTCTTCGCAGTAATTCTGTTATGTGTTCCAGTTTGACTCGGTGGAACGCTTGTATAAAGTCCACAAAACAAATGAACAGTGGTTTATCGTATTCGATAGATTTTTCAACCAGCTGTCTGATAATAAATATACCGTCGATAGTAGAGTGGTTATTCCGGAAGCCGTGCTGTTCTTCGCAAGCCCCTAACTTGTCTACGATCCGTTGTGACAGTATTTTGGTTAACAATTTGGCTGAACTATTCAGTAGGCTGATTCCCTTGTAGTTTTCGGGATGTTTCTTTGATCCTCTTTTGTGGATCGGAATTGTGATGCTTTGTCGCCATTCGTTGGGTACTGACGTTGTGCGGAGTATTTTTTGAAATAGAACAGTGAGCTCTGTGACAAGGCTGAGGCCTCCGTACTTTAGCATCTCATTCGTAATGTGGTGCCTGGAGTAAGTCCTTAAAATGGCTGACCCATTGTTGGCTGTCGATTGGACTTAGTTGAACGTATTCATTGATTGGTTTTTTTCTGTTCCTCAGCATGTTCCATATTTTCTTTTGTCCCCCATATAGGTCATGTTCCATGTCTTTTGAATACTTTTCCCAGTATTCAGTAATTTAATGATTTAACTACGAAAACTAATGCAAATAAGTAATACCTCAAAATCTAAATACGCACATAAAAAATCCATATTAAATTCATTTTATTACTTTTGGCCATACCGTGCGATGAATTAGGATTACTTTTACTTAAAAAATTGACGATTCCCACAAAATCCCAAAACTTTTCCGTGGCCGTAGGTGTACATCAAACACAAATAAATATAAATAAATCGGATTTAATTTAAAACCGACATTCCTTTTAAAATTTTCTCCAAAGTAGAATCTCGCCCGCATGTTCTGAAAATTACCTTGTTCGCAGGAAACAAGGGAATCGATTTTAAATTAAAAGTTTTTGTCGGGCAAAGTAAATACCTAAATCCTGGTGAAATCGTAGAAATGGCGAAATAAACGGATTTTTGCTAAATACGTTAGCTTTTAGTTTTAAGAGGTAGTTACAATAAAATGGTTAAAGTTTTGGAAAGTATTTAAGCTTTTTGAAGTTGATAAAGAACTTTTTTCTAAAGCTTTTTTCTGCGACTACGTAGCGTCTTTCGTAAATGATTATCATCAAAGAAACGAGGCTTTAGTTGGCAATAAATGTTTACAAAAGTTTTTTAGTCGGTGGGTCTTTGATATTTGCCATGCCATTGAGCATAATCTTCATTTATTTGATTTATGGTAGCTATAGCTTAGGTACTTTTCGTGGGGTTTTATTATTGAAGAAATAGTTGGGCAAAACTGTATTTCAAATTTGCATCTCATCGATCGACAATTGTGACTAGAAATCACATTTTCACTATCAACTCGTCATATTTGTTTCATCTAGACATCGCATGATTTTTACCTATTCGAAAAATTGCATTTGCCGATGAAAGTAAAGCGTTATCTCGACGTGAAGGTCATCCAAAAGACTTACACATTCTGAAGGACTTTTCTACAGACAACCTAAAGAACTCGTTCGACTTGCTTCTTGACCATAAAAATCGCTCTACAGAGTCTATGTTGTCATTTTTACCTTTGGAACGTACTATAAATATATATATATATATATATATATATATATATATATATATATATATATATATATTCTTGATTTCTTGAACCATAGATTATATAATTTTTCATTTATTTTGTCTTTTCTTGGGTTTAGGTTCTATATTTAATAAATACATAAAACGATTGACGTTTCGCCCTTTATTCAAGGCATTTTCAAAATTTCTCTCTCCTAAAAATATGTAATTAAAATACATCACATAAAAAACCTATTTTCATTTTCGAAAAACACACAAGACATTTAAAAACAGTAGTTAAAACTTTAAAATTTTTTTAAAATACTTAATTTTGCCGGTACGCACCTTGACATTTTGCTATTCTGTTTCTAAATAAAATTTAAATTTTACATCGTTTACTGAGGATACATGGAATGCGAATGTGTTTTATTTTTTTAATATTTTTTATATTTTACAATGCATAAAAAAACAAATAAGGTATATGTTTGGTTTTATGTTTAAGAGGATATTCCATTTTTGATTCTTATTTGACCGGATCAAATACTTATACTTAATATTTTTATTTAAATTAGGTTTGCGTAAATGTGGCTCAAATTTCCCATATCTGTTTTGTCGTTAACAGCGTTTTTATCTTTTTTAATTTCAATCATTTCCTTTATTTGTAAGTTTTGGTAATTCATATCTTTGTTTTTTATAATGGTACTGTTATAATCAAAAGTGTGTTTTTCGTCCTGTGTGTGTTTGTTTAACGCTGTTGAGGCGTTTTTTGTATATTTATGGCCATTTAATCTGTTCTTCAGTAATTGGCTCGTCATGCCTATATATTTTTTGGGACAATTTGTGCAAGGGATCGAATATATTATATTTGATTTATTTATTAGAGGAGTTTTACTTTTTAAATTTGTGAACAATGTATTTAATTTATTATGTGACCTGTGGCATACGATAATATCAGGCTTTTTTAAAATGTATTTTATTTTTTCAGACAGCTCATTAGTGTACGGTAATGCCACATACTTTTGTTGTTTATGTTCTATGTTTTTTGTTTTTGCGTTATAATAAAACTTATATGTTCGTTTATCAGTTATTTCGGTAATAGTCTTTTCGTTGAAATTATTATTTATTAGTGTCTCTTTTACTTTTTGCAGTATTTTTGGTCGGAATTCTGTAGACGTTAGGGAGATAGCACGATCAGATAGACCGGTTATAACGCTATTTTTTTGAGTTTTTGAATGATTAGAGAAATAGTTTAAATATCTACCTGACCAAGTTGGTGTGGTGTACCATTCAGTTAAAATTTTGTTTTTCTGCGTATAAGTATCCTATCTAGAAAATTTATTTTATTATTATTCTCTATTTCGGACGTGAACTGTAATTTCTCGTTGAAACTGTTAAACTCTTGGAGAATTTCATTTATTTTATTTTGTGGTACGGCTTCTATGCAATCATCGACAAAACGTTTGAAAAATATTATGTTAAAATTTAATTTTTCTAAAACTTTTTCCTCTAAATATTCCATTACTAGCCGAGCAATGGTAGATGAAATTGGTGATCCCATAGCACATCCATCGAGTTATTTGTAAAAGATATTTTCGTACTGAAAGTAATTTGTATTAAGAACGAAGTCAACAGCATCCATAAAATTATTTTTTGATAGCGATGTATGTTTTTTTAAAATTTTCCATTTTTCTGCTAAAATAGTGTGAACGAGTTGATTTGGTATATTTGTATAGAACCTAAACCCAAGAAAATATATATATATATATATATATATATATATATATATATATATATATATATATATATATATATATAAATTTGAATAAAATAAAAATGAATGAAAGTTAGCTCAATAAACTCATGTTGTCCCCATGAGTTACAAAGGTATAAACGTAATGAATTCGAGAAATATTCTGTGTTCTACATTTAATTGTATAGCCTACAGCATTCGTCTGTGTCTGTAACATTGTCAACTAAATTATCGCTTTAAAAAGTTTTGCTATTCTCTATGAGAGTTGTGTTTTAAAAAACATTCAAACTGTGTTTGAAATTACGTGTTATCTTGAAGTTTGTACTAATTTTATATTATAAAAAAATATGTTAGGTAGCTCTGCAATACTTTTATGATGAAAAAAATTTTGAAATGTATAATTATGGTCTAAAATAATATCCACCTAGACATGATAAAACAACTGACTATAATAGGGTTCAATGATCACAACTTGTTTCTTCTTGTAGGTCAAATTTAATTTCAACTGATTCATTATGTTTTATGAAAGTCACATTTTTAACAGAGGAACATAAAAGGGGTGTTGACTATTGTTGAGATATAGTCCAAATATTTAATATTATTTTTTTAATAAAACCAATCCTTTAAAAATCGTGTAGTTTAAATTTCGTTTTGAGAGTCCAGGAGACTTAGAGTTAATTTTATATCTTTTCTCCATTGGAATAATATGCCAGTGTAATCATTCGCCGTGTTCAACTGAAACTGCACCAAAATTTTCAGTGAAGAATTCCAAATGGGAGTGAAGGAAATGCAGCTTAATTGACATGTTGCAACCTAAGATTGGATAAGTTCTTAAACTAGATCTTTGCTGTTCTCCTATTTGCATGCAGAACAGTGTTATCAATATTGGTACCAGGCGCGGATCGCCCCCCCGCCCCCCCCCCCAAGAGCTTTGAGTTCAAGAAAATAGACCTGATTTTGCCTCTTATACTATAGTTTATTCAAGAACTAGAGCGAGAGACACATACATTTTTCATAGGAATGGGTTAGATATTTTATAATCAAAAATACCGGTCTATAATAATGGACTATTTGGGTTGGATAACAATAGATATTTGGATATGTGAAGTGTTAGAAAGTATTTTAATCCTTGTCATAGGCTTCGGAACGAGGTTTATTTTATCACTAAGTATTTGTGACACAGAATATCATTTCGGTAATAAACCAAATAAAAAGTTTTTATAATATTATTTTATTTCTTATGATTTCTTAATAATTTTGACATATTTTACTCAAATCACAACTGTATTTTTATTATTTTTAATTTTGGCATAGAAACCGTTTTAATTCAGCCTTTTTCTCTCAAAAAATTCGAAGATATAATTTAAATACTTACAAAATACCCATTGTCAAAAATACAAGAAGTTAAGCATATATAAAAAATAAAATCGTCCATATAATATTAAAATTTTTTTGGGGCTATCGGTCATTTTATTATTAATTAAAAACATTTTTAGGACATTTGACGTTTCAGTTTATTTATTTCTTAAACCATCTGCAGAATTAAAATTAAACAATAAAAAGGGATTCAAATGTAATTAATTTTTATAAGTTACAGAAAATTTAAATAAAAATTGTGTTTACGCTGGTAAACATTACGTATCTAATTCGTAAGTCAGTGAAGTCATCTTCGCTCAAATTAATTATAATTTATGCCTCTATCTCACCGATTATGAGATCGAGTTTCCACATTTTCTTTTATTATATGGATTTTCCCCAATTTTCTGCAGTAGCTTTATTCAAAAAAATCTTTCAAAAGTGCAGTTAAATTACTAATTTTATAAGTTATGTTATTTCCAGCAAATCTACTTTTTACTTGAGAGAGATATTTCCTTCTCCAACGGATATTTTCCGGGCGATTTATAAGAATAGATTTCCTATTTGGTTTTTCCCAGCAAAAATTAAGTTCTTTGAGCAATTTTCAGAGCTCAGTTCTTTTAATTTCAAGTAAATCCCGATTTTCATTGATTTTAGTTAGAATTCTATCGACAGTTGAGATCCGTTTCTCATAATAAAATGTATGTACAACTCCTGTTATTGCAGTTTACATCTCTTCTTCCAACAAGGATTTCGTCTGCCTGTGATCGAATGTGGCTTCGGAGTACTAACAATTCCAATCGTTTTTTACTCCTTCGGTATTTGGTATATAGTAGATTTTCCAACTCCTATCATGTTGGAACACATTTCACCAGAGCTTTTAACATTATTATCTAGATATTGATATCTTAAGGCATCATAAACATTCATCGTAATAAGTTTTTCGTTGAGGAAAAAATGCCCTGGTTTAACGATTTTGGAATAAATATAGATGTGGAAGCCATATCTTTTGGGTACGGTGTACTTTGCTCATTGATAGAAATTAAATTGAACTATGAGAAATTTTATTGTTGCAGTAAATTTATAAAAGCTTATAATATTTAAATATAATTAAATATAATTAGATTTACGGCAGTCTTCAGTTACCTGCGGCACTGGAGCAGATACGTTGGAGGTTGCGGTAACAATTTTACTACTCTCTCTAGTTCTTGAATACAGTATATGAATGTGTATGCTTGCGATCGCCCCTCCCCTTCCCAAGAGCTTTGAATTCAGGAAAATAGAAATTCTGTCTTTTATATTAGGAATGTGTTTGCTGCTGGCACTCCCTCCCGTTGACAATTTATTTTTCTTACGATACCCCCCCCCCCAAGAGCTTTGAGTTCAGGAAAATAGACCCGATTCTGCTTCTTATACTAGGAATGTATATGCTACTTGCATCCTCTCCCCCTATCGGCAACTTGTTTTTTCTTGTGATCGCCCCCCACCTCTCCAATACCTTCAGATTCAGAAAAATAAACCCTACCCTGCCTTTTACACTAGAAATGGGAATGTTGCTGGTGTCTCCCCCCCTCAACAACTGGCTTTCGCTTGCCATACTGTATTTTTGTGATATCACCGCCCTCTCCCAAAGAGAGAGGCTGGATCCGCTCCTGATTGGTACAGACATATAGACAGATGCAGTTGGAGAACGTACATTACGAACTGATACATTGATAATAGGAATTTGAAACAGAACTGAAAAAACAACTGACTAATGCCAGTCCATCCAATATTTCTTAATTAATATTATGAATTTTAGGATAAAATCATTTGCTTTTCGGAAATTCTAATTTAATCCCCATCGGTTTTCCGTGCTGCCAGCATTAGATTGTTTACTTTTAGGTAAAAGGAAATATTCAAAAGTCCTGAAATTACCTGCAAACGTCTTTTTAGATTTCGAGGAGCGGTTTCTTTTAATTAAAGCTCTCAGCTGGTTTGCATAAATCATTAGAGAAGGTTAGTTTCGTGCTGTATTATGACCCGGCTCATGAATTTTTATGAATTTTTGCTATTGACGGTTCTATACGCTTTGTTCCCTCAGTAATGAAATATTCTTAATTGCCTTAGGTCTCTGATTAAAAGGTTGAATATTAGATACAATTATTAAGCCTATTTAGCATTCCTTATTGTTCTTTGTTAATTGGTTTAAAGAATTTTTGGTGTTTCTCTTGTAGGTTGGTAAGAGGGATGAGAGATTTTGAAGTTAACATATGAATTATTGTTTTGTTTATTTTACATAATCCTTTTCTAAACAGTGGCAACTGGTGCATTAAAAAAGTAAGGATCGCAATTTCAATGATACATTAAATATATATATATATATATATATATATATATATATATATATATATATATATATATATGTACAGGGTGTCCAAGATAAGGATCCTAAGCATGGGGATCTCAGTACCTGTTGGAGTTACAACATAGGTTAAATTAGAAAAAAGTTGCGTACTTTGAAGCGCATTTACATGCCGTTGAGAAACTTTAAAAAAAAGCTGAGATATTGGGGAAAAACGAAAATTTGATGAAATAGATTTTATTTTTTTGTGACTTTATTTTAAAAGGTATTAAAAAACTAATAAAACTTTTTCATTAGCAGTTTTTAGGTACTACGTGATGGAGTTTTTAAGTTTAATATCCGACGTTTCGTTTTCGAGAAACCATCATCAACTTTATTTTTTTATAAGGGCCAAAAAAAAAGTATACCATGTATCTGATTCCCTTTTTTATTACAAATTCAACGATGTATCACATGTCACATTTTTTTTGTTAGATAAAAGAATAAATGCGATTTTTCTATTTTTTTAAACATATTTTTAAGTAGGCTTTGCAAACAAATAATGCTTTGACACTTTGACGTAAATACCTGTCATGAGTTATTAATCTCACATATTAGTTAATATCTATTTACAGAGCAATGAAGCTGAATGGAGCATAGTACTACTTAGAAACAAGAAAATTTAATCTACCATAAATTTAACCATAAGATAATCATTATTTTAATGATATACAAAGAATGATAAATTATTTAAAAATAACTAAAACAACAAATAAATTAACAATTTTTTTTATTCAATTTAAAGCAGGTGTTCAAACAGATTTCCGTTATTTTCCAGACATAAATATGATCTTCTTATGGTAGAATTTAAAACATCACGCAACATGTCAGGTGTAATACTGTTGAATGCATTAGTTACACATTCTCGTAACTGCTGCTCAGTCTCAAAAGAATGATGGTATATTTGGCTTTTAAGAAACCCCCAAAGAAAGAGGTCCATAGGGGTTAAGTCCGGAGATCGCGCTGGCCAAGGCACTTCACTGGAGGTTCCAATCCACTTTCCAGGAAATCGCTGCGTAAGATACTCGCGAACCTGCCTAGAATTATGTACAGGAGCACCGTCTTGTTGAAACCAACATGTATTAACCTGTGCCAGAGGTAAATCCTCCAAGCAGTCTTCTAAATTATTTTGTAATAATTGAAGGTATCGTTCTCCAGTTAACGAACTATGGTAGATAAATGGACCTAGTATTTTGGTACCGAAAATTCCACACCACATATTAAACCCAAAACGCTCCTGATGTCTTGAAATTTTTTGAACACGCGGATTCTGTTGCGCCCAGTAATGAGTATTCCGGCGGTTAAAGACACCATTATTAGTGACTAGACTTTCGTCAGACCATATTATTTTTGCAGGGAAATTGATATCATCTTCACATGCGCGTGTATACCACTCACAGAAATGCCGGCGTCGTTCAAGATCCCTTGGTTTAAGTGCTTGGCAAATCCTAAATTTATAGGGGTGATATCTATTTTTACGCAAAATAAATTGAGCAGTGGTTTTGGCTACTCCTATATTTTTTTCAATTTGCCTGCAAGAGATGTCAGGGTTCTCAACAACTGCTTGTAATACGTTATTTTGGGTTTCTTCGGAAGAATCCTTTTTTCGGGATGAAACTGGCTTTTTAAATGATCCATATTGTTTTAAATTTCGCGCCAACTGTAAGAAAATGGACTTACATGGTTGCTTTCTATCTGTAAATTTATTTAGATACATTGCTGCAGTATTTATAGTATTCTTCTGGCACAAAATGTATCAGGTCAGCATGTCAAACTTTTCTTCATGACTATAATGGCCACCCGGCATATTCGACGATAATAACACAATAATAATTATTCAACAATAAACAATAACAACAGTAACAACAACGACAAGAACTCTACAAACAACTTAATAACTCTAAATCAACTTAATAATTATTATTTTATCTTACCATAAACATTAAATTAAGTCATATGTGACAGAATAACAGGTATTTACGTCAAAGTGTCAAAGCATTATTTGTTTGCAAAGCCTACTTAAAAATATGTTTAAAAAAATAGAAAAATCGCATTTTTTTTTTGTCTAACAAAAAAAATATGACATGTGATACATCGTTGAATTTGTAATAAAAAATGGAATCAGATACAGGGTATACTTTTTTTTTGGGCCTTATAAAAAAATAAAGTTGATGATGGTTTCTCGAAAACAAAACGTCGGATATAAAATTTAAAAACGCCATCACGTATTATCTAAAAAGTGCCAATGAAAAAGTTTTATTAGTTTTTTAATATCTTTTAAAATAAAGTCACAAAAAAATAAAATCTATTTCGTCAAATTTTCGTTTTTCCCCAATATCTCAGCTGGCCATGAAAATTTTTAAAGTTTCTCAACGGCATGTAAATACGCTTCAAAGTACGCAACTTTTTTCTAATTTAACCTAAGCTGTAACTCCAACAGGTACTGAGATCCCCATGCTTAGGATCCTTATCTTGGACACCTTGTATATATATATATATATATATATATATATATATATATATATATATATAATACGAACAGTAGATGCAAACCTCGCTCCATCATATACTTTCCGTGTTAGAAGTTGCAGAGTTTGAATAAATTGCGATAAAACACAATTCATTCTATTTCACCACCATTGAGATGATAGCCTACCTGTACTACAATACCGAGAAGAAAGCTAAAACTTATCCTCCCTGTACTGTGACCGGTAGAGGTACATGTTTCGTCTCTTACTAGACTCATCAGGGTACCGACATGCACCTGTTTGTGCACAGGACAGATCGGAAAGAAGTATGCAACACTGAACACGGCTTCGCCGACCTCCTGCCGGATGGCGTATTTACGTTTATGCGGGTTCTCACACGGAGGAATCCGTGAAAGCCGTATAAACGTATATACCTCGATGGTAAGAAGCGAAGCTACTTACCGAAAAAAGCACTCCAAAGACAACAAAAACCACTACGTCTACGTCGTTGTCCCTAGGTAGTGCTAAAAGTAGTTAATCATACACATAGTTGTACTTAGCAAAGTTTTTGCTAACAATTATGTACGAATGAATTTTTTCATGAAGATCGAGATCAAGGTAATGTTATAGCAACTTTGCAACCTTACCACTTTAATATGAAACATTTTATAAAATAATGACGTTGAAGGTTTTCGTTTGACCTTAGAGTGACCTTAATCAAGCAAGATCATATATGATGATGAAATTGATCAGAATTCAATTGGTGGTTTCCTTTTTCAAATTTTGAAATTGAGATTTAAATGACCTTGAAGGTCAAGGTCTCTGTTATTTTCAAGGTCACTACCACTTAGCCCCCGTATCACCCAACAACTTTTGTACAAAATATTTCGCAAAATGCTGCCATCTTTTTGTTGTGACCTTGAAATTACCTTATATATATATATATATATATATATATATATATATATATATATATATATATATATATATATATATAAGTCGTGGTTTGTGTGAGGAGGTGTCTAAAGCAGATTATATTTGTTTTCTATTACAGAAAGAGCGTCTTGGACAGGTATTTGCGTAAAAAGTGATGTTACGCCGAAAAAATTTTTTAGGAACAAAAATGCTATCGAGATAAGAAAACCTGTCCATAAGAGTTATAAGGGAAGTCATTGAAATTGTAAAGAGGCCCAACAACTTAAATAGCAGAGATGATAGCCAGCGATTGCAATAATCCGCTTACGAAATATCAACCAGTAATAGATACTAAAGAAATATATTACAACTCGGCAACACGACCCCCAACACTGGCAACAAGGACAATGACATGCAGCAGGTCTCACAACCTGATTAGCTAGAACCATCTGACCAACGAACGCGCCCCACGTACACATGGGACTGACAGCAACCGAGTCGCCAGCGTCAGTTTGCCCACAGATGCCCTATAGTGAGCGACCTTACAGTCCTGAGAGGGACTCGACACATACACGGGATACCAGAAAACCTTCGATATAATACATTTACTAAATAATAATATTACTAAATATTTATTATTGCCGTTCTCTGAAATTTTATATTTTAGAAAAATAAATTTTTTTAGATGGTCGAGAGGGAAAAAAGAATTTTTCAAAAAAAAACTCATAATATTTTAATTTTCTTTGGAAAAATACAACCAGTAATTGGAATGCAGATCGGCAAATTTTATACTGAAATTATACTAGAATGCATTCACGTAACAAATTACTCAGCATCTGAAACCGTAAATCCGCAAAAAGCGTATCCTTTTGAGCTCATTTTCTTGATTTCAAATCTCGGTGAAAAGCTCTCCATTCGTGGAAAAGTTATTGTTGCAGCGGTAGTTTCATTATCTTCGCTCTGGTGCTCAGGACATTATCTTAACTACCACTTGCTTTAATTTGTTACGGCTAGTCCAACACATACTCAAATTCGTATATTAGTGGCTTATCTGGCGGTTTTGCGGAGTAACCGCAAAAAGTACAGATTGCGGACGCTATAATTTTACTCAAAAGGTTGTAAATTTTCTGTTTTGTTCTGGAAAAGAGCTGGTTTTTGCTTAAATGCGATGCTATTATTGTTGGCGGGTATGAATAATTTTGTCTTGTATTTATCATTTTCATAAAAAGGCTATAAGTACACCAAAATAGTGCATTGCCTTGCATTTACATATTACATAATAAGACGTGAAATTTGTACATTAAAAAGGGATAGTCGTTTCTTGTAGATTTTGGGTCGCTGCCTCAGAATTGCTTCATCACATCAGGTTTCTTAATTATTTTAACCTAAAAGTGCAAAAAAATGAAATTTTGGCCTATATTTGAGGTTATGTATCACCGCGACATTTTTTTTTCTCAAAAAACTATACGTGACAGTGGCGGCTGGTCCTTAGGTTTGCAGATTTGCGCAACCCCCAAAAAAATTGTAAATTATAATAAAACATACTAATAAATATAAGCACAAATATATATTTTTTTAATTTCTACTGATAATTTAATGACTAAATTTAAATCAATTTTTTACCTACATGATACGTGAACAGCTGTAAATTATTGAAATAATTAAACTTCGCCTAAATCTCATTATCTGTATTACAGTATTACACCTGGAAACGGTATCGCTTTGCTTGGTTTGGAATTTTCATGCAATTCAAGCTAATCCACTGGAGCGTATGTGGAGTTGCCTATCTAAGAAGTGGAGATTAATTTTGTCTCATAAGCTTCATGTACGTTGCAAGTCGATTTGCAAACCTGGGTTTAGTTTGCCCCACAAAATATCCCTCTGCCAGAAAAATTTCTCTTAAGGAACCCACGGGACGAGTTTTTGAACTTTTACTTCCAGTCGCACGTGGTGCTACCAGTATTTAGTAAAGGTTTCTTCATCAAGCAGCAGTTAAACCATTATATGTTCCGTACAGTAAACTTTGAAAATGGTGAATGGGATTTCACCGAAACGTCAGCTACCTTAGAGTCCTGAAAGAGACTCAGCACATACACGGGATACTCGAAAACTTTCGATTACACATCACACTCGTGAGAATATTCAACATAACATATATATATATATATATATATATATATATATATATATATATATATATATATATATATATATATATATATATATGAAAATGCCAAATGAGATCTTGGCGAAACGTCGTGAAAACAATTTTTCGAACGAACGGATTGAAACTCGGAATAACCCAACTATTCATTCTACCATCCGTGAAAATCTACGATATAACATTTTACACCTTTACGGGGAGGAGACCTTTTTAAATGTTAAACGTTTCGAGAAACTGAGATCCAAGAAATCAGCCCTCCTCTGCGATATAATTTTCTTAATAAGATGCCGCAACAACAATCTAGAACCAACTTGCACCAAACTCTCGTACCATTTAAAGACAAGAAGAACTATTTCAATCCTTAAGACCGCTGGAAAAGCTCTTCTTCGAGAACAAATCCGAGAAAAACGAAGAATTTTATCAAGGACTGAAACAGAACTCTACAATCTCCACTTAGCTTTAACCCACAAAATCCATCACCTTCTGTGGAATGACATACAAAAAGTATCCTTTTGGAGAACGGAATCAGACACCCAGCTTAAGGCAAAAAAACAACAAAAGAAATTTGAGGCACTACAAAAACGCAATACTGTCCACACACAGCAAACACTAGACTGCAACAAAGTTGTCCATAACATCTCCAACCACCAGTTAACAGAATCCGAGAAATTAGTTCTGTCTAAAGGTTTTAATTTTGCCGTAACGCCAAAAACAGTCCCCTTAGAAGAGATAATTTCGAATATAGAAGCTGCCTTAGAAAACATCCCTGAAGAAAATGCCGAACAAGCCAGACAAGACATAACACAAATTTTGAAATCAAGCCGGCCTCCCAACTCAAACTTAACGCAAGCTGAACATCAAGCCCTCTCATCCTTAAAAAAGAATAAGGAAATAACAATATTACCAGCAGATAAGGGAAATGTCACGGTTGTAATGAACACCAACGAATACATGCAAAAAATGTCAAAAATTCTCGAAGACGCCTCTTACAAACAAACCAAAAGAGATCCAACGACGTACCTTGAAAAAACTACGAAATCCAAGATTAAAGCCTCAAAACTAGACCCATAAATTGAAAAATCCATAATACCAAGAGAAAAATCAAGCAGATGTCCAAAACTATATGGCTTACCAAAAATACACAAAACAAATGCACCACTCAGACCAATAGTGAGCGCCGTGGGATCTCCTACACAAAAACTGGAAAAATACCTAGCAAGTATCATGCAACCAAGAGTCGAACTGGCTGATTCTTTTGTGAAAAACTCCGAGCATCTGACTAAAATGATCAAAAACATTCACCTCGAAGAAAGTGAACTCTTAGCAAGCCTCGACATAAAATCGCTATATCCAAGCATACCATTGGATGAGGCTTTGGACAAAATCGCCATGAACGAGGATTTTCCAGACTACACAATTGAACGTGCATCACACTGCCTAAAGAACACATACTTCATGTTCAATAACCATATATACAAACAAACAGATGGCGCACCTATGGGGTCCTCGTTTTCACCAGTCATAGCCAACCTTTTCATGATATATTTCCAACAAGAGGCACTGCAAAAGGCACCTTTAAAACCGAAATTTTGGAAACGCTATGTCGATGATATTTTTATAATATGGCCACATGGAAAAGAACACCTGGACGATTTCCTCATATATCTGAACACACACCAATTCACGCTAGAAATCGAACAAGAAAAGAAACTTCCTTTTTTGGACCTGCTATTAACTAGGAAACTCAACAACACCTTGGGCTTCAGCGTATATCGGAAACCCACACATACTGACCGATATCTCAATGCAGCGTCACATCATCATCCCTCTCAGAAGCAGGCAGTAGTCAACACATTAGTATCAAGGTCACTTCGCCTAACAGAACCTGACACAAAACAAGACGAAATAAGACACATTTCAACAGCTCTAGAACGGAATGGTTTTTCACAAGCAGATATAAAGAAAACCATAAAAAGACAAGAAGAGACTACAACAAAGACCAAAGACCAAGATCAAACAAGGAACAAAGCCATAATACCATACATAAAAGGAATAACAGACAGAATCGGAAGAATCTTAAGAAAACACAACATACAGCCCATATTTAAACCACAAAAAACAATAGCCAACATCCTGGGAAACCCCAAAGACAAGACCAACCTTTAAAATCATGGCGTTTACAGCATTCCATGTGCAGATTGTCATCAAACTTATATAGGACAAACAAATAGGCGTATATCAGCCAGAATCCAAGAACATAAAAATAGCCTCAAAAACAAACAGACAACCTCAGCCCTATTTCAACATCACCAAACAACCGGACATACCATCGATTTCGAAAAAACAAAAGAAATAGCACCAGTACAGAACTACAAGGTACGCGTCATAAGAGAGGCCCTAGAAATCGAAAAAGCAGGACAGCTAAATAAACGAGACGATGCTATAAATTTTTCATCTACATGGAAAACATTAATAAAAAATCATGAAAGGAAAAAACAAAAATCAACTAGTACACGAGAGACCTGCATACAAGAACAAAATATATCGCACTCGGGAGAGGGGAGGAGCGTACGAAGCTGCCCACCCAATCAGGCAGCGAGCCAACTAAACAAAACTCGAAATTCTTCAGAGGCCACCATCAGTTCTCAGCGAGTAACGAGACGAACCGCACTTGAAAATGAGATTTTGGCGAAACGTCGTGAAAACGATTTTTTGAACGAACGGATTGAAACCCGGAATAACCCAACTATTCATATATATATATATATATATATATATATATATATATATATATATATATATATATATATATATATATATATATATATATATATATATATTTGTTTGTTTGTTTTTCTTGGGTTCATGGTCCGTTAAAAAATTCAATAAAAATGTAACAGTGTTGATGTACTTTCTATATTTTACATTTTTCTATATATAATTGACATTTCGGTAATCCATTTTACCTTCTTCAGAATTTACAACATACTAGAAATAATAGAGCATTTTTTATGTAAGTTAAATTCTTTAGAACATATTGTAAATTTACCTTGAACAAAAATTCACGAACAACACGTCACACCGTGTACACATCAATTAAATTTAACATTAGGTTACATTAAGTAAATAGTTTTTATACAATAACAGTAAAAAGATGACCACGTGGGTCATCTTGAAGTTAGAGTAGTACTGAAAGAATTAGATGGCTATTGAGGGTTCAAGGGATCTAGTCCGAATCTGCAATGGGTTTTTGATTTTAAAATTACGTTTTTTGGTAGTTCTTTTATAATTTTGTTAAGTTGCTTGGTATCCGCGTTAGTGTTTACTGCATGTTTATTTTTTTGTATCGCTATCATTTCCAAATTTCTCTTTTTTTTTGTGTGGTTTTAAGTTTTTAAAATTTTGACTTTCTCTCGAAATGAAAGGAATGTTGGTTTTCTACACTATGTGTTGTTAACGCCATTTCATTTTTTGTATTTGTCGTATTTATGTTCACTTATTCTGTTTTTTAAGTGTTGGCTTGTTTGTCCTATGTATTCACCATTGCAATCTTTGCATGGAACACTATAAACGACATTTGCAATAACCTCTAAAGTCAAAATATATCAGGTAACCCAACAAACTTGCTCTCAATAGAGAACTCCAATAATATTCTTTCATTTCTAAATGAAATCCAATTGCTAAGTAAAATATAAAAAAAAAGAATGAACCCATATGTCGAATATAAGTGTATAAACATATTTAAACCAACGGGTATTAAAGAAAACTAAATTGAATGGACGCTAAAAGACTTAAATCGTCGATGCGTCAATAAAGCATATCTGTCTCTCTCTAAACTCAAGTTTAAAGTCAACTTCAATGTCACCGACAAATACACATACTGATTTCTTAAATCTTTTGTAGGAAAAATTTTTCGCAATAACTCATAGTTTTCGAATATATATATATATATATATATATATATATATATATATATATATATATATATATATATATATTTTAGGAATGGGATTTTACCTGACAATCTCGCAACAGTATGGAGCAGAAACTGTTACACTTCTAAAAAAATGGGCAAAATTTAACAACAAAATGGCATCATTAAATAATCGGAAAGTTTTCCTCATATCATGTAGAACAAATGGAACTACACCATCCCATATAACTAATAACACGAAAAATCTACCACTACTTATCCACACAACAGATGGAAGGACCTCTGGCAACACCTTAGGGTTTTTTTCAAGGTTAGAGAGAAAAATTCTAAACTTGGAAATATCAACAACTTTAAAAAACATAATTAATATAAGAAAGTCTTTAACTGAAATTTCCAACAAATTAAAAGAAATAATTCCTCATTTAACACTTCAACAGTTTTTCGGATATCAAAATATTTCTCACGAAAGGTTATTCAACAAAATTAAAAAAAACAATATTAAAAATTAAATAACTTAAAACAATCAGAGATTAAAAAATTTTTAAACACTAAAGATAATTGGATCAAAGATCTGTCTCACATTGATATTCCCACTGATATCAAACAAAAATTTTTTAAAGCACATCCAGAGTTGATGATAACTAAAGCGGACAAGGGCAATATCACAGTCATAATTGAAAAAACGGATTACATTTCTAAATCTAATGATATTTTAGCTAATGAGAGTTATTATAAACTTCTTAACAGGGACCCTACATCTACATATCAGCAAAAAGCTAATAAAATTGTATCTAAATTAAAAAATAGAAACTTGTTATCTCCTGAGGAGGCCAAACAACTTACGATTTACAATCAAACGGCACCTAAATTTTATGGTTTGCCTAAAATTCATAAACCTGATATTCCAGTGCGTCCTATCATATCCTCAATTAATGCTCCTAATAGTAAGTTGTCTGCACTCATCACTAATATACTAACACAATCATATAACAGAAACAATGATTATTTTACTCAAGACAGCTTTGCTTTTGCAACTTTCATTACTAACAAAAATCTTCCACCAAATTTTATATTAATCAGTCTGGATGTAATCTCATTATATAGTAATATACCTTATTCACTCATTCAAGAAAGCATTAATAGACACTGGTCTGAAATTTCAGAAAATACAAAATTTACACAAAATATATTTTTAGAAATAATAAAGCTTATTTTCGACACCACTTATTGCAAATTTGATAATAAATTTTATAAACAGGTTCTTGGCACTCCTATGGGAGCTGATATATCACCGATCATTTCTCAATATGTAATAGATGACCTACTCAATTCTTGTATCCCTGAATTGGGCTTCCAACCACCTTTCATAAAGAAATTTGTAGATGACATTATTACGGCAGTTCCACAAAATAATATAGAAGAGACCTTACGAATCTTCAATTCATATAGTCCACACATTCAATTTACAGTAGAATGTGAAACTAATAATAGTGTACCTTTTCTTGACACTAAATTAATAAGAACTGCTAACAACGAAATAATAGTGGACTGGTATACTAAGCCAACTTATTCAGGACGTTACATGAATTCACTCCTATCATAATACCAAAACTAAAATAAATCTGGTAATTAATTTAAAGAAAAGAATTACATCAATTTGTCATCCTACTCTCATTCAAAAAAATATAAACAGATTATATATAATACTAAAGGAAAATGGCTATCCTCGGTGGTGCTTAAATAAGTTTTTACACAATATCCCTATCACACAACAACAACACAGCTCTCCACACCCCACTCAACGCAGATCTATCCCACTAAATTTTAATGTATCACCGGAGATATCTGCTTTCATAACACCAACACACTCACACATAGATAATAGCACCAATCAAAATACCACTAACTTTTCTCCTGAAATTTCAGCTTTTTTAGAGGAAAACCAACCCACATATTATTTTTCATTACCTTATATCAATCAGATCACACAAAAATTAAATAAAATTCTTTCAAAACATAATAATATAAAAATATGTGGTAAACATATATTAACAGTTGGCCAAACCTTTTCCAGACTGAAAGACACGGATAGCAACCCTGACAAATCAGGGGTGGTATACCGTCTAAAATGTATAGACTGTAATAAACATTACATAGGTCAAACATCAACTGTTTTAAAGGATAGAATCACCAGACACAGGAGTGATTGTAGATTGCAAAAGAGGACATGCACGTTATCGGATGTAATCGATAATGATCACAGGTTTGATTTTATCAATGTTGAGGTGATCAACAAAGAACAAAGTAATAATAAAAGGCATTTTCTTGAAATGGTAGAAATTTATTTGGATGATAACTGCATCAATAAAAGAAAAGATATTGAAAATCTTAGTGTAATCTACTCTCATCTCTTGTCCACCTTAAATAATAGTAATACTAGACAACGAGCCTCCCAGCCTCTTGACTTCACAATTTCTCCATAATCTTCCGCAAATTACGTAAGTGCATATTTGTCACTAACCTATAACAACTATTTTGCCAATAGTTATTTTACAAATTTGAATGTTTAGAAGACGAAAGGTCGGGAGACGGTTTTCTAACCATCTTTGTTCTACATAATAATGTTCATTAATCATTTCTTAATACTTTCCTACAATTATATCAATTTTTAAATGTAACAATACTTTATAAAAAATAATCATAATTACCCATTAATAATCATAAATCTCATCAATAGTATATACATAAAATAACAATACTAGAGAACAAGCCTCCCTGCCTCTTGACTTCATAGTTTCTCTATAATCCTCCACAAATTACGTAGGTTCATATTTGTTACTAATTTATAGCAACTATTTCGTCAATGGTTGTTTTACAATTTTTGAATGTTTAGAAGACGAAAGGTCGGGAGACTGTTTTCTAACCTTCTTTGTTCCACATAATAATATTCATCAATCATTTCTTAACACTTTCCTACAATTATATCAATTTTCAAAATGTAATAATACTTTTCAAGAAATAGTCATAATTACCCATTAATAATCATAAATCTCTTCAATAGTATATATATAAAATAATAACACTAGACAACGAGCCTCCCTGCCTCTTGACTTCACAATTTTCTCTATAATCCTCCACAAATTATGTAAATGCATATTTGTCACTAGTTTATAGCAACTGTTTCGCCAATAGTTATTCTAAAATTTTGAATGTTTAGAAGGCGAAAGGTCGGGAGACTTTTTTCTAACCTTTGTTCTACAGAATAATGTTCATTAATCATTTCCTAATACTTTCCCTACAATTATATTAATTTTTAAATGTAATTACACTTTATAGAAAATAATCACTAATACTCATTAATAATCATAAATCTCATCAAGGTATATATATAAAATAATAATTTTATCAAATACACAATTTCAAAATTAAAATTAAAATAACAGTTCCTGTAAAACATAATGATTCCACATTCAAAATTGCCGCTAAAATAAAGTTAGACATTTCTGACACATCACTTCCACCAAAAAAAGTTGTTTCAAGGATTTTCTTATCAGATTAACTTACTCTCAGTACAACCAAAATAATCCATAAAGTAGATTTAAATATTAGTTTTTAAAAAATTAAATAAAACCATGTAATAGTAAAATGTGATAACGATGCAACAATCAACGGTCTCTGCATGAGTTTTCCGTGTCATTTTCCACGAGCCATAAATGGACTCAATTTGCACGTAAGTCTTTGAATTTCGAATCATTTTCTTTTCATTATTAAATATCATAAATTGTTAAGTTTAAAATTATAATCAACAGAACTGTTCTATATGGTAGCCCTGAAGAAGGAAACAATATATTTCCGAAAGCTCGGCGTTTGTAAAAAACAGAGTTTCATTCAGCCCTAGGACCGCTATCCCAAGAATTTGAGTTTTCCTTTCTAACTAGTCGGTCAAGAACTACTCTTCCCCTTATATATATATATATATATATATATATATATATATATATATATATATATATATATATATATATATATATATATATATATATATATATAAACGAGTCCATAATATTGCCAGAAAAGTAAAAGGTATAAATTCCCAAGACATAAATGCTACGCCAAGTAACGTATTTCGGCGAAGTTTTCCGACAGTTTTATCAAACATTACCATCTTAAAGCGATTGCAAATAGTCTTGCAACTCTTTTTAACGCCAAACTTCATACAAAACTTTATGCAAAACAGTGTAACTCCCTGTACATAAATCCTACGCTTGTATACATGTGGTCCTTTCATAGGGGAATGTCAACTCTCGAAGTGCTATAAATTCCTTTTTGCTAAAACCGTGTAAGTTAGGAAGTTGGAATCCTTTAAAGGGTTGTAATACATAAAGTCCGGCGTTTCGGTGATAAATACTCTTGGGAGGATGCTTTCTGGACAAATTTATCTCTCGGTGTGTAAAGTGTTGAATGGTAGCCAAATTCGAGACCAAAGGTTTTCGAAAGTTGGGCGAAGTTTAAGAAATATTTTTTGTTACTGACATTGAAATTAATATGAAAGATTGTCGTCGTTTTGCCGCTTTATTTAGTGCATCAGGAAAAGAGAAATCTGAAAACTTTGCAGAATGTCAAGAGAAAAAAAACATAAAATATGTTAGTTACATAAATTAGTGAAATTCTATAAAAGCAGACACTCCGCTGAATGTCAGTTAGTATGACCACTAGGCTTACAAATCTATAGAAGTCTTTTAAATAATTTGGTGACAATGGTCATAAAATCTGCAATGTCTTTAAATTAATAACTCCCAAAGTAGTTGAATCCATTATGGAAAGCAATGCAAAATCCAGAAAAATGCCTTCCTTGAGGACAATTCGCTAATGTAAGTTTGAACAAATCATACACAGGAAACAGAAAAACAGAAACAGGAAGTCGTCACCGAATGGTGAAGGCAAGACTTCGTATTTACCTCCAAAAAAGAAAAAGCAAATAGATATAGACCGAAATAAAACAAACAGATACAATAAATGTATCTTCTTCTTCTTCTGCTAGGTAGAACCAAGTTCTGTTATCTATACAATGCCTCATCGATCCTCGTTTGAGGTCGAAATCCAGCTGTCTCTCCATTTTTTGGGGGGCCGTCCAGGCGGCCGTTGGTGTTTGGTTTCTCTCTCATCACGGTTTTTGCTAGCCTGTCATCGTCCATTCGTTCCACGTGATCTCTCCACTGCCCACCACGGTTTCGAACCCACTTCACAACATCCCCCACTCCGCTGTCCTCGCGTATTTTTGCGTTTCTTATTCTATCTCTTAAACTTATTCCCGTGATCATTCTCAGCGTTTTCATTTCTGTGGTTCTCATAATTTGTTTTGTCTTTGTGGTTTCATTTCTTGTTTCTGCGCCGTAGGTCAGTATCGGTCTTACACAGACCTTGTAAATTCTTGCTTTGCTCTCAACCGTCATATGTTTATTGTTCCAGATTATGTCTCTTAGTTGACCTGATATCATGGCCGCTTTGTTGGCCTGTGTGCGTACTTCTCCCGTTACTGCCCTGTTACTTGTTATATGTGCTCCTAGGTATTTAAACTTCCCAACCTGTTCGATATGTTTGTCATCAACCATTAGTTTGCATCTTTTGCTATTACCATTGCTTTGGTTTTCTCCACAGATATCTTCATATTATACTATTTGGCTGTTCGATTGAGATGGAAAAGCATTCTTTGTAAGTTGTCCTCGCTATCTGCTGTCAAGGCAACATCGTCTGCAAAGCATATAATCTGAACGGTGTTGTGTCCCATTGGGTACCCAATATTTGTGCTTTTTACCTCATCAATGATTTCGTCCATGATTAAATTGAAAAGTGTTGGACTTAGGCTATCACCCTGTCTTATTCCTATGGATAGAGGGATTTCCTCTGTTAGAGTGTTATTTGTTTTAATTACCATGGTGTTTTTGGAATTCAGTTCGTATATTGTGTTTATGTCTTTAGAAAAAATAAATGACGAAAAGTTACTAGAGAGGGCACTACAATAATCAAAGAACATAGTCTAGATCATGCAGAGAAAGAAATAACTGTAATTCTAAATACCGTAGGAAAAACAGCAATAAAAGACTACAAGTTCAAAAACTCAATGACCAGCAAACCAAAGATCCCATTTCTGAACAAAAAGAACCAAATATAAGAAATGGCATTGATAAAGTATAATCAGCTAAACTAATAGAATTATAAAGGAAAAAATTTGTAAAGATAAGAGAAATCATAACACCCAAATAACACCAAATACAACTGAGAACAATAAAGAACCAAAAACTACAGAGAAAAAATAAATTTTGGCACGAAAGATATTTATAAGATGCAAAAATAGAAAAGGAGAAATACTAAACGATAGAAAAGAAATATTAGAAGAAATAGCATCATACTTTTCAAATCTATTTGATTCTAAAGTTAAGTCTAACGATTATCAGAAAGGTAAAAGCAGAGAAATAAAAGAAAAGTAGGATCAGAAGAAATTCCATAAGTTAATGTAGAAGTTGACAAGTTCTTGAAAAGTGCTGAATCCGACAACTTATTGGCTGAAATGCTACAAGAAGGTGGCTTGGAACTGAAGCATAAACTGAGCCTGATATACAACAAATATATGCATGTGGAAAAAATGTCGAGAAGAGCGATATCACTAAACTAGATCAACAAGTTTACTAAACCAAATGTACAAGCTTTTCACAAAAATAATATCAAACATAATATTTTAAAAGATAGAATGATACCAGCTACGTAAACAGGCTGGCTTCAGATCGGGTTTAACACTTGCGACCATCTCCAAACATTAAGTACAATGCTCCATTAGTGCAACGACTATAATATCGATCTGTATATAACTTTCGCTGGCTATGAATTTTTTGAGATATTTTGAAAGTGCAATAAAAGTCGATGGTATATAAGATACAGTTGATTTAACAAGGGGAGCTTAAGAGACTGAGTTCACCGATTCCCGTGAAATTTTGAGACTCAATTACTTAGGGCCCAAGATTTTTCAGACGGGTAGTCGTTTCTGCTAACATGCGCTAATAAAAGTAAGGTCAGGGATGGGGGCAAGCAATTACTGTTAATTAATACAACCTATATTATTAATATATGGATTTTCAAAAGCTCAAAGACGGACAACAGGTTAGAAATTACGACGATGTCGTTTTTGAGTTCGTGCATTAGGAAAAGTGACCGAACAAAAATTACATTCCTTTGTTCTACAAGAGTAACAGTGGAATTCGTCAAGCAATCCCTGACCTTACTTTTTATAGGACGTGTTAGCAGAAACGAGTATCCGTCCGATATACCTTGGGCCTCAAATAACTAAACCCCAAGATTCAACAGGAATCGAAGTACTTACTTCCTTGAGCTCCAGTGTGAGTGAAATTGCAGGTTTATACAGTTTAGGTAGACTGTATATGAGTGATGGTAAAGAATTGTTTAAAATTAATTCTTTTGCTACATTTGGAAAAATTAATTGTTTACTTTTTTATTTATTTTGATATGTGTTTGTAGGTTCAGCTGTATGTTCTCTATATGTGTTTTTATCTTGCGGTAATTGCGTAATTTTTACATCGTAATCCAAAATTCTTCTGACAAATGATCATTCCACTCATATCAATTTCTAATTGCCCCTGCAAATACGGTATTAGATAAATTAAAAAGCCTACAAAATCTGTGTTTTTTTTTATTATGATTTATCAGCCAAAAACTAAATTCATCCCAAAATATATGACCAAAATAAAAAAAAATACATACGACAAAAGTGCGGTTATACCGCAAAACCCTACTGGCCAACACATATTAAACGAATTTGAATTATGACCGAACTACCCGACGTGTACTAAATTTAATAAAACCCAGACTTTAATGTTACCATTCGTTGCGTCGCACAAATGCCATAATGAAATTTTATCACATTCGACTGTCAAAACACGTAAACTATGGTTACTGGTCAAATGTAGCCAGTTACATCCGTCACATGATCGTTTAAGTAAATTTTTATTATAATTTTATATTTTACAGGGTGTGCTAGTAACAGTTATATATAAAAAATTACTTTGTCTAAAATAAATTGTCCTAAATACAATTCGCCGTGTATATATATAATATATATATATATATATATATATATATATAATTAACGTCTTTATTAACAATGCATACATATTACAAAGTAATACAATGCACACATGGGATGCGGCTGGCGAAGTTTAACCAATGGCCATTCTTCCACTTAACCAACCACACCTCCCAATGCGCCAACAAGAAGTAACCAATAACAATACAAATACTTATTATAAGCTCCAAGTAGAAAACTTTTGTATTCTGATTTAAGTCTTTTGATATTATAATGCCTAAACTGCGGTATTATATTGCTTAACAAAACTATAAGAAAAACCCTTCTGAAATAAAGAAGTTCTATGTCTTGGTATAGTAAACAGGACTTTGATTTCTTATATTAATATTATGTACATCAGTCCTAAGTTCCAATTTTTTATACAAGTACATAGGTTGTTTAGTATCTAATAATTTTCGAAAAAATATCAGAGTATACAGTCTGTATATATTTTCACATCTTAACCAGCCAATTTGCCTGATATTATTTGATACAGAATCAAACTTTCTTAAGTTAAAAATAAACCTACAGCATGTATTTTAGACATACTGTATTCTCTTCTTTGTAACTACATCCAAAAAGGGATAGTAAACAATATAGCAGTAGTTATAGATTGGCATAATAAGAGTTTCACATAATTTTTTCCTCATTTTAAAGTTCAATATATATCTATTTGAATATAAAACCTTCATTTTAATGTAACTCCTTTGTAACAGGCTTTGCACATGTTTATGAAATCTTAAATTAACATCCAAATGTAATCCCAGGTTTCTGGCACAATTTGAAAAAAGTAAAACGTCATCTCCGATACATACTTTGAGGCGATTTGTAAGCATGTTGCGCTGTTTTTCGGAACAAAACAAGAGAATCTCAGTCTTGTTGGGATTAACTTTTAAATAATGCTCCTTAGAATACTTTAGAATGGCTGCCAAATCATAATTTAACATGAGTGCAGCTCTTTCTGGATCAGAGTGGTCAAAAAGATGTAATATCTGAGTATCATCAGCATATGCTTGTAAATGTGAATTTGAAAACTACGGAAAAAATATCAGACGTATATATTACAAACAAGAAAGGACCAAGAATGGATCCCTGGGGTACCCCAGACGCCACAGCTTCAGGCTGTGAAACCACATTCCTGATTCTTACAATCTGCGGTCTATCAGACAAATAGGATCCAAAAAATAGTGTTGAAATATCATGAAACCCATAGAATGACAGTTTAGCACAAATTAATTCATGGTCAATTACATTAAACGCCTTGAAATAATCAAGCAGCACCAAAATGGCAGCTAATTTTTTATCAAGTGCTCCTACAATATTATCAGTTATATTCAGAAGTGCGGAAACTGTACTACGACCCTCTGTCAAACCGGACTGATGAAGTGGAATCAAATTATTACTCCTGAGATAGTCCGAGACTCTCATTTATATATATATATATATATATATATATATATATATATATATATATATATATATATATATATATATCACCCGCAACAGTCAGACAAGGTCAAGTAACGAGGCTGCTTGAATTCGCAGAGACTAGCGGCATCGAATCACAAAAAGATGTATTGTACCATTGACTAGATAATCCTAGACTATTACTACAATGTTATAATTTTGACGCTTATAAAATGGACACAACATTAGGACACAATTTATTCATCATTACAATCAGAAATAAAATTTTAAATACATGCCTTTTTCACAAGTATAAAATAATTGTTGAATTTTCTTTCAAGACGTGGCATAATTGCATATCCCTTCTTACGACTAAAGGGGATAAACTTGTCCTTGTTACCGACCTAAAATGCACGGTTGTCACTTTTTAACGACCTTTTATTGAAATCACAACGTTGCCAATTCTTAAATATCACTAATAATCTGCTACAGGTTTTTATATAAAAGTTAGTACAAAACTACAAACTAGAAAGTAATCTAAATATATTTGTTCTTTGAAAAAAGAAAACCTCTGTAACAATGATATAATATAAGCTGATTGTTAAAATAATGCTCACAGTGCTACATTTATGACATGATAAAATCTTAGATTTTGAGTGTTTTTTCGAAATATGACAACAATGCATGACTTTTTAGCAAAAACAACACCTCTTCAATGTATTCTGGTTTAACCTATGACTTGACACCACTGTTGTGGTATTATCTGCTCTCGCTTTCACACACTCGGTTTTAGTAGTTTTTCCGCCATTTTAGTTTCAATTCGATTATCTAGCAGAATTTATTTCGTTTGTTTTGGGTTCAGGGGTGCAGGCTGTAAGATTGAATTTCAAAGATAGTTTTTATTATAAACAATAAAGTAGTTTTTGTATAGTAAATAAATTTTGCCTTTTTAGGGCGTTTTATATGTAGGTAAGTTTTTGGTAATATATATTTTTAAAAACTATTTTAAATTTTATTTACAGAAAAAATTTTTATAGATCATTTGAGTCGGGTTTCGATTTCTTTCATTCTGTAATATGTTGGAGTATACCAAAAGCTATCTCACACGTATTTTTTTACGCCATGAATTGCATTTTTATATGTATGTATATATAATTTAAAAGCGTGAAGTCACTCTCCTTTTTCTGTGATATATTGTGGTACATTAAGTATTTTTTTCGTCCTAAATTACATTTCCAGAGAGTGATAACACCTCCAAAATTTGAAAAATATAAAATTTTTAGTCTTTCATATTAAATTAAAAGAAAATTATTTGGAACTCTTAAACTGACCACTCAAAAATCACCCAGTACCAATTTTGGCAAAATCTAGGATGTTAAATTTTTGGTCCGCCATATTAAATTCTCCAAAAATAATTTTAAATCGTAGTGTATATCCTCACAAACCACCCAGTGCCAATTTGGACAAAATTAAGAGATCTACAATATTTAGTTTGTCATTTTGAATTAAAAAAAAATTAATTCGTTATGTGCGAATCCGAAAACTCTTCCATATCAGTTCTGGAGAAAATTGGGCAAAATTAAATTTTTTGTGTGCCATCTTGGATTTTAATGAACCAATTTTGACCAAAATAATATGGGACTACTGCAGACACTTCCTTAACATAGCGCAAAAAATTTTATTTAAATCGGTACAGTTGTTCCTTACAAGTATATATATATATATATATATATATATATATATATATATATCACACCCGTTGAATCTGAAAAAATGGATATATAGTAGTGTTTCATATTCATAAAAACTCATCAATATATATATATATATATATATATATATATATATATATATATATATATATATATATATATATATATATATTATATATATATATATATATATGAAGTAAAATACGAACAGTAAATGCAAACCTCTCCCCATCCTATCCTTTCTGTGTTAGAGGTTGCACAGTTAGAACAAATTGGTATAAAACGCAAATTTATCCTATTCCACCACCATCGAGATGATGGCCTACCTGTACCGCCATACCGAGAAGAAAGTCAAAACTTACCCTCCCCGCCACAGTGATACGGTAGAGGTACATGTTTCGTCTCTACTAGACTCATCAGGGTACCGACATGCACCTGGCTGTGCAAAGGACAGATCGGAAGGAAGCATGCAAATACTGAACGCGGCTTCGCCGACCTCCCGCCGGATGGCGTATATATGTTTATGCGGTTTTTCACGGATTCACCCGTGTGAGATGCAATAGCAGTGGATATATCCACATTATGCCGTTGTAGTGCTGAAATCACATTCAGCAAACGTACAACTATATGCAGCTCCGTGTATAGAGTGAAGTAAAATACGAACTGCATATAGTTGTACGTTTGCTGAATGTGATTTCAGCACTACAACGGCATAATGTGGATATATCCACTGCTATTGCATCTCACACGGGTGAATCCGTGAAAACCGCATAAACATATATACACCATCCGGCGGGAGGTCGGCGAAGCCGCGTTCAGTATTTGCATGCTTCCTTCCGATCTGTCCTTTGCACAGCAGGTGCATGTCGGTACCTGATGAGTCTAGTAGAGACGAAACATGTACCTCTACCGTATCACTGTGGCGGGGAGGGTAAGTTTTGACTTTCTTCTCGGTATGGCGGTACAGGTAGACCATCATCTCGATGGTGGTGGATAGGATAAATTTGCGTTTTATACCAATTTGTTCTAACTGTGCAACCTCTAACACAGAAAGGATAGGATGGGAGAGGTTTGCATTTACTGTTCGTATTTTACTTCACTCTATACACGGAGCTGCATATAGTTGTACGTTTGCTGAATGTGATTTCAGCACTACAACGGCATAATGTGGATATATCCACTGCTATTGCATCTCACACGGGTGAATCCGTGAAAACCGCATAAACATATATATATATATATATATATATATATATATATATATATATATATATATATATATATATATATATATATATATATATATATATATATATAAACTGATCATCTGATCAGTATTTGTTTTGTAAATTTATCTGAATATAAAAAGAGGGAGTAAAAATTTGTACCCGCATTTTAGATTTACTATCCAACAAGGCAACACTGCATCTTCTCATTTCACGCTTTTTTACTACTATTTACTATAACTAAATTTATTGAATGAGTAGGATTTAATTAATACTTGGAATTTCTAATCCTGCGCTCTCGCCAAAAATAACAAAAAATAGTTGCCAAGGCGTCCATAAGTGATAAACGTCTAGAGTTCTTTAGTCAATGATTGGGCTCAAGGAGACCTAATCACCGAAGATTGAATATCACCACTTTTATTCATTCAATCGTTCACTCAAAGACTTAAGAAGACGAGGAAAATAAGTTTTATGCTATTTTATTAGAGACCAAACTTGTGACTTGGCTACGTAATAAATAATTCAATCTCTTCATAACTGAATTCAAAATACTTCACTTTCTCTAGCATTAAATCAACTAGTTAATAAACTCCGAAAGTAAATATGCTCTGGAATCAAAAACCAAATCTCTAATAGTTTTTTAAAAGAATCCACTTGTGAAAGTCAATATCTTCCGCATTTTAAAGTCAAACTCGTAAAAACCAGAAATCCATTATCGTTAAACTTTTTCCGCTTTCTCCCTACTTAATATATACACAATTAAACCTGGGATCGTCCGCGCAAACTTCAAGTTTAAAGCATTATCGAGTTTTTACGACTTTTCGTTTATCAAATAGGAATTGATGTATATTCATGAGAAAAACAGATAAAAGAATTTTAATTTATATTATTTATACAGTTAGAAAAATATACGAAAAATAAACGTTTCCATTTTAACTCGAAATGTCTTTTTCGTTATTAGGTTTTAACGGAAATACCACTATCGTATGTATTTACATTTGATTATTATAATACCCACATAATAAACTATTCTATTTATTGTCATATTAATGGAATACGACAGTAGTGAACATAACCCGATTCGCTCGATCCCCCCACTCCTCGACCTTGACCTTGACCTTGCTTCACCCCTCTTTGGCCCCGCCCACATGTCCTTGTCATTGACCTTGAAAGTGCACGTGTGCTTTGGCCTTGCCTTGTGTTCAAGGTTGTGTGTGTGACCTTGACCTTGACCTTGGTTGAGACGACCTTGACTTTGTTGAAGGTCATCTTGGGTGTGTGACCTTGAAGATATGTTACGTGGTTGGGGGTGACCTTGAATGGTTTTATATAAGGTATGGGGCAGTTTCATTCATCAGTTGGCTCTGACTTGTATAGGTAGTACATGTGTTAATATTTGACAAATCATGGCATATGTTTGTGAAAATTGCGGTTCTAAGTTTACTAATATTTATAATATGAGACGTCATCAAAGAGAATCGTGTGCGGCGAGATTTAATGAAGTGCCTGGAGGAAAACGGCTCCGAATTGAAGAGTATACATCGACGATTCCGCTAATTAATTGCGCTACATGTAATGTAGATGTTCCAATAAATCATATGTCGGTGCATAACGAACACAACAACATAAAAATAATTCATGTTTGCCGGTATGTCATGGTGTGCAACTCGTTCAATGTGCCTTCAAAAGGAGAATTGCAACCTATCGGGTTAGCAGTGATATGGAGCATTCCGATTACGTAATGTTCTTTGCAGACATTAAATCCAAGGTGGTGGAACTTGTTAATAATTTATTGCGTGTGCATCATGCTTTAAAAGTTAACATGACAGCTGTTGGCGAGTACATGCTTCCATCACAAGAATATTCAGTGAAAAATCCTTCAACACTGCTAATCAAATAATTAGTGTAGAAAGTGATTTGGATGCCGTTTACCATTCTTTCACCGAATTAATAAAAACGCAGGCGACAGAGTTCCAGGAGAAAGATTCAGGTATGGAAAAATCAAAATCCGATGTATTAAACTGATTTTTATATATTATTTTTTCTTGTTATAGGATGGGCTCTTGTGCGAATTTTATACTTGGAAGTTGGTATCAACAAGTATATGCCTATGGGTGGCTCATCATACATCAAGTTGCCGTGTTCTATTGAAAAGAAAGGAGCTGTCGTCAATGTGATTAACCAGGACGAATTTGCTTTGCGTGGGCTGTAACATCAGCATTGTTTCCTCAACAGCAGAGACTTCACAGAAGACATCCTACCCCCATTTTTCTAGAGTGCTAAATGTAACAGGTATGGATTTTCCAGTAAAATTACGTGACATTAAAAAATTTGAGGAAATGAACAACATATCAATTAACGTATACGGTCTGGAATCTAAATATGAAAATAATGAAGTAATACATGAAGTTATTGGTCCACTGAGGTATCCGTCAAAAAAGTTGGATAGCATGTAAATTTATTGTTAATTACAAAAGACTGTAGTAGTAAAGATGGCGGTGAACATTTTTGTGATACGACTTGTTCAAAGAGTCATTATTGTTGGATTCGGGATTTATCACGTTTAGTTACAAGTCAAATTAGTTGTCAACAAACATAAAATATATTTCTGTGATGGTTGCCTCATTTATTTAAGTACACCGTCAGCTTTAACTTTACATCAAAGCTACGATTGTAACCACATTTTCACGCAAACACCCTCAGTGGATTTAAAAATCGATAAATTTGGAAAGAGTGTGCCGGAAAATATTTTAAAATTCGAGGGTATAGAAAAGCAAATGCGCGTTCCATTCGTGGTTTATGCAGATTCGAATCTGTTTTAAAACCCATTGAAACGGTACAACCAAACCCACAAAATTCTTACACTGTAAAAAGTTTTAAACATGAACCATATTCTTTTGCTTATTTAATTAAATGCTCTTTTGACGACTCACTTTCGAAATTTGAGCTATTTCGGGGGAATAATGCAGCTCAAGTCTTTGTGGATCGTATCGAGTGTGATTTAAGGGCTCTATACAACACATATTTAAAAGACATTAAGCCTATGAAACCGTTAACGCCTGAAGAAAAAAGGGAGTTTAATGATGCTAAAATATGTGGTATATGTGAAGGCCCTTTTGAAGAGGGTGAGATTAAAGTACGAGACCACTGTCACATAACTGGTGCAAAAAGATTTGGTGCTGCACATTCCGTTTGTAATTTAAATTATAAATTACCCTCTTTTATCCCTTTCATATTTCATAACTTAAGCGGCTACGACAGCCATTTATTTATAAAAGAGTTATGTAAATATGGGGATAAAATTGGTGTTTTGGCTCAAAGTAAGGAAAAGTACATATCATTTACCAAAAGCATTTATGTGCACGATTATTTTGATAGTAAATGTGGAAAAGTCAAGAGGAAATATTTAAAGTTGCGATTTATTGATAGTTTTAAATTTCTGTCAACGTCTTTGGAAAATTTAGGCAGCGGTTTAAACGACGACGATTTTATTGAAACGCGGAAACATTTTTCAAATATCAACCAATTTAATTTGATGCGTCAAAAGGGTGTTTTTCCCTATAGCTTTATTGACTCTATAGAAAAAATGGAAAATACATGTCTTCCAAGTAAAGATGAATTTTATGATAATTTACGGGAAGAACATATTAGCGATGAAAGCTATAGAAGAGCAAAAGAAGTATGGCGCTTGTTTGGGTGTAAAACTTTGGGGGACTATTCGGACGTGTATTTAAAATCAGATGTGTTGCTATTGTGTGATGTTTTTGAGCAATTTCGGAATAATTGTTTAAAATTCGATAAACTTGATCCAGCACATTACTATACCCTTCCAAGTTTATCATTTGATTGTATGCTACGTATGACTAAGGTAGAGTTAGAGCTCTTAACTGATATAGACATGATACATTTTTTTAAGAAAGGTATACGCGGCGGCATAAGCCAGTGTACAGAAAGGAAGCACATCGCTAATAATATTTTTTTACCAGACTATGACCCAACAAAACCTTCTTCATTTATAACATACCTTGATGCTACAAATCTATATGGTCATAGTATGTCACAAGCATTACCATATGGTGGTTTTCGATGGTTAAGCGAGCGCGAAATTCTGGATTTAAATATTATGGCTGTTGGTGATGATAGTTTACATGGCTACGTTTTGGAAGTGGATGTGCATTATCCGACTGAGTTGCATGATGCACATTCTGATCTTCCATTTCTAGTAGAAAATATCATACCGCCAACAGAAAACGCTAAATTACCGAAATTAATTCCTAATTTACAAGATAAAAAAAAATACATTGTACACTATAGAACTTTAAAACAAGCCATCGCCAACGGCTTAGTGGTAATGCAAACCCATCGAGTATTACAGTTTGAGCAATCAAAATGGCTAAAATCGTATATTGATTTTAATACCAATTTACGTAACAAGGCCACCACAAAATTTGCGAAGGACACTTTTAAATTAAAAAATAACGCGATATTTGGTAAAACTATGGAAAATGTGGAAAATCGAAAGGATATAAAATTAGTAACATATTGGGAGAACAGTGTAGGCAGAAATGGAGCTAGAGCACTAATATCCCGCCCCAATTTCAATAGTAGCTCGATATTTACCGAGAACTTTGTTGCTATACATATGAATAAAGTTAAAATATTGTACAATAAACCAATTTATATCGGTTTTTCCATATATGCTGGACGGAGGAGAAGGAGCCAAAGATAAATGTAATCAGTGATGTGGTTGTGCGAAAAGCATCGCGGCCTAGGGAATCTTCTCCGAAAGCGTCGAAACTGCAAAAGCTCTTGACTATGCGGAAGTCGGAAATCGCCGATAAAAAAACATTTTATTCGGCGATTAAAGGTGTGGGACAAGGGAAGAAGAAAAAGTTTAACTTTAAGCGTCCCTCCACCCCTGTTCCATTACCCGACTTCCTAAAAACAGCACCGCAAGAGCCACTGTCAGTAGAAGTGGAAGTCATAGAAGGCCCCGATGGACCAACACCACCAACGCCACCAACACCGGCCAGCGTCGAGAATGAAATAGTGTCGGAGGTGAAGTCTTCCCCAGCGCCAGCGCCACTGTCGCCGATATTGGGGTGCCGGAAACCCATGAAGAAGCGGTTTAAGCGGTGTTTTGAAGGCGATGAAGTTTCCGCTGCGTCGTCGTCGTCGTCGTCGTCATCGTCTTCACCAAATAAAACCGCGTCTTCTTCCGAGCCATCACAACCGGAGTGGGTCGAAGACTTCACCAACTCTCAGAAGACCAAATTGACTGACATTTATGCCATGAAAAAACGCTTAGTGAATGAAGTGAACGAGTGTGCCAGTGACATTATAGAACTTGAAAAACAATTAGAGATAAAAAAGGTGAAATCTGCGCGGTTAAAAAGACAATTAGAGGACTTTAATAAATTATGTAGTAGGTGTTAGGTAGTTGTAGATATTAGCTTTTAATTTATAGTATTAAGTTTGTAAATATATATATATATATATATATATATATATATATATATATATATATATATATATATATATATATATATATATATATATATATTGTAGTTAATAAAAAAGTGTTTGATCAAATTTTTTATATTTTATAATGAGAATAAAAATGACTTGAAAATTTATTTTTGTGTGTTATTTCATATAGGCCCTGTCCCACATAATATTAGGTAATAAAAAAAAAAGAGTGAATAATCCACTAAAACTACGCAATAGCAATAGTTGTAAATATTTTCTGATAATATTTACAAGTATGCTAAAACATGGTTCGGTTTATGAAGTTAAGGTTCTGTCGCCAGAACTTCTAATACTTTGTATCTCAATATTGTATGTTTTTATGAAAAAACATAAAATATTGGTTACAAAGTATTATAACCAACTAAAACTACGATCAAATTATTTTGTGGTCCTGAAAAGGACCGTTTGGTTGTAAAACATGCGACTCTTTTATTGAGTTGTGGAGTCGCACGGCCCGTCATCATCATCAGCGGGGGTGGCGGTGCTGTCCTCTGTGTATTCGATGATGAACCGCCAAAGTTCATCCCATCTAGGATCGTTCGGCTCCCACTCCAAACAATTCTCTGTGGTAGAATCTACCACAGGGCATTGGATGGGTTGTTGTTGTTGTTGTTGTTGTTGAGTCGCTGACATGTTGATCTAAAATGATTGTAATAAGTATTGGTGGTCGTATATATAGAGACAAATTAATGGTGGGGGGTGAAAACAAATGTCGTATTACGTATTGAGACCAAAAGTTGTTTGTGGTCTCAAATACGAACGAACGATTTAGCTGGGTTCCACCAGCACTTAAAGTTTTAATACTTTGTATCTAATATTGTATATTCTATACATACAATATTAGTAACAAAGTACTAATATGTACTAAAACTACGATCAAAGTATTTTGTGGTCCTGAAAAGGACCGTTGTTGTGTGCCCTTAAAAAGGGCCAGGGAGAGTGTGGGCTTATGGTGCCCCATCCTCGCTGGTCGACCACCAGCTTGACGAATCGCAGGGGCCTTGTGGGTCGTCGGGTGTTGGTGATGCTGGAATTTCCAGCACCGCATCTTCCGTCGAGTCCGGCTCTGGCTGCGGCGACGGAGTTTCGAGTCTTTGTAAGACCCAATCACCCGCGTCGTCTAATTCCACTAGACCCGGATCATGGTCATATACTAGCGGAATCGGCTCATCCAAGTCGTCCCAACGTAGGACGTCAATTTCAAAATCCACCTCGTCGTCGTCGTCGAAGACTTGCAGGTCTCCAACGTTGTCGGCTACGGTGTCATCACTAAAGATGGATGAGCCTCGGCTGGCGGGTCTTTCTTCCTCCATGTTCATCGTATGAGGGTTGATGAATATATGACTGTGTAACTGACCCAGTCTTATATATATAGAACTACCCCCACCCCACCAACGGATTCTAAATGTTATGTATTGGTGAGAGCTTATAGAATTATTGATTTTTTCAAAAACTTTAAATAAGGAATTAGATTTGTTTAGACAATAAGACTTATTCTTAATATTTTGTGAAGAATACATTACAAAAAAAAAAATAATAGAAACCTTGTTTGAACTGTTAACATTTTCATAGGTTCTCAAGCATATAACTTGGCACTTAAGCTACGAGACAAATCGTCGTTAAACGAATATCTCGCCCCATAAGTGACGATTACTAAACTACGATCAAAATATAATGTGGTCCTGAAAAGGACCGTTTTTGTGGCCCTAAAAGGGCCTGGGGGGAGGGTGGGGTGCCTACCGTGGAGTAATACCCAACGATATTAACACCGACCTAGGTGCAGCCCTTGGTCTTCTCATTGGCGGCACCGTCGTCGTCGCTGGTGGTGTCGGCGTTGCAGGCGGTGCCGAAGGTGCCGCTCCTGGTGCGGTACCCCCGCACTCCTCACACTTGCATATTTTGCCGGGCACGAATGGCCTGACAATGCCAATGATCCTTTTTGGTATATCTTCCATCTTGCCGATCGAATGTGTAATGATGAAATAATTCTAATACCGGCCTCTATATACATTCAAAAAGTTGGAGGGGGTAAGGTGGAGTGCATATATGCATTATATAAGTTTGAGAATAATATGATTTTATAACTCACCGTATCTCTGTTATGGACACAAACTACCCCCCTCCACTTTTCTAGCATATAGTACTAGACTTTCTCTACATTTTTTTCAAATAAATTTTTTTGATATTTCTAACCATTACTTTGCTACATATTTACAAAAAATGCAAATTATGCATATATTTTAATTATTTTCAGGCAAGGTAAGGAAAATTTTGAAAATGTTTTGACGGAATCGTAATAAGGAAGAGTTGAAGTATATAACACTATTTTTGGACTTAGAAAAAAAAAAAAAAAACCCTCCCCTACAACTTCCACATACTCCCGTTCGGCGGCCCTAGCCTCCTAACTCGAGAATTTCAATTTTTTCGTCTAAATTTTTTGTCATTTTTAAGATTTTCCAAATTTTTTTTTTCACCATTGTATTCTACTCAAAATTCTAGGTAATTAAAGTGCTTTTATTTTTTCTCTATCTTGAACGGTTCCCGAGCTACAGCGCTTTAAAGAATTCAAATTACTAACTTTCTATAACCCTTTTTTTCAAATTTCATTTTTTCGAATTTTCAAAAATACTAAAATATGTAGAAAAAAATTCTCTCTTTAATTTCCCAATACCGTTTTTCTCTAAATCTTCAACTTTAGCGCGTATTCAGCATTTTCAAAAAAAAAAAAAATTATAATTTTTTTTACACCATCGCATTCTCCTCAAAATTTTGGGCTATCAAAGTGCTTTTATTTTTTTTCTATCTTGAACGGTTCCCGAGCTACAGCGCTTTAAAAAATCCAAATTACTAACTTATTGTAACCCTTTTCTTAAAATTTCATCTTTCCGAATTTTGAAAAGAACTACCATATGTAGAAAAAAATTCTCTTTCTAATTTCCTAATATCATTTTGCTCCAAAACTTCAACTTTGGCGCGCATTCACCATTTTTCAATTTTTTTTTGAAAAATTTTTTTTTTACGTTTTTACTATCGAGAAAAATGCTTGCTTATAGTACTCGATTTCCTCTATAATTTTTTCTTATAACTTTTTTCCCCATTCCTAACCGTTACTTTCCTACAAATTTTCTAAATCGTTGTTTTCATATTTTGCCTTAAAAATTTTTTCTTGTGTTATTTAAGCTCTGTTTTCCACTTAATAAACCACCATTTTCTAAATTCCCGTACTCTTTTCTTAAAGAGCGGGCTTTTCCGCCAGCTTTTTTTTTTGGTTGGGTTTCAAATAAATATAAAACTACTACTTCACTCATTACAAATTTATTGATTCAAGAACATTATTTTGTGTTACATATAATAGATACATTAAAATATAGATTTATTGGTCACCGAACCGTTTAATACATTATAACTAAAAAATGAGTCGTGAATAACTAATGCGTACACTTTAGTGTCTTTGGGGAATTTATTCTTTCTCGTTTGGAACTCCAATTTTACATCCACTGTCGATGAGTTAATCGCCTCTGGTTGATGACTGCAATTGATAATAAAAACGGGGTTTTTCATATATTCCGCGAACGTTATCATCGGATCGTTTATCTCGCGCCCGTAGTAGCTGCTTTGGAAGTTTTCGTAATTGTAATAGGCTGCTGCGTACAGTTTCTTGGCGAAATCTAAATTCCATCTTTCGTATGGATAAACGGTTGAATTCAGATACAGTCTAATGTCGCATACGTCGGCGTGGGTAAACTGGGTTGCGTTTTTTTCTTTCTTGTCGCAATTATTGCTGTCTTGAAACCCGACGATTATATAGCGCGGTCTTTCCAGACTTGTACTCGTTCTCAAGGCCCACACGTCGGAAGATGTTTGCCTTAAAGCTGGTAATTCGTACAGATCCCATTTACGATATGCCATTTGAATACTGGCGTTGTTTCCTCCTTTATTAATGCGAGACAGTATTTTCAATTTTTGCTTGTCGTCTGGAATGATGTGACGAATTTTCCATTCGATTTTGTCGATACTAATTTCTGCCTCTACTTCGCCGACGTAACAATTGGTAAAAGTGCGAGCTATAATCATAATAAGCTCTTGTTTTACGTTGAAAACACCTTTTGCGTAATCTTCGGCGAATCCCATAAGATATTTTAAGGGTAATTTCCCGGAGAATACGTTACTTGCCGTGTCTACGATATCTTGGTTTGCTTCGTCGAGACCCCATCCGCACGTCATGAGAGATCTTTGTTGCAAACTTCCGAATGAAACCATGGTTTTTAATGTCGTCGTAACTCCAGGTTTACGAACCACGGCGACCTGTTCACCTCCCATCTCGTAGCGAATTTCATCGAACAAAAATGCGAGGGCATTATTTGATAAAAAACATCTTTTCGTTGCGTCTATGGGTTTAAATTTTCCTTCGATATATATGTAACTTTCGGCGATATCCAGTATAATATCTTGAAAATTAATGGGGATACGGACTTCATCCGAATTGTTGAATGATGGAGATCCGTATGGTTTATACGTATGCTCTTCTAGACTAATAATGGAATTGTCCAAGATGGGCTCGGAGAAAACCTCTATTTTATCGCTGGTGGTGGAAATCATTTTCGCACTTTAAGACCGATTGATTTTAAAAATTTATAGTCTTCGGCAGATAACTGTTGAGATGTTTGTGATCTAACGTCTGGACGACGACTAACCTTGACGTTAACTCTTCTTTTACTTTTATTATGTTTCGGCGGTTCCCCCATCTTAGTCGACAGCACACACAATTGACGATTGAAGCAAAAACCCATTTCTATGAAAGTTTCTTCAGTTCCAATTTCACGATTATTTTCTCGCCTTGAAAATTGATTAGATCACCGCTATCGTCCAAGATGCGAAGAGTAATGTTGTCGATAAACTGACGTCCTGCCGGCATTAACGGCATATAAATATTATTTTGTGGTTCTTTACTGATTTTGTAACCGGGCTCCACGTCGATATCGAATTCGAACAAGGTATGACCTTCCACCGAATTCATATATGCTCCGGAAATTATATTACAATCTACGCGTATGATGCGTACTTTCATTATTTCCACCATCTCGGTTGATTCGTGCTTTTTGTCTCTTTTTAACACTGTATGATTAAATCCTAACATTTTACCGATACTCGCCTCTCCCCGGAAATCTATAGTATATTGGGATTTCAGTTCACATTTCAGCGTATTATTATTAGCAACCAAGTAAAAGATTCCATCGTTCTTTTCTTCAGTTGAAATCCTCAAAGCCTCCAACATAGCTTTACCTATCTCATCTATTTCATAGGCCCCAGGTGGAATCTGCAATTGTATCGGCTCGGTGGTGTAACCCTCCTTCATGTAGGCAAACTTATTGTTGCTTTCGTCCACATTAAAAATTGAATTGTATGTGTAAAATCCCAGCAATGCCAGACCATATTTGTTTTCTCTATTTAATTCGACTGGTGGATAAAAATCGGCGCTTAAGACGCTCGAGTGTCCTGTTAGTGTGAACGTATAAGACATGACTAACCATTAAAACATCACACATCTCGGTTTTATTCTTAGCGGCAACATTTAAAAAGATTCATCGTCACACCTTTTCTCACTGCATTAGATAGTGATGTTTTTATGCTATTTTCTGCTTTTATGCGCACATCGCTGATTTTGCAATAACAACAAAATATTTTTCTAGCCGTAAGATCCTCATCAGTCATAAACTCGTTTAAATTGCTGCTGCTGCTGCTGAAATAATGTTTGCAACCGCACTGATATTTTAATATATCGATATCGCTTTTAAGGTGCTCCGGCAACTTTTCCCAAACGAATGGAATTTCATTTGGGGCTAATGCAATCATTACTTCCTTGAGCATGTTTTCTAACTGTTTCACGGTCATTTTCCTTAATCCACCGGCTAGATGAAATGCTTTCAGTGATTGCAACATTTTAGTATAGTTATTGCGATCCATTTGCGGTGTTAATGGTGACGATGATGATGATGACATCTTTTACGCTGATGATTCGACAAGAAACTTTAAGCACAAATGTCCACACCAGACTGTTCCAAAATCCTGCTGACGATCGTATGTATAGTAAATAATTTTTGATGGTTCCGATCCCGTTTGTAGATATCGTACCAATTCGATCGGTGGGGGTAAATCGCCGAAGCTGTCATAATATGTTACTTTAGAATTATTTTTTCTATAAGCTACCCAATGAGTCCCTGCACCACGCGTACTATCCAAATTCACTATTGCTGCTTCGTAACGTCGAGGACCTTGTCTAGGTAATAAATCCCTCATATAAACGCCTCGAAAGTGTCCTATTCTTTTCTTTTTGGCATATTTTTCTATATCGATGTTAGATAGTGGTCTTCGAGGTAGGGATTCAATTAGTTTTTTGATCTACGATTTAAAAATAATCCCATACCTTTACGATATGGCTTTAGAAACAAACCATTTCCTTTCGATTTTAAATACAGGCCGGCACCGGTTTTATCTTCGCTGCTTTTTTTTACTGCTTTTATGGCGCGCACAATTCCCGCTGCCCCGCCGGCTAATGAACCCAAAGCTGATAACCCGGCAAAAATTGGTATTAATGGTAATATTCCACCAGTTTTAGGAATCGGTATTATTCTCGGTGTACGAACCTTCCTTTTGCCACCTGCCGCTTTTACCGATCTACGTGCTGCCGACAGAGCTATTTTAGATGCATTCATGACATTTTTTTCCAACACATTTTTACTTCCGGCTTTTAATAATTCCCTTCGAACTGCTTGTCGAATAGCTGTTCCGAAACTGGCTTTCCGAACATGTCGATTTTTATTAACACCTTTCCTTTTTGTATGACGCGTGCCTTTACTAGATGTTTTTTTTGTTGATAATGATGATGGTACACCCATACCAAAACGTTGTTTTCCTTTCATAATGTTTGTAACTAACCAAGCTGCTGTTTTTTCACCTAAACTGGAATCTTTCGATTTTACTCTATTCCAAGCACTTTGTTCGAGCTCGTAATCCGCTCGATGTCTCGCACTTATGTTGTCTTTATTATGTAAATAGGCTAAATCGTGTTTTTTGCATGCGGCATCCAAAGGATTAATGCCTGGATCACCTCTTGTCACACGTTTTATTACTTTTGTTCCGGGTCCGCAATATTGATAACCAGGAATGTGTACCTCGAATGGTAATTTATTTATTAACGAATTCACAATACCGTATCCAGTTTTGTTGGAAACGTGAGACCGTCCACTTCGTTTGACGCTCGGCATCTGAATGACAGTTTTTGTGAAAAATTGCCTATAAAATATCAAATTTTCCTAAGATGCGCGTTATCGATCTTAAACAAAAACTTCCTATTGACAATCTCGATGAAAAAGTCGGACTTGGATTTGAAAAGAAGATAATGAAGAGACACGGTCCTTTACTTCCTTCCTCTATTCGCGGCCTGTTAATTGGTCCATCCAATTGTGGAAAAACTAATGTCATGATTTCGCTGCTTACACACCCCCTTGGGCTACGTTTCGAAAATGTCTATATTTACTCGAAATCTCTGTATCAACCGAAATATGAGTATTTAAGGAAAATTTTAGCGCCCATCAAAGGTTTAGGCTACTATGCCTTTAGTGATTCCAGTAATATTGTGGAACCGTCCGATGCAAAACCAAACTCTATATTTATCTTTGATGATGTTATATGTGAAAAACAAGATGTTATAAGATCGTACTTTAGCATGGGACGTCATAAAAATATCGACTCCTTTTACCTAGCGCAAACATATTCGCGAGTGCCTAAACAGCTTGTGCGAGACAACGCCAATTTTATTATTATGTTTAAACAAGATGAGTTGAATATGAAACACATATTTTCCGACCACGTTTCACCGGATCTAACTTTTACTCAATTTCAAGAAATGTGCTCAAAATGTTGGGATAATAAGTATGGATTTTTAGTAATTGATAAAGACAGTGATGTGAAATCGGGAAGATACCGCAAAGGATTTGATAGCTATATATTACTGTAATAATAAGAGAAAACGCTCATTTGATTGTTGAAACGTCCTTTGTTAACATCATGAATAACGCGATCGACTTAAAACGTAAACTAGTGGAAGCTACCAATGCCGTCAGAAAAAAATTTAAACAAATTAAAGCGGCTAAAGAGTTTAATGTTGTGGAATTGGAAAAGTTTTACGAACCCATTTCTAAGCCGTTGACAACTATATCTGATGTGGTTAAGCAACGTCAGCAGCAGCAGCAGCAGCAGCAACAACAACAGCAACAACATTATCCAGCTACAAAGCCACATAGTCTCAGTACATCAGTGCAGTCGACTCAAATATCAGGTTTTCCCCAACCTACACATTCCTTTCAAACCTCCACACCTATTCAGCAGCAGCAGCAGCATCACATTTCAAAAGAAGATATTAGCCAATCGGTGTTTGATACACCCTCGACATCAACTAATACATCTCTCGCATCCGCTGACACCACAACTTCCGATACTTTAAACGCATACCTGAAAGGATTACGTTCGAAACCATCTCTATACGATACTGTATATGGTGTACGTTTTGGTTCAAAAACTTTTGGTTCAAAAACAGATCATAACAAAAATTTTATTGGTAATTTAGAGGTGCGTTTTCGAAATGGAAATATTGTCTTATACAAAAAAGGGAAAAATATTGCAGAATATGGTGGATCACCGGCACTTTATGATTTGTTATTTCTTAAAACACCCCCAAGTGTAGGCAAGGAACAACAACAATTAAGTGATAATGTACTTTCAACGTACAAGGAAATTTTGGAATCAACGAATGCTGTCTACAACAATTTTAAAAAAAGTGATGGTTTACGGGAGACCAGATGGAACAAATATTTACGAATTATTAAACCTCTGATAATGGGCACAAAATTAGGTGGTACTATTACAAGAAAAAATCTCTCGGAAAAACTACAGTTACCCACAAAAAAGAAATTATCTTCGAAAAAATTTCAATATGTCTACTGGAACAAAGCTAAAGAGTTGGTGGATCGTTTACGTTTGTTGTGGAGTTCCAAAATGGCCGGTCACACTGGACACGAAAATGAAATTATGTCAATCATAGAGGAATTACGAGAAGAAGATATAATATATTAAGCTCAATATTTAATGATATTATTCAGTTCTTCCTTCGATCTGAAACCTTTAGTATTACTAATAATATGGAGCCCAGTCTAGAAAAAATCAAGATTGTTAATGAACTACATAGAACGGCTAGAAAAAATTTTGTAAGACGGCGCACGATAATAAAAGGATACAGAGATTTGTGGCAAATTGATTTGGCTGAAATGCAACAGTATGCTGATGAAAACGATGGTTATCGTTATATTTTGGTCTGTATAAATTGTTACTCGAAATTTGTCTATACCAAAGCCATAAAAAACAAGACTGGTATAGAAGTTACTAATGCGATGAAAAGCATCATTGAAGAGGCATCATATACACCAACAAATCTGCAAAGTGATCAAGGAAAGGAGTTCTATAATACAAACTTTCAAGCCCTGATGAAAAAATATAATATAAATCATTATTCCACTTACAGCACAAAGAAAGCTGCAATTGTTGAGCGAGTCATAAGGACTTTAAAAAATAATTTATATAAACAATTCTCGACAAGAGGATCTTACAAATGGATACATATATTATCGGCAGTAACAAAAACCTATAACCATTCGAAACATCGCACCATTGGAATGAAGCCTGCAGACGTGCAAGAAAAAACACATATTAAAGCATATGATTATTTAAAAATTGTACCTAAAAAATTTAAGTTTTCCATGGGTGACATTGTGCGTATTAGCAAGTACAAAAGCTTATTCGAGAAAGGATATACGCCCTCTTGGTCAACCGAATTGTTTAAAGTTGTAAAAGTTAACGTTACAAATCCACCTACTTAGTTGTTGGAATCGTTAGAAGGTCAGCCTATAAGAGGGTGTTTTTACGAATCAGAACTACAAAAAACAAGCAGTCCTGACGTTTATCTAGTAGAAAAGGTCCTTAGACAACGCAAGAAAAATCACATCGAACAATTATTTGTCAAATGGCTAGGATTTCCCAACCACTTCAACTCTTGGATAGATAAAGCTAATATTGTTTAAATAACATATTGTATGACTATATTTTTTATTTAAAATGTAAAATAAATAAACAATATATTGTAAAATAAAGTTTTTTATTTCAATCTTCATTATTAAAAACAATGACAATAAAACATCATACACATAAATAACATTTCAATATTCTTGGAGGGAAGGTCCAATTCACCGACGACTACGACGTTATCTTCAAGGCTATGCCACTCGGAGTGCGTTCTCCTATTCTTTAACCTGCTTTTTTTAGATTTTTTTTGAAGTCGAGTCGTACGACAGTGCGCTTAATGAGTCATTTAAAGGCTGATGATAGAGTATTTTCTGCATAACTTCAATTTTTGTTTTAAGCTCACTATTATTTTTGTATATCATGGGGAGGACATCCTTGTTAAATATGTCACATATTACAGCTGCAAAATTGTAAAACTTTCTATTAACAAAGTGTTTTGTCACAGCATCGTCATCATCTTTAGGTTCGCCTAAGTTGGTTATGATTTTTCCACCCATATCATACTGCCCATCCGCTGTAAGTTTAAAACCAACCCCTTGTGGCCCAGATAATATATGATATTTTTCATTATATTTCTGACGACCAAATTTATCAATTGTGTTGTTTCCTCGACTCATTTTCAATCTTTACTAAACTATTTTATTTTTATTTGCCCTACTTATATTAAATATTTCAGCTGAGAAAAAGAAACACTGACTATGATCTACTGGGTTGGTATGTTTATAAAAGAAATAAAATAAAACTGTGATTGTTATAGATATTTATTTACAGTTATTTAATTGCACAAATACAAAAATTATAAAAAATTAGTTTTCCATGTCTTCGTTTTCGTTGCTCAAAATTCTATCCCATCCGACACTATTTCGATCGTCAACGTCTTGGGCTGTTGCTGTTGCAGAAACCAATTCATATTTTGCAGCAAGCTCACCTGGTAAATGTGGAATATTGACGAGGTATTCTTTTAATTCTTCTTCAACCATTTCAGCACAAAATGTATCCATGTCTATGGAACCATATAAAAATTTGTCGCACAAGTGTGCCCCAGCCATAAAATTGATTGTATCCCTGATCTCGTTCTTATATTGATCTTTGGTTACATCAATATGCGACCAATCATTTACGCTATCTAACATATCGTGAGCCCTATTTCTTAATTCTCTCCCCAACCAAAATATGTATCTATCTACACATTCGTTGGCGGTCGTCGTCGTCGTCGTCGCATCAGCAGACATCTTTAACAGAAATAATGAACACGCGTAAGTATTCTGACATGTGCAACTATATTTTAAATTTAATTACATCCTTTTTTTCAAACAATTTACATACAATTTACTCCAATGAGCCAAAACGTAATAATGTTCGAGTATTGTTTCCAAAAACTCTAGTGCCCTGCCCCAAATAAGTTAGAGTGTATTTATCTTTAGTTTTACTCATAATATCTACAATATCGTCAGGTAGTGTTTCGGCCACACGTTTTGGTAAAAAAGTCTCAAATGTGCTATTATCACCGTCATCGTGTAAAGCCACTAAAAGAGTTTTACCAAATCGTGTAGTCATTGAAACCATCTTTACAATTTTATACACTTTGCCTACAATCATTTCGGTAACCTTTTTTTTCTCTAAAACCTCGAAATCTTTGCTAAACATTTCATTAATTTCATCTAGAGTTTCTTTTGCAATACTCATTATTGAAAAAAATGGTATATAAATCCAAAAATTACCGTGAATATAAAAGCACTTTCAGAACACTACACGAACACAATATTTGATGTTTATGCCACTGATATCTGCGACTGTTTGAAGTCACTTCTTCTCCCACGAACCTTTATAGCGAGGTTTCAAGGTCGAATTGTAACAATGGTGGGGGTAGCTTAACGATAGAAATAGTGGGAGGAGTATTCAAGGTCAAATGACGTCACACATTTAAATTGGTATAAGGATAACTTCAAGGACAAAATATAATGAAACAAATAACTACATTTTATGTACTTTATTCATTGATTTTTTTCTGCCATTCTTCTATGCGTTTAACATTATCACCTAAACCTAATTTCCTTAATTTGTTCAATAATAATTGTTTATTTTTATTTCTAAGAAAATTCTTACAAACTATACTAGCTAAAAGACACACTTCGGCATGGTCCATATACTTAAAAAATACACTAAAGTCCTGAGCCTCCGAATCTTGCATTTCATATGCGTAAAATTCCGAACAGGCTGCAGAAATTAGAAATTCCTCGTACATTTCTCGCACTAAACTTTCCATATTAACTACTACTACGTTAAACTTAAGTCCTACACTCTAATTTCATCTAACACAACCGGATCTGCAATGAACCTAATCAGTTTTTCCAAACAGTCACTAAACCCCAACTTTTTTATCTCACGAACAAAGTCTTGTAAATTTATTGTTTTGCTGCAATATTTACGACATGCATTCGCAGCCTTTTCATATTCATAAGCCAAATCACAATAGCGCGACGCCCATTCTGCTCGACTTTTCATTGCATCATTGAAATAATTACTAGCCGTTTCAGTGAACTCATCGCCCAATTTTTTTACTGTCTCTTGCAAAGCACTATTCATATTATTCACTCATTTTTACATTCACGACACTTTTTTATTGCTGGTGGTGGCCCATCTATATGATGACGATATATTTGTTCATAGTGAATGTAACAGGGTAAGCTTAACTGTAGTTCCTTGTTACACCGATATGACGCTGGCAGCTTATCCCAAATTTGCCGTAAACTCAGCGTATCAACGCAAGTTTTTAAATATTCGAGAGGAAAAAATGCTAGATCCTTCTCTTCAAAATCACACAAACTTTTTAAATTACTCTGATATAAACAAATTACTCTGCCGACTTGCTCTATAATTTTTTCTTTAGATAGTTCCGTATCTGACATTTCACACTGAATGAATGCAAGTAGACTCACACAATTTATAGGAAAATTTGCAAGGTCGAAATCATTTCAAGATCATCCCACACTATTACAATGCACAAATAACTACTTCAAGGTCACACACCCAAGATGACCTTCAACAAAGTCAAGGTCGTCTCGACCAAGGTCAAGGTCAAGGTCACACACACAACCTTGAACACAAGGCCAAGGCCAAAGCACACGTGCACTTTCAAGGTCAATGACAAGGACATGTGGGCGGGGCCAAAGAGGGGTGAAGCAAGGTCAAGGTCAAGGTCGAGGAGTGGGGGGATCGAGCGAATCGGGTTATGTTCACTACTTACGACTGTTTTTTTTTTATTTTTCAACGTCAATGACAATCATATATTAACAGTTTTATTTCCCGAATTTTAGTGAATTTTTTCCAAGGATCTCTTCCAACTATCTTTCGCAATCTTTACTATTTTTCGAATTTTAGCCAAACGTCAACACACTTCGCCATATTTCGATGTTTTTATCTCATCTCCCAAAATATGGACCTATTTACGCATTTACCGGGTTTATTGTATTAATATTCTCCTTCAGGAAACGTGGAAGTTCGTTGCTGTCGGGATTAATTTATTTTTTAAGAATTGTCGCTTTATCAATTATTTGTGTAAAACCTAAATTTTAACAAAAATCAGGGGTTGTTGGTGAAGTCCTGCCAAACTTCCCGACCAGAGTGAAGACTCCAGCTCCATCACCTTTCTTCTCGCTAACCGGGATAGAAAGGGAATGAGTGAAGCTCAGAGCTCCACATTGTCATGTTCTGGTAATTATTTTTAAGTCAGGACGCATAGGTTAAGTAACTCGTATGCACCACTGACCTCGCCTTTTTATCAATGGTATCAATTTCATGAATTAAGACACGTACACGATCTTTATTGTATGTAGAATGTTACGTTGTTAAAAACAACCTACTTTAAGAAACACGAGCTGCCTAAAAAATAGAACAGTCAACGTGGCCCTTGAGAGCTATGCTTGATCAGAAAAAGGACGAGTAATTTGAAGAAGAAGAACCCGTAATGTCCTTAATTTTACCGCTGCCTTTTCGCTTTTATAGCAGTGGTGACGTCGCGCTTTGTAATCGGAGAAGCCCCGATTCAAAGTGCCGTCACCGCGCCGTTTAATGTCTGGGTTTCCCCGATTCGGCAACACGATTTGGAGTTTTAGCACTGTATGCCGTATTATGTAATTTATTTAAGGAGTTTGGGGACATATTAAATCTGAAATTTAATATTGTATCTTAGAATAAGCGTGAATTCACAACAATATGTTAGATCTTGGTGTTTTACGGCTGAAAACATGTGATGTACATCAGTTCGTTAACTCTGTTTCTTATGAAAACTAAGAGAGATGTTCCCTTAAAATCTCATTCTGCATTTTGCGTACTTGCTGTTGAAGATTAACTGGAGAAATTTTGCATACGTAATCCCAATGCATATTTACTGATTGGCATTGACATTAACTCTGTTTCCTTGGTTTGCTTTTTGAGCATTGCTGCTGCTTGCGATTGGGCATCGTATCGCTACAGTTATGTCGCTTAAGTAGACTTTTCCAAATGGAAAAGCGAGATGAGTGCATCATTTCTGTTATTCAGAATGATCTTTCCTCTTTCACTGTATTCGTGGATTAATTTTGCCTTGTAATATTCTAAGTTTTCGATTTGTTGGCTCTTATCGAAATTAATTTTGTGTCCTGTGTTGACCTGATGCTGGTAAAGAGCCGATGTTTTCTGTTCGTTTCGTGTGTTAAGTTTAAGTTCTTCTAATCTCAAACTCTTTTTCTAGTCCGGTTATGTAAAAACTCCCCACATAAAAGAGAACCTCCGAAGTTGGAAAAAAATCAGACAGAATTAAAGTGGAACAATATGTCTGGTTTAATAAACGGAATAAGTTAGACGATGATTTGGATTAAACTTTCCAGGGTGATGGATAATAGAAAATAAGGAGACATAATTTTTTATGTGCAGAAAAACGTTTTGAAAGAGATGACACCACTCCCACCTCTCCGTATTTTTTAGTATCCATCACCCTGAAAAATTTTAGACGAACTAATTCCGGATATCAACCTTAATCCTCTTATAGGGCAAACGAACAAATATATAAATTCATCCCAAAGAACGCAAGAAAGGTTCCCGATTTCCGAAAAACTAATTTTCCAGTAATTACAAATTTCTTTATAAGACAGTGTTCTCTGAGATACCATCCCAGCTCAGATGAAGATTTGTTGTTTCTGCAACCATGCGACAGAGACCGTGGAACGCCTGAAAATGCATGACACTGTTCGAAAGAAGACTTAAATGTCTATAAGGTGATGCCCCCACAGGAAAGTAATCGACTTAGTGACCAATTTACAACAAGTCTCATATTTTATAATGAAGTTTCGTTCTGGCTTTTGTGGATTTTCATAAGGCCTTTGATACGGTAGAGCATGACAAAATTATGGAAATATTACAAGCATGCCGCATTGACTATTAATATACAAAGTTGATTTAGAATATATACAGGAATGCAACTATGTCGGTGAAACTACACAGAAACACGGATCATATCCCAATTGGCAGAGGAGTCCGACAGGGTGATACCTTATCGCCTAAACTGTTTACTGCAGTACTAGAATACGCCTGTAAAAAACTTAAATGGGAAAAAAGAAGCCTGAATGTAGACGGCCAAAGATTGACAAATTTGAGGTTCGCAGACGACATAGTTTTGTTTTCCAATAATCTCAAGGAGATATGTACAATGTTACATGAACTTCAGCAAGTATGTGCCAATGTGGGTCTCATATCAAAAACAAAACTTATGACCAATCTGGTACCTAGTGGAAATATCAATATTGGAGACAATGAAGTGGAGCTTGTGGAAAAATACATATACCTTGGATACGAAATAAAGATCACAAGAGATAATCAAACATGCGAGCTACGGAGAAGAGTAAATCTCGCATGGGCAGCCTATGGAAAATTTAAAGACATCTTTAAAAGCGATATACCAATTTCTTTAAAACGTAAAGCATTTGACCAATGTGTGTTACCAGTTATGACCTACTGTGCCGAAACTTTGACATTGACAACAGCAACTTCTAAAACGCAGCAAATAGGTCAGAGAGAGATGGAAAGGTCAATGCTAGGTATATCTCTGCATGATCGAGTAAGAAATGAAGACCTGAGACGAAAGACAGGAGTTACCGACGTAATTTTCCGAATTGCCACACTCAAATGGAACTGGGCCGGACATGTCGCCCGAATCAGTGATGGAAGGTGGACGAAGAACTCGAGTGGAGGTCGAGATTAGACAAAAGAAGTAGAAGAAGACCCCCTACTCGTTGGACTGACGATCTCAAGAGAATTGCAGCAAATTGGATGCAAATCGCTCAAGATAGAGTACAATGGACAAGAATGAGGGAGGCCTATGTCCAGCAGTGGAAGCAAAGGGCTGGATGAAGAAGATGAAGAAGTTTCGTAGAAAGGAACAACGCCTTTTAAACCAAAAGCCTCTACAACAGTTAGCCACACTTTTCTTTTAACAATCAAAAAATTAACATTCTAATAGCATCGTACAGCAACTTATAAATATCAGAACGCAATAAACTGACCGAACATTTTAGGATAAGTTTATATAAATTGAAATATGTCACGTGACTTCCTTCTCTAACTTTTTGACCATCGATTTGTGAAAAAGAAAACTGGCTGAACAAAATCCAATAATCATACTAACTCCATTTAGGAGTAATGCCAAATCACACTCGGATAAGACTTCTGAGATAATCTTCTTCCGTCTTATCCTCAAATAAAAATAATTTAATTCTGTGTTATTATCGATTTCGGGTTCACGATGCAAAATAATATTTAAACAAATTTCTTTGAAGTTATGACAGCTTATTTATTCTAAAAGTACTGTAATGTTAAATTTTGTATGTATAAGACGCGCGTAATAAAAGAAATAAATGACAGCTATCCAAATCTTTTGTTGCCTTTTAAACGATCAGCCATATTATTTTTTGCAGGAATTTTGTCGTAAAATGAACAATAAAAGGAAAGTGGTGTGCTCAACATGTCGTCGGGTTTTAAGAGGAGTAAAAATACATATAATTAAATAAAATCCAAGGAATATTGTTTTAATTTTCCTATAAACACCTGAATTACTTGCGCCTGAAGGGTTTTAACTTTTTGGGTCATCCACATCAAAATCATGAACCTGTGGAAATTGTTCTGATCGATATTTTAGTTTAAAAGAAAATGAGATGTGGCTATTAATTCGTAAATAATTTTAGGATAGTTCACAGGATTTATTTTTGTTTTAAAACTCTTCATGAGATACAAAATAAGTGATTTTTAAATCAAAATATTTTACGAAACGAAAAAATAAACTAGGGCGATACAAATCCGAAGAGGAGTGCGACATGGGTGTGTGCTGTCCCGTCTCCTGTTTAACCTTTATTCGGAAACAATTTTCCAGGAAGCTTTGGAAGATATTGAAATGGGAATTAAAGTTAACGGAATATGGATTAATAACATCCCTTATGCGGATGACGCAGTTCTAATCGCCGACAATATAAACGACCTCCAAAAACTCATCAACATAATGGGAGAGCGCAGTAAATCAATGGGCTTGAACATCAATACAAGGAAAACAAAATTCATGATTATCTTAAGAAATCCCAATTTATTCCAAAACGCCAACATAAGATTCAACGCAGTACCCATAGAAAGAGTAACCAAATTTAAATATCTGGGCCTTCGATCATACTCTAGATTTAAACAACAATAGATTTGTCTGAAGGCTGTTTATGGTCGGTGGGGGAGACGCTTTTTTGATGTTTTACAGACATAAACATATTTACTTATCTTGTCTTTCAGTTTAATTGCTTGTCATGACTTTTTTCGGTGTTTTTAAGTGTTAGAAATTACTATAAATGCGAAGTTTACAATTAATATTAACAAAAAGACGATTTAAAAACTTATTTTTATCGGTAAATATTGTTAGATTGTTTACATATTGAAAATAACAATAATAAAAATTTAGGCAACCATATATTCATACTTTGTTTTCAGAATTGACGTACCCAGGGGTATGTTCGAAGGACGTACCGATGATACTCGTTTAAATAATGCAATTAGAAAAGGATAGCATAAAATCGGTATGTCTGTACCAAGAAATTAAATATCGACTGTTTATCAACACTTTTTCAAATATAAATAAAAATATTATTACGTTATTCAGCGTTCAAACAACCGGGCCCTAGTTCTGACGTTATGATACTTCTACAGGGGTATGTTCGAAGATCTGGGCACATGGATATTTGAAGAATGGACTTCTGACAATGAAGTAAAATGTCGCATTGAACAGGCGCGACAGGCTTTTGTAAAACTCAGGCGAGTGCTTACGTGTTCGGATTTTGACTTGAAATTAAGACTGAGTTTCATAAAAGGTTACGTATGGTCAATACTTCTTTATGGTGTGGAGGGTTGAACATTAAAGAGAAGCGCTATCAATAAATTAGAGGTTTTCGAGATGTAGATATACAGAAGAATCCTTAATATTGTCACATAGGGAAAAACATAAAAACTTAATATTTCATAAATTTGCATTTTCCAATTTCACAAATCTTTTATTTTAAATTTAAACAATAACAATCACGTTACCTCTTATAATTTAATAACCTTTTAATTATGAAATGTTATGTTTATTTACTGGCCGTCGACCGTGCAAATTCACCAAGTCAGCAAGGTCGCTTTCCGGGTCATGAGGGATCGAGGTTATAAGAAGGCGATTCGTTAACTTGATGAAAAAAACAAAACAGGATAAAAAGGACGGACATGCTTGGGACAGGGGTCTATCTGTTGAATCGGTTGTATCGGTTCAATCAGCTTAAGGGTCAGTTGACCTGATGCAGAGCATCGCGAATTAGTTAATTGTTAGTGAAGCGAAAATCCCAAGCGTGTCCCAGTCCTGAGCAGGTCGACAAACAAAGTATACTAGTGACAACCCCCGTGAAGAGTGCCAGTATGAAGATAGCTTTAATGTAAGTTAAAGATTTAGTGATAATTATGTACAGTCCAAAATGTTAATGTCGTTTATTTTTAATTAAACTATTTTTTTATATAAATAATCCGAAGTAAAGAGTTTATTTTGAGTGTAATCTCTGAAGAACAAATTCCTAAATGCTACGTCCCTAGTCACACCTCAAAACTGGGCGTGACAATGTGGTGGAGGCGCCGGGCAGGGCGACATGACAGCATCCTCCAGACAGACTCTTAAAAAGTGATTTAGTGTAGTGGTGCGAAGCTTTGAAAAACTTTTAAAAGACTTTTTTTGTATAATAAGTTCGTTTTTTTCCTAGTTTAGTAAACAGAGAGTCGTGAAATAGGAAAAAAGTAGAATTTTTTGTTTCTATTCAATTTTAAGTCATTTTTTTTCAGTTTCTACTTTTTTTCTATTCATCGCTGGGGTCCAGCTCTCTAAGACCGGGGGATGTGTCACATAGGGAAAAACATAAAAACATAATATTTCATAAATTTGCATTTTCCAATTTTACAAATCTTTTATTTTAAATTTAAACAATAACAATCACGTTACCTCTTATAATTTAATAACCTTTTAATTATGAAATGTTATGTTTATTTACTGACCGTCGATCGTGCAAATTCACCAAGTCAGCAAGGTCGCTTTCGGGGTCATGAGGGATCGAGGTTGTAAGAAGGCGATTCGTTGACTTGATGAAAAAAACAAAACAGGATAAAAAGGACGGACATGCTTGGGACAGGGGTCTATCTGTTGAATCGGTTGTATCGGTTTAATCAGCTTAAGGGTCAGTTGACCTGATGCAGAGCATCGCGAATTAGTTAATTGTTAGTGAAGCGAAAATCCCAAGCGTGTCCTAGTCCTGAGCAGGTCAACAAACAAAGTATACTAGTGACAACCCCCGTGAAGAGTGCCAGTATGAAGATAGCTTTAATGTAAGTTAAAGATTTAGTGATAATTATGTACAGTCCAAAATGTTAATGTCGTTTATTTTTAATTAAACTATTTTTTTTATAAATAATCCGAAGTAAAGAGTTTATTTTGAGTATAATCTCTGAAGAACAAATTCTTAAATGCTACGTCCCTAGTCACACCTCAAAACTGGGCGTGACAATATATCATGGACAGCGAGAATGACCAATGAAGAAATTCTCTCACGTATTGGGAAAGAACGTGAACTATTCAACATAATCAAGAAAAGAAAGACGGCCTATCTTGGGCACATCATGCGAAATGAGAGATACCAATTCCTGTAGTTGATGATTGAAGGCAAGATCGAGAGCAAAAGAGGAATTGGAAGAAAGAGGATGTCCTGGCTCCGTAATATCAGGCAGTGGACGGGGTTGCAAGATATTCAGACACTGATACACACCGCGAGAAGTAGGGAAGAAATGGAAACTGTAATCGCAAACATCCATTAGTGGATATGCATTAGAAGAAGAAGTTGTTTCGAGGCCTAGCAAATCATTTGTTTTGGACAAGTTTTTAATTATAAACATACAGGGTGAGTCAACGATTGAATGAAGTAAGTTTGTGCCTTTTCGGTGAAATTTACAAAGAAACTATATTTATTGTTTGATACAGTTTATTTTTACGCAGATTTTAAAAATATTTAGGACTCTACAGGGTGAGCCAAAAAACTAGGACAGCATAAAGTTGTATTTTTTTAAATAGAACACCCTATATACGAATCGTATTTTCGATTTAGCTTATAATTTTAAATCTTTTTTATTAAGGATTTACTATAACAAAACTTTATAGTTTCTGAGATAATTAAGTTTAAAGAAAAAAAGTCACATTTTCAAGCAACAATTCAATCCTAAATAACGTTTTCAATTTTATGACAAATATATTCAAATTTGGAATTTAGCAAGGCCAAGGACAAGTTAACATAATTTTTACCTAATATTTGCAATAAAAGCTACAGGGTGTTGAACACATTGGCTCAAATTTGAACAAGTTTAAATGAATAAATATCTTTTTTTTTAAATGGTACACCCTGTATATTTTTATGTTATTTAATAGAGTAATAAAAACCCTAAAAGTTTTGTTCAATATATCCTATACTTATTTATAATAGTTTTTGAGATATTTCAGTTTTTCTTATTTTCCATACTTTTTTACAGAAATAGTCTTCATTATCATAGTAGCCATGTAAAATAATAAAAAGAAACTACAGAAACAAACAGAATGTGGTTAAATATGATAAAATACATTATTCGTTATATTACAACGGCAATAGTTTAATTAAACATAATGTGAAAAAATTAACACAACAATAACGAAAAGGCAAATTCATATTTACTTTTATACTAAATTGAAACAAAAAAATTACCTATTAAATACTGAGATTAATTATTTCTTTTTAATAAGTGTTCGAATAAACGACCCTCTTGTGCAATGCACAAATTTAGTCTTTTTTGCAGATTTTCTCGGACCCTGGACAAAATTAGTGGCGTTATTGTTCTACAGGTATCCCTAATCCTGTTTCACATATCTTCCACTGTTGTTGGTGGATTAACATACACCTTATTTTTAATCTAACCCCATAGGAAGAAATCTAATGGGGTGATGTCGCAAGACCTTGGTGGCCACTCAATGAAACCCCCACGTCCAATCCATTTTTGCGGATATCGTTGGTCCAAAAACGCACGAACTTCACGATGGTAATGCGGAGGCGCACCATCGTGCTGGAACCACATACTGTCGAGCTCATCCCTATCGAGACCTTGAAGCAGTTGGGGTAGTTCTTCTTGTAGAAAGTTCAGGTAACTATGGCCATTTAGTGGTTCATTAAAAAAGTGGGGTCCAATAATTCAATTATGATGAATACCACACCAAACATTTAATGACAAAATGGGTTTTCTGTGGCATAATAATGCATGTTGCGTCTATTTACGGCACCGTTACTTCTAAAAGTAGCTTCATCACTAAACATTACCTTGCATAATAAATTTGAATTTAATTGAATCTCCGCATTTATTGTACGACAAAAGTTTACACGACTTTCAAAATCCTGTCCATGCAATTCTTGGTGTAATTCCATGTGATATGGATGATACCTATATTTCTTGGTAGTACGATTAGCGGTGGATTGTGATGTTTCACATAATGCTGCTAACTGACGGCTATCAATATAAGGATTTTCCTGAACATTTAACAATACTTGTAGTTCTTTTTCTTCATTAGTTACTGGTTTGTTGACCACTTTACGTTTTGGATAATCAACAGTACCAGAAGAATCAAATCTTTGCATTAAGTTTTGAAAAGTATGGGTATTAGGCTGGCGTCGATCAGGATACTTCATTTTGTAAATTCTTTGAGCAAGAAGGCAATTTTTTTGAGCCTCTCCTATTGTATAAATCATATCTATTAACTCATTCTTTGAAAAATTCATTTTACAATATAAGATGAATTCAAAAAAAACCAAACTACACTACATAAAAACCAGAAGAAGCGATTGCGGTTATAAATTTGACACACAGAAAAATGTTCTTTTACATTGTTTTTGCCATGGCTACTATGATAATGAAGACTATTTCTGTAAAAAAGTATGGAAAATAAGAAAAACTGAAATATCTCAAAAACTATTATAAATAGGTATAGGATATATTGAACAAAACTTTTAGGGTTTTTATTACTCTATTAAATAACATAAAAATATACAGGGTGTACCATTTAAAAAAAAATATATTTATTCATTTAAACTTGTTCAAATTTGAACACCCTGTAGCTTTTATTGCAAATATTAGGTAAAAATTATATTAACTTGTCCTTGGCCTTGCTAAATTCCAAATTTGAATATATTTGTCATAAAATTGAAAACGTTATTTAGGATTGAATTGATGCTTGAAAATATGACTTTTTTTCTTTAAACTTAATTATCTCAGAAACTATAAAGTTTTGTTATAGTAAACCCTTAATAAAAATTATTTAAAATTATAAGCTAAATCGAAAATACGATTCGTATATAGGGTGTTCTATTTAAAAAAATACAACTTTATGCTGTCCTACTTTTTTGGCTCATCCTGTAGAGTCCTAAATATTTTTAAAATCTGCATAAAAATAAACTGTATCAAATAATAAATATAGTTTCTTTGTAAATTTCACCGAAAATGCACAAACTTACTTCATCCAATCGTTGACTCACCCTGTACAGTTGTGTGAAAATGTCTTTTAATAACGAAAACCATAAAAATATTAATAAATGAGGAATAACATATTTCTTTGTCACTGGAAATTTTTCTCTATAGACCGGAAAAAACCGCTCGCTCGAATTGTTATAAAATATTTACTAAATAGCGAAAATCCATCAGAACAATAACACTTCGTCTTTTATTTAATTCTAAAATCTCGCTTGAGTTTTTCTTTTAACTCTACCTCTGAGAATACGAATTCACAGAAAGTATTTCCCATAAAATAGCAAATAGAATGTCTTTGAAATTTCTCCCCGAAGCAACATAAGACTAAATTATTGAGCAAAATATTTTCCTAAGTAGAAATGTTACAACTATGAGAGTACATGTACCTACGTAAAGGAAAGCTCGATAGGTAATGGAAGTGTTTTGTATCGATAAGAACTTGTTTGTTTTATCAAAACTTAATACCCGTAAAATTAATTTTGGATAATACTTATTACTAAATAAATATATATATATATATATATATATATATATATATATATATATATATATATATATATATATATATATATATATAGTTGTAGAATTCTATCTACAAGAATCTAAAAAAAAATCATAAAAATAAACATCTAAAGACGGTTGAAATTCCGAGAAATAAACTGCACGTTGTCGGCAGTAACGGCGCATAGACACCGACACAGACGGCGGCGCAGACATAAAGCTTTGGCGGACCGCGCTAAGCGCTGATCGGTTCCTTTCGGAAGACCCGACGGAGTGCCGAGAAATTATAAATAGCACCCGATGTCGCGATTCGTTAGCAGAATCTGGTTGTCTTTAAAAGAGCACAGATCTCTCAAATTTTTTTTTACACGCGCACGAGTATCTAAGTCTTTTGAAGCTTTTATTCTGGCTTCAGTTAAATAAAAACCGTGACACTAAAATTCCAGCGCCGTCGGAAAAAATAAGCTTTTCTAAAAAAAACCTTTCCACGTCGATTTTTTTTATGTCTTGCGGAAACTATTTGAAATTAATATATAGAGTATTCACGCGCCTACTTTTACGACTATAATAATTTGCGGAAATAAAATTGCGTAAAGGAAACCTGATACCGACATACCCGATTTAAACATTCCCGATTGCGACTTAAATAATTTTCTGTCAAAAGAAAATTAGTGACAACCTGATAGTGACATCGTTAACGGATCTAAGAACACTAAACGTGCCTTAGTTTGCGCTTAACACCAAAACAAAAATTTTTGAGAAAATTGAATTTTAGAAAATTTATTAAGAGTCCCAACACTACATTTAATTTCGACGCAAAACTTAAGAGCCCCAGTCAAAAAAAAAAATTTCTACTGCAAAAAGTCCTATAAGAGCTCACGTCTAAAATAAAAAATAAAGTAAATATTGGCCAAGTTCTCATCCAACCCAAATTCCATATACTGAATTTTTCCATATATTAAGTATATTAAAGCCCAGCCCTCCGTGATTTTTGTATTTTTTATACAAAACATTCTAATTTAAGAGGAAAAATAATTTATTAAAAAATGTCCAATCCCTTATCTTACAGTTCCTTCCGGTCTGATGAGGCGGGTGGCATTTCAGGCTGTCCGGGTGGTTTTGGTGGGACCTCCGCGGCTCCTCGTGGGGTCGCGCCAGACCTAACAAGATTCCATACTCATAATGAATCTGATATGACCCAAATAAATCAAAATGCTGAATTATATCCCAAGACTTCAATTTCTCCCATGGAACAATTTTTAAATGACATCCAAGCTTCACTTCAAGGTGAGGACCACTTAATGCAGGGACAAACGCATACCATAAACGACAAAAATCCTGATACGCAAGTCATTCACAGCTTGTATACGTCGTTCGCGTTCGATCGAAACGTACCTCGTGGCGTTCTCGCGGAAAATCCGATCTCCACTATTAATTTTCCCAAAACGACTGACGTGCATATACGACAATATATATATATATATATATATATATATATATATATATATATATATATATATATATATATATATAGGCGTCCGAGTGGCCCAGTGGTCTTTTCCCTACCGGTGCTTTCTCCCACGCGAATTTGACTGTGCGACTATCTGGTAGTCTTCTTACGTGTCCCGCCCACTGCAGTCGCTTAGATTTTATTTCTCGTACAATATTAGTGTCTCCATATAGATCCTCCAGTTCTTTATTGGTACAGATTCTGTATCGTCCTGTTGTTGCATCCACTGTTGGGCCATATATTTTTCTAAGAATTCTTCTTTCGAAGACTCGGAGCCGTTCTTCATTTGTTACAGTTAATGTCCAAGCTTCGCACATATACATCACTACAGGTCTTATTATTGTTTCGTCTTGTTGTTAACTTGGATTTTAGGAGGTCTTGTACTGCGTAGAGGCACCTTTTAGCTGCTTGGATTCTACAGTTAATTTCAGTCGTTCCGGCAGTGTTTTCAGTAAGCATCGTTCCCAGATATTTGAACTCTGACGCGTTCAAAGTTATAGTCCCCCATTGTGATGTTTTGGCCTAGTCTGCCTCTGTGTTGGTTGTTTCTAGTGGAATACAGATATTTAGTTTTCTTTTCGTTAATTTTAAGCCAAATGCTACTCGCACTTTTTTCGAAGTTATTGAAGGTCGTCTTGATATCCAGCGTGCTGTTTCCCACAATGTCTATATCATTTGCAAAAGCCAAAAGTAAGTTGGGACCGTTATGAAAAAACAACGCTGTTGGCGGTTGGATTTTCGCCTTCTGCTGACATATTCTAGAGCTTCATTAAAAAGCAACGGGGATATAGCGTCACCCTGTTTGAGACCGTCATTTATATTGAACACCTCTGAAAGGTCTTGTCCAATTCTCACTTTGCTCTTTGAGCCACCAACACACACCTGAGTTAGTCTGATTAATTTCTTTAGGAAGCCAAGTTCCTCCATTGCTTGCCACAATTTAACCTTATGGATGGTGTCGTATGCCTGTCTAAATTCCACAAATAGTTGATGCAGGTGTCGATTGAATTCCCAACATTTTTCCATTAACTGTCTAATGGTAAATATTTGATCTACGGTGGAGCGACCGACCTTAAAACCACACTGATAGTCCCCTATAGTTTCCTCTGCATTGGGTTTACGTTTTCCTAAGAGTACAATTGCGAGTACTTTATAGGCCGTATTAAGCAGAGTAATGCCTTGATAGCTGGCGCATTTTATCTTGTCATCTTTCTTATGTATGGGGACGATGACCCCTTCTTTCCATTCATTCATATTCATCATATATATATATATATATATATATATATATATATATATATATATATATATATATATATATATATATATATATATATATATATATACATATATACTTAATTTTTAGTTTTCTTGGAAATGAGGTTCATTGATACTCTCAGATGTAACGAATTAATTTAATATACATAAAACACATAAATAAGACGTTTCGACTATTATAGAGTCTTCAACAGTTATGGTTAGCCTAAAATAAGAAAAATTACCTCATTATATAGCAATAGTAGGGGATTATGGTTTTTAACCTTTTTATCATATAAAATCTTATTGGTTAAATAACAAGAAAAATTATGGTTTTTTTTCGGATTTTTATATCTAAAGATTTTTATTGTTATTTAACCAATAAGATCATATATGGTAAAAAGGGTGGGAAGAAAATATAACCACCTATCATCGCTTCTTTTTAGTAAAAGTTTACACTATGAAAAATTATATAATGGGATATTTTTTCTTATTTTAAACTAACCGTAACTGACGAAGATTATATGATAGTCGAAACGTCTTATTTATATGTTTTATGTCAATTAAATGTATCAATGAACCTCATTCCCAATAAAATTAAAAATTAAGAATATATTGCCAAGGTTCAAGAATCTTGTAGGGAAAAATCATTAAGATATATATATATATATATATATATATATATATATATATATATATATATATATATATTTTCTTGATTCTTGAACCAAAGATTATATCATTTTTCCTTTATTTTGTCTTTTCTTGGGTTTAGGTTCTATTTTTTACATATGTTTTTATGTCCTGACATCGTCATTTGCGATTTTACTGTTGAGTGATTTAGTCGGTGGAGTCCCATTCTTGCCTCTGCCTGAATCACTATGTGTAGCGGAGGCAGGTCCAGAATACACTCCATTGCCGAAGTGGGCGTTGATTTCATGGCCCCAGTAATACATAAACAGGCGACCCTTTGTATTCCACTCAGCTTTGTCATAGTTGCTCTCTGCATTACCTTGGGCCACCAGACCAAGGCTGCGTAAGTGATGGCTGGTCTCACAACACTGGTGTATAACCAATGTACCATTTTCGGTGAGAGACCCCATGTTTTCCCACATAATCTTCTAACAGTCATAAGAGATGTTTCCGATTTTCTGGTTATGTTTTCCACTTGTCTGTTCCAGGTCAGCCTGGAGTCTAAAATCACCCCCTGATATTTTACTTCTCTGGCAAGTGGTATTGTGTTTCCTTGGAGGATGATGTGACCGAGATCCTCTATCCTTCTCCGTTTTGTAAAGGGGATTAGGACAGTCTTTTGGGGACTTATATTGAGTCCCTCCGGCCTTACCCATCTTTCTACAACTTTAAGAGCCCTCTGCATTCTCTCTCTTACTGTTGTATTAAATTTGCCTTGGGTTAAGATTACCAAGTCATCTGCATATCCCAGCACAGGGTGACCCTCCCCACTCAGGTTGAATTTTATTTAGTAATAGAGTAACAAAATGTCAAGGTATATACCGGTAAAATTAAATATTTTTTAAAATTTTAAAAATTTAAATACTGTTTTTAAAGTGTCTTGTTTGTTTTTTAAAATTATTGATATGTTCTTGTGTGAATGTTTTAATTATATAAAAATATTTTTAGGAAGAAAAAATTTTGAAAATGCCTTAAATAAAGGGCGAAACGTCAATTGTTTTGCATTTTTTGTTAAATATAGAACCTAAACCCAAGAAAAGACAAAATAAAGGAAAAGGTTAAGAGTGTGTGACACTTCGTACGATGTTGAGTGTTGATTCGTAAAAGGAAACTCAAATTTTTTTACTCCAGAAGAAGACATGAAATAAATGTCGAAATATTGAGTATTAAAAAGAAAATGAGCTAATTATTTATTCTACAGACCGCAACCCGATAAACTCCTTCCAAAATTATATAAATAAATAAATATATTTTTAGTTGGTTATTTTCTTGGGAATATGGTTCATTTTATATTGAAACTACATATATAAAGTAGTCATACTTATTGTATATATATATTTTTATTTCTCAGGACGTTTCGATTCTTTCGAATCTTTTTCAACTGACGGTTTCGGCGAATGCTACAAAAATGTATATTTTTAATATTATTATATATGGAATAGGAGGTTAAAAACTTACCATTAAGAACAGAGATTTTTGTTTTAAACAATATATATATATATATATATATATATATATATATATATATATATATATATATATATATATATATACAATAAGTATGACTACTTTATATATGTAGTTTCAATATAAAATGAACCATATTCCCAAGAAAATAACCAACGAAAAATATATTTAATGGTTCAAGAAAAATTAATTCCTATACTAAATAAATATATATATATATATATATATATATATATATATATATATATATATATATATATGCATTGCATGCTCCCTCCAGTAGTACATGCTCGAACTTTCCATCACAATTTGACAGGTGAAAATCTAATTAGGTTTGAAATAGTACGGTAAAGATATTTTTTCATCTGCAGAGTATTTTTCCAAGTTTTAATAATTGATGGCTGTTCAAAATTGTGAGAAATGTAATACCTCGCAAAAATGTCAAAAACTGTACACCCTCTAAATGATGCCTTTTCGAATTTGACGATTCAACTATATTTTATCTCATTTAATTAAATCTTTATTTTGATACAATGAAAACGTTAAAAGGTGTAAATTTATACATATTTTTAATTATGTAAAGTATGAGAAAATACAAACCTGTTCCATCGTCCTATCCAAACAGCGTCATTAAAATTCATCAAGTTTCTTTTTATTTTTTCCATTTCCTTCTCCGGCTAACCATAAAATCGACTTAACTCCCATCCCCAGGGATAAAATAAAGGATTATGCGTAGAGCAGGGTGCAGTAATACACAATAAGGGTGCAAGGATAATACCTTTCTGTTATTCTATACACCGTTTCAAAGGAGCAATCATTTTTAAATGTCCCCCAGAAATAGTCGTATATAAGGTTGTGTTTTGTCGCCGAAACTAACAAACTTTAGAGGATTTGAGGGATTATGACGCTCTTAGTCCTGTTACGAAAGGGGATGTTTTGATAATAAGTCGATATTTATCGTGGAAATCGGATTATAAGTTTGCTGGAGTCTTTAAAGTCGTTTTTAGGAATATCATTTGATTAATGTATTTACGTAAAGTCAATCAAACCTGTCACATCGAAGACGTGAAAAAGATATAGAGGGGTATCGGAAAAAATCTACCTAGCTATGACAGAAACAATTGACTGTGCGTTGCCTAGTAACTTTCAATAGTGTTTTTACAAATTGGTAATGTTTACTAAAATTTAGTAGTGAAATCTTGGTTTACAAAACATAATAAATATATATATATATATATATATATATATATATATATATATATATATATATATATATATATATATATGATATCAGGCCAACTAAGAGACATAATCTGGAACAATAAACATATGACGGTTGAGAGCAAAGCAAGAATTTACAAGGTCTGTGTAAGACCGATACTGACCTACGGCGCAGAAACAAGAAATTAAACCACAAAGACAAAACAAATTATGACAATCACACAAATGAATACGCTGAGAATGATCACGGGAACAAATTTAAGAGATAGAATTAGAAACGCAAAAATACGCGAGGACAGCGGAGTGAGGGATGTTGTGAAGTGGGTTCGAAACCGTCGTAGGCAGTGGAGAGATCACGTGGAACGAATGGACGATGACAGACTAGCAAGAACCGTGATGAAAGAGAAACCAAACACCAAACGGCCGCCTGGACAGCCCCCCAAAATATGGAGAGACAGCTGGATTTCGACCTCAAACGAGGATCGATGAGGCATTGTATAGTTAACAGAACTTGGTTCTACCTAGAAGAAGAAGAAGAAGAAGAAGAAGAAGAAGAAGAAAAAGAAGAAGAAGAAGAAGAATTTATTTTATTACGTATAAGAACAAAACTTGCACTTTTTAGTTATCGGAAATTAAGTTTAAGCTAAATAAAAAATAAATGTTGTGACGGCAATTCAATCTTGACATTTTATCAGTCAATTTGCAAAATATTGACGTTGACTGTATACATATAAAAATATAATATTTCAGCACAACGGTAATTTCTATAATAGAAATCCTAAAAAACACAATATTTTTCTTTATTTTAAAAATCACGTGAAAACGAGCACCAATCAAAGTGCATGACGTCACTTGTTCGCAAACATTCTCGTTGTCAAAGGCTACGTTGTTTAGTTAACATTATTTTATAGTGATTTCCGTGCAATTTTTTCGAAATTAGCTTAATATTTTCTTTCAAAACGATTCTAAGGAGTTTATCCATGATGGAAAGTAGATTTAATAAGACAAATAGATCGAATTTGAAGAAAATTGATTGCTTTACGGTAGATAATTTCTTCGCAACTCACAAAAACTTCTGATCTGCTACTGATAATGAATACATAATAGTAATCATAGGTATTTATAAACTCAAAAGATTAACTGAATAATCAAAATGAAATGATATGATTTTGAGGTTAGGTATTGTGTTTTATTAAACAAATTTTTTTTTAGTCTGTGGACTTTTACTTCTTGGTTTACACACTACTGTTTGAAGTATAACTTAAAAGAAACGTTTGCTTTATAAATACACTATTTTTTCGACTAAAAATTAAATAAGCAACCCATCAATTTTTTTAAATTAAATAAATATATCTTACGGCATCCATTATCAACACAGGATACGTTACCTGCACAAATTTCCCCCCAGAAATTACAAAACAGAAATTTTTGCAACCCAATAATTTAAAACTATCTAAAAGAATGTTCGGTTAATGGTGCAAACTAGCCTATCGATAAAATTCGAAAAGACCTTAACATAAGAATAATATAAACAAAATCTACGAAATTATTCAAAATAATTTCAAGAACACTGACATATGAAGGGATAAAAGAAAGAATTTCACCCGAATAGTAGTAGGCAGGAAAATCGAGATCTATCTGAAAAAAATGTAACAGCATCAATAAAAAAAACAACCGCGCACAGTGTAGTAAAACCGTACTTTGTAGTGTAAGAATGTAGGAAAAATTCAGACAGATAAAAATAACCGAGCTGGAAAAAAAACCAGTAAGGAACTACGAGGGCTCCTAATATAGTAGAAACAACAATACAACGAATGGAATGCTTTTATTTAAAAAAATTATGAAATATATTTAAAGAAAAGGATGTTGTATTTGCAGATAAGGTAAGTATTTGCAAAAATAAGGTAAGATTGACTGAATTAGCTAAATTGAACTTTAACCGAAATTTAAATTTTGATAACATGCACAATACTGTAGATAGCGCCCTCTACTAACAGCAAAACTGTAATTATAATTTAATTTCTCGCCTCAAGAAACCTCTGATCACCAAATTGTGTGTGTAAAGTTCAAGTATCTCGGAATAGAAATATCCGGATACGGGGATGTTGAAACGGAGGTGAGGGGACAAGCCATGAAAGTAGCAAAAACAGCCGCATGTCTTAACAGTACCATATGGAGCAATAAACATATAGGAATCGAAGTTAAATCCAGAATTTATAAAACAGCAATAAGACCCATACTAACATACACTGCATAAACCAGAACAGAAACCTCGAAAACAAAACAAATACTGGAAACAACAGAGATGAGAGTGGTGCGCAGGATAGCTGGCAGGACACTTATGGATCGGAATAGGAGTGAGGATATAAGAAGAGTGTGTAAAGTCGATAACATCAAAGAAAAAGGAAATGAAACGAACACATCAACCACATGACCGACGACAGAATAGTAAAGATCACGACAGACAAATCACCAATAGGACGTAGGAGTACCGGAAGACTCCGTAAACGATGGAGTGATAACCTCGCAATAGATTGAATCCAGGCAAAGAGACGAAGAATAACAAGCAAATTGCTTATATATAGGAAGGGAGAAGAAGTATCCTCTGTATCGATCTATTTTATACTAAAACTTTCGCTGAGAAGCGACCTAACAAGAGACAAAAACACGATTTAAATTCAATCTGTAATTTGCCTGTTTATCGCAAACACACGAACAGATTTGATCAGGAAATATTATTTTATACTGTATATTGAAAATCTCTTTTTATTCAATTTTTAAATCACTATTATACTTACACGAAATTCATTTAGAAACAAAGCAAAAATAGCTTTGCTTTGTCCACCTATCTCTTTGAAGTCGTCAGGAGGGATTTACAAAACCCATAATTCCTGCTTTCTAGGCCCGTTATTATCGTGAACCGCATCCCAGACTACATGGTCAGCTTTTCAATGATTCGTTTCAGAAAGCCACACTTCTCGTCGCTCTAAATCAGTGCTCCATTCTAAGCCATAATTTGAGTGTTTTTTGTGAAACTCCCTGTCTGGGGATCGCCAAAGGAATGCTCGGAGTGTAATTATGATAATTGGGGGGTTTTGAAAACGGATAAGGAAAGAAAGAAATTGAGATACAATTGTTCGACTTTGTTGCCTTTTTTTAGAATATAGTAATCGTGTTGGAAAGATGTAAATGAAAAAGAATTAACTTGTTTTGTGAAATTTGCTGTATAAATTTAAATGGGGAATGCTAGGTTTTGAATGCTTTAATTTTAACCCATATGTGATTTTTATTTTCCAATTAAGGTTTCAGAATTTGCAGAGACTACCTGTAATATTTTGATTATTTCTATTAACTTAACAACAAATTTTCCTAAATTTATTTATTTATTTACATTGCCTTTCAGGACCAGAGTCCCTATTATTAGGCCGGAAAAAGACCAGAGTTACATACATTCTAAAATAATATACATAATACAGACAGTACAATACTGACTGACTGACTGACTGACTCCGTAGCACTACAACCCAAGGTGGGTCTTCGCTGCCTTGATTATCTGCCTCCACCTGGAACTCGTGCCAACTCCCTCCATTCTTGCTGGTCAACTTCAAGGATAGCTAGATCCTTGTGGATGTTATCTCTCCATCTAAGCTTAGGTCTTCCCAGTGGTCTTTTTCCTTGTGGTGCTTCCTTCCATACCCGTTTTATTAGTTTATCGTTTTGACTCCTTTGTATATGACCTGCCCATCGTAATCTTCTGGACTTTATTTCTTGAATGATGTCAGGGCTTTGATATAATTGCGCAAGCTCTATGTTGCTTCTCATTCTCTGACGGCCTGTTTCAAGGTCTCGGTATGGGCCATATATTATGCTCAGGATTTTTCTCTCAAACCTTCTTAGCAGCTCCGTATCGTGGACTGTCAGGGTCCATGTTTCACTGGCGTAGATTGCTATTGGTCGTATTATTGTTAGATAAATTTCGGTTTTTGCCTTTCTAGTGATAAATTTTGACTTCAGCAAGGTTTGTATCGTAGATGTACATTTATTTGCTTGTGTGATGCGCTGCTTAACCTCTTCCTGTATTATATTGTTTGCCGTAATCACTGCGCCCAGGTACTTGAAAACTCGCACATGCTCAAAATTATAGTCATCTATGGTGACGTTTTGCCTGATTCTGTCTGGGGCGGGGTTGCGGGAGACGTGCATGTATTTGGTTTTTCCCTCATTTATTCGGAGCCCTATTCTCTGAGCTTCTTTTTCTATCTTTATGAAGTTTTCCTTCACACTGACTGTGCTTTTTCCTACCGCGCCCATATCATCCGCGTAGGCCAAAATAAGTTTAGGGCCACTTGGCCCCAAAATCTCCGCGTCAACTGATACTGTTCTTACGGCTTTCTCCAGTGCAAGGTTAAACAGTACTGGCGACAAAGCATCTCCCACACAATATTACAGACTAAAATTAGATTCGAAATACTCCTCAAACGAAAAAAACGCATTCAGCACAAGGTAGCTCTTGATTTGTTTTTTGTACTGATTGAAGTTAAGAGCTTTAATTCTAGCTGGCATGCAGTTGTAGAACTTTATTGCTAAATATCTTGAATCATTTCTGGATCTCTCAAGCCGGCAAAAATCTGGTACAAGATTGTTGTTGATTCTTGTTGGATAGTTGTGAATATCTTCGTGTGATCTGTATATATCAAGATTTTGTTTAACGTACAACGAACACGCATACTGTACACACAAGATAAAGTTAAAATATTTAAATTTTTAAATGAGTTTCGACAGTCTTCTCTATAACCAGTTCCAGAGATAATACTAATGCATTTTCTTTGTTGTCCAAAATTACCCCAGGAAAGAATAGCATAAACCAAAAGAGAATGAAAGTTACTGTGATATGCAGTCAAAAGAGCTTCTTTAGAATTTACTCGTACAAAACTCTTGAACAGGAACAGTATTACGGGATAGTTTTTTGAGAGATTAACAAGGTGATGCTCCCAGGTTAATCTTGCATCTAGATGAACTCCCAGAAATTTGACCTCCATTGCACATTGAAGTAGAAAGTACTGTACAATTTCACTGTTAAAGTAAAAGTATTATTTTGTGATTTGGCGTTGTTCAATGATAGGCGATTGGCTCTAAACCATTGAAATAACTTTTTTTTCAAGATTGTCAATCTTTGAAGGGTGATAATTTATATAAAACGTTGTGTCGTCAGCAAACAAAACTGTGTTGACTCCTTTACCCATACGGTATGCCAGGTCATTTATATAGATGAGGAATAAGATGGGGCCTAATACCGACCCTTGAGGTACACCTTACCTTAGAGATTCTTTTTTAGAATTACACTGTCCAAAGTGAACATACTGATCACGATCCAACAGATATGAATTAAGTAGCTGAATGGCATCAGCCTGAAAATTGTAGAATAGTAGTTTTTTGAGAAGAATGCTATGTGTGACACAATCAAATGCCTTTGTGAGGTCTAAAAAGGATGCAATAGTGTCAAGAAACTTTTCAAAACCCTGTAAAACATTACTGGTGAAGTGATCAATACCTAGAGTTGTGGTCTTGTTCTTTCGGAATCCAAATTGGTTCACGGCAAATACTTTGTTTGACTCAAAGTGATCATTAGCCTGATTTTTCAAAATTCGTTCATAGACTTTTGACAAGATTGGTAATAAGGATATGGGGCGATAATTGTTGCAGTCATCAATGGAGCCCTTATTCTTGAAGAGGGGTACTACCTTTGCAGTTTTGAAAACTTTAGGAAATGTACTGCACGCTATAGATTGATTTATCAATATTGTTGTATTATATCCTTAATTTTTTTAATAATTTTTGTGTTAAAAGATAATCAATATCATTGTCGGGAAGGTTGTCTGAGATTAAATTAGTATCATTATTGTAGCTAAGAAACTTTTATTTAGTGCAAGGAGTACATCTTCTCCTCTCTTAATGCTGAGCAGAGCCGTTCTACGATCACAACGAAAGACTTAAGTAATCGAAGGCGAACAATAAATGATGCAATATGTCTACCGATCAATGTATATTAATATTTTTAATAATTATAATAGAGCAATTTTCAATGCTGAGATAATACCATTAACCAGCTAATAAAGGTTCAAAATTCTTACTTTTTACCCATTTATTCATTCATTTTGTCAAAGCCTCATTATCGTAAATTTACGACTTTAAAACATCTTCCATTTCTCCCCCTACACCATCCTTGTATCTAACTTGCAAAACAATCAGCATTAAATCTCAATTCTCCACTTACAAAAAGCGTAAATCAACACTTAAACACGTTCCGGCACAACTTCCAAACATCTTTATCTAACCAGCTGACGCCAACTTCACTTTTTACCAACCGAAACTTTTGGGGCTAACTTTAAAGCACCTGAACATTAACACAAACAGTATGTTCACACATAATTAGCTAGACGAAAGCGGAAACTAACTTTCGCTTATTTTAAATCAGGACCGGGTTTATGACAAATTATTTTTAGATCATCAAAAAAGATTATGTAACTTCTACGATTAATTATTATTCAGTACAATAGAAAAGTATGAATTACATCTAATTCTTTAAAAGCGTTTTGTTCTATAACACCAATCTGGGAAGTTTTTTTTTTGTATAAAAGTCAAATGAACAAAAATAATTTACTTTTCAAGTTTTGCTTTTACAGTAACATTAACAAGAACATTTTATGGAATTAGAAATAATAAAGACCCTAAAATAACACCTTACTGTCTCTGTTTATCCAATCTAACATTTTAGACTCAGCTGAGGTACTTTATCCTCTAGTTTCAAAAGTTAGGCGGTAAGATATAAGTGGTATGAGTTTTGCGTCTAATGGCAGTTGTTTCAAAGCGCTTTCGTAATGAGGTGGAAATTAGTATTGACTTTGTTTTAATTAGGTTGAGTTTGGGAGTTTGCAGAATCTTAATATGTCTATTTAGACAATTAGAGTAATTTAGATATCTTCCTCTAACGGAAGCGGTAAATTTTAGGTGCGGGTTGTATGGGATATGTGGTTATATTTTGATGTGGCATTAATGTTCATTGTGAGTTTATGAACTGATGATACTTTAAACAATGATTATTCTATGCAGTATTGCCATAAGTATATTTATTTTGAAGTAACAGAATGCCTTAAATGATACTAGAAATTAGTCAAAACCAGCAGCATATATAATGGGCAAAATGTATTGAGAATCATTTTCTGATTTTTTACTTAATATCCAAACCTTTATATATATATATATATATATATATATATATATATATATATATATATATATATATATATATATATATATATGTATATGTGTGTGTGTGTGTGTGTGTGTTTATGCGGCTTTCACGGATTCCTCCTTGTGGGATGAAATAGCAGTGGATATATCCATATTATGCCGTTGTAGTGCTGAAATCACATTCAGCAAACGTACAACTATATGCAGCTCCGTATATAAATGAACTAAAATGCGAACAGTAAATGCAAACTTCGTTCCAACCATATCTTTTTCGTGTTAGAGGTTGCACAGTTGGAATAAATTGCTAAGGAAAACAATTTATCCTATTCCACCACCATCGATAAGATGGCCTACCTGTACCACCATACCGAGAAGAAAGTCAAAACTTATCCTCCCTGCCACAGTGATATGGCAGAGGTACATGTTTCGTCTCTACTTGACTCATCAGGGTACCGAAATTGTGTTCCTTAGCAATTTGTTCCAACTGTGCAACCTCTAACACGGAAAGGATATGGTTGGAACATTTACTGTTCACATTTTACTTCATTCATATACGGAGCTGCATCTAGTTGTACGTTTGCTGAATGTGATTTCAGCACTACAACGGCATAATATGGATATATCCACTGCTATTGCATCTCATACGGAGGAATCCGTGAAAGCCGCATAAACATGTATACGCCATTCGGTGGGAGGTCGGCGAAGCTGCGTTCAGTATTTGCATGCTTCCTTTCGATCTGTCCTTTGCACAGCCAGGTGTATGTCGGTACACTGATGAGTCTAGTAGAGACGAAACATGTACCTCTACCTTATCACTGTGGCGGGGAGGGTAAGTTTGGCTTTCTTCTCGGTATGGTGGTACAGGTAGGCCATCATCTCGATGGTGGTGGAATAGGATAAATTGTGTTTCTTAGCAATTTGTTCCAACTGTGCAACCTTTAACACGGAAAGGATATGGTTGGAACGAAGTTTGCATTTACTGTTCGCATTTTATTTCATATATATATATATATATATATATATATATATATATATATATATATATATATATAACTATATATATAGACCCCATGTTTTTCCGCATAATCTTCTAATCATAAGGGTTGTTTCCAATTTTTCCTTATATTTTCCACATGCTTTTCCAGGTCAGTCTAGAGTCCAAGATAACCCCCAAATATTTTACTTCCTAGGAAAGTGGTATTGTGTTTCCTTCTAGATAATGGGACTGAGGTTCTCTAGTTTCCTCTGTTTTGTGAATGCGATTAAAACAATCTTTTCAGAACTTATATTTAGTTCTTCCTATCGTACCCATCTTTCTACAACCCTAATAGTTTGTTGCATGTTTTCTCTCATAGTTGTATTAATTTTATCTTGGGTTAAGATTACCAAGTCATCAACATAGCCTAGTACTGAGTTATCTTCCCTGCTCAGAATTTGCAAAAGTCCAGGTTCCAAAGCAGTTGAGAGAGAACTCCCCCCTCCAGATACCTCTCTTTTAGCATATTTTCTATCGACCTGTAACAGGTCTCTTCTAAATTGATGTTCTTTATTACCATGGTGATTGATTGAAATGACATGTTATCAAACCCCCTTCTATGTCTAGAAATGCTCCTAGAAACATTACTCCGCTTTCTAGCGTATTTTCCACTTTGTTGATCAGTTCGTAAAGCGGTGTCTCTGTAGATCCCCTGGTCCTATAAGCGTGTTGGTTCTAATGAAATGGACTGTTCACCATTATATCATTCCTAACATGCCTATAGAGAGTTTCAGGAAGCAATGACATTAGACTTATTGGTCTAAAGGCTTTTGCTAATGAATAGTTTGGCTTCCCAGGTCTCGGTATAAATGCTACCTTGGTTTGCCTTCATATTTTTGATATATATGTTGAAGCTAGGGTAGCCCTTAATATGTAACAGATTTTGCTGAGTTTGCTGTAGTATTGCCGAATAAATCCCGCCCAGTCCCGGTGATTAATATGGTTCAAATGAGTTTATAATCCAGTTTATCTTTTCGTAGGTAATCACCATTCCGGCAGTCTGCCAGTTCTTCTTCGTGGCTTTGGCTGCGATGTTCACCGCGTCACCAAGTTTCCAAGTCTCAAGCGATTCCTCTGTTATTATTACCCCGGGAAAGTGAGCCCGAAACAGCTCTGTCATCGTTGTTTATTGATGTTCCCGTGTCCTTTGAGAAAATTTTTTGAAGTTTTGGGGTCTTCTTAATTTCGTCACAGTGCTTCTTCCATGATATTTAGCCTTGCGCAACTTCCTTTTGTATTTATGCAGATACGTTTTTTTTCTGTCCAGTTTTCTGACATTGATACAGTTGCTCTAATTTGCTACTTAAACTACGGTAATTATCAATTGTTGATTTAATTTGTGGTATTTTTATTCGGTTTTTAAGTAAATTTCACCCCTTATAAGGTCTTTAGGGGTGATTTCGGCTACTGAAAGTTGGTAGGAGTTGATTCCTCGCCACATTAAAAATATTCCTAAATAACGTTACAGGAATTTTGGGAAACTCAGAAGTTCTAGCTGTTTTTTCAATTTTTTCTGGAACTTCTAAATTTTCATCCTCTAAAAGATTGTCTTGGGGTAGTTTTGGACGACGAAACTTGGTAAGAATTATCTTCACACTATAATAAGATTATTTTTAAAAAAATGTTTTAAAATATTAAAAAACTCAAAATCTGAAGTATTTTAATTCGATTTTTGAGTAATTTTCATCCTTTTAGGACCTGTAGGGGAAGTTCTCAACGATGTAACGTCCTATATATATATATATATATATATATATATATATATATATATATATATATATATATGGGTAATAGAACTATTTGTTCATATTAGAAACACGAAAATGAGAAACACAAAAAAAAAACGAAAAGTATGTCCAAATTCGACGTCAAAAATTCCCTTAGGGTGGTTCCCACACTTGAGGAAAAAAATAGGGGCTCGATATTTTTTAATGTTCTAGGAATGTGCAAAGTTTCATTCCAATCGGCAAGTGACACATTGATAGTTTTACTAGCCCCAGAGACTTTGGATAATAAATTAATTTTCATTGATAATTTCACTGATAAAATAATTTTTTGTTCCACCCTATATTTATAAAATAAAAATAAACCTTTCTAATACTCCGCCCGAACTAAACAAATATCCAAATTTATTTTTATCAAAGCATTACATCATTTAAACGAATTTTAACACATGTAAAACAAAACACGAGCCATTGTACAAAGATTAAACATGGCACGATATGTATCTACAAACGCTAATTGTACAGAATGGAAAGGGCATGATAGTAGGGGTCACTTTTTACATTATTTCAACACGCAATATTAGGTTAGTATTGCGTAACGTAAGGAAAAATATACGGCGTGATAGCTTGGCGTGTTAAGTCATAGGTAGTAAAATGATTGCGCTTCTTAAAGAAAATGCGGATTCTCGAGTTTAGTACTATTCTTCCCTCCGTCAAGTCCATGTCAGTGTGATACGAGTGCATGGTAACAAGGAATTTGTGGAGTTTGTTTGAAGGTCATAGACAACGATGTTTCTTGTAGATATCTGTTGGACTTCCATTGTCTTTATTTTTGTTGAATATCACGACGTTTCGGCTAGTAGTTATCTCTGGCCGTTTTCAAGTGAAATTAAATAAATCGCTTAGCTACATGACTATTTATACTAAAAGTAAATGCAGTGGAGTGTGACTGAGATGGGTGCAGCCATGCCTGCTACGGCAAAATCTCATTTTTTTTATACTGCATTTAGCTTCTCTTATATCTAAAGATGGTTTACTAAAACAACTCGGGTTCTGATATATACCCGCGGCTTCTTTGAATTTCCGTTTTCTGCAATGTTGTTCTTGGGGTGGTATTTTAGCTTCAGACCATTTTGTGTAGTGTCCATGAGTCCAGGCATGGTTGGCTGCACCAGATTTTTCTGTTTCTCCTCGAGATGTGCATTTTTGGTGTTTTTTGATCCTTACATCAAGAGGCTCTTTGTTTCGCCAACATAGGAATTGCCATATTCACATGGTATCTGATATGTCCCTTTGAGTTGTAGGTTTGACCCTACTGAGCCGACTTCTCAGAGAGTTATTGGAATTGAAAATAATGTTGATTTTATATCGTTTTCCTATCCTTCTAACTTTTTCTGAAATGCCTTTAATATAGAGAATGTTCAGTACTGGTTTTCATTCTTCATTCTTTGTCGATATTGAACTATTTCTGTGTTGTTCTAGAAATTTATCCACTAGATATACTGGGTATCCGTTGGCTGTCAGATCATTTTTAATGTAATCTATCTCTTTCATCAAGCTCTCGTTAGAGTTGCAGAGAGTTAAAGCTCTATCTACGAGATTTCTTATAATTCCTTGTTGGGTGTCGTTGGAGTGATTAGATAAATAATTAAGGTATTGTCTTGTGTGACTGGCTTTTCTGTAAACCGAAGTTTGAATTGGCCTGCCATTTCTTTCAACAAAGACGTCAAAGAATGGTAATTTATTTTCTACTTCTTTCTCCATGGTGAGCTTAATGGTTGGGCTGATATTGTTGAGATGAAAATGGAAGTTTCGAAGTTCTTCGTGGTTTCCACTCCAAATAATAAAAGTATCGTCTACATATCTGAGCCATAACTTTGGTTTCTTAGTTGTGGATTCAATTGCAAACGTCTCGAATCATTCCATGAAAATATTTGCGACCACAGGTGTACAATGTATTTCCTTGTAATGGTCTCAGGATTGGAAGAAAAAATTTGTTCAGAAGTCGGAGAGTTCCGGGAACTCCTGATAGGTCGTAAGGGCATGTCTTGCTTATGTATTTTCGGGAATCCATAAAGATGTGGAGTTTTGCTATGGTGTGGCGTCAACTGAGGCCGGATCCTCTCAGGAATATACCGTTCATGTTTCTTAAGAACGCGATAAATTCTTCCTTCAATCGCAGATGTGGGATCTTTAGCAAGAGATGATGATCTGACAGCCAACGGATACCCAGTATATCTAGTGGATACATTTCTAGAACAACGCAAAAATAGGACAATATCGACAAGGAATGAAGAACGAAAATTAATATTGAACATCCCCTATGTTAAAGGCATTTCAGAAAAAGTTAGAAGGATAGAAAAACGATATAAAATCAACGTTGTTTTCAATTCCAATGACTCTCTGAGAAGTCGGCTCAGTAGGATCAAACCAACAACTCAAAGGGACATATCAGATACCATGTGAATGTGGCAATTCCTACGTTGTCGAAACAAAAAGACCTCTAGACGTAACGATCAAAGAACACCAAAAATTCAAATCTTGAGGAGAATCTGGTGCCGCTAACCATGCCTGGACTTACGGACACCACATAAAATGGTCTGAAGCTAAAATACTACACCGAGAACAACATTTCACTTGAAAACGGCTAGAGATAACTACTAGCCGAAACGTCGTGATATTCAACAAAAATAAAGACAATGGAGGTCCAACAGATATCTACTACTTCGCAAGAATTTATGGAGTTTGCGGGCTTGATATGGATTTTTTATTCAGGACTACATGCTACTCTAATTTACCGTCTGCAATATGACCTGTTGCAAGATTATTACCTAATTATTATGAAAATAGGAGCTTTCAATTGATCTGTTTTGTTTTGCTTATAATATTGTCCCAAATTATTTCATCTTACAGATGGGACAGTTTTGGTGGTACCTTTGAAGAAATTACATTAGCTCTAAAAAGATGAAAAGCAATACAACCCCTGTAGGTAGAAGGAAGAAACTAACTAAGGTTCTGAAAGTGCTGTTTAAAAAATATCTCCCTATAGGAGTTGCATCTCAATAGACAAATGCAACTACAGTTATAATATAAAAAAGGTGACATGACCGATCTCATAAACTACAGATCGATTAGGATCCCCTGTCATTTATGTAATAGTGAGAGAGCAGATATTTTTAACAGTAGATATCATAAAAGTATTCAGAATTCCACTGTATTGAGAATTGTAAATAAATATAAACAGAATGGATCAGTGGAAAATAAATACAAGATTTCTCATCAGAAAACTGGAATCTGATGCGATCAACCATTTCATGGGAAGTAAGTCAAGAATGATTTCAATGGCAGTTTTGATGGGGTGGAGCTCAACGCTCAGAATGCTATTGAATGGATTTAGTCTGTATAGATTATTTTATGACTGGAAAAAATAGACCTTGTCATATCCTTGAAGTTGTTTTGAAGGATTTTGGGATGAGTGTCTTGCTTTTTATATTTGGTCATGTCTAGGTTGATTTCAAACTGCTTCATCCAGAGTAGGAAAGGATATGAGTGAGACTGTTCTATGGATAGGAAGGTGAAATTATATTAATCTGAGAATAGTATAAAGGTTATATTAGGAGAGATGGTGTGATTATGGTTTGTGTATTGATTAGAAGGGAATTTTGGATTGAAAGATTTATCGTGCAAGGACCAGAGATTTAAAAAATATTGTAATAGGAGTTATAGTCATGTTGCATGTTGCAATGATTCGATGTGGGACAAACATTGGATACTTGAGATTGGTGCGAAAAGCTTTAAGGGCCATACGTGGGCCAGAGTTTTGTATTGTATCCAAAGTTTTTATGTAAAATTTACGGGAAGAACCATATATAAAACAACCATGGTCTATTTTGCTTCTAATGATGGATTTAAATATGTTTAGAAGAGATAGATAGTTTAAACCCCATAATGTACTAGAGAGATACTTTAAGATGTTGAGATCCTTCAGGCATTTATTTTTGATAGAGACTATGTGCTCTTTCCAATTAAGCTTATTGTCGAAGATCGTTTCTAGGATTTTGTGTCTAGAATGAATAGTAATGGGAGTATTTGCTATGTCTACAGTGCTAGTCCTCCTACGACATAAATGTTCTATAGATGACTTATTGGAGGAGAAGGTGAAACCAAATTCCCTAGTCCAAGTCATTAGGGAATTTAGATATATTTGCAACTTTCTTTCTCCTAATCTGGAGATGATGGACTCAAATCCCATTCATATAAGTTACTTAATATTCCATACTTCCATGTGGTATCAATTGCATGAGAAAGTTCTAGAAAGGCAGCAATTAAGTGATTTTTAGCAATAAAGCTTCATGTAAATCGATATTAAAGCCTACAAGAGTATCAATGGTTGACAAATTCTTCCTATAGCTCATCTAGTTGGGATCCAGAAAGAAAAGGAGGATGATTCACATTTTGGAAATAGCTAATTATTTACGGACGATGCCACCTTCACAATCAACGGTATGGGAAGTTCCCAGAATTGCAGGTGGTGGTTTTACCAAAAACCTAACATTATAATTCAATTTAAATGTCAATATTCATTTAAAACGAACATTTGTTGTAGTATATTAAATACTCAAATAGTGGGGCCATATTTCTTCCGGGAAAATTATAAATGCCGCTAGATATTTAGAATTCTTGCCCAATGAATTTAGTGATTTCCTGGATGATCTGCCTCTAAATTTAAAAAAATCTTCTTTTTCAACAAGTTAAATCTTATTTTCTGTCCAAAGTGAACAACATTTACAAATAATAGTATTTTCACATTTAAATGTAAATAACATTTCTTAATAAAAATATTTTCTAACGTGAAAAATAGGGGTATTTTCCTCAGCCCAATTTCAATTTTTTGACTCCACCATGTATACTATAAGAGTTTCACTTAATTTTTGATGATTCCTATCTTGATTTCGGAAAATGCATAACTTTTTCGAAATAAAATAATTCAATTAATTCAAAGATAAACATTTTTCCCATATGCAACGCACTTTCTGCCGGTCACTATATAAATAAACAAAATTTTAAATTTTGACATTTTGGTAGCAATCTCGTTATTACTATACTTTTAAGGTTCAAAACTTGACTGACTTATATGAGCATATATGATCCATGGAAATTAGACTCAAAAAGAGCCGTCTTGGGAAAAAAATTTAACTAGCGATTTTATTACTGAAAAAGGTATACTATGGCATCACTAAAAACATACTTCGATGGAAATTCATGTGGTCCATGGCTTACAAAATGGCGGCCAAAAAATTGTAACTTTTTTCAGTTTTTCCAGTTTGTCTTGAAAAATAAGGGTTGTATGAAAAAATGTTTTAAACAAAAGTTATAGATAATTGAAAAACCTATCGATTGATGTAATTAAAGTTGTAGATGGCGCCACTAGTTATCGAAATATAATTTTTTTTCTAGGAAAATTCAATTTTTTTTTATTTATAATTAAATGATATTTATTAATTAATTATCGCTTCAGAACTCTAGAAAATGATAGATATTTTTGACCCAAAAATGTGTGTTAAGTCCGAAATTTCTGAGTTGAATAGTTTCCGAGAAAATCGAGCTCAAATTTGAAAATTCGATGTCGATTATTATCCTTCCTATAAAAGATACAGCAACCAGGTTGACAGCAATTTGTTTGAAATGACGTATATTTTCAAGATATATTTTCAAAATTTTTTTTTATTTCCGTCGAGAAAATTGCGAAAAACAGTTTTTTGCACTCGAATACATTCTGTGGGTAGTTTTCAGGGGTCCATAGATCTTACAGGGATGTTTTTCGTGAAAACGAAATTTTTTTTGATAAACTACAAGTATTCAATAATGTCTTCTGTAAATTTTAGCCCTTAATATTTATAAACCGCGATGTTGCGAATTTTTTTAAAAAAAAAGGTAAATTTTATCATAAAACAATTTTTTTTCCACAGATCGGAAATGATATATCTAAATCTAATAGATGTATTAAAATAATCGTAAGTACACTGACAAAAAAGTTCTTGCAATTTTTCGAGTACAAAAAACTATTTCGCAATTTTCTCGACGGAACATCTAAAAAAAAAATTTTTTGAAAATATTTCTTAAAAATATACGTCATTTCAAACAAATTGCTGTCAATCTGGTTGCTGTTTCTTATTAGGAAGGATAATAATCGACATCGAAATTTCAACTTTGAGCTCGATTTTCACGGAAACTATTCAACTCACAAATTTCGGATTAAACACCCTTTTTTGGGTCATAAATATCTATCATTTCCTAGAATTCTGAAGTGATAGTTAAGTAATAATTATCATTTAATTATAAATAAAAAAAATGGAATTTTTCGGGAAAAAAATTATATTTCAATAACTAGTGGCGCCACCTATAACTTTAATTATATCAATCGATAGGTTTTTCAATTATCTATAACTTTTGTTTGAAATATTTTTTCATACAACCCTTATTTTTTAAGATAAACTGGAAAAACTGAAAAAAGTGACCATTTTTTGGTCGCCATTTTGTAAGCCATGGGCCATATGAATTTCCATCAAAGTATGTTTTTAGTGATGCCAAGATATATCCTTTTCAGCCATAGAATCGCTAGTTATATTTTTTTCCCTACAAAAGTTTCATTTCCATGGACTGACATATTTCACTTAAAAATATTGGACCAGGTAGTAAAAACGAAATTATATTCAAAAATCAGTCTTCGATATGTTAATTTTAAGTCACTATTCATTTTCGTAATGTTTTTTTTTTTTTTAAATCTGCACAGACATATATTTTATTAAAATAAACAAGTTTGTCCTCACATTGCTTCGAAGTTTAAAAGACAGAAATATTTCAAATGATGTATTTCTAGATTGTACATCCGTTTTCCTACATTGTATTTTCCTATAAAACAAACAAATTGTATGTTCGAGACATTTTTATTGAATATCTGTCTTTGTCAGAAGTGGTAAATATATAGAGCAGAATATCTATCTAAAAAGCTGTGTATTGACATCCGTCCGAGGACTCAACGCTTGTTGGTTCTTATGGTCACTGTATTATGTAAATGTGTAAAATTCACACAATAAAAAATATTACATTGTATTCAAAGTGAAAATAAAAATAGTTATTTTGTAGCTATTGAATGTGATTGACGTTTATATTGAATACAAATGCGTTTTGCTTTGAATAACATGTTATTTTTTATGGAAATACGAAGAACCTAAAATAAATTGTATATTTTTTCCTACTAATTTTCCGAATAAATTATTTGATTTAGTGTGAAAAGTTACTGATTGATACAAATGTTCCACTTACTATTATTTAATAAAATAAATAACGAATGCAAGGAAGAGTTAAAGCCATAATAATTGTATGTCCTTTCTTAGTAAAATAGAAAATCAAACAATCATTTCATTGGATAATATTGTTACCTACGATTAAACAGGTCTACAAAAAATAGGGTCATGATTATTTTTAGGTAGCTGCGTAGAATCTTAATTACATATTTAGTAGTTTGTTGAATTTTAATTGCTAATAAGAAGCACGGGGTGATTTGGAGCTGGTTTGGGGATGTATGATGATCAAAGGAGAAAGAAATTTACATTTTATTGATGAGGTATGATCCTAAATAAAATCTAAAACAATGCGCTGAAAAACCTGGAGTTCTAAACTTGATATAATAAAAACCTTCTGCGTCAGATTCTTCTGATTCTAATAAATCATGTTACTTAATTTCACACGAGCAGTTTGAAGAGTCTGATCTTTTAGAACTAATCTTATTTGATTTCTTTGTGGAGTTTGCGAGTAAGCCTAACAAGTTATAGACACCCTTCAGAACTCTTGAACTTCCTCCCTATTTTTTTTTAATTTGTTTCATCTGTAGCTCTTTGTAGTTCTTCTAATTTTCTCTTTTCTTTTTTTACTTTTGCTTGTTTGGTTACTTTTTGAATATTAACTTACAACTTCAAGAATTATGTATATTTATGATGTTGAAATATCGGTTATTACCTCGCAAACTCTTGATGTTGAGGGCATATTTTAAGATTCTGAGTTGTTTGTAGCATCTGTCACCTCTGTTTGATATTACATGTTGGTCGTTCATCCTTCTCTCGTGAGAATTATTGAGGCTTAGAAAATTCTCACCAGAATCTTGTGATTCTTGTTTGCTATAACACACACATCTAGGAATGCTAATTGATTAACAAATCCAGGTTTAGGAAATGCAATAATTTTTACGATAAATGATTAAAAGATGGTCAGTTCAGTAAGGCTTGGGATAATAGAACTGGAATAGAAAGGGTTAGAAATGAAATATCAAGACTCATAAATATTTTACGCCTTTCCAGGGTTATTAGCTTGCCAGTTGTTGAAAGCTATTTTTAGTTTTATCTTCAATGAGCCAAAGACAATATGAAGCTGGAGTTTATGGGACTTTTGTGGAAGAAATGATCAGTAAATAATTTCATTTTCATGAGAATAATTGGTTGAATCGATCGAAATATATCACAAAACAGGAGTATGAGCCTCTATTTGTGCTATTTATATGTTTTCGATGTTCTTGAATATCTCTAATAATAGCTCGTTTATCACCTGTGACCTGTCAAGTTAATTTGTTAAACTTCTTTGTTACGTTCTAAATTTTATTCGGATGACGTCACATTTTTCTTTATTTTATTACTAATTTCTATGGGATGAGTGTATAACCATTCAGTAAGCCAAAAAGACATGTGCAGATGACACATGACAAATGTAATGTAACAAGATAGTGATTAGGTCAATCGTTGAATTACTTGGTGACTTCCAGACACATGGAAATAACAAACTGAAAATATATATAGCGCCCATGGAATTTATTAATTTAAAAATTGTGTATGTACCTGAAACTAATTAATTAATTAAAAAGTGTGTAGTCATGTTATGGAGCGAGACAAAAAGTTGCCAGCTATGCGGGTGATCTCTGCCATATCAAAGGATGTCCCCGACACATAAAAGTATGTCGACTCTATAATAATTTTCTTACGGTCAAAAGTTTTTTTTCCACAAGGAGGTCAGCAATACCTTTTATAGATCAGTATATAACAGCTAAATTTCGTAGTTGATAGTAACTTTCTTTTCAGTCGCTTGATTGATACAGTATCGTTGGTTTACTGTTCAGGACATACAGAAAATGGCACTAAAATAGACAGAAAGTGTGCACCACAAACTAAAAGAAAAGAGGAAAGTCTAGGAGAAGTTGGAAACAAGAAATTGAAGAAATGAAAGAGAAGATATAGAAATGGATGGCGTTTAGATCTAAAGAAAGTTCAGACAACATTATAATTAAATATTGTTCCACAAATTGATGAACGAACAATTAGGAAAAAATTATATATTTAAAATTAATATTAGCCTTTTTAAGAAATATACCATAAGAGTATAACTAAACCACTTACATAAAGAAGAGGTTCTGTATCCAAATAATAAGATAACAATTATAGAAAATCTGCTTTTAAAAAAAATTAAAAAATATCAACTTTTCATGAAGAAAACAGGAAGCAAGATTACAAACAGAGAATTGGGCGTCATTTACTCAGCATTATTTGTAAGAAATAAAAATGACATATTGATTGCTTACCGGTGTTTTAGTTTAACTAAATAAAATTACCTTTAAAATTATAAAGTATTGTTACAAAGGACTAGGTGAAACTTTTTGATACGCCCTTGTATGAAATATTATATCGATGCGTCATAGTATTTCTAGATACTTCTCAACTTTTATGCTAGTAATTTGTAGATTTGTATAGTGGGTTCTATAGGCATATAAATAGGAATAGGATAAGGTAATTTAGATAGATGTATCTGAATAATGAAGGTATTAAGAAATAATAATTAGATAGTTATGATTTAGCAATAATGGAGGACAAAATAAAATATGAAACATGTTGAGGAACAGAAAAAAAACAATCAATGTATACGTTCAACTAAGTCCAATCGAGCCAACAATGAGTCAGCCATTTTAAGGACTTAGTCCAGGCACCAGCAACAGAAAACAACGTAGACGAAAACCAACAAGAAACCACAGAACTAACAGATGATAACATCGGGGAAACAGAGATGTACCTGACAATTAAGATATTAAAAAACAGAAAAAAATCACCTGGTACCGACCAAATTACAAATGAGATGCTAAAGTACGGAGGCCCCAGCCTTGTCACAAAGCTCACTGTTCTATTTCAAAAAATACTCCGCACAACGTCAGTACCCAAGGAATGGCGGAAAAGCATCACAATTCCGATCCACAAAAGAGGATCAAAGAAACAACCCGATAACTACAGGGGAATCAACCTACTGAACAGTTCAGTCAAATTGTTAACCAAAATACTGTCACAACGGATCGTAGACAAGTTAGGGACGTGCGAAGAACAGCAAGGCTTCCGGAATAACCGCTCTACTATCGACGGTATATTTATTATCAGACAGCTGGTTGAAAAATCTATCGCATACCATAAACTGCTGTTCATTTGTTTTTTGGACTTTACACAAGCGTTCGACCGAATCAAACTGGAACACATAACAGAACTACTGCGAAGAAAACAAGTAAACGAAGAAATCATACGCACAATATGCGAGCTGAATTCCAAAAACACCATGGTAATTAAAACAAATAACACTCTAACAGAGGAAATCCCACTATCTATAGGAATAAGACAGGGTGATAGCCTAAGTCCAACACTTTTCAATGTAATCATGGACGAAATCATTGATGAGGTAAAAAGTACAAATATTGGGTACCCAAGAGACACAACACCGTTCAGATTATATGCTTTGCAAACGATGTTGCTTTGACAGCAGATAGCGAGGACAACTTACAAAGAATGCTTTTCCATTTCAATCGAATAGCCAAACAGTATAATATGAAGATATCTGTGGAGAAAACCAAACTAATGGTTGATGACAAACATATCGAACAGGTTGGGCAGTTTAAATACATGGGAGCACATATAACAAGTAACAGGGCAGTAACGGAAGAAGTACGCACACAAGCCAACAAAGCAGCCATGATATCAGGCCAACTAAGAGACATAATCTGGAACAATAAACATATGACGGTTGAGAGCAAAGCAAGAATTTACAAGGTCTGTGTAAGACCGATACTGACCTACGGCGCAGAAACAAGAAATGAAACAACAAAGACAAAACAAATTATGAGAACCACAGAAATGAAAACGCTGAGAATGATCACGAGAACAAGTTTAAGAGATAGAATAAGAAACGCAAAAATACGCGAGGACAGCGGAGTGGGGGATGTTGTGAAGTGGGTTCGAAACCGTCGTAGGCAGTGGAGAGATGACGTGGAACGAATGGACGATGACAGACTAGCAAAAATCGTGATGAGAAAGAAACCAAACACCAAACGGCCGCCTGGACGGCCTCCCAAAAGATGGAGAGACAACTGTATTTCGACCTCAAACGAGAATTGATGAGGCATTGTGTAGATAACAGAACTTGGTTCTACCTAGAAGAAGAAGAAAAAGAAGAAGAAGAAGTAATTTATTTAGCATTGGAAGTAATTGAGTGAAAAGTGTTGTGTTTTATTATTTGAACCCAGTGAGCGCTTTAAATTGATAAAATCGTAACAGTATTTAAAATTTCCATCCTTAGGTGACTACCTGGTTTAATAGATTTTACAAACGACTAAAAAAATAACCCACATAAAAATATCAATTTATTTAGAAATAAATGCTTTAACGTTAAGTTGCAATAACGCCCTATTTGATTAGTAAAACACGCAAGTTTTGAATAGCGCCACATAAAAAATTTACATATTTATCGGTAAGCACCTAAATGAAGTATTAAAGGAAATTTCTTTCGGGAAATTTATTTATTCAGAAGGTTTTCTATAGGTTTTTGGGTTTATTAAGGCTGATTCCTTAAACCTAAATACACAAAAGCCCTTTTTTAAATAGAACGGGAATTCTCAGGGAAATTATTTTCTTTATAAGGCAAATTCTATTTGGTTAAAGGATAAAATGATGTTTATAACGAAATTCCAAATTAGGTACAGAAAACATCCGTATATTCTGAAATATTCCTTAAATCAAGACTTAGTGAAATTTAATTTTGTCGCTATGCTAAAGTAAAAGCATTGACTAAATAAATACAAGACTGTTACTCCAATGCTATAATTTTGACGCTCATAAAATCTTTGCATATCCCTTCTTGCTAACTAAAAAGTTCAACTCCTCCTTAATACCTCGACAAAATACACGGTTGTCACTTCTTGGCGACCTTTTATTGAAACCACAACGTTACTAATTCTAACTCACTTCACTAATAAGGTGCTACATGATTTTATAGAAAGACAAGTGCAAAACTACAAACTAAAAGATGACCTAAATATATTTGTTCTTTGAGAAAAGAAAACCTCTATAATAATGGTATAATGTAGGCCTATTGTTAAAATAATGCTCACACTTATGGTATGATAAAATCTTAGTTTTTGAATATTTTTTCGAAATATGACGACGCTGCACGCCTCTTCGGCAAAAAGACCTCTTCGATGTATTCTTCTTCTTTAGGTGCCGTCCTCGTTCCGAAGTTTGGCTATCATCAAAGCTATGCGTATTTTTGACACTGCAGATCTAAACAGTTGGCAATTGTTGCAATTGTATCATTCTCTTAAGTTCTTTATTATTTTTCCCTGGATAATTAATTGCAACAACTGGTATTTATCTCCCCTCATAACATATCCCAAGTATTGCAATTTGCGTTCTTTAATAGTAAGTACTACTTCTTTCTCTTTCCGCATTCTTCGCAAAACCTCCACATTTGTTACTCTCTCTGTCCACGGTATTCTTAATATTCTACGGTACACGCACATCTCAAATGCTTTCATCCTCTTGGTATCAATCTTTTTCAATGTCCACACTTCCATTCCGTAGTAAAAAACTGACAGCACGTGACATCTCACAAAGCAAATTTTAAGTTTAAGGTTTAAATCTCGTGCGCAGAACACCTTCTTCATTTTAATAAACGTAGCTCTAGCTTTTTCCACTCTGATTCTGATTTCTTCAGAGCCATTGTTATTTTCGTTGATAACAGTTCCCAGGTGAGTATATTTTCTCACACGTTCAATTTTTTGATCATGCACGGTTATATCAGGGAAGTTTTGTGGTGATTTAGATACCACCATTATTTTTGTTTTACTAATGTTAAGTGATAATCCATATTCTTCACTGCATTCTACTATTTTGTTAATTAGTATCTGAAGATCCTCCGTAGTTTCTGCAATTACAACCGTGTCATCGACACATCTCAAGTTGTTTATTGGGATGCCATTTATTTTAATACCTATATTTTGCTCTGAAAGTGCTCTGTTTACGATATCCTTTGAGTATAGGTTGAATAAGATTGGTGAAAGTATACATCCCTCTCTTACGCCTTTCTTAATCTCGAGTTCCTCAGTTGTCTCTTGCTCTATTCGAATAATCGCTTTCTGGTTATAGTAAATCTTGAGAATAATCCTGATGTCTCTTTTATCCAAGTTTTTTTCTACCAGCAGTCTCATTAGATGATCGTGACGTACTTTATCGAACGCTTCATTGTAGTCAATGAAGCACATATACATATCTTGGTTCATATCTAGACATCTTTGGCACATGACGTTAAGTGCAAATAGTGCTTCTCTTGTTCCAAGCCCGTTTCGAAATCCGAATTGAGTATCACCAATATCCACATCTAGTTTTCTGTGAATTCTTGTGTGAATCACTTTAAGGAATAATTTTAACGTGTGTCCCATTAGGCTCATTGTGCGATGGTCAGTGCACTGTTTTGCGTTTGTCTTTTTTGGTATGGTGACAAAAGTTGACAGGAGCCATTCTTTTGGTCTTTCTCCTGTTTTGTAAATGCAGTTAAAAAGGTCGAAAAGAATATTCACTGATTCACCTCCCACAAGCTTGAGAAGTTCCGATGTAATCCTATCTGGACCCGGTGATTTACCATTCGATGTATTGTGGTTGCCTAACTTAACCTATAACGAGACCACTGCTATAAGATCTCGCAAAATATCAGGGATATTTTCTGTAAGGCATTGTCTGCTCTCGCTTTTGCAAACTCTATTTTACTAGATTGTCCGCCAGTTTAGTTTCAGTTGGATTATCTAGCAGGATTTATTTCGTTTGTGTTTTGAGTTCAGTGGTGCAAAGTGAAAGATTGAATTACAAAGTTTTTATTATAAACAGTAATATAGTTTTTTTTGTAGTAAATAAATTTTGTCCTTTTAGGGCGCTTTATATAAGTTTTGATATTTATTTTTTAAAATATTTTTAAATTTTTCTTACTGGTAAAATTTCATGGGTCATTTGGGTTCGCCTTTGACTTCTTTCATTCTGTAATATGTTAGAATATGCCAAAAAATATCCAATATGCATTTTTTTACGTCATGAAATGCATTTTTATATAATGTATAATTTATAAAGCTGATTTTTAAAAAAAAATGCATATTAGTATGTTTACGAAAAGAGATTGATACAAAATAAAAACTTATACCCGTTTTTCATATTTACTCCCCAACACGGCAGCACTGCATTATCTCATGTCTTGTGTTTTTTTTAATACTATTTACTATAACAAAATTTATTGAATGTGTTGGATTTAATACTAGAAAATTTATCATCTTGCGCTCCCGCCAAAAATAGTAAAAATAGTTACCAAGCTGCCCATAAGTAGTGAAAGTCTTGTGTTTATTTAGTCGATGGTAAAAGTTAGTGTATAAATCGCCATACCGGGACATATCATTCGGTAGTGGATACTTTTAGAACAGTTATAGTTCTTTATTAGAAATTTGATGACGCTGTGATGTTTTTATTTCATAAAACTCATTTTTTAATGCAAAACACTTCAAAAACTACAAGATAATTGTTCCTAAGCAATGCACAATCACTTGTTTCTATCACGCCACAGTAAATATTTTTGTTAAGTATTCTTCGTATTGGAAAGGAAACTTACCTTCTTATTGTCGCGAAACTTCAGCCATCCAGCGATGACGGTCTGATCAGGAGTTCCGGGAATTTCAGTCACAAGATCTCGATCGTCTATTTCCCCATCCGAATCCGATAATATTTCGATGTTGTGGCTTCTTATACTTCTTGCAGGACTACTGCAACAAGATTGTGTCAGTCTTCTGGTTGGAAGTGGTGAATTGTATGCACTTTCACACATTTTGATAATATCTGAAAAAAATTGGTTACTTTAATGCAACGGCTTACATAAAAGTGTAGAGCACCTCCCTAGAAGAAGAGTCAAAAATGCTTTGAAAATAGGGAAGCGTAATGATTAGAAAATAACACGAAACTATTGAAATAATAATAAATCAAAGAAAAGCGAAATATTGGGACAAAAGAGGTGTTAAAATTTCATAGCCAATAATAAATGAAGGTATAAATTCATTTACATTATTAATAATTTCTAGAAACAATTATATTTAGAAATTTAACAGCCAGATTCACTAAGAGGATTTAAAATTTAAGCCCGATTTAGTTCCATGCAATTTAAATCTTCTAGTCGGCCAGTTTTGTTTTTCTTATGATATTGTCACAACTTATATTATATATACAGGGTGTCCAAGATAAGGATCCTAAGCATGGGGATCTCGGAAACAGTTGGAGATACGAGGTCGGTTAAATTAGAGAAAAGTTGCGCAATTTAGTGCTAAATTAAACGCAGTTAAAAAAATTTAAAAATTTCAAACACTTCCGGAGATTTCCGGAAAAAAACGAAATTTGGCAAAATCGTTTTTAATTTTTGCAGGCTTTATTTAAAGAGATATCCGAAAATAAAAGGTAGATTCTCATTGCCACTTTTTATTTTTTATAATTTGGTCTAAACAAAATTTAAATCCGACGTTTCGTTTCTGAGATACCATCATGAACTTTCATTTTTTATATGGAACAAAAAAAAGTATCCCATGTATTTGATAGCATTTTTTATTACAAATTCAACGGTGTATCACACTTGCATATCAAGTGTGTAGTTCATTGGCTTTTATAAAACTGATATACCTTTCTCTCTCGCTCTCACGGAGCTCTTATGGAAAGTACTTGAACTACGTATTCGATATGCAAGGGTGATACACCGTTGAATTTGTAATAAAAAATGCTATCAAATACATGGAATACTTTTTTTTGTTCCATATAAAAAATGAAAGTTCATGATGGTATCTCAGAAATGAAACGTCGGATTTAAATTTTGTTTAGACCAAATTATAAAAAATAGAAAGTGGCAATGAGAATCTACCTTTTATTTTCTGATATCTCTTTAAATAAAGCCTGCAAAAATTAAAAACGATTTTGCCAAATTTCGTTTTTTTCCGGAAATCTCCGGAACTGTTTGAAATTTTTAAATTTTTTTAACTGCGTTTAATTTAGCACTAAATTGCGCAACTTTTCTCTAATTTAACCGACCTCGTATCTCCAACTGTTTCCGAGATCCCCATGCTTAGGATCCTTATCTTGGACACCCTGTATATATATATATATATATATATATATATATATATATATATATGTTTATGTAAGGATATTAAGGATAACGACCTTGAGATAAAGCCTTGAAATCAGGGGCGGATACAGCCTCTCTCTACAAAAGTATAGTATGGAAAGCGAAAGCAAGTTTTCGACGGGGGGAGGACGGGGGGGGGGGGGGGGTAGACATCAGCAACACTCCCATTTCTAGTGTAAAAGGCAGTGTCGGGTCTAATTTTCTGAATTTCTGAATTCTTGGTGAGGGGGGGCGATCTCAAGAAAAACCAAGTTATCGACATGGGGGAGGATGCGGGCAACATACACATTCCTAGTATAAGACCCCCCCTTGGATCCGCGCCTGCTTGAAATATGTAAGAGAAATAGTTTTATCACGAAAATAACTAAAGTTATCTATTTTTGCCAGTTCGGTAATAGAAGAAGAAGATAATTTTTTTTATGCTCGTATTTTTAGGGTTTAAAACTTACTTGACTTATTGGTGCTCTTGTCAGTTTAAGTTCTCTATTATCAATTTAGGGAGGTTTAAAATTTGAACCATATTATTGATTCCGGTTGTAAAAGACTTGAAATAATTTTGGCATTATACCTTTCTAGATGGCTACTACAGTTTCTTTTTACGTGAGAAAACAAAAAAAAATTGCCGCAATAATCTCACTTCAAATTGAAGTTATTGATTTTTGTTGGAAGTGTTTGTATTCTAATAAATTTAACTATTAATATTTTGGAAATAGTTTTACTAATGGAGTATACTATTTACCATTTACTAATGGTGTATACTGTTCTCCTTTACTATACGAAAAATAATCTAAATTTGTGGGAGATTTAAAACAACTAAAACATTCCGGATGTTCCATTTAAAAAAATTATAAGTTATGTCGTCATTTGACAGTTGTTGACGTCCCAGACATATTGAAGGTTCTGAAGGTTGTAGAAAACCCGGATCGGCTATCACGTTACGTTCACCCTTAATTAAGTCATTCCAGAATATTTGTCCAACCCTGTATATTTTTTTTATGGCGACTATCGGATTATATGAGTTTTTAAGTTATCTTTAACAAAAAATGAAGTAATCTTAACCTTAAACTTTCGTTGTCAGTATAAAAAAACTTCAAAATTTCCTTAAAATTTACGATTGTTTTTTAATTCTCCTCTGGACGCTTCTACCTGTTTGACCCATGTAAACTTTATTAGAGTATTTGTAGTTCAACTCAAATTGTCCATTATTTTTGTTATCTATCTTTATGTTTTTTATAAATTTTCCTATGCAATTCTTGTTGTTTTTCTATTTTGACACTAGTTTGTCGGATGAAAGTAATTAATTTAAAAATGTTTAGCGCATCTTTTATTATATAATATAACATATTAATGGATTTTTTATATATATTTTTTAACATTTTTTTATTTTCTGTAAATTATAACGAATATTAATTGCTATTTATTTAATACTACTTTATTTCCATTAAAAATTGATTTTGTGTAACGGAAGTCACGAATGTTGTGAGTCTAGTACCAATAATTCAAATTGATTTTTTGTTTTAACAGAGGGCACCACTCAGTTTTGGAAGATTATTATCTGAGAAAAAGTTAGAGAATAGTCACTGGTTGGAAACTTCAGTAAGACATAACAATACAGTTATCAAAAGTTATATTGATATGCAAAAAATATAATTTTCATCAGTTTCGAAAGAAACTTTAAGAAATATAATTAATTTAGAACCACAAATGTTATGAAAGTTTATCCAGACAAGGGATTTAAAAATTCTTTTTCGAGATAGCCTCACATTTAACAAATTAAACTATTAGATTCCTGGAGGTGAATCTCAACAATACGAAGTAAATGCGTAGTGCCGTATATCAGACAAAATTGAATCTGGAAGAGTAGTTATAGGAGATAAGCAAGTGCAAGAAATGCAAATATAGGTTCATTGCAAACCACGGTAAAACGGCCGAAGCAATCTTGCATAGGAACAGACAATGAGAACAGATAATAAGACAGCTTAACGGAATATTGTGGGACAAGGACAAATCAAAAATTAACAAACAGAGAATCCACAACACTGTTACCGAGAGCATTGTCACAAACAGTAGTGAAGTATGTCCACTTAAGGAAGGAACAATGCAGGTACTTGGGATTACAGACATGAGTTTTTGAGAAGGTATGGTCGTGTATAAAAAACAGGAGACAATAAACTTCCCAAATTGTACTAAGTTGGACAATACATAGTTTTCAATATATAGATTGAATAGGTTCTCTGTGGAACACGCTTTATTATTAATGAAATAATGGGACTTAAATGATTTGTTTATGAAGCAAAGTATCATTAATTTTCAGTTTGTGGTTGTCGGATTTGCATTGTCATTATTTTTATTTATTTTTACGACGTTTCGATTAGGTTGTATCTCTAATCGTTATCAAGTATAAACTATAAAAGTACTTCAAAATTTCCTTTGAATTGATGGTTGCATAATTAGAAATCATTTGAATAGTTAAAGTTTACGTTTTTCTTAACAAAACTAGATTAATGTTAAAAATAATTCTCAAAACTTATAAATTTATATAATCATTAGAAGAATGTACTAATAAAATCTTGATTACCCATAATTCGATATTTGACAAAGCTAGAATATAGAAAATCATATTATATTTAATACGTTTAACTTAAATAGAGTGAAAATTGTGTTTTACTAAGTTGTGGCACTTCATTACTTGACAATCAACTAAATCGAACTAATTTAAAACTGTTTCTATGAGAAATATGAAAATAAAGGACATGTCAGCATCTTAAATTAGGTCAATATTTACCTCTTCTAAACACAGTTTTATCTATTTATAAAAACAGACAATCTGGCCTTGTATTTAACAGGAACAAGGTAGCTTCCACATCAAATCAAGTATCTAAAACAGGGGATAAAACAGGAGCGTTAATATCATTACATAATGCCCCGAGGTTATAAAGTGTGAGATAAGGGTAAGACGGAGTGAATTTTCAGAGTTTTGAGCTAAGGAACATTTTGAGGTTGATTGGCGTATGGGGAAGAAAAGATAATTTTATTGGTTTATTGTGACCTGGGGAATTAGGGTTGCTGTATTGCTCTGCAAGGAATAACGTTTGACCTAAATAAAGTGTGGGAAAAATTTAAACTGTATTTTAACACTAGCTAGTCTGAACTTATTATAAAGAGTATATCATTATTTCGATTAAGTGAAAGCTAGGAAAACGATTTTTTTAACGTTTGTTTCAAGGTTGGAGAGAATGTTGAAGATTGACTAAAATGTGGTTGTCGGACTTGCATTGTCTTTACTTTTATTTATTTTTACGACGTTTCGACTAGGTTGTTTCTCTAATCATTATCAAGTATAAACTGAATGTTTTGTCGTAAGACTACGAGCTTATATAGGGAAAGTGTCCTTTGAAGTTTCTCTTCACTGTACACACATCGATGATTTGATGTTAAAAGTAGTGGTTGCCAAAGATTAGGTATCTCAACACTTGGTTTACTGAAGATTTCATTATTGTTTTTAATGTAAGCTGCTTCTATAAATTTTCTTTTTTTCATGTTGGGTTCAATATATATTGCCGCAGCCTCTGACCATTTTATATGGTGTTGTTTATCCCAGGCGTGTTCTGCAATACCTGATCTTGACGTTTCTCCTTTTTGTGTATAAGTTTTGTGTTCCTTAACTCCAACTTCTAGTTTTCGTTTGGTTTCTCCGACATACATTTCACCATACTCAGATGAAACTTTGTGAACACATTCTTTCTTATCACTAGTTTTTGGTTTTGTTTTTGTTAAAAGAGGTCTAAGTGTATTTTCTGATCTCTAGGCTGTTTTTATATTATAACTTCTGGCAATGTGTCTTATTTTCTCCGAAGTTCCCTTAATGTGCTTAATTTTCAGTAAAGGACAAGTTCTACGCTCAGGATGGCGGGCTTCCGATGGGTTCTTCACTCTCTCCAATCATCGCTAATATATACATAGAATAGTTCGAAAATCATGCCATAGAAACGGCAACAGTAAAACGAAAGTCTGGTTGAGATATGTCGATGATACCTTCATCGTATGGAAGGGCAATGATCAAGAACTTAATGATTTCTTGAAACATCTGAATATCATTCGACCTACAATTAGATTTACCATGGAAAGAGAGGTAAATGATCAATTGCCCTTCCTAGATGTCATGGTGAACCGTTCAATCGAAACTATTAAAACTTCAGTATACAGAAAGCAACACAAACTGGACCATATCTTAATCATAGTTCTGTTGTAACAAAACGGGGAATTATACACAACCTCTATAATCGCGCTATATCTACATACAATAATTCTGATTCATTGGAAAAAGAGGTAGCAAATATTAAATCCAATTTACAACAGAATGGTTATTCTTTAAAAGTAATTGACGATATTATAAATAACATTAGAACAACGAACACTGGACAGCAAGAAACACATTCCTTCTTCACAATTCTGTACATTAAGGGAACTTCGGAGAAAATAAGACGAATTGTCAGTAGTTGTAATATAAAAACAGCTTTTAAATCAGGAAATACACTTAGAGCTCATTTAACAAAAACAAAACCAAAAACTAGCGATAGGAAAGAATGCGTTTACAAAGTTCCATGTGAGTGTGGTGAAATGCATATTGGAGAAATCAAACGACTACTAGAAGTTAGAATTAAGGAACATAAAACTCATACACAGAAATGAGAAACGTCGGGATCAGGTATTGCAGAACACGCCCTGGGATAAACAACACCACATAAAATGGTTTGAGGCTGCGGCAATACATATAGAACCCAACATGAAAAAAAGAAAATTTATAGAAGCAGCTTACATTAAAAACAATGATGGAATCTTCAGTAAACCGAGTATTGAGATACCTAATCTTTGGCAACCACTACTTTGTAACATCAAATCATTGAGGTGTGTACAGTGAAGTGAAACTTTGCGCTTCAATGGACACAGTCCCTATATAAGCTCGTTGTCTTAAGACAAAACATTTGATTTATACTTGATAACAATTAGAGATACAACCTAATCGAAATGTAGTAAAAATAAATAAAAATAAAGGCAATGTAAGTCGGACAACCACATTTTCGACGATTTTTTTTATTCTCCTTATTCCGATATCGTACAATACGATTCTCGCCTTAGTTTTCCCCGTTTTTTTCAGTAAATTTAAAAAAGACATTGTTTCATTCAAGCCTATTTTTATTTCTTGAAAAATACCGAACTTTTTGTTTAGTATTGATATATTTCAACTATTGTTGCACAAAACCAAGCAAAAATTACATTGGTAAGCTTTGTTGATACTTTTATTGCTCAAAAAGCTCAATGTTTTTGCGACATTCCCAAATGTAAAATGTTTTGGTGTAATAAACTTATTTTTAAACAAAAATATAAATCTGGTCCATCTCGATCAAATCTTATTTTTGTAAGTGTAAAACTAATCCTAATCAACTAAAATTTTTGATTGGTTCAGGTTAATTCTGGTTAATTCAGGTTTAGCTTGGTTAAACTCACATGCTATGTTTTAAAACATTAGGTATAAGAGTGAATTTTATTTAGAAGCTTTTTCTTATTACCTTTTAAATTTTTTATGGCAGTTTTAATTCGCCTTAAAGTTATTTAAACTCTTAAAATTTTCTTATTTTTTCTACTTGACAGAAGCAAAGGTTTTAAAGAAACATTAGGCATTCCATCGAGGAGAATTTAATTTTCCTTTAAAATGCGGAGATAATATTTAGGGGAGCAACGTTTTAAAAGTTTAAAGTATCCACCTGAAGGCTCGACTCCGCTTTTTATTTAATTAAGTGTAAAGATGATTATATTTAAATAGAGAAAATGAGGGGATTAAGTTGGAATGGAGCCTCAAGAAATATGTTACGGATTATTGAAGACATTTTCGAAATTATGATGTACAAAAGTGGCAAGAAAGTTGAAATATATTATGAGTTAAATATTTTAATTAAAAATTCAAATATAAAACCAAAATATTACCTTTTATCATTTAAATAGTGGTATATAATATTACAAAATTCTATCAATCTGTAGTATTCCAGAAGAGTGGAGGAACAGCCTGACTATACCCATCTTCAAAAAGAGAAATAAGAATGACCCCAACAATTATAGAACAATAACACTACTAAACAGTAGAAACAAATTATTAACAAAACGAGTAAAATTGCAATAAATGAAGAACAACACGGGTGTAGACAGAACAGATCGACAGTTGATGCGATTTTCATTATCCGACAGACTATTAAAAAATCGATAGAATACAATAAACCTCTTTTCATCTGCCTAGTGGATCTTAAAAAAGCGTTTGAAAGAGTTCGACTTAAAGACGTCTTGCAAATAATTCAGGAAAATGGCATTAACCACAACTATATTACGGTAATTGAAGAGCTAAATAAAAACAATAAGAAACGCATAAAGACACAACAAGCAGTAGCAGAGGAAAAACCTATCATGACGAGAATACGACAAGGCGACAGTATGAGTCCATTTCTCTTTAATTTAATTATGGACAAGATAATTCAAAATGTAAAAGAAGTCAATGGAGGATACAAAATGGGACGAAAATCTTTAAAAATCTCATGTTTTGCCGACGACGCCTTACTGTTAGCAGAAAATGATGTGCAACGACTACTATACCGATTCCAGACCACATCAAAAAATTTAAATATGGAAATATCTACAGAAAATACCGAAATGATGGTAATTTCAAAAGATCCTGTTAGATACAAATTGGTGGTGAAGAACCATCCTATCAGACAAAGCATGTCTTGATTGAGATACTTGGGAGTTGATGTATCAAGCAATAAAAATCTATACCAGGAAGTCAGAGCACAGGCTAACAAGGCCTCAAGGATATCAGGATGCCTGAGGGACATAATCTGGAAAAATAAGTATATGTCCACAGAAAGCAAAGTACGCATCTACAGAACTGTGATAAGACCAGTACTAACTTATGCATCGGAAACTCGAGCCGAAACATCTAAAACAAAAGTATGCTACGAACGGCTGAAATGAAAACGTTAAGAACAATCAAAGGAGTAACCCTGTGGACAGAATGGGCGACGATCGATGGGCAAAATGGGCTAAGAACGAGATACCAAACATCAACATCACAGGAGGCTTAATATAGCAGAAAAACAAGACGTCGTCTTAAATAAAAGAGGAAGAAGAAGAAGAAAGACACATTTTATTTATAATTTTCGTTAATGTTTGAAAACTCTCATACTTGTGTTTTTCTTCGCATTTACAAGTAGTAACAATTTGATGATTTTGTTAAATCTATTGGGATTTGCTTATTAAATACTCTCTCTTCAATCCCCAAGTAATAAAATATATTCCATTAAAGCTATGTATATGGGGTAGACAGGTAAATTCCCCAACAGTTAGATTTAAAGTGTTTGTGTTGATCTTTTTGACGTATACATAGGCGTAATTTAATATAGAACTGATTCTATTTAATTAGAAAAAGTTACGCGATTAAGTTAGAACTGAGCATCAAGGATGATATTACGTATTATTGAAGATGTATTTGACACTATTAAATACGACAAAAAAGTTTAAATATTTCATGAGTTCTGGTTGCGTCCAAATTTTATTTCGTAAAGTAAAAAAGTATAATGATGGAACACCACCCTATATGTACTAATAATGACACAACTATGGTAATTGTTCGAACACTGGCAATTTCGAATTTTTCGCTGATTTTTATGTTCCCCTTATTTCGACGCGGGATAATACGAATGTGAAGTTTTTTTTTTGGCGTTCGCACACACTTTACCTAAAAAAAATTTTTTTAACTTTTACATCATACTTTTCGATTCTCTTGCTTTAAATTATGCTACTTCCACTAAAACATAATTGCACATTTTGGAATGTAGTACATTTTGTATAAAAGTAAATACTAAATTTGGTTAAAATATAGCAAATAACATTACAAATCAAGCTGAAAGAAGATGTGTTAGGAAATTTGGTGCCGAATTGTCGGATTTCGAATTATCAATTTGCATTTGTTCTAATAGCAATTCATTAATTCGCTCCATTTCCATCAGTGGATGTATTCACATTATGCCGTTGTGGTGCTGAAATCACATTCAGCAAACGTACAACTATATGCAACTCCGTGTATAAATGAAGTAAAATGCAAGCAATAAATGCAAGCTTTGTTCCATCATATCCTTTCCGTGTCAGAGGTCGCACAGTTTCAATAAATTGCTACAGCACACAACAATTTATCCTATTCCACCACCATCGAGATGATGGCCTACCTATACCACCATATCGAGAAGAAAGTCAAAACTTACCCTCCCCGCTACAGTGAAACGGCAGAGATACATGTTTCGTCTCTACTAGACTCATCAGGGTAACGACATGCACCTGTTTGTGCAAAGGACAGATCGAAAGGAAGCATGCAATACTAAATGTGGCTTGGCCAACCTCCCGCCATATGGCGTATATATGATTCCTCCATGTGAGATGCAATAGCTGTGGATATATCCACATTATGCCGTTGTAGTGCTGAAATCACATTCAGCAAATGTACTTCGTGTTCTGTAGCAATTTATTCAAACTGTGCAACCTCTAATACGGAAAGGATATGATGGAACGAAGTTTGCATTTACTGCTCGCATTTTACGTCATTTATACATGGAGTTGCATAAAAATGTACGTTTGCTAAATGTGATTTCAGCACTACAATGGAATAATGTAGATATATCCACTGCTATGGCATCTCACACGGAGGAATCCATGAAAGCGGTATAAACATATATTCGTCATACGGCGAAGCCGCGTTCACCGTTGCATGCTTCTTTCCAATCTGTCCTTTGCACAAACAGGTGCATGTCGGTACCCTGATGAGTCTAGTGGAGATGAAACATGTACCTCTGCCGTATCACTGTAGCGGGAAAGGTAAGTTTTGTCTTTCTTTTCGATATGGTGGTACAGGTAGGCCATCATTTCGATGGTGGTGGAATACAATAAATTGTGTTCTGTAGCAATTTATTCAAACTTCTTCGTGCAACTTATAACACAAAAGAATATGATGGAACCAAGTTTGCATTTACTGCTCGCATTTCACTTCATATCACATATATATATATATATATATATATATATATATATATATATATATATATATATATATATATATATATATATATATATATTGAAGGTGTATAACAAAATAAATCACATTTTTAAAAAATATATAGGGTTTTCCATTTAAGAAAAGGAAAGTAGGATTTATTTCTCCGAAACAGCTGACTACGCTACTGAGCCCTACATGAAAAACCTCAACTAAGATACGAGAGGTGCCCTAAAATGCATAATTTTCAAAATCACTCCGTAGCTCCAAAACGAAGTGGTTTATAAAAATTCTGTTAGTGGCATGGTTCGTTTCTTTAAAAAATAGCAAGTGCCACGAAAACCTTATCCTTCTATTTTTACTAATAACTGAGGTAATCGGTCAAATTATCTAAAATTGAACACTCTATACAATTTTATTCAAAATAATAAGCTACGTTTCAATATCTGCAAATTTGTTTTTGTGAAAGCGATGGAATTTAAAGGAATAGATCGGAAAACGCGTGTGAAGTGAAAATAATTTTTCGGGGAGAAAAACTATGTGCCATCACCAAAGATAATTTTAAACTTATATTCTGCTACCTCAAAATAGGGAATTTGAAAAAAATTAGCAAAAAAATCCGGTGTTTCCACTATTCCAAATAATTACCCACAACTATAAAACTACATAAAACAAAATATAATAAGCTTCTGGAAACATATATCTAAAGTCCCCTAACCAAAATTTAATCAAAACATCCAGACGGCATCATAAAATTATTTCCTATAATTTAATCCGTAAACCTATTTATTTTTATTATGGAGACGTAAAGCTCCCCTTTCTAACTCTATAATCGTGAATGTCTCGAATAGATAATAAAAATAATATAAAACTATTCTCCAGAACTATTCTCTGCGATATCTGCTTTGATAAGGCGGACAGAAATGTGAGTCACACGGACCCATAAAAACCACACTTGATTCCAAATGTTTTATATATACGGGGGTAGTTACGAGTATGTTTCTGATAAGATTCACTTTCACGGATAAAAAATGGATCCTTCAAAACATAGCTTGTCAATGATTACGTTTATATTGGTGTCAATCTATAATCATATCTGTAAATGAGGATGACATATAAGCATTTTCGTTTTTTTCTTATGGTTTAATTAGTTAGTTAACCAAAATACTGTCACAATGGATCGTAGACAAGTTAGGGGCGTGCGAAGAACAGCAGGGCTTCTGGAATAACCGCTCTACTATCGACGGTATATTTATTATCAGACAGCTGGTTGAAAAATCTATCGAATACGATAAACCGCTGTTCATTTGTTTTGTGGACTTGACACAAGCGTTCAACCGAGTCAAACTGGAACACATAACAGAATTACTGCGAAGAAAACAAGTAGACGAAGCAATCATACGCACAATATACGAACTGAATTCCAAAAACACCATGGTAATTAAAACAAATAACACTCTAACAGAGGAAATCCCTCTATCCATAGGAATAAGACAGGGTGATAGTCTAAGTCCAACACTTTTCAATGTAATCATGGACGAAATCATTGATGAGGTAAAAAGCACAAATATTGGGTACCCAATGGGACACAACACCGTTCAGATTATATGCTTTGCAAACGATGTTGCCTTGACAGCAGATAGCGAGGACAACTTACAAAGAATGCTTTTCCATCTCAATCGAACAGCCAAACAGTATAATATGAAGATATCTGTGGAGAAAACCAAAGCAATGGTAATTACAAAAGAACCAATAAGATGCAAACTAATGATTGATGACAAACATATCGAACAGGTTGGGAAGTTTAAATACCTAGGAGCACATATAACAAGTAACAGGGCAGTAACGGAAGAAGTATGCACACAGGCCAACAAAGCGGCCATGATATCAGGCCAACTAAGAGACATAATCTGGAACAATAAACATATGACGGTTGAGAGCAAAGCAAGAATTTACAAGGTCTGTGTAAGACCGATACTGACCTACGAGGCAGAAACAAGAAATGAAACCACAAAGACGAAACAAATTATGAGAACCACAGAAATGAAAACGCTGAGAATGATCACGGGAACAAGTTTAAGAGATAGGATAAGGAACGCAAAAATACGCGAGGACAGCGGAGTGGGGGATGTTGTGAAGTGGGTTCGAAACCGTCGTAGGCAGTGGAGAGATCACGTGGAACGAATGGAAAGACAGCTGGATTTCGACCTCAAACGAGGATCGATGAGGCATTGTATAGATAACAGAACTTGGTTCTACCTAGAAGAAGAAGAAGAAGAGGTTTAATTAGTGTAGATCCTCCCTAGTGTTGCAAATCATATCAAAATATAGTTGCACCCACCCTACAAAACATTGCCCACCCTATAAAAATCGATAATATTGAAGAAATATACTGTTTTCATTGTTTTTGTCTTGAGAAAAAGGTTTTTTTTTCGATTAATATAACATATATTTAATATCAATTTAGAAATTATCAATTATAATTTTACAACTAGAAAAATGATAAATATATTTATTTTTAAAATTAAAACACTATTTACATTTGAAATATAATAGAATTATCTACTAGCCAAAGAAAATCATTGAAATTCTATTAGATATTGATGGAATTTTTTTTCCCAGAATACCGATACCCAACAGGATAATGTGAGATTTCAATGGGAACTATTGGGTGCTCTTGATTTGTTTATAAATAACACAGGTCTAGAGAAAAATAATTTTTGTTTGGTGCAAGAAATTCTAGGTTATTCGGTTCACTGGACCTCGAGAGGCCGTAAAAAGTCGTCAAAACATTCATCTATAGATAATTACCAAAAAAAAATTATTTTGACATATTTAACGTCACCATATTCAATTGATTTTTTTTTCTTACTTAGTAATTCCGATATGTCGTCGTCCAGGAGGTGTTCTGTAAATGGCCCGAATACATTTGTGGTGAACATGTGGTATAAAATTTAGAAAACCTATTACAGACTTTGTAAGCAAGACGTATGTTGACTACTTTAATGTAGAGATGAAGGCCCTAAACAAGCAATGGGTTCCAAATATTGTGTGTAAACTATGTAGTGAAGATTTAAGACAGTGGGCAAGCGGTAAACTTAGTCATTTAAAGTTGAGTGAACCTATGATTTGTACTGAACTGAAAAATCATATTGATAAAAGGAAATGGCATACCCTGATCTATCGTCTGTTAAAAGGCCTCGACTGTACGTACACGACGTACCATCTCCTATGAATCAACATCTATCAGATTTGTTGGACACAGAGATGGTGGAAGTTTTTTCGAATGAACATGACAGTGATTTTGAAGTGTTAACGATGCCGTCACTCTTTTCCGAAGATGTCTTAAGTAATATAGTAAGAGACCTTTACCTTTCGAAAGAGAGATCTGAGCTACTAGCATCTGGACTCAAGGAAAGAAATCTTTTATCTCAAGGTACAAAAATTTGATTTTATCGCGATCGCGAGAAATAATTTCTTCCATTCTTTAGTTCAGAAGATGATGTAGTTTCTGTAATAACATTGCTGTTTTATTAACGAAAATGGAACTCTCAAGCTACAAAGTTGATGAATGGAGATTGTTTATGGACAGCTCAAAGGGAAGTTTGAAATGTCTTTTACTAGCTATTGGAAATAAGCATGCAGCTGTGCCTGTTGCTCATTCTACGAAATTATGCTTCTCATAGTAAAATGTATGTACAACTCCTTTTATTGCAGTTTACATCTCTTCTTTCAACGAGGTTTTTCGTCTGTCTATGATTGAATGTGGCTTGGGAGTACTAACAATTCCAGTGGTTTTTTTCTCCTTCAGTATTCGGTACATAGTAGATTTTCCAACTCCTGTCATGTTGGAACACATTTCAACCTAGCTTTTAACAATATTATCGGGATATTGATATCTTAAGGCATCATAAACATTCAATGTAATAAGTTTTTCGTTGAGGAAAAAATTCCCAGGTTTAATGATTTTTGAATACATATAGAGATGGAAGCCATATCTTTTGGGTATCTCACTAATCTCAAATAATATATAAACATTAAGAACAGACTGTAAGGTGTACTTTGCTCACTGACAGAAATTAAATTGAACTATCAGAAATTTTATTGTTGCAGTAAATTTATAAAAGCTTATAATATTTAAATATAATTAGATTTACGACTGGCCTCAGTTACCTGCTGCACTGGAGAAGGTACGTTGGAAGTTTCGGTAACAGTTTTATTACTCTTTCTAGTTCTTGAATAGAGTATAGCCATGTGTATGCTTCCGATCGCCCTTCGCCGCTCCCAAGAGCTTTGAGTTCAGGAAAATAGAACCGATTCTGCCTTTTATATTAGGAATGTGTATGCTGATGGCACTAACCTCCCGTTGACAACTTGTTTTTCTTGCGATCGCCCCTCCCCTTCCCAAGAGCTTTGAGTTCAGGAAAATAGACCCGATTTTGCCTCTTATACTAGGAATGTGTATGCTGCTCGCATCGTCCCCCTATCGGCAACTTTTTTTTTCTTGTGATCGCCCCCCCCCCCTTTTCAAGAGCTTCAAATTCAAAAAAATAGACCCGACCCTACCTTTTACACTAGAAATAGGAATATTGCTGTTGTCCCCCCCTCCCCCCGTCGATAACTTGCTTTCGCTTGCCATACTGTACTTTTCTGATATCACCCCCCATCCCTCAAAGAGAAAGGCTGGATCCGCCCCTGGTCTTGCACCGGTTCAGAGAAAAACATAGAAAACTAACGACAATGAATCAAAATTAACAAGGAAACATCTATATTTTTCACTATGTTTTATATTTTATATTGTTAATGTTTGTCAAAAATATTTATTTTTTAAATATCAATTATTTTATAGCCAACGGCCAATTTATATTTTAAATTTAGCTGCGTCGACAGACTTTCAATTTTACTGCAGAGTTGAGGAAGGCGCCATTTTGAATGAGTACAGTCAATCAACTCCATTACTACAATGATCTCTAATCAGGAGCGGATTCGGCCTCTTTCTTTCAGGAGGATAGCAGGATCATTAGGACTACGAAAAGATCGACCCTATTTGACAGACAGTACAATACGATCAACGAAAGCGGATTGTCGACCGGGGGGGGGGGGGGGGGAACAGCGACATTCACGTTCCTAATACAGTGGGCAGGCTATTTTTCTGAATTTCGAAGCTCGATCCTTGCCTGTCTCTAGTCGGATTGCCGAAATTGAAACCTTACGACAGCTGACCAACTGCCCCCCCTAGGAAGACTCCCTAGCTACGCCAATCATAACACCCATAACACCTCTGCAAGAATTTATATAATTGTTAAATAGGGTATATTTCAGTTTTTCATAATAATATCTTAAATTATTCTTTCTTAAAAGGACCTTAAATTTTTAGATACTTCACTCCAAAAAATGATTTGGTACAGGTGGCTAATTTTTTAATTTCTGTTGCCGATGTAAGTTTACGCTGTATTGCCATATTTTTTTTATCTTAGGGCTTGATAGATAAAGACGGTTGTGTATATATAATTTGATATTTTATACGTAATATGTTAATAATTTATACAGACTACTAAAATCATAGATACATTTATTAAATTAGTAAAATGTTAATTAATTTATATTATTTCCAATAGATAACACATTGCAGCGGCCTAATATTTGTTTAATGGCTGACCATTCTCTCGCCTGATCTCGAATCAGACCCATTACTATGTATATTTATTTAAGTTTAACTGGCTGGACCACTTAGCACACATCGGCAAATCCTCAAGCAGAACATTGTTGAGACGTGAAACTTGGTCAATGGCTTAGTCTATAATAGAGCTTAATTGTCAATCTACAAAGGTATGAAACGGAGCTGTTAATGTTATTCGTGGAGCCCTATTTTTATTTATTAATTATAAAAGTCTAATCAAAATATAAACATATATACAGATTTAGGTAGATTATAGTGAATACGTCATGTTGAATATTTCAAAAATCTCTTGTGAGATGCTTGTCGACAAATCTAGTTTTGATATTTTGTGGGTTCAGTCATTTTATTTGTAACCAGTCGAACTATCAGTTGAGTATAATTATGAAAGAACGATCATACGTGTGATATTTTATTTGATTTGATTAGTTTACACTAGAATCAGGTAACTATATTCTATATTTTTGGGTATAGTCATCGAGTCCAGTAAATTAAATAATTCCCATTTTATGCATGGCATACCTCTAAATTTCCTTTTGTTTTAGGGACAAGATTTATCCAGTTTTGTACAGCCTTATCCAATTTGGTACAGCCTTATCCTACTTTATTTAAGATTTACCTTTATTTCATATTCTACAAGCTTTATGCAAATTTTCTTAGAGACTTTATATCGTTTTTTCTCAAGACCTATTTTATTTTCATAGTTCAGCCCTTTCAACAAAATAATAGCTACATTATTCTTAAAATAGAAGATAGCTGCTTGATTCTACGAGAGACCCATTAAAGCATCCAATCAGTTGTGCTATTTTCAAGCGATCTCTGTTTGCCCCAGATCATTCTTTAGTGACTATAGTTTGAGTACGATAAGTAACCAAATTGTTTGAATTTGTAAAATAAAGATTTAAAGTAAATTATTCACAAACCAGGTTTAATTATGTTAATTACCAACATCTATTATGTTAAGGAATTTAAAATTTTCACTGACGGATAGTTTAACTTTTACTAAACTGTTTTTCTGTTACAGATATCATATGTTTATTTTATTAAATTAAATATCATAGTTGAGTCCACATATGCCGAGTTTCATATGGATAACTCAAAGCAAGAATCTATTTGTTGAGACTAAGCTTTCCTGGAGTTATTATTTATCACTTTTAAACTACAGATGGCGCCTTTTTTCTGATGGAGACCAGTGAGGTTATATTATAACCTCACTGTCTTTTGAGGTTGTTATTGTAAAGGTTTATTATTTTAATAGTGTTAATGTATATAGTGTTTTGAATGTTTTTAATTTTAATTTGGGACAGATTTTTTATTTTTTTAATTGTATGTGACTTGTACTGTATAGAGGCTACGCTGGCATTGTTTGGGACTGTTCTCAAAACGGCAGGGTTAAGGTGTGCCCTTTGACGAGGTCTGAGCCCTGAGGATGGTCTAATTTGGACCGAAAGCGCTTGGCCGATAATAATAATTTAAAAAAATATACACTGAAATACACAATCTGTTTATTTCTTGATTTTTTCGGTGTACAACCCGTTAATAAATTATTCCTTGCCATCAGGGACATTATTGCAACAATGTATAACAAAATGTGACATAATATTATCAAAAAAATTTATCTTTACGAGTTTTTAGAGTATAATTTTATTCGAATTTTCAAATCTTAGAACTTTCCTATTTAATAAAGAAAGTTTTAAAGATAAACCTAATCTTTCGAATTGTGTACCTGCTAGAATCAGCTATAATTAAGAGCTTTAGACCAATTAGTCAAATAGAAGTAATTGGATTTAAGTCGGTTTAAAGTTAAAAGGGTTTTTCGAACTTTTCGTATTTATTTACGTACTTTAAAGTTTCGCGAAAGTTTTGCTTTATGCCAGGTGCAGTTAAATCATTTTAGCTCACTCTGTTGTGTCCTTCTAACAAAATTTATCCTAAGTAACTCGACAGAATCACATAGGAGCGGACTCTTCAACCCTGAAATATTTATCTTTATATTAATTATGAATTTCGTTGCATCAAGCGGTATAGTATTAGGACCCAGGGGCGGATTCAGCCTCTCTCTTTGGGGAGGGCGATCAAAAGAAAAAACAAGTTGTCGACAGGGGAGGGGGGAGATGTGGGCAGCATACACATTCCTAGTATAAGAGGCAGAATCGTGTCTATTTTCCTGAACTCAAAGCTCTTGGGAAGAGTGGCTATGGCAAGAAAAACAAGTTGACAACGGGAAGAGAGTGCCAGCAGCATACACATTCCTAATATAAAAGGCAGAATCGCTTCTATTTTCCTGAACTCAAAGCTCTTGAGAAGGGGAGGGGCGATCACAAGCATACACATGGCTATACTCTATTCAAGAACTAGAGAGAGTAATAAAACTGTTACCGAAACCTCCAACTTATCTGATCCAATGCCGCAGGTAACTGAGAACTGAAGGAAGGAGAAAAAAAAGACTGGAATTGTTAGTACTCCCAAGTCACATTCGATGACAGGCAGACGAAGAACCTCGTTGGAAGAAGAGAGGTAAACTGCAATAAAAGAAGTTGTACATACATCTTATTATGAGAAGCAGATCCCAATCGTCGACAAAATTCTAACCAAAATCAATGAAGATCGGGATTTACCTCATATTAAAAGAAATGAGCTCTGGAAATTGCTCAGACAACTTAATTTTTGCTGGGAAAACCAGAGAGGAAATCTGTTCTTATAGATCGTCCGGAAAATGTCCGTTGGCGAAGGAAATATCTCTCTCAAGTTCAAGGTAAAGTTGCTAAAAATAACACAACTTACAAAATTAGTAATTTAACTGAACTTTTGAAAGATTTTTTTGAATAAATTTACTGCGTAAAATTGGTAAATATCCAGATAATAATAGAACAAAACAAAGTGTGGAAACTCAATCTCATGATCGGTGAGATAGAAGAACCAATTATAATTAATTTGGGCGAAGATAGCTTCACTGACTTGGATTACGAATTAGATACGTAATGTTTACCAGCGTAAACACAATTTATTATTTAAATATTTTTAACATATAAAAACTAGTTACATTTGAATCCCTAAAAATGTTTTTAATTAATAATAAAATGACCGATGGCCCAAAAAAATTTTCACACTATATGGACGAATTTATTTTTTATACATGTTTAACTTCTTGAATTTTTGACGATGGGTATTTTGTAAGTATTTAAATTCTAACTTAGAATTTTTTGAGAGAAAAAGGCTATGTTTTACTCTGAATGTGCCTAAAACGGTTTCTATCCCAAAATTAAAAATAATAAAAATACAGTTGTGAGAAATAAAATAATATTATAAAAACTTTTTATTTTAAGTTTATTACCGAAATAAATGCCATAAATACTTAGCGATAAAATAAACCTCTTTCCGACGCCTATGGCAAGGATTAAAATCCTTTTTAACACTTCACACATCCAAATATCTATTGTTATCCAACCCAAATAGTCCTTTAATATAGACCGGTATTTTTGACTATAAAATTTCTAACCCATTTCTATGAAAAATATATATGTCTAACAGATTTTGCCAAAGACACCGGTCTAAGGAGCGCAGGTATTTTGCGAAGAAAAAAAACAGTAAAAAATGATTTATTACTCTCTCTAGTTCTTGAATAAACTATAGCATAGAGGGAAAATCGGGTCTATTTTCCTGAACTCAAAGCTCTTGGAGGCGGGGGGGGGGGGCGATCGCCCCCCACCGCCCCCCCCCCTTGGATCCGCGTCTGGTAAGACCTGTTATGTGAAAAAATGCAAGCATAAACTTTTGAATACGAGTAAAAAGACTAAAATAAGTAGTTTTACAAATGAAGTAGAGTAAAATTACTAACCTGACATGTTTATGTTGACCTTGAAGTCAACTATCAAATTTTATTAAGAGTAAAATTTTGTGAGAAATTTTTTCCCATATATTATATACTTTCTTGAACATTGTGTTTGTCTCCATCAAAATTTTACCTTATCCTGTATACGTACATTTGTCATCCCAGACAAAATGTACTATAGCTCCTATCTTTAAGGGTATATACGGCTTCACTTCGCTACTACATCGCAAAAAAGATTGCGATAACAAATGGGATGATGGAATTCAGGGAGTTAGATCTAAGAGGCCTTAAATTTTAGGACTGCATATATATGCTTGAGGATTAAAAAGATAATGGTTTCTATGAGAAACCTGGAATTTTTTATTTATTTGGGAGAGAAAATGAAATTGAAATTAAAATATCGTTTAGCTAATAGTTTCTCAAGCAGCAAAAACTGCATCTATGCCTGGAATAATTTAGAAAAGTAGAACATAAATTTTGATATTGTACTAGCTCAACCATTTGTGATGTCTTCTTTTTGATTGTGCATACTTGTATTGTATCATTTTTGTTTTTATTTGTATTACATCTTTTTTACTTATTTAAATCGTTTTATTATTTCGGATGACATATTGATATTTGTTTTAATGGTTTGTCTCATTTGTGTATGTATTCATGAAAGTACGGTTTGCGTGTCTAACTTTTAGTATACATTAATATTTTTATTTACATGTAAAAATGATGTCAACTTTGTCAGTCTGTTGTAATTATTAATTGTATATTTAGTATTTGGTTTGTTGTATACAATTAAGGCTTGTAAACAGGGTGTCTCACAAGTAACAGATCAACAACAGATCTCTTATCTTCATTCAAAGGTTCGTAGTAGTTTTTGATTAGGTAATCAATACTTCTAGAGCAAAAAATTTATATGATTGGCTTATGGAAATTACAATTTTTGATAGTATGTATTGATTAAAACGAAAATAATGATATACTTAATTTATGCTCAATCCACTTGTTATTTATCAGTATATATGATTTTAAATAATCTCTATATTAAAATTAAAAAGATTAAGGCATTTTATCAGTTGTGACGTTTTCAAGCTAATCCTCCTTTGCCCAAGATCATCCTTTAGTGACCGTAGTACGAGAACAAGTTGTTGCGAACCGATAACTAACCAAATTGTTTGAATTTGTAAAGTAACGGTTTAACGTAAATTAATAACAAACCAGGTTTAATTATGTTAATTACTAACATATATTATGTAAAGGAAATTAAAATTTACAATAACGAATATATCATATATTTCCTTTTTTATATTAAATTTCATAGTTGAGTACACGTATATCGAGTTTTATATGAATAACTTAAAGCAAGAGTCTACTTATAGAGACTAAACCTTCCTGGGATTACTATTTATCATTTTTAAACTGCAGATGGCGCCTTCGGTTTGCTTTTTCGGTAGTGATATACTTAATTTATATCCAATACACTTGTTATTTATTAGTATATATGATTTTAAAAAATCCCTAAATTAAAATAAAATGTCTGAGCATGTTAAAATATTGAGCTGCAAAAAATGAGGCGCGATAAAAGTGTAATGACCGTAGGATCCTTCACCCAAATTCGATACTGTATCTAAATAGGGGACAGAACATAAAAATTTCATTAAAATATTTCACTCCTAACAACAGTTACTAACGTGTGATGTCGTTTAAAAATTTGACCAAAAAGTTTTTAACCTATCTTGAAAAAAAATTTAATGATACCACCATAGAAAAATTTATATAACATATTAAAAATGTTATCAAAATATCTCTTTCCTATCAAAATTTATGCTGCATAAGCAAAAATTAATTCCGGTCAGAGTGGCGCCCAACACGGAGCGCTAATATCTTGCTACCCTAAAAGCTGTTCGCTCCATAGTCATGCGGGACAAGGAAAAGTACAAAGCAATCACAGATTAATGCAAAAAAGAAAAAATAGACGTCGGGCATTCAATAACAATAAGTGAGGAAATCAAAATCTAACCATGCCCAAAAAAAAAAAAAATATCGAACAAAAAGTAGAAAGAAAACAATACCTCGCAGTGGAGGAAACCACTTCACATCGTTCTAAAAGCCATGCCAGAATCCTTCTAAGCACATCAAATCATCGAAGCTCTGAAAAAAACTTTAACTCTTACAAGACGACTAGATGGCTCTGTCAAAGCGGGAATCCCATGCGTGTGCTCCTGATTTTGATGGCCCAAAAAAGAAATGGCTATTTACCTATACAGCAAAATCACGGTCAAAATGCAACGTACATGATCTAAGTCGACGCAATGCAACAAATATAAGCTCCTTACACAGGCAGAATAAAACTACAAAGTCAGATTTAATTGCCTTCGTTATGGCGAGAAATATCATTGGTCCTCTTGCAGCAAACTCAAAGAAAATGTACACTTCATCTTTCAATGGAGGCCCCAAAAGATCACATTCAAAACAAGAGGCAACTAATGCCTCTAAACTTATAAATCTGGAGAACTGTAGACATGTGTGGGTTCCAACAAAGCAGAGCTCAAATCACACAGCACCACAAGACAACTTTCGAAAGCATCTAACACACAAGATACAATATTTCTTGGAAGTTCTATTTTAAAAGTTCCATGCTACCACTGTGTAACCAAGTGCCATTTGAGCAATCAGCACACTATTCAAGCTTAACCAATTACTACAGGATACCCGCTCCTAGAGCTCTTTGTCAGTGAAAAAGAAGACATATTTACTCTACTTTATGGACGTAAAAATACAAAGAACTCGATTAAGATAACTCAGATATGTAATAGAGTCTAAAGGTAAGTAAACATTACAAAAGTAAAAATACATATATATATATATATATATATATATATATATATATATATATATATATATATATATATATATATATATATATATATACATATATATATATATATATATATATATATATATATATATATATATATATATATATATATATATATATATACTTTTTTAGTGGATTAAAAAAGTATAGTGTGCCTTGCAGAAACTCTGTTAATAACATTAAATTTCAATGAAAATACACTACGTAATCTAATGTAAGATTAAAATGGCATTTCCAAGTTACCTTTAGTTAGTTAATTGCAAAATCATATTGAACAAAGTTCCAAAGAACTATTTCAGGTAATTATCTTAAAACTCCTAATATAGACTTGTGTGTAATGTTTGCTTTAATAAACCTCTATTAAACGTTTATGAAGAATGAGTTAACTTGAAAATTTCTTAATTAAGGTTTTTAAGTTTCTGGATATGACAACACTTTGGTAATTAAGCATTGCTATAATGCCCAAAATGTGTTTTTAAATTATCAATTACGTGCATTCATATCTAAATGTTATATTTTCCTTATTTTAAAGCAACATGATGCCAGTAACTTCGCTTACTTAATACTTATTTAAGTTTTACTAAATAAATGCAACTGATAAATAATCAGTAAAAATAGTAAAGCAAGATTTGCTTCACATTATGATGTGTCGATATCCGTATAATTTGTTTTCCCATGATTCTAAAAACTAGGCAATAATATCAAAATTAAATAAAACTATACTCCAATTATAAGATCAAAGAGCTGTTTTGTTAACAAAAATGTAACATTGGTTTTTTTGCTGGAATGTGTTCATTTCGGCATGCTATAATACATATCTCGATGGTAACTCTGAAAGACCAGTGCAAAAAAAATGGCTGACCAAAAATGGTCACGACGTTTTTTTTTTTAGTTTATCTCAAAAAGTAAAAGTTGTATCGAAAAATGTTTCAAATAGAAGTGGTAGAGAATTAAAAAACCTATCGATGCACGTAATATAAGTTATAGGTGGCGCCATTAGTTATCGAGATATATTTAATTTTCGACAAAATTTACGGTTTTTTTTAAGACATTTATTAACAAATTACCGATTTTAAATTTAACATAAATATAGGTATTATCATTCTAAAAAAGCATGTGAAACCCGGAATCTGTGAGTTTTTTATTTTCCGAGAAATTCGATGTCAAATTTGAAAATTCACGCTCAATTTTCTGCTTTCCTTATTAAGATACAATGCTCAATTTTAATGGAAATTGTTTGTATTGTTTTATATTTTGAAGATCTATAAAAAAAATATATATTTTTTCAATCGTAGGCCGAGAAATTTTGCAAAAACCAATTTTTGCACCAAAAAAATTGCAATAACTTTTCAACGGATGGAGATAAAATTTTTTTAATGCATGCATTGGATTTAGATGTATCATTTCCTATCTCAAAGAAAAAACTTTTTAATTTTGGATGAAAAAAACGTTTTTTTTTTTCAAAATTTCATAATGGCATGGCAAATGAATATTAAGGGAACAAATATGCAGAAGATGCTCTTTAATACTTGTACTTTACCTGTGAATTTTTTGGATCCAAGAAATACACTTCCATACGATCTATGAACCTGTCGGCGGGTTGCCATAGTTCAGGCGCATTATTCATTGGCGTTTCAAGGAAACTTATGCATCACAAGTAATATTTTTAATATTGTTGTTGTTTTATTCGCGGATAATTGGTTCCTCTATCTCACTAATCATGAGATAGAGTTTCACATTTTCTTTTATTCTTTTATTATGTCGATTTTTCGCAATTTGCTGCAGTAACTTTATTTAAAAAAATCTTTCAAAAGTTCCGTTAAATTACTAATTTTGTAAGTTGTGTTATTTCTAGCAACTCTGCCTTTTCCTTGAGAGAGATATTTCCTTCTCCAACGGATATTTTTCGGAAGATTTATAAGAACAGATTTCCTATCTGGTTTTTCCCAGCAAAAATTAAGTTCTCTTAGCAATTTCCAGAGCTCAGTTTTTTTTAATTTCAGGTAAATCCTGAACTTCATTGATTTTAGTTAGAATTTTGTCGACGGTTGGGATCTGCTTCTCATAATAAAATATATGTACAACTCCTTTTATTGCAGTTTACATCTCTTCTTCCAACGAGGCTTTTCGTCTGCCTGTGAACGAATGTGGCTTGGGAGTACTAACAATTCCAGTGGTTGTACATAGTAGATTTTTCAGCACCTATCATGTTGGCACACATCTCAATAGAGCTTTTAACATTATTATCTAGATATTGATATCTTAAGGCATCACACACATTCATCGTAATCAGTTTTTCGTTGAGGAAAAAATGCCCTTGTTCAACGATTTCGGAATAAATATAGAGGTGGAAGCAATATCTTTTAGGTATCTCACTAATCTCAAATAATATATAAAAACAAGCACGAATAAGATAAATCACTAAGGACATCCTGTAAGGTGTGATTTGCTTATTGACAGAAATTAAATTGAATTATCAGAAATTTTATTGTTGCAGTAAATTTTAAAAGCTTTTAATATTTAAATATAATTAGATTTACGACAGTCCTTAGTTACCGGTGGCACTGGAGCAGGTACGTTGGAGGTTTCGGTAACAGTTTTATTACTCTCTCTATTTCTTGAATAGAGTATAGGAATGCGTATGCTTGCGATCGTACCTCCCTTTCCCAAGAGTTTTGAATTCAGGAAAATAGAACCGATTCTGCTTTTTATATTGGGAATATGTATGCTGCTGACACTCCCCTCTCCTCCATTAACAACTTGTTTTTCTTGCGATAACCCTCCCTCCAAGAGCTTTGAGTTCAGGAAAATAGACCTGATTCTGCCTCTTATACTAGGAATATGTATGCTACTCGCATCCTCCCCCCTCCCCTGTCGACAACTTGTTTTTTCTTGTGATCGCCCCCCCCTCTCCAAAAACTTCAAATTCAGAGAAATAGACCAGGAAATATTGCTGGTGTCCCCCCCCCCCGTCGAAAACTTGCTCTCTCTTGCCATACTGTACTTTTGTTAAATCACCGCCCCCCCCCCCCCCAAAGAGAGAGGCTGGATCCGCCCCTGGTTCCACTAATAATTATTTGACACGGCTTATTCAACAACATCTTTAAAAGATATCCAGGTGGATATTCGAAACATTGTGGAGATGGGCAGGTTTAGAAATGTTCTGAGGCGTTATTTAATATCGGAATGCCATTACTCCTTAAACGATTTTTTTAAATGTGTGAGTTTAAGAACCTTGACTCTGTATGACAAGATGTATTATGTAATATTGTAACGTTAACGTACTGACTAAGTATGTTTTAACATAAGATGACGTATTTAAACACCAGTCATGAGGGACAAAAAAAAATACAAAGACGTAACAGATTAATGTAAAAAATGAGGGAATCAAAATCCAACCGTGCCCCACACAAAAAAAAATATCGAACAAAAAGTACGCAGAAAACAACACATCTCTACCATTATGTAATTTGGTCTTATAGATAAATAATGTTATTTTTGATTAGATATTTATGTTGAGATTATTTTGGATTAGTCACATAATTAAATTATAAGGGGTGTTTTTATAGAGGTATAGAACTTTTAAATGGAATAAAACAAAGATGCATTTTTTAAATTGATATGAAATTTACTTTATTCGAAAGATAACCTTCTGGCATTATAATTTAAATTATGACTTCTGGCATATGACCGCCACGGCTGGCTCGGACGTAGTCTAATCTGGAGATCTAATTTTCGATGACTTTTTCCAACATTTGTGGCCGTATATCGGCAATAACGCGGCGAATGTTGTCCTCCAAGTGATCAATCGTTTCGGGCTTATCGGCGTAGACTAGCGACTTCACATATCACCACAGAAAATAGTCTAGCGGCATTAAGTCGCACGATCTTGGAGGCCAATTCACGGATCCGAAACGTGAAACTATGCGGTTACCAAACGTTTCCTTCAATAAATCAATTGTGACACGAGTTGTGTGACATGTTGCGCCATTTTGTTGAAACCACAGCTCCTGAACATCATGGTTGTTCAATTGATGAACGAAAAAGTCAGTAATCATGGCTCTATAGCGGTTACCATTGACTGTAACGTTCTGACCAGCATTGTTTTTAAAGAAGTACGGACCAATGATTCCACCAGCCTATAAAGCACACCAAACAGTCAGTTTTTCTGGATGTAACGGTGTCTCAACATACACTTGAGGATTATTATCACTCCAAATACGGCAGTTTTGTTTATTGACGTATCCATTCAAACAAAAGTGAGCTTCATCGCTAAACAAAATTCGCTTATAAAAATCGGGATCAACGGCAATCTTGTTTTGGGCCCATTCACCGAATCTAAGCCTTGCTAGGTGATCGTGTGGCTTCAATTCTTGTACGAGTTGGATTTTGTATACACGCAAACCAAGATTTTTCCGCAAAATCTTCCATAAAGTGAATGGACACATATCCAATTCCTGTGCACGATGGCGGATAGACTGATGCGGGTCTTCCTCTACGCTACGCGCTACAGCAACAATGACTTCTTCTGTATGCACAGTATTATCATTTAGAGTAAACGTGGTGCGAAAACGTTCCATAGTTAATCGAATTAATTGCTCTGATGAACGATTATGTTGACCGTAAAATGGACGTAGTGCGCGATACGTATTTCGAACAGAACCATGATTTTCAAAATAAATTTGCACAATTTGGAAGCGTTGTTCAGGCGTCAGTCTATTCATGTTGAAATGCCAAACCAAACTAAACATAAATCACTTGACAGCTGACAAAATGGCCGCCAGTTAAAAAAGTGTTGGCAACTTAAAGTTTTATACCTCTATGAAAAACACCCTTTATTTGAACGTACATATAAATTAAATTATGTTAGAAATTACATAATTAATTCTTTCCGTAACATGTTACAACTTATATCCCCATTCCCTAATATGTTTCTCTTTAGTTTATCGAACCTAAAGTTGGTTATTTCCTAAGTGTTTTGTGCCCAATAATAGTGTCGCAGAGTTTGAATAATACAAGTGGTTGCGGTTTTCAGTAGTGCGCTGTTCTTGAGCTCTGGAATCCTCTTGGTGAATAATTTAGTCCTTTGGAGGATCGTCGGAGAGAGAAAGTCTTATTGGAAATACGTTTCGAGGCGAGGTAGCGGTTTTAAATGCTTGGATTTTTAGTTTATTTGGATTTGAATTAAAAATAGGCAATTAAATTTATTGGAGAAAATCTCTAGAGATAATTTGATTTGGTTGCATATTTTCATAATTTATATAATGAAAATATTGCATGTGACATATGCACGAGTTTAATTTTTGTTTTATGGTGTTGCTTCAATAAATTAAAATACTTTTATGATTTGTGTTCAAATTGAAAGTGTTAAGTTTTGCCAGGACTTCTATAATAAAATGGAACAATAGGAAAATGAAAACCCGGAAAGCATATTTATGTTATTATCTGCTTTCCACAGAGAATACAAATATAATAATTTCAGATTTTCCCTCAATAAACTTTTTTTTTATACTTTGATATTGGATAGGATTTTAAGTGAAGTAGAAAAAAATATTTTCCTACCCCTGATAGAAAAAATTGATTGTGCGTTGCTTACTAACCGTAAATAGTGACAATCTTTCAGTATTTATGTTCAAATTTGATTTTAGTTCGTTGATTGTTTTGTGTTTTATGAGCGTTTTGCAATAGAAAATGTGTTTTATTGGAACATTGGAGTGTAAAAGTTTTTACATATTTATACACTACACATATTTTAAGGAAAAATATTGATTAAAACAGCCTTAAAGAGGTCGTGGATCCATTAACGATGGTCTAGTAAGTGGAAGGCTCTCAGACACAATTAATTTTGAGACGCATGCTGAAGAATGCCAGTTCGAAACGAGTCAACTTCATTACACCGTGCACATGCATCACACTATATATATATATATATATATATATATATATATATATATATATATATATATATACACATATACAGGGGCGAATCCAGCATCTCTCTTTGGGGGGGGGGGCAGTGATTACACAAATATACAGTATGGCAAGCGAAAGTAAGTTATCAACGGGGAGGGGGGACACATCAACAACATTCCCATTTCTAGTGGAAAGGTCTATTTTTCTAAATTTGAAACTCTTGGAGAGGGGGGAGCGATTACATAAAAAACAAATTGACGACAGGAGAGGAGGATGCTGCGAGCAGCATACCCATTCCTAGTATAAGAGACAGAATCGGATCTATTTTCCTGAATTCAAAGCTCTTGCGGGGAGGGGGGCGATCACAAGAAAAACAAATTGTCGACGGGAGGGGGGAGAGTGCCAGCAGCAAACACATTCCTAATATAAAATACAGAATGGGTTCTATTTTCCTGAACTCAAAGCTCTTGGGAAGGGGAGGGGCATACACATTTCTATACTCTATTCAAGAACTAGAGATAGTAATAAAACTAACGAAACTTCCAACGTACCTGCTCTAGTGCAGCAGGTAACTGAGGACTGCCGTAAATCTAATTATATTTATTTATTAAAAGATTTTATAAATTTATTGCAACAATAAAATTTCTGTCAGTAAGCAAAGTACACCTTACAGTATATCCTTAGTGATTTATCTTCTTTGCGCTTGTATTTATATATTATTTGAGATTAGTGAGATACTCAAAAGATTTATCCTTCGACCTCTATATTTATTCCAACATCGTTAAACCAAGGCATTTTTTCGTCAACGAAAAACTTATTACGATGAACGTTTATGATGCCTAAAGATATCAATATCTAGATAATAATGTTAAAAGCTCTGTTGACATGTATTCCAACAAGACAGGAGTTGGAAAGTCTACTATGTACCGAATACTGAAGGAGAAAAAACCACTGGAATTGTTAGTACTCCCAAGCCACATTCGATCATAAGCAGACGAAAAACCTCGTTGGAAGAAGAGGTGAAAACTGCAATAAAAGGAGTAGTACATACATTTTATTATGAGAAGCAGTTCGTTGTCAAAACTAAGAATTATAGGTTGCGTTGAGCTTATTTTGCAACAGTGGTCCAATTTACAAAAAATATATTTATTATATTGGCAATTTTTCTCGTTCTTGTTTTAGGAGATTCTTCTGTGAAATTAAAAACAGTTTCGTTTTAGAAATGTACCATTTTCTCGTAAACGCTGATGAAGACGAGCAAATGTGTTATGCTGAAGTAACCTACGTTGAGGATATAATTCAGCATAAATCTGTTGACCTTCTAAGGCATTTCCATTAACACGATCATAAACAAAATGCATATTTGACATTTCAACATTTGTAAATTCTGACATCTTTACTATTTTTTTTCTCACTTTACATTACGAGTACATAAAATTACATTTATCCAGAGAACACATTACAACAAATAACAATATGACAAATTAGGTGTGGATTTATTTGGCAACAGCCTATTATATATTTTCGTCAGTTAATAAACTACCCCTACAGAACTTAATTGAAGAACCATCCAATTTTTTTTTGTGGAAAAACTATTGACTTTTAGAGAAAAACTTGAGAGACAAAAAAGTTTCACAATAAGATGGGAAAGCTAAAGAACAAATTGAGTCAGTGGCGTCCGAAAGGGTAAAATTTTACAGACCCAGAAAAAAGTACCACTCGGTATATTATTTCACATAATAATAATATTTTTTTTACGAGAACTGTAAAAAGTGTTATGTGTTCCAAATTTGACTTAATTATCTTTAAAAAGAAATTATATTTAAATTTAAAAAACTACAAATAATATGAAAATTTAACACTCTGTATCTTAAAAACTAAACAGTATCGGACATATGTTCATATGAACTTTTATGCTTAAAATTTTCTGAAGAATAACTTTTTAAAATTTTTCCCACTTATTTGGAAACATCCTGTATATAGTGTCTCACGAACAATCACGAATAATATTCCTAAACAAGACATTGCATCACTCTAATATTTTAAAAATTAAATAAGATCTTCAGAAAAATCCTAAATATACAGAAATATACATGGTGTTCTATTTAAAAATAGTTAACCTTGACTCGAAAAAAATTTTTAGGGCATTCTGTATACTAAAAATATTTTCGTGGAATACGCTATTTTTTCAAATACACTTGAACGAAATTTGTAACTTGCATGATAAAAATGCCATGGAAAATCTTTGCGCTATTGCAGGTCTCTATGTTTTTTCTATAGATATTTTTCTACTCTTTCAAACAGTCAGATAGGCCAGCTTTTACTTTCCTCCTGTATTGTGAGACATAGTTTATTTTTCAATGCACCATAGCCATTAATAGATACGAGGATGGCTCGATAAGTTCTCGGCCTGATAAAGAAATCAAAAGATTTTTGAAAATGTTTTTATTTATTTTTCAACATAGTCCCCTCGTACTTCAATACATTTAGACCAACGATGTTCTAACATTTTAATACCCGTAGTAAAATGCGATTTGTCCAACTCTGCAAAATAAGCGGTTGTGGCTGCTCTGATCTCGTTATTTGAAGGGAATTTTCGTCCAGCGAGACATTTTTTCAAGATTGAGAAGAGAAAGTAATCACTGGGAGTCAGATCCGATGAATATAGCGCATGTGGAAGCACTTCAAAACATAGGTCATGGAGTTTTACAGCAACAACCATAGATTTGTGTGCAGGCGCGTTGTCCAGATGAAAGAACACTTTTTTTTGGCAAGATGTGGACGTTTAGCCTTAATCACATACTGCAAACAGTCCAGTAGTGAAGCGTAATACTCCTCGGTGATGGTCTTGATTTATTCTAAATAGTCTATAAGCACCACGCCATGTGAATCCCAAACAACTGTTGCCATGACTTTTCCTGCAGACGGAACCGTTTTTGCTTTTTTTGGCGCACTTTCACCCACCTCCACACACTATTTAGACTGCTGCTTTGTCTCTGGCATGTAATGGTGAATCCATGTTTCATCTACAGTTATAAAACGTCGAAGAAACTCAGCAGGATTGCATCTGAATAAGTCTAAACACTCTTGCGAGGTGTTCATTCGAAGGCGTTTCTGGTGGACTGTAAATAAACGCTGCTCCCATTGCGCAGAAAGCTTTTTCATACCAAGAACATCATGCAAAATGTAGTGGACACGATCTATCGAGATGTTTGCTATACCAGCAAGCTCTCGTACTTTCAGTCGGCGGCCATGAAGTATGACATTGTCAAATTTTTGTGACAAATTCGACAGTCGTAGCGGTTTTTGGGCGTCCCGAGCTCTCATCATCCTAAATTGATGTAAAACCACGATTAAATTCAGCAGCCCATTTTTTTAATGTCGAAAACGAAGGAAAATAATCCTTTAAAGTAGAATCTAACTCATTTTTAATGTCCGCAGTAGTTAAGCCCTTTAAAACAAAGTACTTTATATCCGCTCGAACTTCAATTTTATCCATCTTCCACAAAATATCGAACCTTATGTGTTCACTCGATCGCCACAAACAAACAACTGAACGCAAACATCTGAAACTTTGCAGGGCGTCATCTCAAGATTAGTGCTTACAAAATATTATAGTTATTTGATCCTACTAGCGCCCTCTCTGTTTCAGGCCGAAAACTTATCGAACCACCCTCGTATAAAAGGTTATTTAACAACAAAACCTTTTTCATTTGTACGAGACAAAATTTGAAAAATTTAAAATTCAATTTGCCAGAGCGTCTAATTTTTTTCACCATTTTTACAGTATTCTCTCGATATTTGTAAAAACAATGAAATCGCCGAAATGGCTTATTTCCATTTAAATACATAGATTATTCATTGTTGTTGTTATTGTTTCGTGTTTATTTAATTTTGGGTATATTGAAGGGGCAAAATATAAAAAGGTTGGTAATGAAAAAATAATAATGTTTTTACACCAACATTCGTATCGCAGATCGAATACATTTTTTTTTTAAATACAATACTCTCATTTAAAGTAATGTAATTACCTTAGCATATTAATCACTAATATATTTGGTAATAATAGGTAAAATCTCAAAAACACTTTTTATTATGCACTCTTGGCATCTTTGTTAAAAAAAAAATAACGAGTGGCCCAAAAACAAAATTTAATTTTGTTGTAGGCGAGAAATTGTTTCTAATTTTCCTTGCACTAATACAGACATAAATACTACACTACTTAAGACTAATAAAATAATCTTATGCTCTTTTAAGATAGGGAGCGAACTTTTCTAATGACCCTGGTATATCGATATATTATACAGTGTATTTCCTTGAAATATACACATAAAGTTTTAGATGGTAAACTATAAATCACTATTAGTAGGCAATTTTTACTAAAAGAATCTTAGTGATTCTTTGCATTGTTTTACTTTGAAACCGACATAAAGAAGAAAAAATACCCTTCATGTAAAAAATGTTCAGAAACTATCAAAAAATGGGCTTTATGTTAAAAAAAATATATATTCTTTAAGCTCCAAATTACAGTTATTCAAAGAATATTGTTTTAGTAAAAATGAACCAATTAAAACCCAATAGTGGTACTACTAACTTCAAGGAAAGGAAAACCAACAATACAAACTACAAAATTATTGGAAACGAAATGAGACCTAATCAAAAAAACAAAAGAAATACAATAGAATAAGCGGAATTCAATCAAACAATTAGAAAAATGACAAAGCAAGCTACAATAAATTATTAAGCGGAACAAATTAAAGAATCAGTGAAACAAAACAATGTTTAAAAAAAAATACGAACAAATATAAATTAATATTCTGTGAGGGAAAATAAAAGAGGATAGAAGAGAAATATTACAAATAACAGACACTTAGACTGATGTAAGTTGAAGATAGATAACGTAAATGTCACAGAAACAAAGACGAAAGAAACAGTATATGCTACGTTGGTTCTAAAGAGTTGTACAACATCGAAGAGGATGAAATGTGAATAGCTTTGAGATAAAAAAAAATCACCGGATGAAGATGACATCGGACCTAAAATGATGAAGGGAGGGCGAAGCCATCTAATAAGGAAACTAAAATTTTTAATTAATAGGCATGCATTAGGGAACAATACCTTAAGACTAGAATATTACGACAGCAATCCTGATATATAAAAAAGGAGGTCAGAGTAATGTCGAAAACAGTGAGCCTATTATCACAAATATATCAACTCTTAATGGGTACAAAACTCACCGTATACCAACCTCAAGGACAGTGAGGCTTTAGAAAGGGCTATAGTATAATATAACACTTCTACCCTGCCAGAATACTAATAAAAAAGGTAACACAATACAATATTCAGATACAATATTCAGATTCACAATATTCAGATTTATTTAGAGACTTCAGAAAAGCCTTCGATATGGTAGAAGTTTCGGTTATTATAAGATCTATGAATAGATATTATTCAGGAATTAAATGAACGATCCAGAATGAAGATTAAGCTGTAGAAAGCTGCCAAAAAGATAAAAATCAACAGGAGGATAATATATCACCTAAATTATTTATTCTGCTGCTAGAGGATATATTCAAAGATCTGCACTGGAAGAACAAAGAAATGAATAACGTAGGAGAAAGGCTTAACCACCTCAAATGAGTCTAGCCGATTAATAAGGTCGAAACTGCCCCCTCGATACAAAAAAAATGAAAAGCACCCAATTTTTAGACACTTTTATCATCACATAACCTCAAAAAAAAATAAATAAAACGTCTTTTTGCGTTTTTTGGCCATATCTTCGGTTCTAATCACCATAGAAACTTCTTTTTTTTCTCATTTTGTAGGTATTTTTATTACCTACAACAGCATATTTTTTACAAAAATTTTTGGCGCGAAATTCAAATTTTTATGGGTGTTCGAAAAATTTAAATTCAATAAAATAAAAACTAGGACAATAGCAGGCCCGAAAAAAAATATGTTGCTGAATGTGCCCATGAATTTTTTCAGATTTTGAAAAGTGATGAAACATAGTCAACATTTTTATCGAGTTTTAAAGCATGAAATATTCTTATAAATCCTTAGTTGCCCTAAAACTATATATGTATATAATATATATATATATATATATATATATATATATATATATATATATATATATATATATATATATATATATATATATATATAGTTTTAAGACAAATGAGGATCTATAAGAAAATTCCATGGTTCAAAACTCGATAAAAATGCGAAAAAATGCTAATAAATGCTTTTTTTGTGATTTTGACTATGTTTAACCACTTTTAAAAATCTGAAAAAATTCATGGATATAGTTTGGCATCTAAAAAATAACATATTTTCTTTTCGACGTTGCTATTGTCCTAGTTTTTATTTTATTGAATTTAAAAATTTTCAAACACCCATAAAATTTGAATTTCGCCCCAAAAATTTTTGTAAAAAATATCTTATTGTAGGCAATAAATAAACCTACAAAATGAAAAAAAAAAAAGAAGTTTCTACAATAATTAGAACCGAAGATATCGTCAAAAAACGAAAAAAGATTTTTTTTTGAGGTTATGTGACAATAAAAGTGGCTAAAAATTCTTTTGTGTATAGAACAACGGGTGTTTTTTATTTTTTTATTACCGAGGGATTAGTGTCGACCCTCTTAATAGGCTAGACCTTTTGCAAACAAAATAGTGATCTTTGCAACAAAATGTGTGGGACTAAGTGACATGCTTTAAGAAATACAACTGGATGCAAGGAAATTCGGCCTTAAAAAGAACGCCATTAAAGCTAATTTTAAGACAAACCAACAGACAAACATAGAGATAATAAAAGATGGACACCAAAAAGAAAGGTTGTTTCATATGTTTATCTAAGTCAAGAAAAAATGGGAGAGAGTAACCAAGAGCTCAGAAAATGAAACATGTTTTCAACTCCAACCTTCCCATAGAACTAAAAACAAGAGTATAAATGGAATGCATCTTCCCAGTAACAATATATGACAGGGAAATATAGGTTCAGAACAAGAAAATAATAAACAAATTGAAAGTGCACCAAAGATCAATTGAAAGAAGAATGTTAGGAATGTGTCAAAAGGATAGAAAACGGGTAGGAAGAAAAAGAAGGAAACCCAATGTTCACTGTATATCAAAACCTTTAACAGGGAACAAATATACCTTAACGAAATAGTTTTCAAAGTTAGACCCGACATACAGACAAACGCGACCGAGGAACTTTTATTTATACCTTGTAGTAATTAGCAATATTTCTTGTTCTTTATATATTATTAACACACAATCTTCCTGTAGAGTTGTGTTGTTATTTTCACCAAAACTACACGCTATACCTATGGTGGCATAACTGACCTAAACTTCGAACGAAACCGCAAACTTTTAAAGTTAATATTTGAAAACTTCTGCAAAAGTTGCAGGAAAAGTATGAAAGTTTCGTCACAAATCCTTATTGCGCTCCGAATATTTATACAACCACTGCCCATGTTTTCGAATTTTTCTTATTTTCGTGGCTGGTGTGGAACAAGTTTGAATAATAAGTAGCAGAAAGAAATACGCAAGCAAAAAATGTACTTAACTACTTAAAGTTGCTGAAAAACTTTACTTGATAGAACACAAGTGTGGTTTTTTCCCACTAAATTTTTTTTTCGAGAAAGTATGTTTTGATTAAAGCATGTATTTGATATACTTTGGCAACAATAAAGTGTAATTCTTATGGATATTTTTTTTTAATAGTGTTTTTTCGATCATATCTACATTTACTGATTCTGTTTCTCTAACTGATCATAATGTAAATAGATTTCAAGCAGTCTGGTAATACTCTTGACTCATAGATTTCAACAGGTTTGTGAACATTAACTTCTATTTTTTATAGCAACTTCAATACCTTACCCCTTTTTCCTTCAGGTTCAGAGTCCTTATAGTTTTTAGTTGGGTTATTCTTTTTTAATTTCCTCTTTTATTATAACTGATTCCATTCCTGCATCATTCGATGCATCATATATATTATTTTAATTTCATCCAAAATTTATAAAGGGCGTTTTTTATAGAAGTATAGAACTTTTAAATGGAATAAAACAAAGGTTAATTTTTTAAATTGACATGAAATTTACTTTAGTCGAAAGATAACCTTCTGGCATCATAATTTAAATATGACTTCTGGCATATGGCCGCCACGGCTGGCTCGGACGTAGTCTAATCTGGAGATCCAATTTTCGATGACTTTTTCCAACATTTATGGCCGTATATCGGCAATAACGCGGCGAATGTTGTCCTCTAAGTGAAATGAAATGAAATGAAATGAAATGAAATGAAATGAAATGAAATCATTTATTAGCCATAAAACTGATACTTCAGCATTGGTTTCGTCTATACAATTAAATAAAAAATATATACATAGCATACCTTAATGCTAGAAAAAACAAGAAACAGTTAAATTGGTTAGTATCATTAGATACTTGTTATAATATAAAAAATGTAAAATAACTTAATCTAATATTTAATAATAAAAACCACAGATTAAAATCCTACAACAACTAACGGGAAAAAAAATAAAACGACAAGAACACAATTCGTAGCACTGGTCAGCGAAGGACGCAACGAAACAATCACACACAGTAAAAGAGTCAGTACATCCTACAGGCTTAAGTATTCGTTAAAAGAATAAAATGACCCCTGAACAAGAAATTTTTTTATTTCTGTTTTGAATTTATTAATGTTTGGTATGTTTTTTAATTTTACAGGCAATTTGTTAAACAGAATAATGCAATTATAAATTGGGGATTTCTCAAAGAATGCCGTTCTATGTTTAGGTATGCTAAGAATGTCACTATTTCGTGTATCATATCTGTGACCCTGGCCAAGAGTTTTAAACTCTGAGTAATTTTGTTTTACATATAAAACGCATTTTAGAATATAAATTGAGTAAAAAGTTAAAATGCTGTTTTCCTTAAAAATGGGTCTACACGAATCCGTCGGCTTAAGACCAAATATCAACCTCACTATTCTTTTCTGAGCCAGAAACACTCTATTCACTTCACATCCTCTTCCCCAAGACATGACATTGCTTGACAGATGACTGTATGCCAAAGAATAATACACAGTCAGCAATCCAGCCCGGTCTAGAGATGACCTCATCTGCAAAATAGCAAAGAAGGCAGAATTCAATTTTTTACAAACATGTTCGATATGGGAAAAGAAATGCAGCGACTCATCAAGCCACATGCCTAAAAATTTAGTATAAGCTGAGGTTTCAATATTATATGTTTCTTTATCCTCTGCCAGCAATGGTTTTTTAATATTGAAATTTAAATATACAGTCTTTGTTGGGTTAAGTATTAACTGATTACGCTGCCACCAAATCTCCAGCTCCTCACATACCCCTCCCGCTGTACGCAACAGCTCCTCTGGGGCATCCGCAGATATAGCTATCGTGGTATCATCAGCAAACATAACCAACTTTCCCCTACTGATGAATCTAGGTAGGTCGTTAACATAAATCATAAACAAGAGCGGCCCCAAAACTGACCCCTGCGGCACACCCAAGGCGACTTTTTTGCAATCTGATTTACTTTCTTGGTATCGAACAAATATACTCCTATCAGACATATACGAGTTGATGAGTTTTAGGATATTTCCTCTTATACCCGAAGCAAAGAGCTTTCTCAATAAGAACTCTCTACTCACAGTATCAAACGCACTTGTTAAGTCAAACATTAGGCACATCACATACTTGCCCCTGTCGAGCTCAGCATATACAAAATTAAGTAAATCACAGCATGCTGTCTCGATGGATTTGTTCTGTCTGAAACCATGTTGGCAAGGAGTAATAATTGAATTCTGGTTAAAAAAATTCATCAAATTTTCGTATATTATTTTTTCAAAAACTTTAGAAAATACACTCAGTATAGATATTTGCCTGTAATTGGCCGGGTTGTGAGGATCATCCTTTTTATATATTGGCGTAACTGCCGCCTGCTTTAGTATTTGAGGGAAAATGCCCTCTGAAAGTGATCTGTTTATTAAATATGTCAAGGGAAGTGCGACAGATTCTGAAATTAATTTTAAAATTTGCGGACTTATACTATCGGAACCCGAGGAGCGTTTGTTCTTTAACGAATTAATAGTCGATACTATCCTTTCCTGAACCACCGCAAAAACTACTATTGTTTGAGGAATTGATTCTATAGTTGTTGCTGGTAAAGACATGTTTCGACCATAGGCCTCAAACAACTTCAACTTGGTAACAGAGCTGAAATATTCAGCGAAGTGGTTAGAAACCTCCTGAGGGTCATCGCTTTCACCATTGCTGAAGCGCAAAACGATGTTGTGGTCTGTTACCCTTTTCCGTCTATTTAGATTTTGGTTAATACAATTCCATATTTCTTTCGTTTTGTTGGTTGCATTATTTATTTTGTCTCTATAATAAGTTTTTTTTGCGTTTTGTATACTTCGCCTATAATCTTTTTTTTTGTTGCAATAAAGCATCCTATGTTCGGCACTGGCTATATATCTTTGTAAGAAATAAAGATTATCCAGTTCCTTTCTTTGTCTTGCCCCAAGTGATCAATCGTTTCGAGCTTATCCGCGTAGACTAGCGACTTCACATATCTCCACAGAAAATAGTCTAGCGGCGTTAAGTCGCACGATCTTGGAGGCCAATTCACGGGTCCGAAACGTGAAACTATGCGGTTACCAAACGTTTCCTTCAATAAATCAATTGTGGCACGAGCTGTGTGACATGTTGCGCCGTCTTGTTGAAACCACAGCTCCTGCACATCATAGTTGTTCAATTGATGAACGAAAAAATCAGTAATCATGGCTCTATATCGGTCACCATTGACTGTAACGTTCTGATAAGCATCGTTTTTAAAGAAGTACGGACCAATGATTCCACCAGCTCATAAAGCACACCAAACAGTCGGTTTTTCTGGATGTAACGGTGTCTCAACATATACTTGAGGATTATCATCACTCCAAATACGGCAGTTTTGTTTATTGACAATCTTGTTTTGGGCCCATTCACCGAATCTACGCCTTGCTAGGTGATCGTGTGGCTTCAATTCTTGCACGAGTTGGATTTTGTAAGCACGCAAACCAAGATCTTTTTGCAAAATCTTCCATAAAGTGAATGGACACATATCCAATTCCTGTGCACGATGGCGGATGTACGCACTATACGACGTCTCTGTGGATGCGTATTATCATTTAGAGTACACGTGGTGCGAAAACATTCCATAGTTAATCGAATTAATTGCTCTGATGGACAATTATGTTGACCGTAAAATGGACGTAGTGCGCGATACGTATTTCGAACAGAACCATGATTTTCAAAATAAATTTGCACAATTTGGAAGCGTTGTTCAGGCGTCAGTCTATTCATGTTGAAATGCCAAACCAAACTAAACATAAATCACTTGACAGCTGACAAAATGGCAGCCAGTTAAAAAAGTGTTGCCGACTTAAAGTTCTATACCTCTATAAAAATACCCTTTACTTAGTTTCATAGTTCTACTATTAGTTATTCTTCCAGAGTCAATTCCTCTTCTTCTAGTGTATATCCTCTATGAAAGTTGGCAATCACGTTGATCAAAATGACTGTGTTGACAGCTGCTCTGAATTATATAGCCATGATGTTCGTCGTTGTCCTTGTGTTCTTTTACCCTCTATCTTGTCTTGTAGAATTAGCTGAATGAAGTTGGTACTTTCCATTGCGCATTACCTGCTCTAAGTAGGACATCTTTCTGATTTTCGCCGTATGTATAACTTCTAGATTTTTTTTGACATGATGAGTGCATGAAATTCCGAAAATGCGGCGATAGAACCACTTTTTGGAGGCTTTCAGTGGTTTAGATGTTGCCTTCGTCACGATCCAGGCTTCCACTCCATATAAGAGGGTGGAGAACACATAACATCTTAACACTCGTGTTCTCACATCAATGTTTAGGTGCATATTACATATGATCTTGTTTAGGCCGTTAAATACAGCTCTCGCCCTTTCTATGCGATATTTAATCTCCTGTAAGTGGTTTCATTCTCCATTCAGACTGCATCCAAGATATGTGACCTAGTCTACTGTTTCCAAAGGTACACATTTTGCTCTAAATTGGTGCCGCATTTTATCGTTTTTACTCACCATAAGAATTTTGGTCTTTTTACAGTTGAGCTCCATGCCATATTTGTCACAGCTTTCTATTACCCTGTCTATTAGTGTCTGCAGATCCTTGGCATTATCAGAACTGTGTTGTCTGCATATCGTTATTTGTTAATGATTTCACAATTAATTTTTTTGCTCTCTCTCATTCCACCGATAGCTTCCCTGAACAACATTTCCTAGTACGTCAATGACAGAATGCAGCCCTAGCGAATTCTACGTTTTACTGTCAATTCCTGTGAGGTTTCGTTGTCTATACGCACAACCGTTCCAATTTTTTTTGAACGTCAGTTCACAACTGAAAAGTATCACTCTTCTGCACTCAATGTGCTTATTAATATTCTTTCCAAAACAGCAGTGGCATTTAACAAATCTTAACTCTTAAAAAAAGTGACAAATTTTGATGTAGTATTTAGCTTATAGTAGGGAATACTCCCAAAGAGGTATTGAAAGAATAGTAGGTTCGTTAAAAGGATGATAAAAACTTTAGATGCAGACCGTAACCATTGGTGGACAAATCAGTGCAGTTTTAATGAAGCAAAGTGAAATTCATCAAATAAGTTGCTTCTCGAGGTCTCCATAGTGAAACATTGCGGTAAGATGTATTATAACTATAAACTTTATAGCATATTTAGTTGGCTTTACCTAATTCTCATCTTATCTATACGAAAATGACCTTTAAAAAAATCTGAAAATATTATTTATATTAAATCAGTTAGATCAGAAACTAATATTTTATATAATCTAAACTCGGAAGCTCTATTATTTTCACAAACAATTTAATATGAATATTTTGTTCATTATTTAAACACCATAAATCGAATTAATTGGGATATTTCTGTACGTCATACTGAAAACATAAATTATCTTTTAAATACGTGTATTTTATAATTTATAACGGTATTTCAATGAAAATTAAAAATCTTTGATATAGAGCATTCGATAATGAGATCGAAATTATTAATTAATGATTATTAATTGGAATGAGTTTTATAGATTTATCATATCATAGAACATTATTTTTTTGCGCTAAAATTAATATCTCAATGTTACCTCTTTACAATGATTTTTATCTTCCACCAGAAACTTTATAGCTGATTGCATAATCTATAAAAGTATTTAAAACAGCGAGTACTGTAATCTAATAATTGTAGTGTCAATTTTGAATACATGTCTAAGTTTTACTCCATGAAATCTTGATGTTTGTTGTGTTTGTTGAAGTGACAACGGTTCTGGAAGATCGTTGCTATAAATTGTGTACTATATCTAAAGCAGCAGCTGCAAAAACAAATTTAGAGTCCTACAGAACTCGCTCTCAATCTTCAGTTGAGAAGATAATGGCCTCTGTTTTGTAGGACCCGGCAGGAGTTACAAAAATTCTTATTTAATACATACTGATGTACCATACAAAAACATCAGTAACACACTGTAGTACAATAATAAAATTATGTATGACTAGGGATCAAAAGCATTTTGGTTAGTGTGACATTAAAGCATTCCTTTCTTAAGACAATATGCGAGTTTAGAAAGTAGCCAATCCTCTTAAATTCTTGATGAAATACTCCTTTATAGTCCAGCTTTTATTCCGTCGAACTTATTTTTATTCAGAAATTTGAAAAAATAATTGAAAGAAGATACTGATGCCTATTTCGAAGATCAACAAGGATATATTTTTTAGAAATACAGTCCATGCAAGACAGGAGATGCAAGTGCGTTGAAGCTATGTTAAAAAATAAAATTTTTGGTTGTATACTTTGTTGTGCACAACCCTAAAAAGTCTACTCTTAAAGTTTGCTCATTCAGACTGGCATTTGTGAATTTTCCTCGATCTTCGAGATCCGCAACACCAGTCAGTAAACTTAAATGACAATATCCAAGACGATTATTATCTATTAAACGTAAACTCAGGTTTTGATTATAAATAAGTAACAATTGTCACTAAAAACACGGTTAACCTATAGTATATGATTACACAAAGAATTAAAACCTCTAACTCACCTTAAAAAATTATTTTTTTGCGCTAAATTTAATATCTCAATGTTACCTCTTTACAATGATTTTTATCTTCTACAAGAAACTTTATAGTTGATTGCATATATCTATAAAAGAATTTAAAACAGTGAGTACTGTAATTTTATAATTTTAGTGTCAATTTTGAATACATGTCTAAGTTTTACTCCAAGAAATCTGGATGTTTGTAGGAAAGTGAAAACGGCTCTGGAAGATCGCTACTAGAAATTGTGTACTATAACTAAAGCAGCAGCTGCAAAAAGAAATTTAGAGTCCTACAGAACTCGCTCTCAATCTTCAGTTGAGAAGATAATGGCCTCTGTTTTGTAGGACCCCGCAGGAGTTACAAAAATTCTTATTTAATACATACTGATGTACCATACAACATCAGTAACTTACTGTAGTACAATAATAAAATTATGTATGACTAGGGATCAAAAGCATTTGGGTTAGTATCACATTAATGCATTCCTGTCCTAGGACAATAGGCGAGTTCATAAAGTAGTCAATCCTCTTAAATTCTTGATGAAATACTGCTTTATAGCCCAGCTTTTATTCCGTCGAACTTATTTTTATTCACAAATTTGAAAAAAATAATTGAAAAAAGATACCGATGCCTATTTTGAAAATCAACAAGAATATATTTTTTAGAAATACAGTCCATGCAAGACAGGACATACAAGTGCGTTGAAGCTATGTTAAAAAATAAACTTTTTGGTTGTATACTTTGTTGTGTACAACCTTAAAAATTCTACTCTGAAAATTTGCTCATTCAGACTGCCATTTCTGAATTTTCCTCGATCTTCGAAATCCGCAACAGCAGTCAGTAAACTTAAATGACAATATCCAAGACGATTATTATCTATTAAACGTGAACTCAGGTTTTGATTATAAATAAGTAACAATTGTCACCAAAAATGCGGTTAGCCTCTTGTATATGATTACACAAAGAATTAAATCCTCTAACTCACCTGAAAATATATTGGTAAAATAACAAAGTTGTGATTAATAACTTTTTAAACACACCCTGTATCAAAAATTGCGCTTGAAATACTACAAGTTTTGAATTTTACCCTGTATCTTCAAAATAAAAGAAAATTGTCCAGTTCTGTGTACGACATATTTAGTTTTTCCAAAGAACGAGGTCATAAGTGCTACATTTGTTTTTTGCTAACTTTAATAGCAACTACATTAATTTTTATTTTTCACTGTTAAAAGTAACCTTTGTGATAAATGAACTGCAAGGGAGGGGAGACCTGAAATAATAATTATAACTTCCCAAACTAAAATGATTTCAACAGATGTCGAAGCATTTCGAGAAATTAAAACTCAAATTAAAAATTTAATAATACTACTTAAGGTGTTAAAATATTTTCCTGAATTCCTTATTCGCGCATATAAAAGTCTATTTTCTTCCTTGCTGTACCCTTCTACTTACTGTTATGTCCTTTTTATAGTTTTTACGATTATTTCTTTTCCTTTTATACGGATATATAAATGCTATATAAACTGAACAAAACACTGTGCTGTTTTCTTGTAGTTTTTCGTTAGGTTTTACAAGTTTTGTCAGTTTTTATTGAATTCTCCCTTTAAAGCAATATGTTTTTGCGGTAAAGAAAGTTTTATTTTTTCGATTTTACTGCTCTTGGTGTCTGTTTTCTTGGAAAATGGATAGAAATGCGAGCTTAAGCAAATAAAGGGTAACTAATATCTACCGTTAGGCTTCAACTGTATTTGGTGCATTACTAAGGAAATATGTCTAGAGTTTACTTAGAAATTCGCGTAATCTAATAATAGATCTAAATAATTGGTTGAAACAACACATTTTCTCAACGTAATAGAGTAAATTTATTTAAAGTGAAATTTATGGTCATATTTCTTGCAGTTTTGTCGAATTTATTTATTTTGATAAATTATTTAATTCCCTGAAATTGCAAAAATATTAACAAAAAACGAAAATTTAACATGTATAAAGAACTGTTTAATTTAAGGGGTTGACACTTGGAGAATTAAAAAGGGAAATCAAAAACGAATACAAGCTGTAGAAATGGATCCTTTGAGGTCTGCAGGAATATGGTTTATGCGGGCAGTCGAAGGAAGGAATAAGAAAAGCTGTGACCACCTGTAATCTTTAAATGAAGTATCGGAATCTAGCAACGTGGCTGAACGTTTTAAACCTATATATATATATATATATATATATATATATATATATATATATATATATATATATATATATATATATATATATATATATATATATATATATATATATATATAAATTTTTGTTGATAAGGCGGATTTTACACCCACGAAGACTAAAAACTTCAGAACTTTCAAAAAGTTTTTTTATTTTCTTTAATTTAATAATAACGTTAACATTTTTCTTGGTCAAGCAACATCTTAATAAAATATTCGTCTATTTTTTTCTGCTGCAGCCGGGTATATGTTCTTGATATTACCTTCAACTGTCTCGCAATTGGAACTCTGTGTTTTGTAGATACGTTTTCATAAAAGGACATATTTCAAAACCATTGTTTTTCACCCTCACTGTATTTATATTTTTCCTGTCTTTTTTGAACCATTCAATTTATGTATCAATATGTTCTTTTTAGTATTCTTGTGGTTTTGTTCATACGAGGATGTTAAAAAAACAACGTGTTTTGATATTTCGCCTTTTGTTTAAGGCATTATAAAAAAAAATATATTGATTCATATATTGAATGGTTTAAGAAAAACAGGAAAAATATAAATACAATGAGGGTGAAAAACACTGGTTTTGAAATATGCCCTTTTATGAAAACGTATCTATAACACACGGAGTCCAAGTTGCGAGAGAGTTGACGGAAATATCAAGAACATATACTCGTCTGACTGCAGAAAAAAATAGACGAATCTTTTTATTAAGATGTTGTTTGACCAAGAAAAATGTTACTGCTATTATTAAATTAAGAAAAATAATAAAAAAAAAGGTTTTGAAAATGCAATAAACAAAAGACGAAACGTCAAAACATATTTTTTTAATATCCACCCCCAAAAATACAAAAAAAAATATTGATACATATATTGAATAGTTCCAGAAAAACCGAAGAAATATATATATATATATATATATATATATATATATATATATATATATATAAGAAAGCAGAGTAAGAACTGGAATCACCTTCTCGAGTAATGTTCAGTAGCTTCGATACTCTATTTATAGTAAGCATAATCGAACTCTTCAAAATAGCTATCTACCGCAGAATTCACTTCAATACTGGCAAAACTTTTACCACCGAGCAATTTTTTCAAGTTTATAAAGAGAAAATAATCCGCAGGAGCTAAAACTGGTGAATAGAGTGCATGAAAAAGCAGTTTGAACATGAAATCACTGATTTTGGCCATGGCAATAACGAATGTGTGAATGGCTGCATTGTGTTGATGAAACAAATCCAAAATACGGGCGTTTTTCCTTGATTTCATTGCTCAAATGCTGCAATAAGTTCGCATACTGCTCGCCGTTGATTGTTTTTCCTTTCTGAAGATAATCAATGAAAATTATTCCTCACGCATCCAAAAAAGTTATGCCATGACCTTGAAAGCATCTTCTTTGAAGTCCATTGTTTTGACTGTACCTTCATCTCAGGTGTGAAGTAATTAATATTCATATATACTTACGACTCAAAAATTTGGCTTTATTGCTATGAAGCATCGCCAAAAATTCGATTGAAACATCCTCACGGCACTGTTTTCGTTCCGTTATGAGCAAACGCGGCACTTATCTTGCCCAAAGCTTTATCATGTCCAAATTTTCAGTCTATTTGCAATGTAGAGCATTTTTTTAAGTACCTACCATGTCTGCTAACTCTCACACTTTCAGTTGGTGGTTATCTAATACCATTGCGATTTTTGTCTCAGCAGCACAGTTGGCCTCATTTAAGCTCTGCCACCCAATGTTTTATTGTAGTAAATGAAGGAACAGACTTCCCCAGAGATGAATCCAAATGAAAGTATTGTATCACATCATGATGACCAGTTTTTCCCATATTTGCAAATTCACTGATAGCATAGCATTCACTATTGATGACTCTGAAACAACGTAGTATTTTCAAACTTCAAACTTCAGCTTCATAAAGTCTACCATAGTATTTTTTTCATCCAATAACCGTTATTTATACATCAGGTTGGATATTTTTGGAAGTAACTTCGTATATCTTTTAAAACTATTTCTTCACTTTTGTCTCATAATGTATGAAATATGGAATCATTGTTTTCATAATAATTTAGTAGTTTATTTTACTGACTTAACATCATCGAAATTCTTTTCTTGCTATTTATTTATTCATGTGGCATAAGACTGCAACAAAACTATCTAAATATATTAAAAAACTATGTTCCTAATCTATTCCAATGCTCGTGCTGTTAACTTCATTGGTATCTCTGTCTATTTGTCATGAACCTTTATAACATATATTTCACACACTTTGATAAGTTCAATTCACTTTAAATTTGGCATGTTATTGTAATTTTAATGATGTATTATGGTACCATCGAGCTGACCTGATGATGTGTCAACAAAACTCTTCAAAGGTTAAAATTATACCCATCGTATGTACGCTCGTTTGACTAATCTCAAAGAGACATTTGTGAATGGAAGTCGTAAATGGATGACACTATCTCCGCTATTTTTGGGCTTATCTGATTGTCCTCAAAGAACTAAGGCAAATAATGCCATAAGTAACTCCATGTAATACGGAAAATCAAAAATAACCTCACGAACAATCCAGTTCTTGAATTTGCCATAATGCTTCCAACTCATAAATTAAAAACTTGTATATTGCTCAAAAAGAAAGAAATTTCAAGATATTTTTTGTGCTTTTATTTTTTATTTATCTATAACTTAGTGTATTTAAGGTACAATAATTTAAGTTATTCTAAACAAACGGCTAAACAGCTGGTAAGAACTTTTAGCACCTTCGTATTTTGTTGAAAGCCCTCCCGAATGCTAATGAAGCCATACTTTTCTTGAACGTGACTTTCGTGGTATAAGAGATATTATCACGAGACGTCACATTGCACCGCAAAAATGTATTAGAAACATGATGAATATGCAAAGTAATTTGATAATATAAAATCAAAAAGTTACTTAAATAAAATTTTTATAAAAAAAATTGGACCGACTTCTAAAGTAACGCCAAAAAGCGAAAGATAATATAAATTTTTATATGAAATTGAAATTTTTGAAGTCGGCGTTAAATTAATTTTATATACGTAGCCAAGGCCCAAAAAAACCTTCCAGTAACGATATTGAAAGACCTTGAGACATATAAATTTTTTAGTCCTGGATATTTTATCCTGCATATTGAGTGTGAATAAATGAACTTAAGCCTAGTAATACACGCTCCAAGATCCCCTAATGCAAATTTTGAACAAAATAGAGAAGATGTAAGATTTTAAGTCCCACTTATTCTATTTAGCATATTGGGTTGTAAAAAATTAACTTGAGATTCTTAACCTACTATTCCGAAAACGCCCTAATACCGATTTTGAAAAAATATGAATAACATAAAAGTTTTAATCCATCTGACATATTGAAATTCAAAAAAACAAAATTTAAACTCCTTATCTAATTTTAATTTACACCTTCTAAAACTCCCTAGTACCAATTTTGGATATATAAAATTTTTTGACCGTCGTATTACATCTGTCATATTGAATTTTTTTAGAACAATTTTAAATTAGCTATCTCCACTGTCAGAAATCAACCAGTACCAATTTAGAACAAGATTAAGATATATTAAACCTCTTACAAACAACTCGGTGGATGTGCTATGGGATCACCCATTTTATTTACCATTGCTCAGTTAGTAATGGAATATTTAGAGGAAAAAGTTTTAGAAAAATTAACTTTTAATATAATATTTTTCTAACGTTTTGTCAAGGATTGCGTAGCAGCCGTGCCACAAAATAAAATTCTCCAAGAGTTTGACAGTTTCAACGAAAAATTAAAATTCACGTCCGAAATAGAAAATAATAATAAAATAAATTTTCTAAATATGACACTTATACGCAGAAAAAAACAAAATTTTAACTGAATGGTACACCAAACCAACTTGGTCAGGTAGATGTCTAAACTGTTTCTCTAATCATTCAAAAACTCAAAAAAATAGTGATATAATCGGTCTGTCTGATCGCGCTATCTCCCTAACGTCTTCAGAATTCCGACCAAAAATACTGAAAAAAGTCAAAAAGACACTAATAAATAATAATTTCAATGAAAAGATTATCACCAAAATAATTAATAAACGAACATATAAGTTTTATAATAACGTAATAACAAAAAACATAGAACATAAACAGCAAAAATATGTAGCATTACCTTACACTAGTGAGCTGTCAGAAAAAATAAAATACATTTTAAAAAAGCATGATATTATCGTATGCCACAGGTCACATAATAAAATAAATACATTGTTCACAAATTTAAAAAGTAAAACTTCTCTCATGAATAAATCAAATGTAATATATTCGATCCCTCGCACAAATTGTCCCAAAAAATATATAGGCATGACGAGCCAATTACTGAAGAACAGATTAAATGGCCATAAATATACGAAAAACGCTTCAACAGCGTTGAACAAACACACACAGGATGAAAAACATACTTTTGATTATAACAGTACCATAATAAAAAACAAAGATATGAATTTCCAAAAATTACACATAAAGGAAATGATTGAAATTAAAAAACATTAAAACACTGTTAACGACAGAACAGAAATGGGAAATTTGCGCCACATTTACACAAGCCTAATTTAAACAAAAATATTAAGTATTCGATCCTGTCAAATAAGAATCAAAAATTGAATATCCTCTTAAAAAAAACACAGTCGCATTCCATGTATCCTCAATAGACGATATAAAGATTGAATTTCATTAGTAATAGAGTAACAAAATGTCAAGGTGTGTACCGGTAAAATTAAATATTTTTTAAAAACTTAAATACTGTTTTAAAGTGTCTTGTTTGTTTTTTAAAATTGTAGATATGTTTCTTGTGTGAATGTTTTAATTATATAAAAATATTTTTAGGAAGGAAAATAAAATTAAAAAAAAATTTGAAAATGCCTTGAATAAAGGGCGAAACGTCAATTGTTTTACATTTTTTGTTAAATAAAGAACCTAAACCCAAGAAAAGACAAAATAAAGAAAAAATTATTTATATATATATATATATATATATATATATATATATATATATATATATATATATATATATATATATATATATATCAACCTAGGATTATTGGGGATGTAGTCTATTTAAATTTGTAGTCCTTGGTAAGGAAACAACTCTTTTTTGCTTCTGTCAAGATTTCGAGAATTTATTTATCTCTTCTTCAGGACATCAGGACAATACTTGAAAAACAGGGGAAAAAACCGACATCAGCACTTTTTAAACTAAAAATACAGCCAACGTCATCGCTGTCACGAACATGACATATAAATTTTTTGGTTTTATGTCACTTTCGTGATCGTCGTCCAGGGCTACGTTGCCAGTTAATATTTTATAGTCATTTTCATGTAATTTCTTCGAAATGTGATTACTTTTCCTTCTGAAAACGATTTTAGGATATTTTCTAAAAAATAGTCAACATCTCAATTATCTCTATCAACTCTTGGTACAACTAACTTCAAAATACAAACAAAGTAATAAAAATTTTCTGAACAATACTAGTTGCTGTAAAATATAAAAATGACAAGTAAATTTGACACATCACGATTTTAATTTCTGTAACATTGTTTTCCATGGCAACTGTGATTGGAGTAAAATATTTCACAGGGCCAAAACTAAAAAGGTTGAAGAACACGTTGAACACAAATGAAAGTTTTTTTGATAGTGTAAATACATGTAGAGTACTTTATCACAAAAGTCCAAATCTAACTTGCTTTTAATAAATCAAAACGTGTCCTCAATTTTTTACCCTATAAAATTATATGAAAACTTCTTTTATACCTTATTCTGTGTCTTATAGTATCATTTTTCTCACTAAAATGTACAGGTTATAAATTTTCCTTTCCAAGAAGAGGGGAAGAAAATAAAAAATAAATTTTGTATCATAAAGATGGCAATTTCGGTGATAGAGTGTTCACATACGTGTTTATAAATTGATGTTTAGTGGCAATGTGCTGAATTTCTTTATAAAAAATTGACAAAGTGGCAGCCTTAAGAGTGTTTACTTAGAAGTGGAAAATTGAATAGTAATATGATGGAAGCATTAAATTGTGTTGCGGAATTCGTATTGGAAAAGCTACCTTTAAATTTCGGGGGAAATGTTTCATATCTCTGAAAAACGAATTATCGGAAAAAAAAATATTATTTTGTTGTGTGGAAAATTTTGTGATAATATCTACTTTAGCAACTAGTGAGTAAAATCCTTTTTTATAAAACTAAAATGAAACGTATTATTCTCGATACACTTTTGTAAAGTTTACTACATTTGAACATCATATAGCTGTACGTTTTGCTCATAGTAAACAAATTTACAAAGGAAACAATGCAAGAATTTGTTCCCTCGTTTTTAAATTTAAATATAAAGGTATATATTTTCTTATTGTTTTGTATTATGAGTTCATTATTTCTTTTTAACTTCAAGATAACTAAACCAGCGAATGGCATCTTTTCATCGGTGAGCAGATGGTGTGTGTAAGGAGTACCTATACTAGGGCGCCACTCAGGGGCGAATCCAGCCTCTCTCTTTGGGAGGGAGGGGGTAATATCACAAAAGTACAGTATGACAAGCAAGTTGTCGACGAGGGGCGGGGGAGACACCAGCAAAATTCCCATTTCTATTGTAAAAGGCAGGGTCGGGTTTACTTTTCTGAGTTTGAAGCTCTTAGAGAAATGGGGGGCTATCATAAAAAAAACAAGTTGCCAATAGGGGGGAGATAGCGGGCAGCATACATAGATTCCTAGTATAAGAGCCAGAATCGGGTCTATTTTCCTAAACTCAAAGCTCTTGGTAAGGGGAAGGCGATCGCAAACCCGATTCAAGAACTAGAGAGAGTAATAAAACTGTTACCGAAACCTCCAACGTACCTGCTCCAGTGCCGCAGGTAACTGAGGACTGCCATAAATCTAATTATATTGAATTATATATAAATATTATAAGCTTTTATAAATTTACTGCAATAACAAAATTTATGATAGTTCAATTTAATTTCTCTCAGTGAGAAAAGTACACCTTACAGTGTGTCCTTAGTGGTTTATCTTGTTTGTGCTTTTTTTATATACTATTTGAGATTAGTGAGATACCCAAAAGATATAGCTTCCACATCTATATTTATTCCAAAATCGTTAAACTAGGGCATTTTTTCCTCAAAGAAAAACTTATTACGATGAATGTTTATGATGCCTTAAGATATCAATATCTAGATAATAATGTTAAAAGCTCTGTTGAGATGTGCTGCAATATGACAGGAGTTGGGAAATCTACTATGTATCGAATACTGAAGGAGAAAAGAACGTCAGGAATTGTTGGTACTCCCAGGCCACATTCGATCACAGGCAGACCAAAAACCTCGTTGGAAGAAGAGATGTAAACTTCAATAAAAGGAGAGATCCCAACCGTCCACAAAATTGTGAAATCAATAAAGATCGGGATTTACCTGAAATTAAATGAATTGAGCTCTGGAAATTGCTCAGAGAACTTAATTTTTGCTGGAAAAAACAGGTTGGAAATCTGTTCTTATAGATCGTCCGGAAAATGTCCGTTGGAGAAGGAAATATCTCTCAAGTAAAAGGTAGATTTGCTAGAAATAACATAATTTACAAAATTAGTAATTTAACTGAACTTTTGAAAGATTTTTTGTAGAAAGTTAGTGCAGAAAATTGAGAAAAATCCATATAATAAAAGAATAAAAGAAAATGTGGAAATTCGATCTCATGATTGGTGAGATGGAGGAACCAATTATAATTAATTTGAGCGAAGATAGCTTCACTGACTTTGATTACGAATTAGATACGCAATGTTTACCAGCGTAAACACAATTTATTATTTAAATTTTTTGTAACATATCAAAACTAACTACATTTGAATCCCTTTTTAGTGTTTAATTTTAATTCTACTGATGGTTTAAGAAATAAATAAATTGAAACGTCAAATGTCCTAAAGATGTTTTTAATTAATAATAAAATTACCAATAGCCCCAAAAAAATTTTAATACCATTTGGAGGAATTTATTTTCTTATATATGTTTAACTTCTTGTATAGAAAAAGGCTACGTTTTAGTCTGTATGTGCCTAAAATGGTTTCTATGCCAAAATTAAAAATAATAAAAATACAGTTGTGATTTGTGTTAAATATGTCCAAAATATCTATATTTTGTAATGTATATGATTTATTAAGTAATCATAAGAAATGAAATTATATTATAAAAACATTTTATTTTAAGTTTATTACCGAAATAATATTCTATAACATAAATACATAGTCATAAAATAAACCTCCTTCCGACGCCTATGACAAGGATTAAAATCCTTTTTAACACTTCACACATCCAAAATATCTATTGTTATCCAACCCAAATAGTCCATTATTATAGACCGGTATTTTTTGATTATAAAATTTCTAACCCATTCCTATGAAAAATATATGTGTCTAATAGATTTTGCCAAAGACACCGGACTAAAGAACACAGGTAGTTTGCGAAGAAAAAAAAAGAGTAACAAAATGATTTATTACTCTCTCTAGTTCTTGAATAAACTATAGTATAAGAGGTAAAATCTGATCCATTTTCCTGAACTCAAAGATCTTGGATCCGCGCCTGGCGCCACTCCTATTCTTTGTATGTTCTTTTATTGAGTCAAAACCTACATTGAGAAGATTAGTTTAAATGGTGTGTAAACAGGGGAAAAACCCAACATTAGTACTTTTTAATTATATTTGAAGGCATTGTACGAATCGTAAGAATTTGTTTAAATTTTAAAAATCACGAAACAGTCAAACATCTTCCATAACCATTTCACCATTTTGTAGTGACAAATGTCAGGTGTCAACCAAGAAGTGGCGCGGGTGGCCTAAGTCGTTGAGGAGAAATACGGATCCGTAAAACAGTGGCGTAGTCGAGTATGAAATTTAACACAAATAGCAAAAATAAAGTTCAGAAAATTACTTGTTTGATATTTTTTACATGATAGGAGAGAAATCAGTAAAGAAATCTATTCATCTGGAAATGGATTATCCAGAAGACTCAAATACTTTTTTTTCCAACTTTAAAATATTGTTGTAAATGGCACTCAGATTTATATATATATATATATATATATATATATATATATATATATATATATATATATATATATATATATATATATATTGTTGTAGAAACGATCTACAAGAACCTAAAAAATCATAAAAAATTAAATAAACGTATAAAGACGGTTGAAATTCCGAAAAATAAACTGTACGTTGTCGGCTGATGTTTTTTAAAGAGCAGAGACCTCTCAAATTTCTTACACACGCCCACACGAGTATCGAAATCTTTTGAAGCATTTACTAAGGCGAAACGTGAGATTCTCTGCCGTTGCTGATTAGTCAGGCACTTGTACCACGGGAAATCTTCAATAGCTGGGCCACTAGTCGGTTATCCCGCAAGAGATTGTTGTCAGTTTTCCTTCCAGAAAAAATAAACAGTTCAACACCTGAATAGGGAGTTTTAAATTTCCTAGAGGTTTTCCTGAAGCGCCCCTTTCGACGTCAAGAGGATCATTAAGCTGTTTACGCTAGTGCAACGAGAGAGGCCGCTCTGCTTACGACGGCTTAAGAAGAGAGGTTCTTGGTTGTCCTAATAAAACGATCAAGAATTCGATTCAAGAAGATAAGAAGATTGCGGTACTAGAAAGGCCAGGAAACCTCTCTGTTAGGCGGAAATTTGTTAGAGGCGAACTCTAGTAGCTGATAACAGTTCAGTGCTATGGAAAGAACCTCAAAGTAAAGTCTTCAGTTAAATAAAAGTCGTGAAACGCAAATTTTAGTAATCGCAGCGCCGTCGGAAAAAATAAATTTCTCTAAAAACCTTTCCACGCCGATTTTTTTTAATTATTACGGAAACTGTTTGAAATATACGGAGTATTCACGCGCCTGCCTCTACAAATAAAAGAATTTGCGGAAATTAGATTGCATAAAGGAAACCGGATAGTGACATACCCGATTTAGACATCCCGATTGCGACACATAATTTTCTGTCAAAAGAAAATTAGTGACAACCTGATAGTGACTTCGTTAACGGATCTAAGAACACTAAACGTGCCTTAGTTTGCACTTAATACAAAGAAAAAAAAATTCGGAATAATTAAATTTCGGAAATTTCCAACAGTCCCAACAATAGATTTTAATTTCGACACAAAACTTAAGAGTCCCAGTCTAAAAAACTCTACTGCATAAAATTCCATAAGAGCTCACGTCTAATTAAAAACAAATTAAAGTAAATATTGGCCAAGTTCTTATCCAACCCAAATTCCATATACTTAACTTTTCTCATATATTAAATATATTAAAGCCCAACACTCCGTGATTTTTGTATTTTTATACAAAAACATTCCAATTTAAGAGGAAAAACACAATTTGTTTAAACAAGTCCAATCCCTTCTCTCACAATTCGTTCCGGTCTTACGAGGCGGGTGGCATTTCAGGCTGTCCGGGTGGTTTTAGTGGGACCTCCGCGGGGTCGCGCCAGACCTAATAGGATTCTATACTCATAATGAATCTGAAATGACCTGAATAAATCAAAATACTCAGTTAAATCCCAACACTCTAATTTCTCCAATGCAACAAGTTTTAAATGACGTCCAAGCTTCACTTCAAGGTCGGGACCACGTAATGCAGGGACAAACGCATACCAAAATTTACCAAATTTCTGGTACGCAAGTCACTCACAGCTTGTATATGTCGTTCACATTCGACAGAAACGTGGCGTTCTCGCGGAAAATCCGATCTCCATGAATAATTTTCCTGAAACGGCGGACGTGAATAGACTACAATATATATATATATATATATATATATATATATATATATATATATATATATATATATATATATATATATATATATATTGTTTTAATTAGATATCATAAAATGTAATGTCGTTTCGACATAGACGAATGAGTTCATGGTCACTTTTACTTAAATAATAAAAAAAATGTCTGCATAAATAAAACTATAATTATTAGACCCTTCATATTATATTATACAGGTGGTTTATAGAAAACGATTGAAATCGATATATCGATTTTAGCTATCTAAATCAACTTTTTTTCAAGTGAAAGGTGAAAGGTTGATCGTAACTTGTAGTTTACTTTACAAGTTTAAATCGTGTGTATGTTTAGGTAATGTTATGTTTCATGTTTAGAGGCTATATATAGACCATTCTAGAAAACTAGTTATTTTTATACATAATTTGTTAAATATATGATGAGAATTTCATGTTTGACTATTTAAAGAGATATGAAGTTTAAATGCATTTTTAATGTTTATTTAATAGTATAAAAATAGGGCGGACAAGGTTATTATTACTAAGAATAATCATTTATTAAATGTAGTTATAAGAAGGCTATGTACAGATGAACAAATTTACTCAATTTAATTTGTTATCACTATTACTATAAAAAATTTTAAATTGGCACCGTAAAATGTAGTTCTATTAACAGTTTATTATTAGTTCTCCAGCCTCTGTCTTTGGGGGGGGGGGGGGGGTGATATCACAAATGTACAGTATAACAAACGAAAGCAAGTTTACGAAGGGGGGAGAGGGGGAGATACCAGCAACACTCCCATTTCTAGTGTAAAAGGCAGGATCGGATCTATTTTCCTGAATTTGAAACTCTTGGAGAGGGGGGGCGATCAAAAGAAAAAACAAGTTGACGACAAGGGGGAGGATGAATTTTTATGATGCCCTAAGATATCAACATCTAGATAATAATATTAAAAGTTCTGTTGAGATGTGTTCCAAAATGACAGGAGTTGAAAAATATACTATGTACGGAATACTGAAGGAGAAAAAAACGACTGGAATTTTTAGTACTTCCAAGCCACATTCGATCACAGGTAGACGAAAAACCTCGTTGGAAGAAGAGATGAAAACTGCAATAAAAGGAGTTGTGCATACGTTTTATTATGAGAAGCAGGTCCCAACCGTCGACAAAATTCTAACTAAAATCAATAAAGATCAGGATTTACCTGAAATTAAAAGAATTGAGCTCTAGAAATTGCTCAGGGAACGTAATTTTTGCTGGGAAAAAACCAGATAGGAAATCTGTTCTTATAATCGTCCGGAAAATGTCCGTTGGAAAATGAAATATCTTTCTCAAGTAAAAGATAGAGTTGCCAGAAATAACACAACTTAAAAATTAGTCATTTAACTGAATTTTTGAAAGATTTTTTTTAATAAAGTTACTGCGGAAAATTAGGAAAAATCCATATAATTACAAAATGTTGAAACTCGATCTTATGATCGGTGAGATAGAGAAACCAATTATAATTAATTTGAGCGAAGATAGCTTCACTGACTTTGATTAGGAATTATATACGTAATGTTTACTGGTGTAAACACAATTCATTATTTAAATTTTTGTTTTTGTTGTATTTTATTGTTTAATATTGTTTATATATTTTTTTATTTTTTTATATATTTTTATTTTAATGTGTCCCACTCTTTAATTTTATATATATTTAATTCCAATTAGCCGTAATTTTTTTATTATTTTATTATTGTATTTGTGTTTTTTTCTTGAGCGTGTAGAATTAAGAAGTTAGTTTTATTTTTTTGAAGATATCGGATTTCCATATAATAAAGTAAATTAAATTAAGATGTCAGCGCAATAGAAATAAAAATAAGTAGGTCTAATTTTAACTGTAACATATAAAAATTAATTACAGTTGAATCCCTTTTTAGTGTTTAATTGTAATTCTGCAGATGGTTTAAGAAATAAATAAACTGCAACGTCAAATGTCCTATAAATGTTTTTAATTAATAATGAACTGAAGGATAGCCCCCAAAAAGTTTTAATATTATATGGACGATTTTATTTTTTATATTTGTTTAGTTTCTTGTATTTTTAGACAACGGGTATTTTGTAAGTACTTAAGTTATAACTTAGAATTTTTTTGAGAATAAGGTTACGTTTTAATCTGAATGTACCTAAGACGGTTTCTATGCCAAAATTAAAAATAATAAAAATACAGTTGTGATTTGTGTTAAATATGTCAAAAATATCTATATTTTGTAATGTATATGAATTATTAAGAAATCATAAGAAATAAAATAATATTATAAAAACTTTTTATTTTAAGTTTATTACCGAAATAATATTCTATAACATAAATACTTAGTCATAAAATAAACCTCCTTCCGACGCCTATGATAAGGATTAAAATCCTTTTTAACACTTGACACTTCCAAATATCTATTATTATCCAACCCAAATAGTCCATTATTTTAAACCGGTATTTTTGATTATAAAATTCCCAACCCACTTCTATGAAAAATACAGGTGTCGAACAGATTTTGCCAAAGACACCGGACTAAAGAACACAGGTAGTTTGCAAAGAAAAAGAGGATAAAAAATAATTTATTACTCTCCCTAGTTCTTGAATAAACTATAGTATAAGAGGTAAAATCTGGTCTATTTTCCTGAACTCAAAGCTCTTGGGGGGGGGGGGGGCAGTCGCCCCCACCGTGCCCCTCCTTGGATCGGCGCCTGGTTCTCCATCAAAAACACGAAACTTATGACAGCTCATCATTTTGCAGAGGCTAGAAGATCGTGGTTTTAGTAGCAAAATTAAAACATTTTTCTTTTTTTATAAAGGGCGCCATTCAGTTATGTACAGATCAAAAGTAAGAAAATTTACGGAATAGTTTTATGTTGAACTTAATAAAACACAGAAGGTACTGTTACGTAACTAAACTATATTGATTTTCGAACATTCTTATTCTGTTTTATGAATGGGATAGATCACACGCTAATAAACAAGTAGAAAATGTGGCTTTTTATTACTTTTATCTTATAAGAAACAGGAAAAACACCGACCTAATATGACCACCTATATTTGCCAAATTTTATATAAAGTTATAACGTATTCACCAGCATGTAAGAACATTTCTCTTCTTGGAATCCATCCAGAAATTTGCATTTTTGATAAAGAAACGTCCACACTACTTGTCATCTTGATGGAAAATGTTCCAAACGTAAAGACACTTTCATTTACATAACTTGAATTAAATTATGCAAAAGGTTCATAAAAATTTTGAAAAGTTAACCAAATAGGATTTTATCATATATATATATATATATATATATATATATATATATATATATATATATATATAAATTCATGGAGAGGATAACCGGAGTGGAACAAACTGTCTTTCCTTCCTATGATGGCATTAAGGAAAAAAAATTCTTTCTTATATGTAAGAGACATATGGTCAATTAAGCTGTTTATATTGAATGATCGATCATTCACTTCTGGCATATATTGAAGATGATTTTCTATATAAAATATAATGTGTTATTTTAGATAAATGCCTTATAAATGAGGTATATTTAGATACAAAACTCAAATTTTCTAAGGTATACTGTTTACGACAGAAAAAGAAAAATAAATTCAAAATAAAAGTTACATATATTTATATAAACTGCTTCGTTTATTCTGAAGAGAAGAATTAGACTGGAACTTTATTACACAATATATAATGGTAGAGATACCCCGGCGTGACAGAGAGTCAAACTCAATAACTTCAAAGTTGTTCAGAAGATAACGCTCTAATAAATCTCTGTATAATCAATTACTGCTTCTAATGTAAATGGTGTGGAAACCGAACAAAATTAATAATTAATTATTTCGTTATTAATAACTCTTTTTAAGTAGGTTGGAAAATTTCAATAAGTTTTTATAGATTTAATTTATTTTTTAATTGTGTTTTAAATCCAGTAAAGACAAAATAGACTTATTATAGTTCATGAAGTATCAAATTGTTCATTAAACTTTAATATACTGAAATTCTAGACAAGCTTACAGGAAAACCTGTACAGATGGGAACAGAAACTAAACTAGAGAAGGATAAAAACAAGTATAAAAGACAAAGGAAATTGAATAATAAGGGGGTAGAGCAAGTCGATGCAATAAAGTATTTGGGTGTAATGTTGGACAGGAAGGGAAACATGGAAGAAGAAATTAATGAACGAATACAGATCATTGGAAAAAAGAGATAAGTAGAGGGACAAAACAACAATGCGCAGGACATTTTATGGACCCATTCTCATATATAGAAGTGATAGCTGGATCCCAACAAACGTAATGAAGAAGAAAATACAGGCAATTGACATAAAATTTGTGAAATAGGAAAAGGAATAACTATAAGAGACAGAATAAGAAACGAAAACATCGGAGAGGAACTGGGATTTAACAAAATGGCGGAACAAATAGAGAGGAAGCAGCAAACATGGTTTGGGCACCTGGAAAGAATGGAGGACAGTAGAATACAGGCAAACATAGATAGTCAAAAGAAGAGAAAGATCGAGGAAAACGTGGAATACCAAAATACACAAATGCAAATTTTTAACGTTGCAGAGATGCGTCTTTTGATAAAAGTAAAAGGGAGGGACAAAGTTCATTTGTACGTAAGTGTAAACACTTTAAAGTAGAACGATTAACATAGGCTGTAAAATAAAATCTATTTATTTTAGGAGTTACCGAAAATGTCCCCCCCCCCCCAAATATGACAGTCAAAATTTTAAAAATTTCGGATTTGCTATTGAAATTTTGTACTTAGGGATTTATGGAGTCGCTAAATAGAGAAATTAAGTCAAAATTTCTAATTTTTTATATTTAATATCATAAGCAAAAAATTGTAAAAGATTTAAGATTTATTTTTGTCCGCTAAATACACAAACGCCAGTTTTTTACTTTGCAGAGCTGCATCTTTTGACAAAAATAAAAGGAAAACTGAGTGAGCGCATTTTTTGTAAACAGATTTGAAAGTTTTCTAATTAGATATTACTGAAAATACCTTCACTGGATGTCCTTAATATCCTGTTATTAACACTGCACTATTGTCAAAAAGTTTTATAAATTGTTAATTACCGCTCTTAACCGAAGCCAGAATCACGAAATGAGAACCTGGCGGTGTTGACTTCATTTTTTTTTTCAGTTTTAAATTATTTTTCATTTTTTTTTAATTTTCGTAATTATTTAAAACTTATTTAGGACAAGTTTTCTTTGAATTCTTGTGGAAATATTTTCATTTCAATTTAAAGGAACTTCTTATAGCCTTTGATCAGTTAAAATATCGTCTCTTTTTAAAACCCAGCGGTAGTCTGATATTATTCGTACATTCCATTAACCTTGGTTATAATGCGCCCTAAGGGCTTAAACTTTGATAGATTTTAGTATGAAAATTAGGAAAATTTTAATTGATTTCAGTATTCAGTGATCTTAAAAACTACTAAGAACAAATTTCAATCACAAATCCGAGTTTTTCAAAAATTTCCTCCGTATTCAATCTATCACATTGGAAATGACAGTTTTAAAATTCTGACTATATTTTCATTTCCAATTCTTAATAAAAATTTAGATCTCACATCGAAGTAACTGAGGAACTCTCTATTTTTGTGTGAGTGTGAAAGTTTGATCAGATACCCCAATTTTGATTCACCATTTTGAATTTTCGGTAGATTATACTAAAAAACTAATTAATTTTAACTAAAATGTGATTGTCGGACTTGCATTGTCTTCATTTTTATTTATTTTTACGACGTTTCGATTAGGTTGTATCTCTAATCGTTATCAAGTATATACTTTATAACGATTAGAGATACAACCTAATCGAAATGTCGTAAAAATAAATAAAAATAAAGACAATGCAAGTCCGACAACCACATTTTAGTCAATCTTCAACATTGACTACAACCTTCAAAAATAATTAATTTTAGTTGATGATATTTTAGAAATGAAACAAGATATCCATATAAATCTCAGTAGATTTTGAAAGAGAATACTAGTAATTTTAACTATCTCATATAGTTTTGCAAAAAAAACGTTATTTTCAACATTCAGGCTAGAATTTCGCGAAACTCCAAAGTAACAGATCAATTCTGACTACAGATTCAAATTCATTCTATCGAAAACCTTCGAAAAATACAGTCGCACTATGATGTTTACGGTTTTCATAAAAAATAAATATTAAATAATGTTACCCAATTCAAGATTTTTAAACATTTTTTAAACAATGTTTTAAAGCATTTTATCTTCAATATATCAATATCATGGAGAAAAAAAAGAAAATAATGAGAAAACTATTTAAAATGAAGATTTTCTGTTATTAATTAATAACGGCATAGAAAAGTCACAATTTGTTGTATGGAATGCGGTTGTTAATGCTAAATCTATGAAATGCTTAAGGCTCAAACGTCACTTCGAGATAGAGCAAAAAGCTTATAATTAAAAATAAAGCTTATGCATGTTATATTTTAGAGACTTTTTTTGGATTTTTCATTTTTTTCCTGGAAAATAAAGCCTATTTTGACATTTTAAATAATTTTTCTTTTTTTTTTCATACATTAATGACTTGGTGTTATTATTAGCCTTCTTCTAAATATTCTTGAGTTTTTTCTTAAGAAAGCATGGAATATTTTTAAAAATATTTATACAAAGCACAAAACAATTAATATAATCTGTGTAACAACATCTTGCAGGTAGATATCACATTAAAAATATGAATAGCGTCATACTCTTTTTTTATCATAAGGACTTGAAATAGTAGTCTCCGTTCGATAAATTTATTCAATCCGCATTTCATATTGAAAAAAATTATCTTAGAAATATTTCAAAAATTCTATCACACAATATATAAAAACGAATTCACCATTTATTAAAGTATGACTTGCAATATGTTAAAATGATTTTTTTAAATTATTTATTTCTAATTGGTTACATGATAACTAAGTACATATCTAACAAATAGCTTTTAATAAATGTAAGGAAAACATATTTTTCACTCCGCATAAGGACGTAGAAGCTGTCACAACCAAAAATCAGGTGAACTTGACATGCCCTCGGACACACCAGCATCAAAGACATGGTGACATACTTATTATTGGAGTTAAGCAGTGACATCACGCCAAGAACCCATAACTTTAACAAGCTTTACACTTAACTCAGCCAGGAAACCCCACCTGGTTTACAGACGAGTCTAAAACTAACGAAGCCGAAATAAAGGGACCCATACCCAGGTTCAACATAGAGGGGCAGAATACCACGGTATTTCAGACAGAGATACATGCTTTGAAAAATGTTACGGAAAGTTACAGAGACAGGACCGTTCTCATTTTCTCACTCAGGCAACGCAGACAGCGCTTGTATGCCATCAGATACCATCATAACAGGTGTGGGATTGTCTTTAACATCTTACCGTTCTGGCAAAACAGAACAAGGTTATTCTTGCGTGAGTACCATAATACAAGGGTATCTTTAGCAATGAAAAAGCGAGGGAAAAGTGTGATATCAAATTTGTTGGACCTGAACCAATATTTGGCATTACTTAGGATGCAATTCGTGGGTGGATAAACCACATAGAACGGGTTTAACAGTCAACACAACAAATCATTAGGTTGAATCGTAAGGGCCTCTCAGCCCTAGCTTACTATACCATTTATTAGGAGAAAAAAAATTAATATAAAATATCATGTGTATTCTTAAAAAATGGTTACATATAATTCATCATATGATACACATTATGTTATAGCCTAAACAATATGTTTTCACTACTACTTTATCAAGAAGGTATGAAATTTTCTATAGCTCTATTCGTTCTAAAGGTTTGGTTAGGATTACGAAATTTAAATTCAGAACCAACAAAACCTTTAATAAAGGATGTAAAGTATTTTTATTTTCCTTAAAATTTAATATTAAAAATATGTATGGTTTACTAAACACTGAACACCCACTATGTTATATGCAACCTTCAACAATCTTTGTCAGCCTTTTAATTATTCATTTTGATTCTTCCATCATTCGTTTGATATCAAAATGAGATATATTGAAAATCTGTATAATGAGGGATAGAAAATTGATGAAATGTAAAACTGTTAACTGACTTTACCTCTAGTCTTAAAACTTACCAAATTTTGTATAATATCAAAATTTATTTTCCATTTGAGGTAAAATTTTAATTTTTGATTCTAGTTTTATTGTTATTTAATGGTGAGAAATAAAATTAATATAAAATATCACGTATATATAAGAATTTTTATAAGTTATATACCTTAAATTTCCCACATAATAATTTCAAAATTTCTTAAGAATATCACAAACTGACAAATTAATGACAGAGTGAAACAATTATTTAATTAATTAATTAAAAATTGATTATTTTTCGATTTTTCGAAAAAAAATAAGTTAAGGTGTTCTCTAATGTTTAATTTAAAGTTGATCTAGTAAAACATCATATTAAAATTTGTAAGGTTGCTTTTAACTCAACAAAAGACCCAGAAAAGATTTCAAAGCTAAAGAAAGGTAGTTCTAATTAAAAATTTACAGTCCTGATACATTTATAGCAAAAATATAGCTTAACCAACTTTATCGTAAATATTATTTTCTTATTCGTCGTACGCATGCTCGAAATAATGTTTATCAATCATACTTACTTGATTATGTTAATTTCAAATTGTATATTTCGTACTAATCACGTTATAAAAACACACTACAGATATACTTTAACCCACACAGTTCACACTACACTTGCTAACTATTTTGAGTTAATATACGTTACAAAATTTTATTCAAGATATATTGTTAACTAACGCTACAGTTTTTAATTAAATATGTTTCGTAGATATGTAATTAATTTTCGCACTACCACAAACTTTTTGCAAACGGTAGAACTTTATTCGAGCAGTATTCTTTAAAGTCTTTTTCTAAGCTAAGAAGTTGTATAAAAACCATCAAAAAGTCGAAAGAATAAAACTAAAAATAAATGTTTTTCAACTTTCTAAATGTTCATTCGCGCACCGCAAACTTTCGTCTTTCGTCGTCGTCTTTTTTGCGGAGCGTCGCGACGCGGCTTTACAAGTTTGACGGGCGTCGGTGTGTTACCGAATGAGCGCCGTTTTGAACGCCGAAATGTTTCGGACGTCGCGGATTAGCAGTGCGCATGATGTGAAGAAAAAATATATGGACATGCAATATTACAAAAGTTTAAATTTATGAATTTCCAGAGATTTTTCCATTTATATTTTGATTGTCAGTTCAAAAAACAATTTTAAAATCGAAAGCTGCAGAAACTGTGGTCTAAAATCATATTTTTAGAAATGTGTATTCATCTCGTTGTGAACTATTTCGACAAATATTAGGTCTATCAAGTATTCGAAATAATTAAGCCAAAAATATAAATAACCTAGAGTAATTGTGCAATACACTTGATTTTTTAATTATTTTTTTATTAGAATAAAGAATATTTTTGAGTGAGTTTTGCAGCTTAAGTTTATATACAGGGTGTTGCACGGTGAAGTGCCGCAATCGATTCTCGAAAAATACTTTCGAAAATTTTCAAAATTTGTCCGTTTACTAAATTCGCTGGGGTCCATTCCCTTTTGATACCATGTAACACGGAAAACTTATTGAAATATTAAAAAAACAGAATCTGGATGATCATAAAATGTTGACTGTAAGAAGTTGGTGACTTGAATGGTTCTGTGTGGTGGGAAGTCATTGTGTTGATAAAAAATTTGCCTCTGTTCCCTCAGAGGAAAATTAATTAAATATTTATTGTCCAGCTCTTATACAATATTTAAATATCTTTCTCCTACTAAAATTATTACATAATTTAAAATACGGACATAATTTGCTTCGTATTATTTTTGAAATACAATTTAAGTAAGCTATTTATAAAAATGTAGTTTTACTATTCATTTCTTACAGCAAAAAATACGTTCAATTGCAAAATTTATTGAAAATTTCTCAATCTTACTGCATGAGAATTTGAATTTCTCCTAAAATGGGTATTGTATTTGTTAAAAAGGCCATTTTTTCATAAATTTTATTTTATCAGTCCAAATTACGTTGTCCAAAAATTGAGGGTCATCTTCTATCATCATTACTATAAATTTGCAAAATTGCACTCTTTTCAGCAAATCTGTTAGATGTTAAACCAAACGTATTAAATAATGGTGAAAGTTGTGCTTCAACAGAATTATTGTTGATTCATGTTTATAAAGCTACTTGTCTTAACGATGTCATAAGATATACCACAAAATACTCCAAAATTGCAAATTCGACATTTTCATCATTGAGAATAGGTTTCTTTTTATGGGTTTTTCCCTAAAGGTACCAAAATTTTTGAAATTTTGCAATATGCGTTTAACACTATTCCGTGACGGTTTCTGTTTATCTGGATATCTATCAACCAATTTGTTCTTGACAAAGATTTGTTACATTCCCCATAGATAATAAGCAAATTTAAAAAATCTTTGTGTGTAAAATTAAATCGCTTTCCACCATTTAACAGATCAGAAAAAAAGAAAATATTGCTTTTTTGATGTTTTTATTCCACCTAACAATTCTTCTTAAACTTGATAAGAGAAGTAAATTATGAAAGGTGAGTGATTAACATTGAGAAAAATTTTCAGATGTCGAGGAGTTTGCAGTATCCAAACAGTTATTGTGCGGCGTCTCCCTTTTTACAGGGTACAACAACGGATGCGTACGGCAGCTCAATATGTCGGAGGCTAGGTTCGTATCTCTTTTAAAGATAGTTGTGCTCTGCAATAATTACCCAATAGGCGCCACCTGTTTTACATTATTTGTGTTACTTACCCAGTGATTAAACAGGAAAACACTTAGGTATGAGGAATGATTTTAATTTATTGACTGCTGGTGTATAGATTCATAATGAAACGACTTAATTAAAACAAAATAACAATTCCATTTTATTCCGAAAAAAAATTATTATGTACATAAATTAGAATGGTACCTACAATGTTTCTATACTCTTTATTGATAACTATAGTTGTTACCTCGTTTTTAAAAGGTTATGTAAAATTTGGCCGCAAACGTTCTAGAACCTTTAATTGCCAATAACGTAAGTTTTATAAAGACAGTGATCAAAAAGTTCTTACATGTTATTATATCACATTAAAATATATTTATATTGTTTTGTTTGTATGTAAAAAAATTGATGAAGAGCTCCAATTCTTTAACTTAAAGTTCTCCTACCTGGTCTATGCTATGGTACCTCTCACTCTAGTATTTGATCCAGCGCTGTTGCTAGGATTCCTGTTGTGTTGTGGATGAATGGAGGCTTCACAGGGCCACTTCCAACTCACCAACCAAACGCAGGGTAAGGGTTAAAATAGTCGTGGTCACACGGACAGGAAAACTAGGGCCAGAACCATCAGAAAGTCTTGACAGCAATATCAAAATGCAAATCACATTAAAAGGAGTGAGATGAAGCCAAAGATAAAAAAGACTGGCTTCAGATAGCCCTCATTGATTAGTGGACTTTAAAAAACACTTGATCGTCTGCCCTTTCAAAGCTAATGGCAGGATTGGTCTGCTGCCTTCGACGGTTCAACAGTAAAGGGAATGAAAATAAAAATCTCTCTTCCAACCAGACGTGACAAATGTTAGGGATATTGGTATTTACTTTTGCCAACCTTATTCTCAACCTGGAGCACTCTAACCTAGTTCCGAACTTACACTGATTACCAGGTAATACATCAAATATTGTCAAGCCATGGAAAATTATCAAAAAGAAAATTATGATCAAACAGTCCAAAGTTACTAATCATGATTAAAATAAATTTCAAAAAGAAATTGCTACAAATTCCATACTGTATACTCAACCTTAAATGATCGGTCTCGACATGCCGTGCTCGTGTCAACGAATCGGGAATACATCCTCAACATTACCGACTATAACCTTATACTTTTAATACTGAAATGGAATGTAAACAAATGAGAATTTATTAAAAATAAAATATTTTACATGTTTTAAATTCAAACCAAATAATGTGATATATAAACTACAGCAATTTACAAACTGTGTTAAGAAGAAAGAGTGATACGTTACAAGACCAAAAGAGTTGTGAACCAAAAAAACAAATTCTATGTTTACTATTTTAAATTACGGGATAAATAATTAAATTTAATTAGGTAAAAATATAGACATTATATAATATTACTAAAAACATATAGCATTGATGCAAACTGGTAAATTTAAATGCTACAATTGTAAGATCGAAGACAATTCCCAAATAATTTATTTCTTGGGACAGTTCAATTTTTGTACATTTTAATACACGAGCAATAAAAGTCATATTTATCTTTGTAAAGGAAACTTTACCTGTTTTATTTGTCAATAACATAACTAGGTTTCGATTGTTATATAAAAAAATGCATGCAGAAGTGAAAAAATTGACTTAATACATTCATTGTGTTTTGCCTAAGAAAGTTTTTAACCTATTTTTGAAAGCCAGTGGATTTTGGACATAGACTTAAAAATTACTAGATAGAGCGTTCTCATTGCTGACTATTCCTATATTAATAAAATCAATAGTCTTCTTTCTTTTTTATATGTGGAGCATAGAATCTCCCCAAAGGCGAATAATACTCCATGTCTGGTTCTAGCTTTACCCATTAAAAAAAAAAAGAGATTACTGCTTTTACTCCTTTCTCTCTCTCACACTGACACTGCTACAATGCAAGGTTATGTTTTATACCAACAACCTTATTACAAAATCTGCTATTCGAGACATGTAAGCTATATTATATGTCTATAATTTTGGAAAATCTAAAAATGAAATAATATGTAAGGTATTCCATTGAAAATAAGTAGAAAAGTATCAACTTTCGGTATATCCGGAAGTGCCACCATCTTGAAAATATTTTAGCCGAATTGTCCCAATTGACTTTGGTAAACTGTCAAATTTTAAAAATTTTCCAACGTCTATTTTCCGAGAGGCCGATCACGGCACTTCGTCCTGGGATACCCTGTATATATGCAATTCAAGACGTGAAAAAAATACGTGTTAAATTTTTTGGTATACTTCAAAGTATTAAAAAACGAGACAAATCAAAGGGGACACCTGAGACCATATATCTTCTTCTCCTTCTTCTTCTAGGTAGAACTAAGTTCTGTTATCTACCCAATGCCTCATCGATCCTCGTTTGACCTCGAAATCCAGTTGTCTCTCCATCTTTTGGGGGGCCGTCCAGGCGGCCGTTTGGTGTTTGGTTTCTCTCTCATCACGGTTTTTGCTAGTCTGTCATCGGCCATTCGTTCCACGTGATCTCTCCACTGCCTACGACGGTTTCGAACCCACTTCACAACATCTCCCACTCCGCTCAGCGTTTTCATTTCTGTGGTTCTCATAATTTGTTTTGTCTTTGTGGTTTCATTTCTTGTTTCGCGCCGTAGGTCAGTATCGGTCTTACACAGACCTTGTAAATTCTTGCTTTGCTCTCAACCGTCATATGTTTATTGTTCCAGATTATGTCTCTTAGTTGGCCTGATATCATGGCCGCTTTCTTGGCCTGTGTGCGTACTTCTTCCGTTACTGCCCTGTTACTTGTTATATGTGCTCCCAGGTATTTAAACTTCCCAACCTGTTCGATACGTTCATCATCAACCATTAGTTTGCATCTTATCGGTTCTTTTGTTATTACCATTGCTTTGGTTTTCTCCACAGATATTTTCATATTATACTGTTTGGCTGATCGATTGAGATGGAAAAGCATTCTTTGTAAGTTGTTCTCGCTATTTGCTGTCAAGGCAACATCGTCTGCAAAGCATATAATCTGAACGGTATTGTGTCCCATTGGGTACCCAATATTTGTGCTTTTTACCTCATCAATGATTTCGTCCATGATTATATTGAAAAGTGTTGGATTTAGGCTATCACCCTGTCTTATTCCTATGGATAGTGGGATTTCCTCTGTTAGAGTGTTATTTGTTTTAATTACCATGGTGTTACTTCAAAGTATTAAAAAATGAGATAAATCAAAGGGGACACCTGAGACCATATATAAAGTATTTAATACTATTTCTAATTTACCTTGAATTCTATTAACTAGTTCGATTTATTGGTCCACATTTTTTATATGCATTTCTTTGTCTAAAAACTGACAAATACTTTCAATAAAACCAATTGTATTCCCCCTCTGACCAAGGCATTAAAAGAAATGGCTCCGCACGCGGCTCTAATAGAGCCTCAAATGAAAAGTCTTTTAGTTCTATTAGTGCTCTATTGTGATACGGTCACATGCCTTGGTAAATTATATGCAATTAGTTTTTTTTAGGGTATTCATTAAGTTATCTTTCTCGTTAATTGAATCCGGAAAACGTATCCTCCTAATATGGTCTTCAAGTTCATTTACTTTAATGTAAATTTATACAGGGTGCCCTGAAACTATTCAAGCAATCTGTTTTAAATTTGGTTTGAAAGATTCATATAAACCTAAACTCAAGAAAATAAAAAAGAGAAAAGTTGATACTTATATAAATGGTTGAAGAAAAACAGCAATTATATATATATATATATATATATATATATATATATATATATATATATATATATATATATATATATGGGATTACCCACAAAGTGCCCATAAATAAATCTAGAATACTTTGTTGTTATTTAAAATTTTGCAATGTTTACTTCGGTATTTATATTTTCAATTTTCAATCAACATATTACCAAAATTTTATTAAAATATTAGTATTTATAGCATATATATGGTTATATTTTGTTGTTGTTGAGCGCCATGTAAAAAATATATTTTTTTTTAAATTGGAAATATTTTCAGATTTTCTAATTTTCTAACTAATCATCAAATTAACCTTCCAATATATATATATATATATATATATATATATATATATATATATATATATAGATGTATATATATATATAGATTTATTCCTACCTGTAAATTTACTCCTTCTCAGTTGAATTCAAAAATTATTAAAATATCAGTAAGACAATCAAAAAAAAACACAGAGTAAAATATAAAATTTTTATTTAACAATAAATATGCCACAATATTGTTTTTATTATTATTATTTCCAGATGGAATTTAATGGTCAAAACTTATTTCCTTTATGCAACAATATTGTTACTCAATATTACTTTTTTAGTTAATTTGATCTACCATACATTAACCTGGATCACAAATCGGCGACATAGTGTTATTTTACAAGGAAAGCGTCTTTTATTCCTTAGAGAAAATAATTACTAATTTAAACAAATTATCGTGTGCTGTGTTGTGATACAAAATGTTAATATTGTTTCAAACCTAATATTTATTATGATAAATATTATTATATTCTTTCAGGTTAGTACACAAAACTATAATTTATTAATTTTATTATATTTTTTTTAACTTAGGTTCATTTTTGATACTAGTCTTCAATCTCTAAGAAAAATTAAAGGTTTCTACTGCCTTATCATTTTCAAAAATCCACCATATCTTCAATATTCAATATTAAAACATTAGTTTTCGTTTCCTGTGACGTAAAGAATTGACAAAAATATTTTCCAAAATCTCGTTCGGCCAAGTTCTTCTTAATTTAATTCAAATTATTTTCTTCTATATCCTTCTTATCAAAATAATATCACATTTGTTGTTGAGAGTTGCAAAATTATTTAACAAAAAACTTATAAACTTTTTACTAATTGGTTTAAAAAATTATTAATTTCTTTATACTTGAAAACAAAAGTAACACATAACCTCCTTAAAAACAAAATATTTTAGACTTTTGTTTACTTGTGACGTAGGAAGAACTTTTTTTTTTAAAACAATTGAAAAATTGAGGTTGTGTTAAGTTTCGGGAGCTCAAGAAACGCAGTGCTTCCGGTAAAATGATTAATCAACTCCGTTAAAAATTCCTACGCCTTCGCTTTTTATAGTCGGCTAAAATATAAGAAATTTTCGTTTTCTGCTGGTCTGATTTTTGACACCAGGCAACTTGATAAATTTTTATATCTTGGAAAATTGAATTTTATGATGGCCTTTCTATTTTACCAATTTTAACTGGCATTTTATGTCTTTTTTTATAATTTATTAACAGAAATTTGACTTTTCAGCTTACTTAAATTTGCAATAATTAAACTTTAAAGTTTTCTCGACATTTTGATATATATAAAAGCTACTTTAGCACATTATTTATATATTAAAATTGATAAAAATAAACATTCTGCACTTTAAAAATTTATTTGTCAAGACTCTAAAACGTTTATTGCTGCTTTAATGTTATTATAATTTTATTCAGCAATTATTTTTTAATATATTAGTGTCAATATTTCTTAAATTAAGCTTAAACTTACCTTATAAACTAATTAAATCTATTTTACATTCTAGGCTTTTATATATAATATGATTTTAATTTGTATATAATTTATTCAATAACCCTTAAAACTAAAGCATTTTTCTTATATTTTATACATTAGTGTTTATTTATCACTAATCGTTGTAATTTTCTTTGAACTTTACACTAGATTTTCCACTTCCCGCACTTTTGTGTCTTACGAGTCATCATTTTAATGGGACAATCGAAAACATATTGCACTTCATTATTAGCTTTTTTAAAGCGTCCACACTCTTTTTATTCATTTTAACCTATATCTATAACCTTATTCTTACTAATACCATACCGTTTATATAGTCTTTGTTACTAACTTTAGTTTTTATAAGAAAAAAAATATGTCATCATTTTTTTTTTAAATATTTCAATTCTCAATTCTTTTCTTATCCCAAAATTTTGGATTTTATTGTCTTTTTTAAGACTTAAAATGTTTATTTACACTAATATTTTTAACAATACATCTTATGCTATACCTAAACCTAATTCTACCATATTCTAAACTAAATCTACTGGTATATTTACTATTAAAATGCATCTTTTATATTTTCAGTGTCTAATTTCTTCTCTTTTTGTCTCAACCAAAAATAAGTCTGAACACTTATTTGCAGAGGAGGGGGGGGGGTAAGTTTTGACTTTCTTCTCGGTATGGTGGTACAGGTAGGCCATCATCTCGATGGTGGTGGAATAGGATAAATTGCGTTTTATAACAATTTATTCTAACTGTGCAACCTCTAACACAGAAAGGATATGATGGAGAGATGTTTGCATTTACTGTTCGCATTTTACTTCATTCATATACGGAGCTGCATATAGTTGTACGTTTGCTGAATGTGATTTCAGCACTACAACGGCATAATGTGGATATATCCACTGCTATTGCATCTCACACGGAGGAATCCGTGAAAGCCGCATAGACATATACACGCCATCCGGCGGGAGGTCGGCGAAGCCGCGTTCAGTATTTGCATGCTTTCTTCCAGTCTGTCCTTTGCACAGCCAGGTATATGTCGGTACCCTGATGAGTCTAATAGAGACGAAACATGTACATCTGCCGTATCACTGTGGCGGGGAGGGTAAGTTTTGACTTTTTTCTCGGTATGGTGGTACAGGTAGGCCATCATCTCGATGGTAGTGGAATAGGATAAATTGCTTTCTATAACAACTTATTCTAACTGTGCAACCTCTAACACAGAAAGGATATGATGGAGAGAGGTTTGCATTTACTGTTCGCATTTTACTTCACTCATATACGGAGCTGCATATCGTTGTACGTTTGCTGAATGTGATTTCAGCACTACAACGGCATAATGTGGATGTATCCACTGCTATTGCATCTCACACGGAGGAATCCGTGAAAGCCGCATAGACATATATATATATATATATATATATATATATATATATATATATATATATATATATATATATATATATATAATATAAAAATACAGACTAAAAATAAACAATTTCATGATCTATGTATTTGGAAAAGTTATTTTATTCCCTATTTACGACCGATAAGAAAAGGGACAGACAGTATATTCCCTGCAAATTCCACTCTGGTTCTTTCTCCATACTAGTTTCGATCACATAATGGTCCCATCGGTGGACCCATAACGAGCCGAAAGCAAAATGTACAGAAAACAACTGCCTACTTAAAATCCCTATGTCGTAAAATGTTGGCAGGATATTAACTGCAGAACTTGATGCCAGACTATTATCCTCAACGAACAGCCATTTTAACATGTTTTTTTGAAATAACTAGTGAACAAATAATCAGATTTAGATGTTCTTTTTTTTATTTTGTAGGCGCACAATTTCTGTTTGGAACTTTTGTTCTAAAAATCAATACCTTTTTCTACAACTCAAAAAAACTGTTTTTTCACACCTTTGTTGTTTAATAAAAAATTTTGCCCAAAAAAAATTGAATTACTACTATCATTCTGAACATCCTCCCGTTGGCTGATATCTAGAAACACTAATTTTTTTCCAAATTTAATTGGACTGGCCTAATACCCCAGAACGTTAGGAAATTATTAAAAATAAACAATTTCATAGTCTATGTATTTGGAAAACTAACTATTTTAGCCTTAGGACCGGGAGCAGACAGTATATTATCTGCTAATTCTACTCTGGTTTTCTCTCCACAATAGTTTTGACCACATATTAGTCTCATCAATGGAGCTGTAATAAACCGAGAGCAAAATACACAATTAGAAAAAGTTTTAAAGTCAGCTCCTGAAGTCTGTACCAGTGTGATACCTAGAGCACAGATTATTCCAATTTACAAATACGACTGCTTTAAAGATGCCTTTGAAGTTGATGGGTCTAATTTTTGTGACCTTGCTTGCATCGGAACCCGCCATAACACTGAGTAAAAGAGTAATATTAAGAACAGTACTACGATTACACTGACAATAATTATTAAAATTAAAAAGGAACACCGCAAGGTATAGTTCTTCACTGACAAAAAGTAAAACTAAAAAGCCAAAAAGCATTTCTTTAAATAAAAAAAAATCGTCTTCATTTTAATATAATTATTTTTCTTTTTCTTTTACATAGGCTTCACATGACATGAAAAACTTTTACACTGTAAGAGAAATTAACCTTTGCTTCGAGAATGGATTCCAACAACAGATGACGCCAACTCCAGGGGCGGATTCAGGACTAAGATGTGTATCACTATAAAAAAAGAAGAAAACGCAAGTTTGAATGATGCGATTTAAATAGTATTTGACACAATATCCAGAAAACTTTGACAGAAACGTCATATTAAACTGTAATGAACACTACAGTTCTTTATTTAAGAGGCACCAAATTAAGAGTGAAAATAAATGATTAGAAAATGAAAGGACACCGCACCTTTCCAAATGGAAATTGAACCCCGGTCAAATTCGTTGAAAATTCAGTATGTGAAGGTCTAGATGTCCTGATCAGAAGTTTCTATGGGCACAAAGTCTAAAAGTTAACAGTTTTCGAGATACAGAGGGTTGAGTTGCGCCCGCACCAACCAAATGGAAATTGAACCCCGGTCAAATTCGTTGAAAATTCAGTATGTTGAAGGTCTATATGTCCTAATCAAAAGTTCCTATGGGCACAAAGTCTAAAAGTTAACAGTTTTCGAGATACAGAGGGTTGAGCTGCGCCCGCACCAACCAAATGGAAATTGGATTCCGGTCAAATTTGTTGAAAATTTAGTATGCTGTAGGTTTAGATGTCCTGATTAAAAGTTCCTATGGGCACAAAGTCTAAAAGTTAACAGTTTTCGAGATACAGAGGGTTGAGCTGCGCCCGCACCAACCAAATGGAAATTGGATTCCGGTCAAATTTGTTGAAAATTTAGTATGCTGTAGGTTTAGATGTCCTGATTAAAAGTTCCTATGGGCACAAAGTCCAAAAGTTAATAGTTTTCCAGATACATACCATTGACGTAGACAAGGCGTAAGGGTCAATTTTCTCTATCTATCTCTTTTTTTCTCTCTCTCCCTATCTGGTGAACTTGTTTGGCTAACGTAAACGAATGTAAATGTACAATACATATTCTATATATACATATATAGGCCACGGCGCTCACTATTGGGATCTCCAACACAAAAACTAGAAAAATATTAAGCAAGCATCATGCAACCAAGAGTCGAACGGGCCGATTCTTTCGTGAAAAACTCCGAACATCTAACCAACATGATGAAAAACATTCACCACGAAGAAAATGACATCTTAGCAAGCCTTGATATAAAATCGCTATACCCAAGCATACCACTGAAGAAGACCTTGGACAAAATCGCCATGAACGAAGATTTTTCAGCCTACACAATTGAACTTGCTGAACACTGCCTAAAAAACACATATTTCATATTCGATTTTGAAAAACAAAGGAAATAGCACCAGTACAGAACTACAAGTTACGCGTCATAAAAGAGGCTCTAGAAATCGAAAAATCGGGATAGCTGACGACGCTATACATATTCCAACAACATGGAAAACATTGAAATTGGGAATATTTCTCTTCCAACAGAACCAGTCACTGGGATCAGTTTTTGAAATCCGATCTTTACGTTCCAACCGATAAGAGTTCTATAAACCAACACCATATAAATTTGTCGGTAATGACGTATGTCTTTGTCCAGTATTTTGACTATAATAATAAATGCTTCACATTTCTAATGCTGCCTGGGCGAATAAACATAGAATATGCTGCAAGAACAAAAATAATCCATCGCATTTATTAATATCACTTAAAATTTTTAGCTTCTTCTTAACAAGAGATACAACCCAACTCATTCTACGCCGTAAATTTAATCGGCAATAACAGTTGTTATATCAAAGGCATTTTAGGAGTGATGCTAAATGTCAATTAGATTTATTATATAATTAAATTTTAAAGGGTTTTAGTGCCGATGAAGCTGTTTCCTCGTCGTATAATAAATCAGTCTAAATATCAAATAATAATATTAAGTGTAACATTAGACATGATTGAAAAAGTGGAATATTAATCCTCAAATGTCATATTCGGTTCAACTAATGAATACAATATCACTGGAATGTCTTATACCTTTATTATAATTTTTTTATGCACATGGCGGCGCAATAGTGTGACAAAGTCCTTTATTTTTCAAAAATTCGAAAAAATGTTTTACTAAAAATTGTATAATATGAAAATTTCTACAATCTAAAAATATTTTCAATTATACATAGATTTTTTTTACTTGGTATCCTGTATATATTTGCTTTTTTGGATTTCTCCTAGAAATATCAATATAATAATATATCTGGTCCTCAATTTTATTGCGAAATTGCCAACTTTTTCAAAAAATTCATCAAATATTGAAAGTAAAAACGTGGTTCTCTATAATAGTGTAACGAAATTATTATATTTTTGGGCATGAGTATGTTCGCCGGGATTTAATTTATTTATTTTACATCCGAAAAATCTGATTCTTGCGGGAAAAGAATGCTTAAAGTTTCAATTTACCGCGCTATGCCGGGTAATATAATTTTCCGAGATTTTCAGAGCGTCCGACCATAGTAATCGCGCGCCGCATACAGCAGTATTGTATGCGCGATCACCGCACGCCGTCACACGTCAGCGTAGTGGGAGCTCTGGTCGACTACTTAAGCTCGAACAGACCATTATTTCGCTGAGAACTGCACGTTCTCCACCCGGATCAACACTCCAAACGGACTGGACTGGGTTGCCTGTCGGACCCGCCTTCCTGGTCTAGCAATGTAGGTGAGGCTAGGCTTGTGTATATACGTTGTTTCACCATATACTACCTTCCTTACGTCCTACCCCGCTAATGGCCAGCATTGCCGAGGATCCTTGTAAGAACGGGCAATGTTGTGTCATCCTACCGTCACTGCCGATGACCCTTATAAGTACGGGCAGTGTCGGTCCCTTTCCTAATTTCCTACCGCTATTTGTCGAGATTATCGAGGACCCCATAAGTACGGGCAATGTCGTTCCATCCTGCTGACGCTGTCGAGGACCCTTACAAGAACGGGCAGCGTCAGTTCATTTCGTTCCTTCCTACCGTCACCGATACACACACGCACTAAATGCCGTCAGTTTTTGTTAATGTTTCCGTATTGACCAAGAATATGTTTTACCGCCAGGTGGCCTCCGATGTCCGTTGATTAGGGCGTTTAACAACTGTCGCCCCGACGTTTATCGCTGCTGCCGCGTGTAGAGATGCCGCCTATCGCCGATTGATGCCGTGATCGAATGTCGCTTGGAAGTACTAACAATTCCAGTCGTTTTTTTCTCCTTCAGTATTCGGTACATAGTAGATTTCCCAACTCCTGTCATATTGGAACACATCTCAACAGAGCTTATAACATTATTATCTAGATATTGATATCTTAAGGCATCATCAACATTCATCGTAAGTTTTTTGTTGAGGAAAAAATGCCTTGGTTTAAGGATCTTGGAATAAATATAGAGGTGGAAGCCATATCTTTTGGGTACCTTATTCTACTTACTTATCTCAATTAATATATAAAAACAAGCGCAAACAAGATAAATTACTAAGGACACACTGTGAGGTGTACTTTGCTCACTGACAGAACTTAAATTGAACTATCAGAAATTTTAGTGTTGCAGTAAATTTATAAAAGCTTATAATACTTAAATATAATTAGATTTACAGCGGTCCTCAGTTACCTGCGGCACTGGAGCAAATACGTTGGAGCTTTCGGTAAAAGTTTTATTACGCTATCTAGTTTTTGAATAGAGTATAGGAATATGTATGTTTTCGATCGCCCCCCCCCCTGCCAAGAGCTCTAAGTTCAGATAAATACAACCAATTCTGCCTTTTGTATTAGGAATGCTGCTGGCACTCCCCCTCTGTTGATAACTTGTTTTTCTTGCGATAGCCGTCCCCCAAGAGCTTTGAGTTCAGGAAAATAGACCCAATTCTGCCTCTTATACTAGGAATGTGTATGTTGCTGGCATCCCTTCCTCTCTAAGAGATTCAAATTCAGAAAAATAGTCTCGACCCTGCCATTTACACTAGAAATGGGAATGTTTCCGGTGTCCCCCCCTTTGACAACTTGCTTTCGCTTACCATACTGCACTTTTGTGATATCACCCCCCCCCCTAAAGAGAGAGGCTGAATCCGCCCCTGATTATGACAATATCATGAGCAAAACAAAACTGGCCGACTATAAGATTTTAATTTCATAGCATCTAGATCGGGTTTAAATATTAAATCTTCTTAGTGAATTTGGCTGGCGGCGTAGCATAGAACAAAAGTGCTCGAAAAAAACGTGCTCATACTGAAAAAAATCAATTAAATGTACTTTTAACAGCACCGAAAATCCGCACATGAAGTTCGAAACTGGTCTGCAGATGGCGGTGAACTAGCATAGAAGAGGTTACTATTCTTTCCTGATAGTTGTTGCCATCTGAGATAGCTAGAGCTTTAAGAACAACATAGTCTCTCATATAAATGAGCTCTTTTCTTTTAAAGCTATAAAATACTTTTTTTTAATAGTTTTTCTCTGAAAATAAAGCTTAAAGTACTTTATAGATAGATGAACCATCAAAACTATCAAAATAATTTTATACGGTTGAATTTTTTTTAATTTCCTTTATAATCACTACTGACGTTTTATTCTCCTAATTAAAAATCGACATTTATCAGCGTCAGAAGCAGTTAAAAATTGACATTTTAACACCGGTCATAAATTGCCCGAGCGTTGTGTAATCGAAAGGCATAAAATATTGATAAGATCCCTTTCCAGTAAGGTGTTAGCCGGAGCGCAAATTTATTCGGTTCATCTTTATCGTTCTGAGAGTAAATTTCAGGATTATTTTTTTCTTTTTTTTTCTTTGCTCGGATATCTTGATACGGGTTTATTTAGTAAAAAACATTTACAGCTGAGAATTTTTTGGTTATGTCGATATAAATAAAAGATTTTGCTTACTGCTGGTTTTTTGACATATTGATAAGTCGTTAAATAAATAAACTCCGTAGAAATAATGTGAGTATATTTATCCAGATGGTGTAACAAGCAATCGCAAATAAAGGTGTAAAAAGGGATTTTCATAGATGTAACAAGCTAGCATAGATATAGTCAAAATACTAAAATAACTATTCGATTTTATAGAAAAATTACATCGATCATGCCATAAAGGGATTTCTAAATTACCCTAGATGTAAATCAGTGTTGCTTTCCGCACTAGCCCAAAGTGACTGAAGTTATTATTTTACTCTGGTGTTTTAAATTCGTTGTATCGTATTCGTTATATATATATATATATATATATATATATATATATATATATATATATATATATATATATATAACCGACCACTAAATCTTGTCTTTGTCGACTTTCGTAAGGCTTTTGATACCGTAGAATTCGTGTCAATTTTGGGAGCATTAAAAGGATGCAGGGTAGACCAAAGATATTCCAACATCATCTACAATATTTACAAAAACGCAAAAACAACAATTAACTTATACACTATGATGAAGAAAATAAAAATAAGAACAGGAATTCAACAGGGAGATACAATATCCCCAAAACTGTTTACGACAGTTCTAGAACATGCGTTTAAAGCTTTGGATTGGGAAGAAAAAGGCATTATTATGGATGAGGAAAGATTGAGTGATCTTAGATTCGCTAACGACATAGTCCTAATATCAGACGATCTACAAGAAGTCAGAGGAATGCTAGAAGAACTACAACAGGCAACACAAAGAGCAGGTCGGAAGATAAATTATAACAAAACAAAAATGATGACAAATTTAGTACCAAGTGAGCCTATAAAAATAGAAAATGAAATCATCGAAATTACGGAGAAATATAACTACCTTGGTCACGAAGTTCGGATTGGCAGGGACAACCAGGCGTGTCAGCAATCCAGACGAATAGCTTTGGGATGGGTTGCTTATGGAAAACTCAGGAAAATATTCAAGACAGATATACCCATAAACCTGAAACGGATAGCCTTTAACCAATGTGTTCTCTCAGTCTTAACATATGGAGCGGAGACACATTAACGAAAACAACTGCTAAGAAACTGCAAATAACACAAGGCAGAATGGAAAGATTCATGCTGGGGATCGGGTCCGAAACGAGGAAGTTAGGAGGAAAACGGAGGTAGATGATGTCATTGTGCGCATTGCAAGGTTAAAGTGGAGATGAGTCGGACATGTGGCTAGAATAGGGGACAACAGATGGACGACAATAGTTTTGGAATGGCGACCGAGAGCGGACAAACGCAGTCAAGGACGACCACCGACCAAATGGACAGACGACCTCAAAAGAATAGCAATAAACTGGATCGCAATTGTTCAGAATAGAGGAGGATGGAAATCTGTTGAGGAGGTCTATGTTCAGCAGTGGACAGAAATGATGATGATGATGATGATGATGATGATGATGTTTTAAATTCGTTACTAATGCTGTCCTCAAATAAATATAAAAAAAGTTGTTTTTTTTTTCTATACTTTAATCCTTTACGCTGTGTAATTAATATTATTTTGTAAATAATTGCGGAGGAAATTTAAAGCCTGGTCCTGAATTTTGCACTAACATGTTATCAACTAAATAAATGTCTAAACAAAAACCACTCAAACCTGTCACTAATATAATATGATATTTCTAAGTTGTTTCAGTACTTTGGCTATAACTGGATTAGGAAGTGCTCTGTTCTACATGGCTGCGAATATTGGATACTGGGAAAGAAGACATATGTTTCCTAAAGGTATTTAAAACCATAGAAAAATCATAAAAATTAGTAGGTAGGATTTCAAATGAAGAAGTACGGCATCGAGTAAATTCAGAAAGAGGGGATATTGTTGAACAAGATTAAAGTATTGACAATGTGTTGTCAATGTTTTAGTCTTGTTCAACAATATCCTATCTTTCTCAACACTAGTATCCAATCCGCCAAAGTATTAAATATATATATATATATATATATAAATATATATATATATATATATATATATATATATATATATATATATATATAATCCGTGTCAACCGGATCATAGTTATGACCAAAATATGAAGCAACCAAAAAAATCGACCAAGAGCTCATTTTAAAGCTTAGAGCGTCTACTTTCAAATGCTGAGTGCGCTTTTGAAAAATCCAATATGGCAGCTTTAATATGACGGCCGGAAGCCTTAGAATAATTGAGAGTCTAGCAAAAAAAGCTTGTAAAAATAAAAATCGCAAACCGATCGGGTCTTTTTCGGCTCAGTTTTTAGCTGATGGACGCCTCTAAAAAGTTGGCATGGTAGGTTGACAAAATCCAACATTGCGGATCCAATATGGCGGCCAAAAATTCAATATGGTGGCTGAATTCTTGAAAATCAATCGATTTGCACTAAATTTAGTATCTGGGGGTTTTTGGGGTCGCTGATTACGAATCCGAGGTTGGATTTGCAACATTCAAGATGGCGGACCTAAATTGGCGGAGGTATTTTTTAAAAGTCAACCGAACTGCATCAAATTTGGTATACGGGGGTTTCTGGAGTTGCTGATCACGAATTCGAGATCAGGTTTTCCAAATTCAAGATGGCAAATCCAAGATGGCGGACGAAATTTTTAAAATTAACCGATTTCTAAAATAAGTTGTTATATGGGGGTTTTGGGATCACAGTCTACGAATCCAAGCTTACAAAATTCTTGATGGTGAACCCAATAAAGCGGAAATTCAATAACCCAATTCTCTATATTAGGTCCGTAATCTTGCATTCCGAAAATCCGACCTATGATTCGTGATAAACGACCCCCAAAAAAACCCATATACTAAAATTTGGTGCAGATCGGTTGATTTTAAAAAAATACGTCTGCCATATTGGGTCTGCCATCTTGAATTTTGCAAATTTGACCTCGGATACGTAATCAACGACCCCAAAAAGCCCCGTATACCAAATTTGATGTCAATCGGTAGATTTTTAAAAATTTGGCCACCATATTGGGTCTTTCACCGCCATATTAGATCCGCAATGTTGGATTTTGTCAATCTAACAAGCTGCCTTTTAGGGGCGTCCATCACCTAACATTTGAGTCAAAAATGACCCGATCGGTTTGCGAATTTTTATTTTTTTTTACATGCTTTTTTTGCTAGACACTCGATTTTTCTACGGCTTCCAGCCGCCATAGTTGAGCCGCCATATTGGATTTTTCAAAGGGGCATTCGGCATTTCAAAATAGATGCTCTAAGCTTTCAAATTAGCTCTTAGTCAAGTTTTTTGGTTGTTTCTAACTTTGGTCGTAGCTCTGATCCGGTTAGCGCGAATTGTCTCATATATATATATATATATATATATATATATATATATATATATATATATATATATATATATATATATATGTATATTGCGAAACGTCTGCTGCAAATTTTACAAGAAATCAAATGAACGAATTGATGTACTCCTGGATTCATAGTAAATCATATGTTCATCCGGGAAACACTACCTTACAGAAAATTTGCCAAAATCTTATTTGGCATCTTCTGTGCTGCTTACTGGATAAAAATCAAGTTATTTAATTCTTTTGGTATTTTACACCTAAATTTTTAGTTCACTTCAAAGTTTTATTGTCAATTTTTCCTCGGTATTCTTATGTCGTGGACATAACCTTATTTTAGACAGAAGGTTTGAAAATGAAAAATTTTATTTATTTTCGAGAGACAACTCTTCCTTTTACCGATTCCAAGACCCTATTTTTAGTTGTTTGTTTGTTAACATTTATGATACAATATATATATTTATATATATATATATATATATATATATATATATATATATATATATATATATAAAACGATATCATAAGCAAAACAAAATTAACCAAGTACAAGTTCCAACTTCCACAGCATTCACGCTAAGTCTATACTTTAAACATTCTTGGCGAATCCAACAGAAAGTATTTAAATACGCACACTGGCCGTTTAATACCATAGTAGTCCCCTTTAAAATTCTTTTACCGACATTATTGCCGCGGCACACTTGATAGGATGCGTGGGTGAATAATGCGTTTGCTTAAGACTTCGACAAGTCAGTAGTCAGTAATCTATTGAGTCACAGCTTGGTATTTGTCCCTGCTGTTTTAAATTAAGGAATGTTCCTTTAGGGTTGGACTTGAGGAGAGTGAAATCGTACAGCTTGTATAAATAGTTCGAATTTTTATTCGAGGTATCGATTTTACAGCAAAATTAGCTTAAAATTTAAAATCGGTTGCAATTTCATTTTACTGACTGATGATACTTTATCCAAAGACCTAAGAGGTAATGGACTAGGTTAGTTAGTAATGAATATCGAACTTATAAGTGCTCATACGTTTGCAGACCAGGAATTAGAAAGGTATATAGTTCACAGTCTACTTTCCCATAGCCATCGGCGTCATCATGTCAAAACTTTTTTAGCTTTTTAAATGTTACCGTCAAAAAATTTAAAGGGTGGTTAGTTTAAAAAATCACTTTGAGGTAGCATATTTACCAACGAAGTGACGAAATAAGATACCACTACTGGTACGTATCGAGGTTATTTTCAGTTAGTAGCATCTCTTAAAAGAACACACACCAAGTTTCAGCCTGGTCGGTCTGTTTCTTTGCGTTTGACATTCATTTGAATCGAAGAAGTCAAGTGTTTCTCCAAAAATGAACGAAAAAGAATTTGGTGTGTTGATTAAACATAACTTTATGAAAAGAAAAGCGCCTCAGGAGACTAAACAGAAGCTTGATAAACATTATGGTAACTGTGAACCTTCAATTAGAACAGTTTATATTTTCAGAATCGCCATATGAGTACAACAGACTCTGAACGTTCGGGACGCTCTATTGAGGTTACTACTCCAGAAATAACTGACTAAATCCATGATATGGTGATGGACGACAGAATAATGAAGGTGCGTGAGATTGCTAGTGCTGTGGGCATCTCGAATGAACGAGTATACAATATGTTACACAAACATTTGGACATGAAAAAGATATTAGCAAGAAGGTGGGTGCTGCGATTTTTCACGATTGGCCAAAAACGAAATCGTGTGAAGTGTTGCAAGAACGGTTTGCAGTTGTTTCAGCGAAATCCTCAGGACTTTAAGCGTCGTTTCATCACTGTGGATGAAACATGGATACATCACTATACTTCTGAGACCAAAGAATAATCTAAACAATGGGTTGCCAAGGGGGAATTTGCACCAAAAAAATCGAACACTATTCCTGCGATCTTGAAGGTTATGGCGATTGTCTTTTGGAAGGAATAATCTTCATCGACTATCTGGAAAAGGATAAAACTATTACAGGGGATATTATTAATCGTTATTGGACTATTTGAAAACCGAGCTCCAAGAAGAACGTCCACGATTGGCCAACAAAGAAATCCTTTTCCATCATGACAACGTACCAGCGCACTCCTCAGCAGTTGTGTTAGAGTTCCAACTCGTTTCACATCCGCCCATTCTCCAAACTTGGCTCCGTTGGACTATTATTTGTTCCCCAATATAAAGAAATGGCTGACAGGAAAAGATTTCATTCAAACAAGGAGGTAATTGCAGAAACGAATTGCTATTTTACAGACTTGGAGAAATCGTATAATTCCGAAGGGATTAACAAACGAGAGCAACGTTGAACGAAGTGCATAAGCCTAAAAGGAGATTATGTTAAAAAATAAAAAAGGTTTATCCAAAAAAATTAAGTAGTTTTAATTGTTGCATGTAGTTTTAAACTACCTTCGTATTTATTAATATTTTTGAACACCCATTCAACTATAAAAAATTTTTGGGTTATTTAAATAAATACAATAAGAGAAATTAATCAAATTAAAATTATTTATTACAAAAGCAAATAACAAGGTTTTATGACAAAAAAAAATAATTAAGTTTGGGTAAACGTTTCGTTTTTTCTTTCCAAGCTCTTGATTTTTTAATTTTATTATTTTCTTCAAGGTTATCAATAACTTCCATAACTGGTAGCGAAAATTCTATTAGAGGTGTACTAAAATAAAAAAAAAACTGAAGTAAAATATGCAATGTTAAAATACTTTCATAATTTTAAACTTTACTATCGTTTAAATGAAAGTTGAATCCAGTATTTAAAAAATGTAATGAAACTAGTGAATTTTAATTTAATATCCATAAGATGTAAATTATGGAAATCCGTTATTATTTCAAGAAAAAGTTACGATGTAAAAAAATATGTTCCTAGTAGAAACAGCTATATGACACCATAGTAAACAAAATCACATACAGTTTTAGAGTTCTTCTTCTGGTGTGAAATCATGACTGAAGACGGAAATTATATCCATGAACACAGGGTGTTCGGATGATGCATGAGGATACTTGGAGTGGTGATTCTACGTGGTAAAATAAGTTAGTTACTCCTCGTCAAAGTGCAATTTTTTTTCTTTTTTTTTTCATATAATGGTTAATTTTTAACTTATCAAAACGATTAAACTATGCCTAATAACTTCTATCGTTCTTTTACACAAATGTTCCTCTACGGTAACACCAGAGGTCACTTTATCTGGAATTCGAATTTTATTTTTCACATTCCTTTTTTTGTTTTGACAGCTTTTGGAAGAAAGGACATGTCATTTTAGGGACCAAAAAATACCTAATAAGTTACTTTTTATTTGAGCCGAAAAAGCATACTATTTAGGCGGAAAATAAAATTAAAATTTTTATTACCAGTAAAACCAGTTTTTCAAGGAAGTAAAAAATTAACATTAGATATAATATACTTGCAGTTGGGTGTATAAACACATTTATTTTAGATAAACTATTTTAGTTCTTAAACAACTGAAAAAACCCTATACATTAAGGGCAGACTTACTCTGTTCTAATACGGTTAGAGACAAAACGTCTCAGATTGCAAAAATACCAAGTAGAGCATCTCTCCAGATTATGCACCGCCATCAGTAGACAGGTTTCGAACTTTTCAAGCACACCACAACATAGAAAAAAGGAATCTTTTAAACAACTTATATTAGACAAAATATGCAATCTAATACAAGCAGAGCATTCCACGAGTGCAAGAATGAATTTTACATATAAATATAGATCTAATAAAGTTAAATACGAATCTCTCGGTAAATTTGGGACATACTGACAATAGTTAATATATATATATATATATATATATATATATATATATATATATATATATATATATATATATATATATAGCATTTTTTGTAACGCGAACACCTTCAAGTCGGCTCCGAATTATCTTTATTGTCATCTCTGTCATTAAACTTGGGGTTCGGAATGGATATCCCATTTATTAACAAGTAAATTGTTACTAATAAATACCCTTACCATGTGTTTTGAATTGGGATTCATTAACTTAAAATACATAAAAATCAAGCATAAAACTTCTTGAATCTCATTCAGTCACGAAGTACCTAGAGCTCATTCTACGTCACTATGCAGTAAAATATTTAAAATAAAATAACTAAATATTTCGAAAGTATAATCACCTTTATGTAGTTTTATTTGGAAATCATATTCAGCTAAACCTAAAAAAGATTTCCAATTTTACTGCTTTGAAAATAAATTATGTACAAAAAAGAAATAAACACATCACCTAATCACAATATAATTTATTTCAGCAGCATCGAAATTTTAAACTTTCCAACTAGGTCATGTATCTTGACAATGCCGACACTCGCGCTAAATACGTTTTAAATCTTTTACCTTTCAAAATGTCCAAATGTTACTATCGTAGGCCATTTTACCTCCGCATACCATACTTCAGCCCCTTTTAGGACCATTACGGAGATTTAGAGCTAAACTGGGCAAAAAATGGCCTTTCGTTTTAAACTCTCGGCTAAATGTGCCGTTTCTGGAAGTATTTACAGACCGATATACGTGGATTTTTGTGGCCAGAGCTGTTGCATTTGGAATTCAAGGGAATTTACTACATATTGGCGTATTAAAGTGGTTGTTCTGTTTTAAGAGAATATGGCCAAAAAGGTTTTAAACCTTATACCTAGTGAAAAAACAAATCTCATTAAAAATATATGTAATAAATTAGGTAAAATGTAAACTTTTTTTAAAAACTTGATTGACCTCCATTAAGAAAAAAATATATGAAGTATTTAGATACCATATTATTATACAAAAATTACAATATTGAATATATATATATATATATATATATATATATATATATATATATATATATATATATATATATATATGAAGTAAAACGCGAACAGTACATGCAACTTCGTTTCAACCATATACTTTCTGTGTTAGAGGTTGCACAGTTGGAACAAATTGCCAAGGAATACAATTCATTCTATTCCACCACCATCGAGATGATGGCCTACCTGTACCACCATACCGAGAAGAAAGTCAAAACTTACCCTCCCCGCCACAGTGATACGGAAGAGGTACATGTTCTGTCTCTACTAGACTCATCAGGGTACCGACATCGGAAGGAAGCATGCAAATACTGAACGCGGCTTCGCCGACCTCCCGCCGGGTGGCGTATACATGTTTATGCGGCTTTCACGGATTCCTCCGTATGAGATGCAATCGCAGTGGATATATCCACATTATGCCGTTGTAGTGCTGAAATCACATTCAGCAAACGTACAACTATATGCAGCTCCGTTTATGAATGACGTAAAATGCGAACAGAAAAGTCGAAACTTAATAAACAGTGATACGGCAGAGGTACATGTTTCGTCTCTACTAGACTCATCAGGATACCGACATGCACCTGGCTATGCAAAGGACAGCATGTTTTCTTCCGATCTGATGATGCGTCTGACTTCATTTTATTCAAAAATTTGAAAAAGAACCAAGGAAACTCTTTGGTGCCAGTCATATCTCAATTACATTCCACAAAACCATATAGAGCATGAAACTAAAAAGTTTAAAAATGAAACTGTAACGTCCTGTATGATCGTTAAAATTCGGAAGGCTTACCTGAAACTTCCCTACTACAGAATAGTTATTTTAAGCCCGTAGCTGGTGGCGAAAATATATTTTGCAGTGTTTATGTAAATTTCAAATGAGCATAAAATCGATCCGCACTAAACAACCGCATAAAAAAGAAGTTTGAGTTTCATTGCTACTAAAAATAACATTTCAAACTAAAATTATGTCTAACTTTATGAAATAATTCACAAACTTTATAATAAAAGCTATTAAATCTAACTCTGCAAAATATTTCAAAGTTTTTATTGGTTGTTTTTGTTGACCATAGTTTTTTAATTAACCCCTTTTTATCATTTTAAACTTTAATATGAAAGCAATATAGGAAATAAATATTAAACACAATCATTTTTGATTCTATTTCCTTTGTAAAAAGTTGAAATAGTTTTACGAAATAACTATTTTTAACCGACTTCTAAAAGAAGGAGGTTCTCAATTCGTCGACTATGTATGTTTTTTTATGTATATACACCAATTACTCCGGAACGGCGGCACCGATTTGAATGAAATTTTTTACGTTATGTTCAGGAAGTTGCTGCGGTGGTCCCATATTTTTCTGGACGAAATAGCTGCAGTAATATCCAAGATGGCGCTGATTATATGGCGGCAAAAAAAATTAATTTTGTCCAATTTTCTCCAAAATTGGTATGGGGGAATTTTTGGGGTTGTACACAACGAATCTGAAATTATTTTTAAAAAATTCAATATGGCGTATCCAATATGGCGGATAAAAAATTATTTTGTTCAATTTTTTTCAAAATTGATATGGGTGACTTTTTGGGATCGCACATTACGAATCTGAAATTATTTAAAAAAAAAATTAAATATGGCCGATCCAAGATTGCGGATTAAATATTCTACATCTCCCGATTTTGCCTAAAATCAGTATTGGGGTAATTTTGTTAGTGTTAATTATGGATTTAAAATATTTTTTGAAAAACTCAATCTGGCAGATTCAATATGGTGTCCTAAAAATTTTAGTTTTTTCGATTTTCTCTCAAACTGATATAGGGGGTTCTTGAGGATGTAAATTATGAATTTAAATGTATTTTTTCAAGATTCAGAGTAAAGGAGTCGCAATAGAAACTTGGGAAGAATACTTTGGTACACTATATAACGCTGAAGAAATACAAGAAATAGAATACCGGACAGCATCAAACGCAACCGTCTCAGAGACGGAATCAAGAGAAAGACTAGGAAAGCTAAAGAACAGAAAAGCACCTGGGACAGATGGAATACCTAACGAACTATTAAAATATGGTGGCCCGGAACTTGTAACAAAACTTACCACTTTATTTAACAAAATCCTGAGTACAGCGAAAATTCCAAACGACTGGCACACGAGCATAACAATTCCTATATTAAAAAAGGGACAAAAGACATTGCCCGAAAATTACAGAGGAATAACTTTACTATGCACAACTATGAAACTGTTCACAGGAATAATAAAAGAGAAGCTAGAAAAGCTAATAGTTAATAGGGAAGAGCAACAAGGGTTCAGAAAAGGCAGATCGACTACGGACGCAATATTTATCATGAAACAAATTAAAGAAAAGGCCATAGAATATAACACACCAGCATTCGTCTGTTTCGTCGACCTCACTAAAGCATTCGACAAAGTCCAACTAGGCGACGTCATTCGAATGCTTATTGATAAACAAATACCCGCCAATATAGTAAAGACAACTTGCAATCTGAACACTGCCAATACAACACAAATTAAAACAGAACAACACACCTCAGGTAGCATACCAACGCCCGGAGGAATTAGACAGGGAGATAGTCTCAGCCCCTTCCTGTTTAACCTCATTATGGATAAAATCATAGAAGAAGTGGCAACATTAATCATCGGGTACAGAATAAATAACACACGTATCAGCTTGGTGGGCTATGCCGATGATACCGCAATCCTCGCAGAAACCGAAGACGATCTGCAGAGACAGCTCTTTAAATTATACCAAGTGGGACAACGATTTAATATGAATATCTCCATCGAAAAAACGAAAAGTATGACCATCAGTAAGGAACCCATTAGATGCAAACTAGTAATCCAGGACAGACCCATAGAGCAAGTGATGCAGTTCAAATACCTTGACGTAAATATATCCAGCAGTCATGAACCTATAAAGGACGTAAAATGCCAAGTCAACAAAGCCGCAGCAACCACAGGATGCCTAAGAGAATTTGTATGGAAGAATCAATATATGCGAATGGACAGCAAAATTAAGATCTATAAAACATGCATAAGACCCATAATGACATATGGAATAGAGACGAGAGAAGACACTAGTAAAACGAAAAGTATACTACGGGTGGCTGAAGTGAGGGTAATGAGGATGATAGTCGGTAAAACCAGAAGAGATCGTGTAAGAAATATAGACATCAGAGAACAATGCAAGATACAGGATATAGTAAGATGGGGAAGACAAAGAAGACGGGAATGGTATCACCACGTAAAAAGGATGTCCGAACACAGACTACCCCGCATAGTACTAGAGGGAAAACCAGCAGGAAACCGACCACCAGGAAGACCACCGAAAAGATGGAGAGATAGCTGGCAGTCCACATCACAGGAAATGATAGGGAGGCACGACCGGAATTAACAGATCAACAGATCTCACACAAGTAGAAGAAGAAGAAGAAGTTAATTTTTTACAACGATTATGTTGATAAAATAGAATATGAGGGACAGAAAATTTTACATATTCCGATTTTGTCTAAAATTGATATTGTGGGGTTCTTGAGGCATATACAAACTCAATATGTAGTATAAAATATATTGAGCTAAGAAATTTACATCTCAGGTTCTTTAAATATTGAAAATTGAGATTATGGAGTTCTTGAGGCGTATACAAACTCAATATGCAGTATAAAATATATCAAGTTGAGAAATTTATATTACCAATCTAAAATTAATTTGAAATTTAAGATAGTGGATTTACTATGACAGACTAAATATTTGTTTGACACAATTTTACTGGTATTTGGAGAACTTTAAGAATCAAAAAATTTTTCGTGGTTCATTTTTGGCTAATTTACAACTTTGGATAAAATAGATCCTTTGTAGCTACCTTGGAGTCATTGCGAGGTACACTATTCTGGATTAGTACTTAGTTCAAATAATTTATGGATATCATAATGCATGCTAAAACTAAAAATAGAAAAATAAAATTAAAAAAAAAAAAAAGAATTGAACCGACTTCTAAAACTGTGCTAAAAAGTGAAAAACAACATTGAAACGACATTGAACTTTTTGAAGTCGGCGCCAAATTATTTGTAAATGAAATAAATAACTACTAATATATACCAATTATGGTAAGAAAGCAATTATAAATAAAGTATTTTTAATCTGTTTATGCCAATCACATTTGGTCAGGTATTAGTTTGGCACCGACTTCAAAAAGTTCAATTTCATATAAAAATGTATAGTTATTTTTCACTTTTTAGCGCACTTTTAGAAATCGGTTCAATTTTTTTTTGTTTTTAATTTCATTAGGAATTTATTTACGAGATCAACAAGTGGTGCAATTATCATTCCTGGCGTTATCCCGGAATAATTTTTTCAGAATGTAAAACTATCTCCCTCTATAGCCACCTCAATACCTGATTTAAATTTTAAAAAAAAACTCCTTATATGTCAAATATTTCACTATTGGAAGTGCTTAACAACTATTTTCTCTAAAATTACCGAAGTAGTAAATACTCCCATTTTTCATCATTTAATTCATTTTTCTATTTTCAGCGCTTTTACATTAGTGCTCAGTAATTTACATTGGATGAAAATGGAGTAAAAAGCAGGAATGGAACACACTTGTTCAGCAGAAACAACAATGCAAGTGAAAAGTGACTCATTGAAATGGGGACAAAGGGTACAATCAAGAACACTACCTTCTCGTTCTTGCACGCTTTTAGTCTTGGATATGACAGTGATGATTTATGCAGGGGTGGACTTTTAATTGTAGGAAATATGTTATGTACCGGTAGATTTTCTTTAAAAAAATTAGTAAAATGTAAAATAAATGAATTTGATGAATTTGGGTTTTAAAAATTGATACATACCCCCTACTTCGAGGTCGTAGAACACGATTCGGACCTCGATTTTCCATAATTTTTCCTCAATTTTGCGGAAAACAGGAAAAATCACTTTTCACTTTAGGTTCAATTTTTTCACTAAATCGTTAAACTTTTGTTACAACCATAAATTCCACACTGATAGAAGCTTCTACATTGTACAATAATTCAAAAATAAGCACTTTTTTTTATCGGAAACCTCCGGAAAATTACCACGACAAAAATCACACCAAATACAAACAAAACGGCCGCCACCAATAAATAATAGCTTGCATAGTTCAGCTAAAGATGACGTATTTGTTGAAATCGGCGATGTTGCCAGATTGCAAAAACGCTTTCTTTGAAATTCACTTATATTCTTTCTTTCTATTTAAATTGGAAAGAACAAGTCCCAAAAAGAATTTTCCCCATTCCTGTGATTATTGAAGTACTATTAATTACTCTTATGTCTATGCCTTTGATGTGCGATTTTGACTCTAAATATTAAACGTTTTAAATATTAGGTTGCTTTTGTCTGTTTCCCTCCAAATACCAATAGTTTTAAGCGGATAATATGAACTAATCATATTGCTTATGTTCGTTAGCAGAAAGTGTTTTTTAATTAATAAATCTAGGTCAATTTAGGTTAGTTTAGGTTAACTTCAGTTTTTAAACTAACAAAAACCAAGCTAAACCTGTACTAATCAGAACTAAACAAAAATGTTGGACTGTTAAGGTTAACTTACCCTTTTTTATACATTACAAACATTAAACTATGTTGTTAACTATAATGGATAACGCAAAATATAAAAAAATATATATAATAGCGTACCGCACAACAATCACCTAGGACCTCGAAATTGGCGGGTAACCTAAAGGTGTTTCCTCGCAGGGTAACCCGGTTTAATATATGTTTAGATCTGTTTTGAAACACATTTGAAATGACGTTACTATTCCCGATCACCGAATACGATAATGACGAAGTGCGTATTATCCCTTATTTGAAGCTTATGATACGAAATTAGTCTTAGATAGGCAACTCCATATACGCTCCAATATATTAGCTTGGATTGCATTAAAATTGCAAACCAGCAAAGCATGAACGTTTCCAGGCGTAATACTGTAATACAGACAAAAAATTATTGACATTTAGGCGAAGTAAGTTATATTATTTCAATAATTGACTGCTGTTCAGGTATAATCTAGGTAAAAAATTGATTTAAATCATTAAATTATCAGTAGAAATTAATATATATATATATATATATATATATATATATATATATATATATATATATATATATATATATATATATTTGTATTTATTAGTATGTTTTATTTTAATTTATAATTTTTTTGGAGGTTGAGCAAACCTGCAAACATAAGGAAAAGCCAGCACTGGTCTTAGCCATAAAAAAATTATTTGACTTTTTTGAGTTTGCTTCTAAATCTGACAGGGCTTGTTAACAGTTTCGCGTGCGAGAACTCTAAGATTACTCCATCGACATTGAAACCCTCTATTAAATTATATTAAAACCGCTACATTGCCAAATTCTATTATTTCCTCAGCAATCGTGACAACTTAAATCGACCGCACGTGTTCGCTTTTCATATGCCTGATTCTCGATAAAATCCATTATCTCTACGCTTGAGAGTCCTCGATGACCCGGGAGTGACCCTTACACTTCGATTACCTTGCAGGAAGGCCATTGTTTGACAACGATAGGACTAACTTTGTCATTACTCCCTTTCTCGATTATTGTTAAAAGCTGGATGTATTACAAATCGCCTTATCCATTTTAAAAAGGAGAAAGTGAAAAGGGACATCTTGAGATATAACTTAATTTAGTCCATTTTTATGTCGATCAAATAATAAGGTAAAATTAAAGGGTGTTTTTTTATAGAGGTATAGAACTTTTAAATGGAATAAAACAAAGATGAATTTTTTAAATTGACATGAAATTTACTTTATTCGAAAGATAACCTTCTGACATTATAATTTAAATGACTTCTGGCATATGACCGCCACGGCTGGCTCGGACGTAGTCTAATCTGGAGGTCCAAGTTTCGATGACTTTTTCCAACATTTGTGGCCGTATATCGACAATAACGCGGCGAATGTTGTCCTCCAAGTGATCAATCATTTCGAGCTTATCGGCGTAGACTACCGACTTCACATATCCTCACAGAAAATAGTCTAGCGGCGTTAAGTCGCACGATCTTGGAGTCCAATTCACGGGTCCGAAACGTGAAATTATGCGGTTACCAAACGTTTCCTTCAATAAATCAATTGTGGCACGAGCTGTGTGACATGTTGCGCCGTCTTGTTGAAACCACAGCTCCTGCACATCATGATTGTTCAATTGATAAACAAAAAGTCAGTAATCATGGCTCTATAGCGGTCACCATTGACTGTAACGTTCTGACCAGCATCGTTTTTAAAGAAGTACGGACCAATGATTCCACCAGCCCATAAAGCACACCAAACAGTCAGTTTTTCTGGATGTAACGGTGTCTCAACATACACTTGAGGATTATTATCACTCCAAATACGGCAGTTTTGTTTATTGACGTATCCATTCAAACAAAAGTGAGCTTCATCGCTAAACAAAATTCGCTTATGAAAATCCGGATCAACGGCAATCTTGTTTTGGACCCATTCACCGAATCTACGCCTTGCTAGGTGATCGTGTGGCTTCAATTCTTGCACGAGTTGGATTTTGTAAGCACGCAAACCAAAGTCTTTCCGCAAAATCTTCCATAAAGTGAATGGACACATATCTAATTCCTGTGCACGATGGCGGATAGACTGATTCGGGTCTTCCTCTACGCTACGCTCTACAGCAGCAATGACTTCTTTTGTACGCACTGTACGACGTCCTCTGTGGATGCGTATTATCATTTAGAGTAAACGTGGTGCGAAAAAGTTCCTTAGTTAATCGAATTAATTGCTCTGATGGACGATTATGTTGACCGTAAAATAGACGTAGTGCGCGATACGTATTTCGAACAGAACCATGATTTTCAAAATAAATTTGCACAATTTGGAAGCGTTGTTCAGGCGTCAGTCTATTCATGTTGAAATGCCAAACCAAACTAAACATAAATCACTTGACAGCTGACAAAATGGCCGCCAGTTAAAAAAGTGTTGCCAACTTAAAGTTCTATACCTCTATAAAAAATACCCTTTACCACTAAATTTATTAAGAAAATAGTGACTGCAGTTTCAACTCACAGAGTCATTTTCAAACTGAATTACAAAGGTAGACTAAGTATTTAATACAGAAACATGAGAAAATTTAACAATAAATAAAAACTACCTGAGAAATTACATTATTACAAAGGGGAGGTACTAAATATTGGGAACTAATTATTATTTGGCGACAACAAATAACGGGGAAAACCCAAGTTCTGTCTGGTCATTAAGCAAATTTACATTTTTATTTTTACTATGTTTATATATTTCTAAAGATTCAAGAATATTTAACTTTTGGCCCTTTGTTGAATAATGTAATATGTCAGTGTTGCTTAAATCAGAAAAACTGTGGCTGTATTCTTAGCAATGGTTGGCAAAGCTCGAGTCTGTTTTTCGTAGTCTAAATGATCGGTGGTGTTCTGAAAAGCGAGTTTTAAAGCTTCTACCACTTTGTCCAATATACAATATACACTCTGAACATTTTAACTTATAAATTCCTGATTTATCAAATTTATTAATTGTATTGTAAAGGATAGTGGACAGATTGTGTTGAGATTTGAAGGCTACTTTTATGTTATGTTTGGAAAGAGTATTAGCTATGTTTTCTGATAGGGTACCACTGAATTATCTTTATCATTCTTTATTTTGGGATATATTGTATTAAAAGCTAGTTGTTTTTGTTTTTTAGTTATTAATTTCTTTATGGTTTGTTGGGAGAAATTGTTTGATATTGCAATCCTTTCAATGATATTTAGTTCCTCTTGAAGATCTTCTTCAGAGAGAGGCAAAGAGAATGCTCTATGTATCATTGAATTGTGTGCAGCCATTTTGTGTTGTAAGGGGTGAAAAGAGTCATTAAATATAGTATTACCTGTAAACGTTGATTTTCTAAAAATTTTAAATTTACACTGATTATTGAGGTGAGATATGGTGAGATAAAATAAATTTTCTAAATCTGTTAAATGTTGTGATTCAGGTTTTCAATAATTCATGAGACATTGGCATAAACTTTACTTTTCAAAAAACCCCAAAGAAAATAGTCCAAAGATGTCAAATCACATAATCTTGCAGGCTCATTTACATCAGAATGACGGGAAATTATACATTCGTCGAATTTTGATCTCATTAAACTCATTGTTTTGCGTATTACTTGTGGATTGCGCCATCTTGTTGAAACCAAACATCATTCACATTCAATACATCCAATTTTGGCCAAAAATAGTTCATCAGCATGCCCCGATAACGCTCAAAATTCACTCTAATAGACTTTTTACGTTAATCTTCGAAGAAACAGGATCCAATAACTCCGCCAGCCCATAATCCCCACCAAACAGTAACCTTTTCGATATGGAGTGGTCCTTCATGAATCATGTGAGGATTTTCCGGTCCACAAATATGACAATTTTGTTACGAACATAACCATTCAAATAAAAACGTGCTTCATTGGAGAAAATGATCCAGTTGACGAAAGTACGGCGTTGGTGATGGTCTTGTGGCTTCAATTCTTGAGTCAGTTAGATCTTGTAAAGATGAAAATGAAGATCAACATCTAAAATGCGACGTAAGATGGTTCGGGGAATGTTTTAATCTGTGAAGGTTCCCTGGTTGATGTTGATGGTATTTCACGAACACTTTCATTTACAGCAGCTATGTTTTGACGAGTACAATCTGGATGAACATGTTGGTATGCTCTACGACCTTCTACCAATCCAGTTTATTTCAAACATTGAACAATTTTGCGAATTCCGTGTTCTGTAGGACATCTATGTTTACCGAAATGTTCACGAAGTGTAATTTTTACAGATCGTCCATTTTCGTAATAAGTTCCGATTATTAAAATGGGCTCTTCTGTTGTTAAAAAATCCATAAAAAAATTTGCCGCTCTTTTTACTTGACATATGTCAAAACATAACAACATGAATTTGTTACTTAGAATCGAAATTAATAGTTAAAAAAGAAACCAGCAGATGGCCCACCCTTCATAAACAGTTAGCAGATGTTCAGGATTGTATTTAGTTAAACGAACTTTCTAACACACCTAGAAATTTTAATACAAAGTTTGATTCATTTATTTTTTTATCATTCTTTAACCTCGTCGAAAAAAACCTGTCTTGTTAAGAATGTTAATAAATGCTCCATAATATTTTGCTCATTCTTAAAAAATCTTTTTAACTTCCATAGTTTCTAGCTTTCTTGTATAAACTCACCATCGAAATGTTTTTGTGAAATCTCCTAGGACAGTGATCCAAAGCTGGTGGGTCGCGACCCTGAAGAGGGTTGCCTTGTCTTTTTTCGGGAATATCCAATTGTCAGTTTTAAAAACCAAATTTAAATTTAAAAGTTGAAGGTAGGTGATAAAATAATTATTATTTTTATGCTTGGTAACACGCGAAATGTGCGGTGCATGCATCGCTACTTATGTTTGGAGCAATCTAACTAGGGCAAGCTAACCGGGTAGTTCGCAGTAATCGCGACATTCATTGCCTCTCGCAAGAACGTGTAATGGAGAGAAATTTCAAGACCAACAATCTGATATTGCGTCGAGTTGAGAATAATCGGAAAATAAGCAAAAAAAAGAAGCGATTAAAATAGGCTTTGGAACCACTGCCATAGGAAGTACCCTCTACAATCCCTTAAAAACTGCATCAAAGTATTTCACGCCTATCAAACATTATGAGTGAAAAAACATGAAAAAAATATATATGTCTAGAATTAATAACCTCTTCTTTTGGATACTCATATATATATATATATATATATATATATATATATATATATATATATATATATATATATATATATATATATATATATATATATATATATATATATATATATAATATTAAAAATAAAGATTTTATATAAGACTTTAAAACCAATTAAGAGCACACAAACCATAAAAGACCAAACAAAGTAAAAATCACCGAAGACATAAAAAACAATAAAGCTCAGAACATATCACCCATGTTGGAGTCTGCTTCGATTGCCTCCTCTTTTAATTTGGCGCGTTCCAAGAACGCCCTGATTGATGGCTACAGCCATCGATTGTCAATTGTTCCGTCTAATAGCCGAGGCCCTCTGCAGATAAAAATCTTTTCCGGTTTCGTAATTGCTATCGAGCACAATGCTGAAATCAGCAATGACATAACGGATAAGCAAGGACATGTACATGAGGGAGAGGAATTCTGTAAATTATATTCTAATGCGTTAAAAAAAAAATATTATTTTGCCTGAATGGGAAAAGTTTGTGTTTCTTCATTAACTTATTCGCTTATTTTTTTATTTTAAATTATAAAATAGAACAATGATAATTTTAATAAAGCTTTTCACGCGCTTCTTCCATTTATTTTGTATGAAATAATAACGTAATATTCAAGTAATCTCGCAACTAAACGTGAATATAAATAGTTGTGCTCTTGGACTAAGAATTTCCTGTTTTAAAATCGTTTTGGATGGGGGAAGAGTAGTTAAAATTTCCACTCAAGTATTTTATTAAATCCATGCAGAACTCTGCCCTAAGAGACATATTCATGATAATGACAACTGGGATTACCAAAATTAAACATCTTTGTTGTGGCAATGTTTCGTCTGTTACTTATTAAAAGAGATGAGCATCCATGTAGATATTAACCCAGACATATTTACAATTTGATGTGAAGCAGTAAAATATTTTACAAACATTTTTATACATTATGTATATGATATATATATATATATATATATATATATATATATATATATATATATATATATATATTTGTTTTGTCTTTCTTGGGATTATGTTAATATTATATTATACTGAAAATGTAGATTTCGTAAAATAACAGAATAAAGATGACCACGTGTGTCATCTTGAAGTTAGAGTAGTACTGAAAAGGCCAGATGGGATTTTTTTTGTAAAGTAATAAAGATTATTCTGACTATTAAGGGTTTAAGAAGGGGTCTAGTCCGAAAGTGCAATGCATTTTTGGTTTTAGAATTATATTTTTTAGTTGTTATTTTATAATATTGTTATATATTCTGCTAAGTTGATTGGTATCTGCCTTAGCATTTCCGCATGTTTACTTTTTTGTACAGCTATCATTTCCAGAATTTCTCGTTTTTGTTTGGGGTTTTCAATTTTTAAGATTTTCACTCCCTCAAAATCAAAGAAATGGTGGTTTTCCATGCTATATGTTGTTAAGGCCATTTATTTTTTTTTGGGGGTTTGTGTCCGATTAATCGGGTTTTTAAATGTTGGCTTGTTTGACCTATGTATTCACCTTTGCAGACTTTACATGGAATACTGTAAATGATGTTTTTTTTTTAATTTTTGGTATTTCAGATTTTAGTTTACTATAGCAATTTTTTAGGAGATTGTGACCCTTACGGCTGATGGCTTTTTCGGATAGTGTCGTAATATATGGAAGTGATCTGTATTTTTGGTTTTACTGTTTTATTTTAGTTTGATGAGTTTTCGTTTTTAAAATTTATGAATTATTTTTTTAAAGATAATATTTATTAGGTTTTCGGGATAACTTCTTTTGCTTTTTGGGTGGATATATTGAAGTGTTTTGTGGTGATATAAATATAGATTTGAAGGATGTAGGTTGTGAACTTACTTGTAATTATCTGAATTGTTTGACCGCTTCTCTAGATCACTTTTTTTTATTTACAATAAACTTGATTACAGTAACGGTAAAATCTATTGTATTGATTTCTGGCTTTACAGACCATTTCGCCATTATACTAAACAGAAATATGAATAATAAATCCATTACTACTATTCACAACTCTCATCCCATAATAAAAACAATAGATTAAATAAAATTACAAAATCAAATCAACAATGAAACTTGGGATTCCGTTTACGGTCCTGATATTGATTCATGCACTTAAATTTTTATTCAAAATCTCACTCGACTAATCAAAAAAAATTTAAAATAGCATGAAAAAAAAAAGAATGGATTACTATGGGCATTATCACATTTATTTAAAATAGAGATAAACTTAAAAATATAGCGGACAATAGCCCAGAGGGATACCCAAGCCACAAAAAAATATCGAAAGTATCGAAAATCTGCTTACAAACCTTATTAAAAAATCGAAATATGCGTTTTTCAGAAACAAGCTAATTGACTGTAGAGGTGACATAAAGAGATCATGGGAAGTAATTAGACGAGCTGCCAATGAGAATGGTGGGTCTGGGGGAATATCATTGATTAAGGATGAGGGTGAGCTTGTTTGTGAATTGCTAATATTTTTTTAGATTATTTTGGAGGTACGGGCAGGGACTTGATGGGCAAAATCCAAACAAACAATTACAACTTTTTTAATAAACGTATTTCGAATTCCATGTTTTTGAATCCCATAACTGAGAGTGTGCTAATTAATGTAATAAATTCTTTAAACACTAAAACAGCGGCTGGTGATGATAATATCTCTCCTAAAATATTGAAAGATATTTTCCTTATAAAGCCTCTTTTATATTTAATAAATTTGATATTAGAGAAAGGAACATATCCTGCCATCTTAAAGAAGGCTGTTATCGTTCCAATTTATACATTGGAGGATAAATTAAATAAGACAAAATCGGCCTATTACTATGACTAGTTCGATCAGCGAACTTTTTGAACAATGTGTTAAACTCGGATTGGATGATTTTTTGAAAGAAAATAAAATTTTGTATCTTTCGCAGTATGGATTTCGGTCGGAAGTAGGCACAGAGGATGCAATAGTGCATTTAACTGATTATTTAATTCGTGGGTTTAATACTCTCCAACATCGCGTCCTCCGTAGAGTCCGGCTCCGGCTGCAGACCGTCATATTCGAGGCACTGAAGCACCCAGTCGCCCACATCATCCAATTCCACAAAACCAGGATCGTGGTCATAGAGCAGCGGAATTGGCTCATTCAAGTCGTTCCAATGTAGGACGTCAATGTCAAAGTCCACATCGTCGTCGAAGTCCTCCAGGTCTCCAACGTTGCCGGCGACGGTGTCGTCGCTAAATATAGATGAACCTCTGCTTGTGGGTTTTTCATCTTCCATGTTAATCATGTGAGAGTTGTGTGTATATGACTGTGTAACTGGCCCAGTCTCATATATATATATATATATATATATATATATATATATATATATATATATATATATATATATATATATATATATATAAACTACCTCCACTCCACCAACGGATTCTAAATGTTGTGAATTGGTGAGAGCTTATAGAAATATTCATTTTTTCAAAAACTTTGGGGATATTTGCTGATTTGGCTCATGCATTTGACACTGTGTTGCACCAAAGATTACTGAATAAACTTGAAAGTTTTGGGATGCGAGGTGTCCCTGTTTGAGTCATACCTTACTACCCGAACACAGAAAGTAAGAATAAATCAAACACTAAGTAAAACAGGTAGTGTGGAGTTTGGTGTGCTGCAGGGTACGGTGTAGGGTCCTGTCCTGTTCTCCCTCTCTCTCTCTCTCTCTCTCTCTCTCTCTCTATATATATATATCTATATATATATATATATATATATATATATAAATGATCTTGAACTTTCAAATCAAGCAGCCGTCGAGAAAGCATCATTTGAGAAAGCCAGCTGAGATGTTGATTGGCGTTTTCCAACCAGTTACTATTTGGTTAGTTTTCCCAGTTTTCCACCTTTACAAAACTAAGTGGCGCCCTCTATGATTAAAAAAAAGATTGATACTATTATCACGACTATCTAGCCTCCGCAAAAATGATGCACTGTTGTAAGTACTGTAACATTTGATGGTAAAAAACATGTTTTATTTGTAATTTTTTTATTCCGTAGAAATGAAACCTAACAGTCTTTTCAGATCATGACGCTTTTTTTTTTGCACTGCATCAACTGGAATACGAATTTTAATTTTCATTGATAAAATCAAAAAAATTATTTAATTAATGGAAAAATTTTAAATGGAACCCTTTTTATCTTAACACAATGAAATCTTGAAAAGAACATTCCATACCCATTACCATAAAAAAGCCCAAGACATAAAAGATTTATACGTAAATCTACATTCACAATAGTAGCATACAAAAAAGCTTCCCTCGGCCAAGATATATTAATTATAATTCTCGTCCGGGATTCGCTTTCATTTGCGTTCCACTACAGAGAGATACACTCTCGTCCTTTTGTTTCCAGACTTCCCCTCTCCCCGGGACCGGCTCATATCTTACACTCGGTTTGGCAACAATGGGTTTCAGATATGGATTTGCATAAATATTTCCAGTGCGTTTTGGTTACATTCAATCCGGCAGGAATATAAATATAGAGTCGCAGGAAAAGTCGTTTTGACGTCGTTTAGGAATTAAATACAATAGATTTGATTTCTATTTATTCAGACAGCTAAAACAATATCTAATTTTGTATAATACATATTTTCTACTTTTCCATGTGTTTGGTTCTATTTAGTAGAAGGTATCCTATTTTGGACACCTTTACAAGGTATCTCTATTATTCTTAAAGCTAGAGACTTGCGCTTTTCGTGGACCTGTGCTACTTTTTTGTTAAACAAAAATGCAACAAACAAAATTTTCCTAGCCCTCTCTGTGTTTAAGATAAAGGCGAAATTGAAAACCCTCCATTTACAAGTTACTCCATGGAAATTATATCAAAATAGAACTGTTTTGTTGACAAAAATGTAACATTGGTTTTTTTTTGCAGAAATGTGTTCATTTCGACATCCTATAAAACATATCTCGATGGTAACCTGTGCAAAAACAATGGCGAACCAAAAATGGTCACATTTTCGGTTTTTTGAGTTTATTTCGAAAAGTAAAAGTTGTATCGAAAAATGTTTCAAACAAAAGTTGTAGAGAATTAAACTTATCGATTCATATAATACAAGTTATAGATGGCGCCACCAGTTATCAAGATTTTTTTTTTTCGACAAAATTTACGGTTCTGGTTTTTTTTTAAAAAAAAAGACATTTATTAACAAATTACCGATTTAAAATTTAATGTAAATATAGATATGATCATTTTAAAAAAGTATATCAAACCCGGAATCTGTGAGTTTTTTATTTTCCGAGAAATTCGATGTCAAATTTGAAAATTCAACCTCAATTTTCCGCTTTCCTAATTAAGATACAATGCTCAATATTGATGAAAATTGTTTGTATTGTTTTATATTTTGAAGACTATTAAAAAAAAAATTTTCAATCGTGGGCTGAGAAATTTTTCTAAAACCAATTTTTACACCAAAAAAATTGCGATAACTTTTCACTTGATGGAGATAAATTTTTTTTAATGTGTGCATTGGATTTAGATATATCATTTCCGAACTCAAAAAAAAAGAGATATTTATAATTTTCGATGAAAAAAACGTTTTTTTTTTCAAAAATTCATAATGGCGTGGCAAATGAATATTCAGGGCTCAAATTTGCAGAAGATGCTTTCTAATACTTTTACTTTAGCTGTAAATTTTTTGGATCCAAAAATACACTTCCATACAATCTGTGAACCTTCGAAAATTGGGCCAAATCTAATCGAAAATAGCTGCTGCAGGCCGCTGTCGACGGGTTGCCATAGTTCAGGCGCATTATTCATTGGCGCTTGAAGGAAACTTATGCATCACAAGTAATATTTATAATATCGATGTTGTTTTATTAATTTATATGATAGTAACAATTTGTTTAGTAATATTAATTATTAATTTGTTTATTAACAAAATTTTTACAAAAAATTATAGAGAAAATCATACAAGTATTCAATTATATATTACATATTCTACTGTTTTTTGGCCTGGGAACACGTTCAATCTAGATCTTGGACTTGGGCTTGGATTTCGACCTTATAACAATATTTCTTGTTTAAATACGATACTTAAGAAATGAGTGGAAAGGATGTTTACCTCTTTGATTTTAAGGAATTTTGCCGCTTTTACACCTTATCCAGAATACGCTAAGAAGTGATGGTTATACTTACACTCGGTTTGGCAACAATGGATCTCAGATATAGATTTGCATAAATACTTGGAATGCATTTAGTTACATAGTATTTAGCTGGAATTTAAACGCGGAGTTACAGGAAAATGCTAGGAAAAGCCGTTATAACGTCATTTCCAAATTACATAGGACAAATTTATGCGATTTATATTTAATTGCTATATCAATGCCGAGGGCCTAATTGATTTCTAAATCGTATTGGACGTGTTTGTACTTAATTTCCGGTTGTAGTTTATGGTAATGTAGCTTCACAAAGATTATTTTTGAGCCCATGGCGGAGGATGTATACAGTGGTGGGCAATTAATTTGGATTTTTTAAGTTTTTATATTATGATTTTTTTATTAGAAAATTTGAGTCTTTTCAAATAAACTAATTTTTTAATATTAATGTGTATTACTTTTAGATACAAACTACATTTTCAAAAAGAGTTATTTTATGAAGTTCCTTATACAGGGTCAAAAACAAATAAACTTAAAATTGATAGATAATGCTAGCAGAAATTAATGCCAAAGTCAAATTTCAAAAAAAAAATATTAGCAAAAAAAATCCCATATGATGCGGACTTTATTGGGCACACTATTTAATATATATATATATATATATATATATATATATATATATATATATATATATATATATATATATATATATATATATATATATATACATATATATACCACCTATATAAACTATTCACCCGCATATTGACAAATCGCCTGACTGAAAAGCTTGACTATTACCAGCCTGTGGAGTAAGCCGGCTTTCGACGTGGATTTAGTACCATAGATCATATCCAAGCCCTACGAACAGTCTTAGAAAAAACCGAGGAATATAACATTCCTATACACAAGGCCTTTGACTCTATAGAAACATGGGCGACCTTGAAATTACTTAATAAAGCTAGAATTGACTCCAGGTATACCACTATCATACAAAACATATATAAAAACGCAACTATACAGGTTAAAATCGACGAAGACACAAAAACCGAAAAAATAAACGTTATGAGAGGTGTGCGTCAGGGAGACGTCATCTCTCCGAAACTATTTACGCTAGCTTTGGAAGATGTCTTTAAAAAACTAAATTGGGATGAGAAAGGTTTGAGAGTCGATGCTTCATATCTTAGTTATCTTCGTTTCGCCGACGATGTTGTTGTCATGTGTAGCAACCCAGAAGAGCTAAAACAAATGCTTCAAGATTTCAATGAAGATGCGAGAAAAGTTGGACTTAAGATGAACTTGGAAAAAACTAAGTTAATAAGCCCTGATTCGAATGTACAAATTGAGATTCAAAATGAAATCATAGATAATGTCCTAGAGTACGTCTATTCTGGCCACGTCATGAAACTGGGCAAAGAAAATCAAACGGCGGAAATAACAATGAGAATAGGGCTAACATGGGCGGCCTTTGGGCAGTTGCAGTACGTATTAAGATATAGAAACACACCAATCAACCTTAAACGGAAATTGTATAACACGTGTGTCTTGCCTGTTGCTACTTACAGCATGGAAACGATAACACTAACCAAACAAAACGCAAATAGGCTCCGAGTCACTCAACGCTCCATGGAGAGACAAATGTTAGGAATCAAGTAATAAGATCAAGAACCAAAGTAGTTGACGTCATTGAACGCATATCACGACTAAAGTGGCAATGTGCGGGGCACATAGCTAGACAACAGCTCGATAGGTGGACGAGTAAATTACTGCAATGGCGATCGCGAGAAACGAACCGAAATCATGGCAGGCCACAACGCAGATGGGTAGATGATATAAGACAGTTTGCTGGAAAAGACTGACTCCAGAAGGCGAGAGACAGATCCCAGTGGAGGACCATCGGAGAGGCTTATGTCCAGGAGTGGACGTCACTCGCTCATTCATAACTATGTTTAACTTTTCACCTATTTTAATGCATTTAATCCCGTTTTGTAATAAATTATATCTAGTTTCCAAATCTTTGTTCACAATTTTAATAAGGTCATCTGTGATGCAACTATGAATTTTGCAAACTAGTGCGACATCAATCTTTTGCACACGTAGTTTAGATGTTATTAAGAACTTCAACTCGAACATTGACGAAGTTATGAATTTTTAAAAATCGCTTTTTTGTTCGTGGTTTTGTCAGTTTTTTCTATTTTTCTTTATTTAAAATGGGCCTATTTACTTATATAACAACTCATTTTGAAAGTTTCTTAATTTTCTACTACTTAACTAACTAACTTCGTTAATTTTCTCTTTAGGAACGAAAAAACAAAAAAATCACGTCAAGGTATCGGGAGACATGTAGATTTTAACCTACTAACCTTGTTTTAAATGGTGGCATAACTGGTTTGGAGGTAACATTAATAACATGAGAAAATCTCTATATCATATCATGTGTTTCCTTATTTCTGGATCCGTAAGGAATACAAAAATTTTTTCTCTGAAAGTACTGAAGTTCTATTCAAATATTTATATGATCTTCTCTAACATCATCACCTCAAAACGATGGCATTGATATAGATCAGTTGTTAGCTGCCGTGTTTCAACATTTTGAGGACTATTCTAGATCGAACCATACGATTTAGTAAAATGAATAAGACTTAAAATCTTGTGATATTTTACGATATCAAAAAATGCTGATTACATATATTTCATTTGTAAAAATTGCGCTCTTAGAAAATGTGAATGTTAATAATACGAATTGAACATAAAGCATCTATTCAGGGCATCCGGAATATATGTGTCCAACTTTTGATGACAAAATAGGTCGATTTAAGGAAACTTTGTTATATCCGATGCTGCTTCGTTTAGGGGTAGAAAACCTCAATTTTCCGCTTTCCTAATTAAGATATAGTGCTCAATTTTAACGGAAATTCTTTGTATTGTTTTATATTTTGAAGATCTATTAAAAAAAAAAATTTTCAATCATGGGCCGAGAAATTTTGCAAAAACCAATTTTTGCACCAAAAAAATTGCGATAACTTTTCACCGGATAAAGATAAAATTATTTTAATGTGTGCATTGGATTTAAATGTATCATTTTTGATCTCAAAAAATAGAATTTAATTTTGGATGAAAAAAATTTTTTTTTTTTCAAAAATTCATAATGGCGTGGCAAATGAATATTAAGGGCTCAAATTTGCAGAGGATGCTTTTTAGTACTTGTACTTTACCTGTGATTTTTTCGGATCCAAGATCCATACGATCTGTGATCTTTGAAAATTGGGCCGAATGTAATCGAAAAAAGCTGCTGCAGGCCGCTGTCGGCGGGTTGCCATAATTTGGGCGCATTATTCATTGGCGCTTCAAGGAAACTGATGCATCACAAGTAATATTTATAACATGGATGTTGTTTTATTAATTTATATGATAGTAACAATTTGTTTAATCATATTAATTATTAATTTGTTTTCGGGAAATGTTTAAAAAGGAACTACTATGTTTTATACCACTAAATTTATTAAGAAAACAGTGACTGCATTTTCAAACTGAATTACAAAGGTAGACTAAGTATTCAATACAGAAACATGAGAAAATTTAACAATAAATAAAAACTACCTGAGAAATTACATTATTACAAAGGGGAGGTACTAAATCTTGGGAACTAATTATTATTTGGCTACAACAAATAACGGGGAAAACCCAAGTTCTGTCTGGTCATTAAGCAAATTTACATTTTTATTTTTACTATGTTTATATATTCCTAAAGATTTAAGAATATTTAACTTTTGGCCCTTTGTTGAATAATGTAATATGTCAGTGTTGCTTAAATCAGGAAAACTGTGGCTTATTTTTAGCAATGGTTGGCAAAGCTCGAGTCTGTTTTTTGTAGTCTATATGATCGGTGGTGTTCTGAAAAGCGAGTTTTAAAGCTTCTACCACTTTGTCCAATATACAAGCTATCACACTCTGAACATTTTAACTTATAAACTCCTGATTTATCAAACTTATTAATTTTATATTTAGCATTGTAAAGGATAGTGGACAGATTGTGTTGAGATTTAAAGGCTACTTTTATGTTATGTTTGGAAAGAGTATTAGCTATGTTTTTTGATAGTATATAAAATGAACTATCTTTATCATTTTTTACTTTGGGATATATTGAATTAAAAGCTAGTTGTTTTTGTTTTTTAGTTATTAATTTCTTTATGGTTTGTTGGGAGAAATTGTTTGATATTGCACTCCTTTCAATGATATTTAGTTCCTCTTGAAGATCTTCTTCAGAGAGAGGCAAAGAGAATGCTCTGTGTATCATTGAATTGTATGCAGCCATTTTTTGTTGTAAGGGGTGAAAAGAGTCATTAGATATAGTATTACCGGTAAACGTTGGTTTTCTAAAAATTTCAAAATTACACTGATTATTGAGGTGAGATATGGTGAGATCAAGAAAATTTATTTTATGGTTATTTTCAGTTTCCAGAGTAAATTGAATTTTTGGATGGCAATTATTAATGAATGGTAAGAATTTTTGAAGCTGTCTAGTAGTGCCTTTAAAACATGCTAGAACATCATCTACATATCTGTATCAAAATTGAACATGGTTTTTGCTTAAAGGGGAATTAAGAATTTTGTTTTCTATGTTTGACATGAAAATGTCTGCTAGGAGAGGGCTAAGAGGAGAACCCATTGGTAGGCCTGAATAAAATTTGTTATTAAACTGGAAATAGGTTAGTGATAGGCAAAGCTGCCAACAATTGCTTAGACCACAGCCACAGCTTTCCTGATTTAAGCAACACTGACACATTACATTATTCAACAAAGGGCCAAAAGTTAAATATTCTTGAATCTTTAGAAATATATAAACATAGTAAAAATCAAAATGTAAATTTGCTTAATGACCAGATAGAACTTGAATTTTCCCCGTTATTTGTTGTCGCCAAATAATAATTATTTCCCAAAATTTAGTACTTCCCTTTGTAATAATGTAATTTCGCAGGTAGTTTTTATTTATTGTTAAATTTTCTCATGTTTCTGTATTGAATACTTAGTCTACCTTTGTAATTCAGTTTGAAAATGACTCTGTGAGTTGAAACTGCAGTTACTGTTTTCTTAATAAATTTAGTGGTATAAAACATGGTAGTTCCTTTTTAAACATTTCCCGAAAATGATTAACTACCACATAGTATATAGAAAATCATACAAATATTCAATTATATATTACATATTCTACTGTTTTTTCCTTTATATTATTATTATCTAACAGTTTATTAACAAAATTTTTACAAAAAAAATATATGGATAATCATACAATTATTCAATTATATATTACACATTATACTGTTTTTTTACTCTATATTATTATTATCTAATAGTTTATTAACAAAATTTTTAAGAAAATTTCTAAAAGCAAATCATATAAATAAGAAAGATGAATGTATAATTGATATATTTTATTTGTATGATTTTCGCACGTAGTTTTAATGTTTTATCAAATATTTATATGACGTATTATATATTATTATTTGTTTCCCAGATAATCTACTTCTTTCGTCTCAATGAACTCGACTAAAGCACCACAAAACCTTTCAAAATAATTATCTAATTTTAGAACAAATTTCTAATTTAACTGCCTTAAAGAGAGTTATGTGCAAAATGTTAAATAGTCCCATATCAATGCCAAAATATCTCCTAGGCCCATAAGGCTCAAAGCCCTTGCCGCTACTATTTCATTAATCAATATGGCCGCCGCTTCAGAAAGATATTTATGCTCTTGCAGGAAGCATTCCTCGAGGAGGGACTGACACACAGGTAAAAGCCCTTTGGCATAGATATGTTTAGAAAAAACACAGATAAGACATGCATAAAAAGTATTCCTTATAAATAATAATGTTCTGTATAATTTTGTCTTTTTGGCAAGCGGTGCATCGTTGAAAGGGGGAAAAGATAATGTGATTGAAAGGAGATCGAAAGTTAAAAGGGCTCTTTTTTATTACAAGTAATACAAATCATTAAAAAGTATAATTTTATGAAAATATAATAAATAAATTGGTCGCGGTTTTTTCGAGAAAACTTTTGATAAACAATATAGAGTGTTCCACAATAAAATACTGCCATCGATTTCTCGGAAAATGGACTTTGGAAAATTTTTACAATTTAGCAGTTTGGGGGCAATTCGGAAAAAATATTTTCAAGAGGGTGGCATTTCTGGTTATAGCGGAAACCCACAATTATAAACATATTTCACATATAATATTCCATACCTAAGTCTAATTGTTTCTTATATATTTTAAATTTTACGTCAAAAATGGCGTTTGCAGGCCTGACTATAATTACCAACTATCGGCACTGGTATAATGAAAAATGTAAAACACAAGTTGAATAATGATAAAATCAAAATTCACTAAAAATGCAAGATAAAATTTTGACGAGATACTTGCCTTATCAGAGCTTCATTCAAATGAGAAATCAGTTCATTTATTTTACTGGAAATCTGCAGATTTTGTTTCATGACTTACTAGATAATTTTGTAATAATACGAAAGCTAAGTAAATAAAAGGCGATAGTGATAGAATAAAAGTGAAAAAACGCACATTTATGAAAAGTTTAGAAATATATATATATATATATATATATATATATATATATATATATATATATATATATATATATATATATATATATATATATATATATATATATATATATATATATATATATATATATATATAAGTAGATAAGTTTTTGTCCGTGTAATTTAAAATAAAATAGAATAAAATATTGGCGAAGCGGACGTGAAAATTTGTCAATCTACATGATTCTCGTGTTAAAAAGTGCGGAGCACTCCAAAATATGGAAAAACTCCGGGTCCGACAGATGGCGACAGCGCTGTTTCGTCCTAATATGGGACTCGTCAGGCCACCGCAGTCGCTACAAACCATCATCTCGCCTTTGCATCGTATAAAGTTGAATTTATAATCAAAACACAGCAAATAAGACGACAAAGGCGACATCTCGATGGTCCACTTGATAATACAAGAACCACATAGATTAACAAAGTTTGTAAAAGAACCGTCATATGGTGGCGCGACGGTGAATTAAAATAGAAATATGTAAAATCGAGTACACGAAACGCACTGCCCAAAGGATGGGGGCCGCATTTTTCGGTACTGGCAAGCAAGCCTACCGCTTATTTTAGCAACCAAAGCCACGTGCCGCACCAAACGATCCCACCATGAGAGCATCGTTTAGCGTGTTTCAAAGCCAAACAAGTAAATAAATAAGTAGATAAGTTTTTGTCCGTGTAATTTAAAATAAAATAGAATAAAATATTGGCGAAGCGGACGTGAAAATTTGTCAATCTATATGATTCTCGTATTAAGAAGTGCGGAGCAATCCAAAATATGGAAAAACTCCGGGTCTGACAGATGGCGACAGCGCTGTTTCATCCTAATATGGGACTCGTCAGGCCACCGCATATATATATATATATATATATATATATATATATATATATATATATATATATATATATATATATATATATATATATATATATATATATATATATATATATATATTTCACGGCATGCTTGATCAATTAAAAAATCAAAAAAAAAGGTTTTTATTAACGTCCTCTAGGGAGATATAACCATTTTAAAACCAGACAAAACAAATAAAACTGTAGTTATGAAAACAATGGACTAAGACCTAAAATTAAATAGTTTACTATCTGACAACTTAACATATAAGAAACTTCGCAGTGATCCTACTGACACCTTTTAATTAAAAAACAATACCTTGATCAAGAAAATGATATCCAAAAAACTCATGTCTGAGACAGAAGCCAAGAAATTATTAATACATAAAGCAGTTGCACCGAAGATCTACGGACTGCCTAAATTACATAAACCAGGCATTCCACTTAGACCCATAGTCTCATGCATACAATCACCGTTCTATAAATTATCTAAGTATCTTAAGGAATTCATCAACAAAACAAAAATTTCAAATAATTATATTATATTTTCTCTTGACGTAGTATCATTATATACCAATATGCCAAACGAACTTTTAAATCAAATAATAAAAGAACAGTGGGAAATTTTAAAGGAACGTACCAGCCTTAATCAAGACCTTTTTATATAATCTATAAATCTAATGTTAACTAATAATTACTTCCAATACCAAAATATAATGGAATATTTGGAAGAAACTGTCTGAAATAATACTAATATCCCTATGACTTTTTTCAAAAGGTATGTTGCTGATTGCCTTACTGCCGTTCCAAAAATCTATATACAAGATATTTAGATTGTTTCAATAACGTTCACCCCAAATTACAATTTACATCAGAAATCGAACAAAACAGTAAGATTAACTTTTTTTCCCCTATCTCAAGAAAACAGCGTTGTCATCGGTCTAACAGACAGAGCACTAACATTAACGTATCCTGAATATCGAACCGAAACACTTAAGAAAGTCAAAAATATTCTGATTAAAAATAACTTTTAAGAATATCAAATTATTAAAATTATTAAACAACGAATTTATAAATTTTATAATACTAGTAATATAGACAAATCAGCGAACCCAGATGGTAACAACAAATACGTAGCTATGCCGTACACTCAAGGACTTTCAGAAAAAATAGAATACACTTTAAAAAAACACGACATTGTTGTATGCCACAAATCTCAAAATCTTTTGTCTTCGCTTTTCACTCCGTTAAAAAGTAAAGTAGCAACCAAGAAGAAGTCAAATTTAATATACGGTGTACCTCGCCTAAACTGACCAAAAAAATACATAGGCAGGACAACGCAATATTTGGATAATAGATTGAATGGCCACAAATATACCAAAAATGCGTCAGCTGCATTGCATAAGCACAAATCATCTCAAAAACACGAATTTGATTTCGCAAATACACGAATATTAGCCCAAGACCAGAACTACCACAAACTGCTTATTAAGGAGATGATTCACATTAAAAAAGGAAAGCATGTCGTTAAAGACAAACAAGATATAAAAAATCTTAGCCAAATATATAATGACCTAATTAATTTAATAATATAATAACTGCTTCACAAACAATTAATAAAAATATAAAAAAACTTTTACTGATAACATCAAATTCCTTCGTACTGTCAATGTATACTCTTAGTTGAATTTTATACGGCACAGCTATAACTGGTGCATATCTAGCAAAGAATTTTAAATTTACATTTTTGATACTGTACAGTGTGTTCGTTTTATAAAATATGTATGTCTATTTTAAGTGCATTTAATTGTTTGAGTGATTGCTGATTGTTCTGTTTTTCTTTGTAGATTTTATCCATGAACTGATTAAGCCCAAAAGAATGGGCGTTAAAACAAAAAACCACATACCCAAGAAGATTCAGATATATGCAACACCGTGTATAGATGAAGTAAAATGCGAACAGTAAATGCATAATGTGGATATATCCAGTCCTATTGTATTTCACACGGAAGAATACGTGAAAACAGCATAAACATATCTACCCTATACGGCGGGAGGTCGGCGAAGCCGCGTTCAGTGTTGCATGCTTCCTTCCGATCTGTCCTTTGCACAAACAGGTGCATGTCGGTCCCTGATGAGTCTAGTAGAGACGAAACATGTAACTCTGCCATAACACTGTAGCGGGGAGTGTAAGTTTTGTCTTTCTTCTCGATATGGTGGTACAGATAGGTTATCATCTCGATGGTGGTGGAATAGGATAAATTGTGTTCCTTAGCAACTTGTTCCAACTGTGCAACCTCTAACACGGAAAGGATATGGTTGGAACAAAGTTTGCATTTACTATTCGTATTTTACTTCATTCATATACGGAGCTGCATATGGTTGTATGTTTGCTGAATATGATTTCAGCACTACAACGGCATAATGTGGGTATATCCACTGCTATTGTATCTCACACTGAGGAATCTGTGAAATCCGCGCAAACATATATATATATATATATATATATATATATATGTATATATATATATATATATATATATATATATATATGTATATATAAACATTTATAGCTACTTCACGCTCAAGATTACCTTTCTGGTAAACTTCACTTAAAAATTAAGCCCAATAATAGGCTCAGGACAACTGCCGACTTAAAATTTTTTCCGCGAACGATAAATCTTATACATACATTTTTTCTAAATTCTTATAAATTCCCTCTTGATGTCTCCAGATATTATCTTTTCTATGGGTTCAACATCCCCTAAAAGAAACTAATCGTTTTATGGTAATTTTAATAGACTATTACCATTTTCTTTACATGAAGCAAGCCATGAATAAAATAGGGAAATCGCCTGTCAAAGCAAAGTCGATTTGTTTGCGGCTGATGCTCACTTGTTTTTGTTTAGACCCATTTATATTAATTAGACAGTGACAATATCTCGTGCATCGTTTATCCATTAATAATGGAAAAAGGGAGCCATATATGAGATATTTGTTTTTAAATTATAGTCGGTTTAATTATTTTGTAAATTAAAATTAACGTATACCTGGTCCAGTGAAAGAATTCCTATGCGTCATCAATCTACGAATATATCAAAAACAGTTTTGAAACATGTTTATATTAATTTGTATATAAATAATAAAAGGACAGAAAAAAAAAATATATTTCTTTTAATCCAAAACATATAAAAACATATCCAAGTGCTGACATAGGATCAGACCATAATCCCCTAGTCGCCAAAATCAGATTTAAAATGAAACTCATTAAAAGAAGAACAGACACTGCAAAAAGTAACATTTCCAGACTCAAGGATACAAACATAAAACAACTCTTTACGGAAGATATCAACAAAAGATTAATGAACGTCAAAGAGGTGATTCTCCAAAACGCAGAACCAGAAAACAAATGGCTTTTAATGAAAACATAAATAGAGGAAAGTAAAAGAGAAATACTAACTCCAACAAGATATAGAAAGCAGCAATTTATAACAGAGGAGATACTGGACCTAATGGATGAGAGACGACAATTCAAAAATTGAAATACGCAAAAGTATAAAGAAATAAGCAAGCAAATCAAATACAAAATTAGACTAGCGAAAAATGGCTGGAAGAAGAATGTGAAGAAATAGAAGAGTATCAGAGAAAACATGATAATTTTAATATTTTTAATATAAAAATCACTTATAGTAACAGAAAGAAAGAACCGACACTGCTTAAGAATGCAAAAGGCAAGCTAATCTTAGACACCCAAGAGAAACTTAAAAAATGGACAGAATACATCAAAGATCTGTTTAAGGACAATAGAATAGAGCAGATGGAGATTGAAATAGAAGATAACGAGGCATCAACGATACTGAAAGATTAAATAAAAGCAGCTATAAGAAACAACAAAAATGGAAAAGCACTAGGTCCAGATCGAATCCCAGTAGAAATCTTAAAATGCATGAATGATGATACCATGGATATATTGTTAGATCTGTTCAACACAGTATATAAAACGAGGAATACACCCAGAGAATGGTTACTCTCCACCTTTTGCGCTATTCCAAAAAACAAAAATGTAAAAGACTGCAGCGAATATAGAACAATATCTTTGATAAGCCATGTGTTCAAGGTGTTTTTAAAAGTAATACACGGACGCATTTATAAAGAACTTGAAAAGGGGATAGATGATAGTCAGTTTGGATTCAGAAATGGTATAGGCACCAGACAGCTCTTTTTTGATCTAATTTCCATTGAGTATATGGGCAAATCATCTTTAAGCTTAAGGAGCTGGAATTCGAATACAAAAAGGATGACAATAAAAGAGCATTCATTGGAAGACTAAGCATTGCTTTTCTAAGAGCTGATTTTCTTCAAAACCATCGCAATACTTTGTCTTCGAGAGAAATAGTTTCCTTAGACTAAACGGATTTATTGTAAAGGGAGAAAAATATTTTCTGTACTTGAAAATCCTTTCAGATTTTAAAAATAATGTATTTTTTATGATTAAAGTAGTACTTAGTGGAGAAAATTTTAATGAAAAAATTAACAATCAGTCCCTTCTTGCATACAAACGTCCAGTATACTTTGCAGTTTTACCCCAAATAGCAACATCTATCAGAGATGCATTATAAATATCCCTGATCACATACGTTTTAACACCCTAAACATGCATTGTACAATATCTTAAGTGCTTTCCTTTCTCCTTAATATTTTCTTGTTCACTCGCTTTCGGTGACAAGAAATATTGGCATGTCTAGTTTCCATAAATAATGGTAAAATTCATGCTGCAACTGCATAACACGAAGGTATGCCGTTGTAATCAACAATTTAAACTACCACAAGAATTAATTAACAATGATTTGCAGTAATTTGTCGTAAGCAGTAAGTCAATAATTTTGCTTATTTTTGTTAAAATTGATATATTGCTTTATGAAAAAAGGAGAACAGTAACCTTTTTTCAGTGGGTGATCTTAATGTAAGGAGTGATTCCAAACCTGTGGGATGCCAACCACGAGAGAGTCGCCGATTCTAACCTAAAGTTAAGAGATAAAATGTTAATAATTCGTCTATACTTGGCAGCACATGAGATATGTGACCAAATCAGTGGATGGCGTACGCACCTCTCCACAGGTTAAATAGGGATAGATAGACCACTCAATACTAATTTCTGTGACTGCGTTCTGCGTCCTCTGCTGAGATGGTTACACACTAGCAATTACGTAGAGGGAAAAATTATTTATTCCACATTTATGACGTAGTGTAAAAATTATGTGATAACGCCAAAAGATGACTGTAGAATAATAACTTTTGCTCAGGTGTGATAATTTTTGATAATGAAAAAGTCAAACAAAAATATACATAAATAATTAATTAATGCATTTATGTGGTAATTTAAGATAGTAGAATAGATATTAGTTAGTAGTATGTAAGAACTTATATTTGAATCATGTTTTTAAAGGACATAAAATGCCAATTATTGTGTAATAACATGATAAAATGTATAAAAATTAGTGTGAAAGGATGGACATTAATGCATATAAATTAAAAATTATAAACATATTTGACTCAGAAAGACATGAATTTTGAATAAGGAATGAAGTGTTATTGTCCAGAAATAGTAACTGAAAAAGGAATTTTAAAACAATATAGTGAAATCCATAAAAATGAAAATTTTAATCATCCATTTTAAACAGTGCGGATAAAGATAATATTAGTGAAAATAAGCATCAAATAATAACTATTTAGTGAAATATAAACACTATTTATCAATTAATAACATATTAGTTTCTACGTATTACAACAACAGTATTTGTTAAAAATTTGTTAAAAATATTGTAAATGTGTAATAATAGTATAAGAAAATCTAGATTATAAGTTTATTTTAATAAGAAACTAGAATAAAAGAGTACCTAATTATAGGTAAAACTTTGTTAAATAAGATAATAATGTTTATAAAACAAGAATTATCAATTTTAACAAGTTATAATTAAAATTTAATTGTATAGGTAAAAGTTTCTTAGATGTAATCCAATTTTATTTTCAATTTTATGTGGTAAATAATAACCAAAAGTAAAGTTTAGATATATCAAAACGTCAGGAAAAGTCCAAAATTTACATAAATCATAATTTATTGTCATCAAATAGAATATTTATTTCATAATATCAATAAAATATCAAAATTTTATTATATATTAACAATTTTGAATCCATTTTGATTTTGTGTTTCAAAACTTAAAATTTCATCTAGTTGTCAGTTCACGTCAGATGGCCGACCAATCAGAAAAAAAATTAAAACAAAAATATATATCACGTGACCACGTACTATAAAAGTTAAAATTCTTTTTTTTAAGAGTACAGGTCCATCATTTGTACAGTAAACATCATTAGCCTGGTTAAAAATGTTACATAACCTCAATATTTTCACTCGTTATTTTGAAAAGTAAAAGGAGTGGTTATTAATTGATTATAGTGTAAAATTCGCTAGTCTTTTTTATTAGCGGGACCATAGCTAAAAGTTTTTCAATTGTTATTTCATAAATAAATTAAAAGGAAGACAGTGCAGATTAATCTGTGGTTAAGAAAACATTGCTGGTCTCATTCATTAAAATTTTTTCAAAAAAGGAAAAGGAAGAAACATAGGGCTTGGGTATAAAAATATCTGGAGATTGAATGCCAATTTTAAAGGAAAGAAAAGAAGTTTAATAAATTAGTAAATAAATTATGTCAATAAGCAAGCAGCTGTGAAAAATATTTAAATAATTGGCAAAGGAGGAAGAATTTGTAAATTTTCTTTATTAAAAAAAAAAGAAGGAGGTAATATAAAACTTGGATATAAATTAAAAAATTTTCTGGAGAGTTAAAAGGTATTTATTTATTGTGTAAGATATAAAAATTTTTGACTTGCCTGAAGATAAATTGATAAAATAGATTTATACTAACCTTATTATGAATAATAATAATTAATAATAAAATAAAATTGTTTAATTTGCACTGTATCAAGATCATTTTTTAATAATAACGGCACACACTAAATTATTTTTAGATTGTTTAAAATAAAATCACATTTTAAGACCACCATCATTTGTAACCGTTTAGACATTAATACAATATTGCCAGATTTAATAATTCTAAATCACATAAAAGAATACAGTGCCTATTGATTAATATTTATAATTTAATTAGGTTTAGATAAGGTTATTTATGTATCATTTATATATTCAATTTATTTTTTTACGGGCACGTTCTGCATCGATATCATCGCTATATATATATATATATATATATATATATATATATATATATATATATATATATATATATATATATATATATACTAAATCCAAAATTAAATTTACTTACCAATAAAAACAATGCACAATAAGTTATACACTGAAACGACCATAATTTAATCATTTATGATTCATCTAAACACAAAATAACGACATAAATTTAACTAATCATCACCATCAAATTTAAAACGCCATCTCACTTCTCTCATAAAAAGTGCCCAAATCCTGCACCTCTCATTATGCCTGGCCAAGTCCGACTGGGGCAGGCTAGCTGGATAGTTCGCAGCAATCCTACCGACATGTTTCGAAATTTAGATTTTATATGGACAATTGTTTGTTATGAGTTTTGCTTTTAGTTCTGAATTCGCGGTAGATAAACTGTCTTCTAAATTTTTTCCTTTAAACGACTTTAAGAAAAACTGACTCCGAGATCGTAAAATATTTCTTTACATTTTACTGAAATTTTTATTTTTAAAAAATATCATGTTAAGTCGTAAAATATATTTGTTCAAACCCTTAATTTTTTGTTTTATTATTTAAATACGGCGGATAAGAATGGCGGGTCGCAAACAAAACAAATGGTTGGGAACCACTGATTTAGATGAACATAATTTCAATTAAAATAAGAGCTGTGAATATTAAAAATCTTTTTCGAATCCAGAAACTTCTGAATCATTAGTTAGTCAAAATAACTTTTCAAATTGACAGAATAAACGTTGCTGTATTCAAACTTTAACGTGATCTAAGGACCTACGAGAATTTATTTCCCCTATTACCCTTATAATCTCTTATATAGAATTTTATTCCTAACTTATCTAAGACTAAATCTTTAATAATAAACCTATTTACGTTTCAGTATTTGAGTTTCGCATGGTATTAAAATAGAATGATCTGTTGACATTACTAAATAGACCCATCTCAAGTCAAGCCCTGGTTTACACGCCAAAATTATTGCTATAGGCTCCGATTTCATTATGTATGAAAAGTCCTTGGGGCAATCTACCTGAATATCGTTGAGTTAATATGTTTGGATGTTACTAATAAAAGAATTTAGTTAAAATCAGACCGAGAAATTGAGACATTTTGAAAGAATTTTGCATTAATTCTAAGGACAGTTCATAATAGCTAAATTAAAAGACTTATAAAATAGAGGAAAGAAACAACTGCGAAATATATCAGGTCAGCAAGAAACAGCTGGCCAATAAATAAAGTTACAGCACTCACATCTCCACTGTGGGTAGCTCATGCACACGCAAGTAAAGGGTGTTTTTTATAGAGGTATAGAACTTTAAGTTGGCAACACTTTTTTAACTGGCGGCCATTTTGTCAGCTCTCAAGTGATTTATGTTTGGTTTGGTTTGGCATTTCAACATGAATAGACTGACGCCTGAACAACGCTTCCAAATTGTGCAAATTTATTTTGAAAATCATGGTTCTGTTCGAGATACGTATTGCGCACTACGTCCATTTTACGGTCAACATAATCGTCCATCAGAGCAATTAATTCGATTAACTATGGAACGTTTTCGCACCACGTTTACTCTAAATAATAATACGCATCCACAGAGACGTCGTACAGTGCGTACAGAAGAAGTCATTGCTGCTGTAGAGCGTAGAGGAAGACCCGAATCAGTCTATCCGCCATCGTGCACAGGAATTGGATATGTGTCCATTCACTTCATGGAAGATTTTGCGGAAAGATATTGGTTTGCTTGCTTACAAAATCCAACTCGTGCAAGAATTGAAGCCACACGATCACCTAGCAAGGCGTAGATTCGGTGAATGGGCCCAAAACAAGATTGCCGTTGATCCCGATTTTCATAAGCGAATTTTGTTTAGCAATGAAGCTCACTTTTGTTTGAATGAATACGTCAATAAACAAAACTGCCGTATTTGGAGTGATGATAATCCTCAAGTGTATGTTGAGACACCATTACATCCAGAAAAACTGACTGTTTGGTGTGCTTTATGGGCTGGTGGAATCATTGGTCCGTACTTCATACAATTCATACAATAATTGATTGGTGGATAGCTAGGACGATGGATTTTAATCATACTACATAGAGCTGCGGTTTCTACCGTTTCAAGTTTTATCAATGCTGACTGCCTGTAGTTACTGTATGTGGGGGCATCTATTCCTAATAAAGTCAATATATTGCTTTGTACATATGAGTTAGATTTCACCTTACTGTACCCACCTATGTGATTCAATATGTTGTAGAAACGGCCATGTCTGCATGTAGAAGCAGGAACGAGGAAGAGAGGGGTCCAAAATCGCCCCTCTTTTGATTAAGCCTGGCCCGTCCTTTGGAAGAGCAACATGGATGTCCGTTCCTACATTTCTATATCAGTCCCTTGCTCTCTATACATCAAGACTGTGGAGTCTTAATGCTACAAAAGAAAGTGCCTTAGGGGGGGGGGTATATTGGAGAAACTGACTTGTCGGCAATATCTTACGGGCATATTCCGATCAAATATCACTTCAAATAGCAGTTCCAAGTTATAGAAAGCATAACAAGGGTAAGTGAGAAACATCCAAACCTTTAGTGGTGGACGCAGTTAGTTCATTAATTATACGTCCTTTCCATTGGGGGCATTATTACAACAAATATTACAAACCCGTGATTTGAAAAAAATCTGTTAGCACAACACTGGCTCTACTAAAAATTCCCTTAATATTTTAATGGAACATCAATAAATTTTCTCCTTTCTACGTTTGGCTTCGTATCAATTACTGGCACTTTAAATCCTTTTATACTGTCTCTTCTGTAAATCTCAATATTCATAGGGGCACTCTATCATCTGAATTTGTTGTCCTCAAATATTCTATTTCGCGAGGTCGATTTCAACTAATCAGAGTAAATACTACCCCTTAAGGGCAGCAAATAATTCATGGAAGATGTCATGGGTAAAGTTGTAAGATAAAGATTAGTAATATCAGAGATGAATAGGTTATATTATATAGAATTTAATTAGAGGTCTATATATGGAATATTTCTACCATTAATTATACATGTGGGTTATTAAATCTTGAAATGGCAAGCCTAAAAGTATCAAAAGGTTAGATATTTTTACTTACATTATCCGAAATATTACTTAAATAGATTATTTTATTTTAAAATAATTATAACAAAGTCAAAATTGGATTAAAATATAAATAAGAATTTATATTGTATTCCATTGTGTTATTATTAATTTTGTACGTTTTATTTACCTGTTGGTGAGTTTTATAACAAAACATATTTCTTAATACTCTCAGTTGTATAACTAACTTTTTTCATATTCAATATGCTATATAGAGGTCGAGAAATGCTTTTTTTGTACTAAATCTATGATAACTTTTGATCTAAAAATTATTTTTGAAATTTGGAAAAAGGGACATACTTGGTATAGAAATACCAATCTATTTCATTTGTAACAATAATGATATAGATATAGAAATAAAGGGTATTTTTTATAGAAGTATAGAACTTTTAAATGGAATAAAACAAAGATGAATTTTTTTAAATTGACATGAAATTTACTTTATTCGAAAGATAACCTTCTGGCATTATAATTTAAATATGACTTCTGGCATATGACCGCCAAGGCTGGCTCGGACGTAGTCTAATCTGGAGGTCCAATTTTCGATGACTTTTTCCAACATTTGTGGGCGTATATCGGCAATAACGCGGCGAATGTTGTCATCCAAGTGATCAATCGTTTCGGGCTTATCGGCGTAGACTAGCGACTTCACATATCCCCTCAGAAAATAGTCTAGCGGCGTTAAGTCGCACTATCTTGGAGGCCAATTCACGGGTCCGAAATGCTCTCTTTGAGTTGACAAATGCTTCAGAGAAAGTTCGATTAAGTATGAACTTAGCAAAAACCAAAATAATGTCTCCACTTTACGTAGGAAACAACGAAATACAAAAAGTTGCAGAATATGTGTATTTAAGCCATCTAATTAGATTTGGGAAAGAAAACCAAGAAGCGAAAACAAATAGAAGAATTAAAATGTCATGGGCAGCCGTTGAAAGATAAGCTTTTAAAAATTCTGATATTTCCATTAATTTGAAAAGAAGAGTATTTGACTCTTGTGTTCTCCCAGTAATGACCTATGGGATGAAAATAACCACATTAACAGTTAAAGCAGCCAATAAACTGCATACTACATAAAGAATAATAGAAAGAATCATGCTGGGTATAACATTGCATGACCGAATATGGAACGAAGAAGTAAGACGAGGCACGAAAATGGAGGATGTGATAAAACGCATTGCTACTTTGAAATAGACCTGGGTGGGACATGTCACTAGGCAAGACTATACAAGATGGATAAAACACATATTGCAATGGAGATAGTCCGGTTAAGTTAGCCCTAAAAAAAAGGTAAGATTACGAAAATTCGCATAGAGCTGAAAATTTGTACAAATGTTCGGAACACAATTATAAATAAGTTGTTAAAAGTCCCCAACGATCCCATGCCTGGAAAAAAAAATATTCAAGGTCAAAGTGGGGAAAAATGGGTTTTTCGCGTTTTTTCAGTCAAACGGTAAGTTTTATCATCAAAATAGATGATATCAAAATTGTAGATCATAAAATTACCTATAAAAGTCACCGTTTTCGAGATATCATCACTCAAAAAGTTGAGAAAATTGCGTTCTCCATTATATGCATAAGTACGCCGCATACAGACATCACTGGAGATGTAATACGAGTTGAAATATTTTTCTGTCGATATATTACCTTAAAACAAATCAACATTCACTTCTAAGAAACTCAGTCCTCTACCTTCTACGCCAGCGCAACCTTGAAAAACATCTACCTCCTATTCAACTGTCCACGTGGCAAAGGTCATATACCTGCTCTCTTTTCAACGGCCGAATAAACGAAATACTATTAATTGTAACTTTCCTTCGTAGTGAAATCACGTATTTTATGTTTATCGTTAATATTTTCTAACCTTATTTGTGCTATTTAAGTTAAAAAAAAAGACAAAATGTCGAAATTTTGTTTTATCTGTAATAAACTTTTAACTAAAAATGAAAGTGTTACTGTTGATCGTGGAATGAAGGCATTAATTGATGCAAGTACTGATAGAGCAGATGAATTTTCGGAATACCTAAAAAATAAGAAATCTGTGACAATCCACGTGGAGTGTCGTAAAATGTAAGTAGTATAGGTACCGGGGTTCTGGGCCCCGTGGTCTCTCTTGATGGTTCATTCCATCTGCCTATCCATATATGGAAGTATGTCTTCGGCTGAAGAAAGGCGTGGTCGAGTTCTTGAGCTGAAGAAGTGATGACAAATATTAGTTGTGGTAAAGAAGTGTATATTTGGTTGCCGAAGAAAACCTCGATGTACCTATCCATATATGAAAGTATATCTTAAGATGCTGAAGAATAATATTCTAAAAGATATTCTTAATTGTTTTTAGTGCATTTTAGAATAGGATGTAATTAAATCTTTATGTTTGATATATTTGGTATAAAAGTAATTATTATTATTTGGATATCCTTAATTGTTTTTAGTCCATTTTAGAACGGGATGCAGTTAAATCTTTTTTTGGTTAGTTTAATGAGTTATATCAACCATATACATTTTATGGATTACCGTGGTCAAGTCTGCAGAAGTCTGCAGAGTGATGACTAATTTTTTTTATTGTTTTTTTGTTGTCATTTCATCATCATCAAAGAAGTGTATATTTGGTGTCCTAATAATACCTCGATTTACGTATCTATCTATATATGGAATAGTAATTTATTTTTTGTTTCGTCCGCGCCATAATAATAATATTAAGAAGACATAATCAGCATTAATAATAATAATAATAATAATAGCCTATATTGTAAATATTGGTGCGGGCCAGTGTAGTCTTGGCAAGAGCAGCCTTCGTCAAACGGTAAATTACTATTATTTTATTTTATTTTTTTTTTAATTTTGTAATGATTCATCCTATCTGTTTTAAAAATTGTTCTATGTTGTTGGCGAACAGGTTGAAACAAGTTAGGACAGGTTGAAACAAGTTAGGACAGGTTGGGGACAGGATGGAACATGTTTTGTTTATTAAAAAATACTATTATAATTTTTTCTTGTACTTATATAAATATTTTAATGGTTTTGAAATAAAAGTCAGTATTTATATTTATTCGTTTTATTAATCGTTTTGATTGTTAGGTACAATATTACAGAAAAAAAAATATATTAATTGGTTAATATATGTTTATTCAAGAATTAATTTTATAAAAAAATTATAATTTTACTTGTAATTACTAATTACTCTTTAGTATACGTAAAAATTATACATTATACTGCTTCCTGTTTTTCATTTTTCGTTAAATTAAAATTAAATTTTTCTGTTTGCCTTTTCAAACATTTTAAATTCATTTTCAGTTTCAATTTTAGTTCTTATCCAATGAATAGATAGATTACCAAATTTTCTTTGAAAAGTGACACTTTTTGGTGTGTAAATTAAAAAAAAAAATTAGTATTGTACTACCAATTATTTTAATATCTCTCACTTAAAAAATTATTTTTATAAAAAAATTAGATTTTACTTCTAAAAATTATACATTATACAAAAAAAATTACAATTTTTACAAATTTATAACTTTTTGTTACATAAAAATTATAGATCATACAAAAAAATCATATTTAAATTTAGGAATTTATATAAAAAAAATCATAAATTTAACAAATTTTAAATTCTTGTTACATAAAAATTATAGATCATACACAAAATCATATTTAACGTTAGGTATAAGAATAGTGTCCGGCATTTTTTCAAAACACCGTAATTCTTGTTACATAAAAATTATAGATCATACACAAAATCATATTTAACGTTAGGTATAAGAATAGTGTCCGGCATTTTTTCAAAACACCGTAGATCTGGAAATGGATCTAAAAACATGCTCTTAGAGTTGATTTGATCTACAAATTTATGACAGTTAATTGACCAATCACAAAAGCAAAAATACTTTTTGCAAACAGCGCATAGTCGTGTTCCACTAGGTGAACAATAATAATAGGGTAGAGAAGAAGAAGTATTTTTCTGAAAAAAAATAAAATATATTATACTTTATTATAATAGCCCCAAGGAAGAGTATCTGTATAAATGTAATTAATTATTCTTTTATCATCATATGGGTTTAAAGCCACCTTTCTCTGATCAATAGTGTATACAATATGTTTTTTGGATTTTATAATTTTTTGAGAACATTCCGTACTTTTATTATTAAATAAACATTGATAATAATCATTAAAAGTGATTGATTTTAAAGAGGATGCTTTTATGCCTTTGGCTTTTTTAATTAATTGTTCATTTTCGTCGTCATTTAATATCTTTAAGCTATACATTTTTGATCTTAACCCAATAAATTCGGTCATAATTTTTCCATGGTTTTCATCTTTCATTAGACCTATCACTTTTTTATTTTTTAAAGGTATATTAAATGGATTATCTGAAGGATAATCTGAAGTGTCAAATTTCTCAATATCCTGTTTAATGTGTTCGTAAATATCATTAACAAAAAAGTGATAAATAAGTGAATCTGTGTCTGTATACAACAATTTTACATTGTTTTCAAATTTTGGTTTAATATAATTATAATGAAAATCATAAATAAATATTTTTGAAATGTCCAGAATTGAAAATCCTGCATAAATTGGTTTATTAAAAGTGACGTTCAATCTTGACATTTCGATTAAAACCATGTCTTTATCGAAAATAGTTAGGCTATGAAAGTTGGGTTTAGAAATGTAAAAGTTTGCTCCAAATCTACCGGACCATTTTGTAACCAATTTCACATCTTTGTATTTACGTACATTTTCCATCGCTTTGCCGTAATTTGCATTATTGATAAGTTTGTAAAAATTTTTTTCAAAATCGTTTTGGCTTTGTTGTCTTAATTTGGTATTTAGATCGATAAATTGTTTAAAATAGGCAGATTGTTTAAATTTAAGAGTTCTATGAATTTTTTGCAATTTCATACCAAGCTGAAGAGCTTGTTTTAAATTTTTATAATGGATAACATATTCTTTTTTATCAAAAAAAGTTGTAAGTAATTTTGGAATTTTTGTAGAGGAATTTGGTGGTTTTCGATGCTCTGGACACAAAGGTAAATCTTTGTGAAATTCATAGAGCTCTTTAGGATATAACAAATCTACCTCGAAAATGTACCCTATAGAGCCGTCATCTGGAATATTCATAATATCGATGTTTTCTTGGTAAAAATCATGAATCCATTCAAAATTGCTTTGTGGTAAAGGTATGCTCATTGCAGCCCCATAAAGATTATTTATATCAAAATACATAAGATATGAAATAGGTTCACTATTGTTAAATATTGGTCCCATATATGGGTTGTTAGCTTTACCATATCTATTTGAACATTGAGAAATTCCACCTCGTATACCTTTTTCTATAAATAAATGCATATCAATGTCTGTTAATAATTCAAGTTCGGTACCACTTATTTTTAAAAATGCATCAAGAGCTAATGAGGGGGTAGTCACGTAATGTAAACAATCTAATTTATAGGTAGACATACAGGTGGTTCGAAAATTTTCAAAAATATCAGAAAGTAGGAGAATATCGGATTTTAGGTAAAGTTCTAAATATTCTTGAATATTTTTAATTTTAAAAGCATTCCAAACGTTACATGCATGCTTATAATCTTCATCCGAGATATTAGTATCATGTAAGGAACTATAAAAGTCTTTTTTTTCTGGTAAACAATTATTTTCTAATTTTATCCAGTTGTCTAAAAACTCGTAAGGGAATATTCCTTTCTGTGTTAGTAATTTAAATTGATCATGATTATTGAAAAAACTTTTAGTTATAGTTTTTTTATCATCAGTTAAATATGAAGCCAATTTTTCAATACTTGATGACATAAATCTAAAAGAGTCAATAAATCTTAAACATAAATTGGAGTTTTGAAGATATTTTGTAAAGGAAATATATTTTTCTTTATTGACTGGCAGTAAAGTGATTTTACCTTTTATTTCTGTACTAAGGGCTCTGATCAAAAAATGGCTATCGTAGCCAGATAGATTATGGAAAACAACTGGAATAATATGTGTATTGGTATAATTTAAATTACAACTGTTATGAGCAGCCCCCCTGTATGTACCTGTAAAATGACAATGGTCCTTAACAATTAAATCACCGTTTTGAAATTTTTGAGAGCAAATGTGACAGTGTGTTGCAGATATAAATTGATTTATTTCATTAGCAGTTAAGGGTTTCATTGGAACAGGATTTTGAAAAAAGTAAGAAAGCTGATTAATAGCTAAATTTTCAAGTTCTTGAACAAACCATGAAATACAATTTTCTCCAGTGTAGCAATTAAATTTTGATAAAGAAGGGTTAAAGGAGCATTTTAAATAATAACCAATACTACATGGAATGTGTTTTTGAATTTTTTTCGATTTTGATTTAGAAATGTTTTCATCATCATCACTATACTTTTCCAGTATGCATTCAAGATCTGAATACAGAACAAAAGGTACTTGTTCCTTGTTTTTAAAATTTTTAAATTTCAAAATGTTTTGACCATCTTTTGGTAGAGTAATTTTACCGGTATTTATATTTTTACAATCCACTAAATGTTTTAACATATTTTCTTCAGATTCAAAACTACAAAAACAACGCTCACATAACCAAGATCTGTTCCGTACATTTCCATTTTGTTTATTTACCAAACGAGATAAATCTTTAATAAAAGCAAAATGAAAATATCTTTTTTGAAGAATATCATTAAAATTTTCAATTTCACTATTTCCATCGTCAATATCGTCATCGCCTGACGCGTCAAAGTAATTATTACAAGGAATCATTAATAGATTTATTTTAGTTGAGAAGTCTGTTTTACTTAAACTTATAGGAAATATTTCACTTTTTTCAACTGTATATACATTTATCGCCATTTCATTCATATTTTCAAATTTTGTAATATCTTTTAAACAAATGGGAAAATTTATGTCTTGGTATTTTAATGTGTTAATTTGTCTAAAATGAGGATAACTACTAGTTTTACTGGAATTTCTGTGAGCAGGGGCGGGATATAATGCACACACTATTGACCATAGAAAACAGTACTCATCATTATTTTTTATATTTATTACAGCCTTTGTTCTTTTTACGAAATCAGGTAAGTCAACGTAAGTTGAAAAACCTGAATGAATCGGATTATATTGGTTAATATTGATTTTTAAATGAATTATTTCATACAGGGCGTATCCACTGTCTCTTTCTTGGAAACTTTCCAATTTTTCTAAAATTTTATCTTGAATATTTTCTTTATACCAATCTTTTAAATTTGTAGTACGATCTATAATTTTATTTGCAGTGGAAAATGTTTTAATGTCAGTTTCGGCAGTTTGTGGTTTTACAAAATTTCCATAAAATATTGCATTAACTTTTAATAGGGAACGTTTAAGTTCCTGTTGAATTTTAAAAGCAAAAATTCTGTAGGCTTTTTTAAAAAAAACTTTCGGCTCTTTAATTTTTAAATTTGAAATAATTCCTGTTTTAAGTCTATCATTGAAACATGAATCCACATCTTGCCAAACCAAATTGCCACATTTTCGTTTTGACCTGTAAATTTTTTTTCGTTTGACATTTTTCAAATAATTTTGATAATGTTTTAAAATAGCTAAACTAGCTTCAATTCGAGAGAAATTACTTATACAATTAGCTCTATTTTTAATTCCTTTTTTAAGAATAAAAATTGTTTTTCTCAAAAGCTGTAACCATTTTTTATATTCACTGGAGGTTTTAATAAATCTACAGGCTTTTTCGAACTTTTTGCATACATCCTTGACCATACAATCTAATGTTAAGTTTGTCGTATCCATGTTATTTTTTTTTATTTTGTAAATTTTTGAATTATCTAAAAAAGAAAAAGTTTTTTTTTATTTAATTGTTTAATGTATGCCACAGTTCAAAAACAGACCATAATTTATTACTATGAATTAGTTCACAGTTGTATCTGCGGGTTTCTTGAAAACACCATGAACAATGATAGTGCATATTATCATGCATATGAATAACAAAACATTTTAACGGTTTTAAGTTTTGAATTATTTTTTGTAAAATTTCATTGTCAACCAAGGTATTATTAAAGCAATGAGAACAAAACAGTGCTCCTAATGGTCCAATATTTAACGTAGAAGTTCCATTATCTAAATAACCTACTTTGTTCCACAATACATAAAATTTGTTACAAATAACAATAGAATCAATAGGATGACATAATTCTTGAAAATATTTCTTTAAAATTGATTTTAACATTTGGGATAATACTGTAATTGCTGTTTTAGTTACTTTTAATTCTGTTTCATGATCATAGTCTACTTCATATTCTTCATCAAAATGTCTTAACAATAAATTATACCAATTTTGGAAAAAAATTAATTTACAACGTGATTTTTCAAAAAAACTAAAATCATCACTTACATCGCTGCTTAAATTCTGATCTTCACTGCTGCTGCTGCTGTTATTACCGCTTCCTTTCTCTGCTTGTTCCAATGCTGCTGTTGATTCTGTCAAAGTGATTTCTTTTCCTTGTTGCCCTTGTATTTCAACTTGTTTGGTTACTTCTTTTTCTTCTTTTTCTTCTGCTCCCGGCGTGGGCGTGTTTTCAATTTGATTAATCGCTTCAACCAAAAGTTTAAGTCTTTTGGATGGTTGTTCTTTGCTGGTGTGAGCTTCTGTTTGTTTTTTCTTATTTGATTGTTCTTTTTCTTGTTCAGGTTGACCACACTGGACGAAAACTTCCTTTGTCTCTTCTATGTAGTTTACTTTTAAATTTGGTAAATGGATTTTGATTGTTTTTACACTATATTCCAACTCAGTATCACTGTCTAAGTGCACTGTTAAATAACTCATTTCAAACTGAAGTTTTTATTTTATTTTTTTCTGTAATATTGTAACTAAGAATGCAATTCCTTTCAAAAACAAATGATTATATAGTACTTCGAACTAAATGGTCAACGTAAATAAAGTAGAAGAGTAATTGATATTATAATAATAAATAAATATAGTTGCATTTAAATGCATCAAAATTAAACAGTTCTATATTATCCAATATCGTTTATCTAATGTTGTTTATATATTTGGTATAAATGCAATTGCAATTATCATTAATAATAATAATATTCTAAAAGATATTCTTAATTGTTTTTAGTGCATTTTAGAATAGGATGTAATTAAATCTTTATGTTTTATATATTTGGTATAAAAGTAATTATTATTATTTGGATATCCTTAATTGTTTTTAGTCCATTTTAGAACGGGATGCAGTTAAATCTTTTTTTGGTTAGTTTAATGAGTTATATCAACCATATACATTTTATGGATTACCATATTTTTTAATTGTTATTATTGTGCATAATTTTATGATGTGCATTTTAAAATATTTTTATATCTATACTGGCCAACAAATTATTGCTATATGTTCCATATCTACCTTTGTTTTTGCGTAAGATTTAGCACTTAAATTTTTTTTGTTAGCTCTTGTATTTTGTGATAGTAAATGCAAATAAAAAAACATTCAGTGCAAAGTAAAACCACAGTTAATAATCTTATACTGAAGTGAAAGTGTCATTGTTGTTGTTGATTTGCAAAATATTTAAATATGGCTAATATTCCATCTACACTTATTATTGAAACTACTGATAAATACAATTTTCCTCCCAGCGTAGCATTTGTGACTATGAAGCAATTGTTTAGGTAAGTAATAATAATTTTTTTTATTTTGAAAAATCGTAATATTGTTAGAGATGGATAATTTGGTGAATATTTTTTTTTTGTAATAAATCATGCATAAATACTTTACATTTTTTGATAATGTGCCTTAACTTTATATCAGATATTCTTTTTATAATTATTATATACGCAACTTGGATTGCTTTACGTTGTCATCTATTTATTATTCTAGATTTATGAGGATTTAAAAAACATTTTTTTTTTTTATTTTTAGCTTTGGTGTGAAAGATATAAAAATAAGTGGTAGTAGAATACTAATTTTTTTAAGTTACACACCAAAAAGTGTCACTCTTCAAAGAAAATTTGGTAATCTACCTATTCATTGGATAAGAACTAAAATTGAAACTGAAAATGAATTGAAAATGTTTGAAAAGGCATATAAAAAATATAATTTCAATTTAACGAAAAATGAAGAACAGGAAGCAGTACCAGGAGCAATAGAACCTGGTCCATCATTTATACCAGTAGAAATGGAACAACAACAGGTACAATCCAAAGATCAGCCCTTGTCACTTGAATTTACTAATATAGCCATGGAAACTGAAACTGGTGAAAATGATGATGATGATGATGAAATAATTTTAGGAAATTGAAATATTAAAAAAAAAAACTGATTTTTCAAGTAAGACTTTATTAAATAAAATTATATTTTTGATGTAATAAATTTGTAGAAACTTTAAAATAATAATAATAAAAAAACACAAAAAAAGTGTTAATTTTTTTTTTATTCATAACTAATTACTAAAATACATTTTCTTTAGTACAATTTAAATATGAAACTTATTTATTATAAAAAAAAAGAACCTCTACTACTACTACTACTACTACTACTACTACCACTACTACTACTACTACTACTACTACTACTACTACTATTATCATACCAATTTTTTAACAAAAGTACATTTTCTTTAGCACAATTTAAATTATTATAAGTATGGTTTTTACAATGAAAGTTATTTACATTTTGAGCTTTTTGTTTTAACTGATCTAAATTATAGCAGTCCAAATCTAACAAATCAATAATTTCGTTACGAATAAATTTATTTAACCACATTTTCTTTTGTAGTCCTTTAACGAAAACTTTTTCATTTTTTTTTCGTATGATATTTTTTATAAAAAAAGAAATATGTTCATAAGGCATATAATCAAAACCGTCCCAAGGAAGTCCATGTATATGGTTTGTTGTCCATTTAATGTGTTTGATAATAGTTTGATCTAAATAATGAAGCGGCAATGGCATCTTAATATGTCGATGAAACAATTTTCCATTTTTTAAATTTATTATTGCAATTTCTTTACACATAAAATCAGTATCTTTGTATTGGAAACCTTGAATATCCACAATGTACATGTTTTTCAAAAAAAAAAAAAAAAAAAAAATGTCTCTATCTCTAGAGTACTTTTACAGTACTTGTTAAAGGATTATATTTAACTAATCGATCATGTAAAATTAAACAATAAGCAGTTGTATTTGCAGGTACAATTTTATTCGTCTCAAATTCTATACGAATATCAACAGCTCCTCCTTTAAGAATGTCTTCACTCTGTCTAGAACAATCAATAACCACTATTGGTGCATTATTATGAAATCGTATTGGATAGATACAAGGTTCACTCTGATGTTTATAGTAGTAGGACTTTTGGAATTGTGCAAACATTTGATAAAGAATGGCATATTTATTATTATCGAAATCCAAATTTAAATTATCATATGGGAAAACCTCTGAATTTAGGTAAACTTTTAAATTTAACAAATTACAATGGTCGAAATGACTCATATTGTGCGCAATATTATTTTTCTTATTAGTCTGAATCGAAAATAACAGAAATCTCGGTTTTTCAATTTGGCTGCTGGCCTTTACGGCCCACGTGTGATTTTTTGATTGTTGTAATTGTGGATATTCATGCAGTTCCCAACTTCTAAAGGCAATATTCAAATCTCTATTACTTTCAAACTGTTTCAATAGACGTAATTTTTGATTATCACTAACTGTAACATGTGGCATTTTCCACAGCACTCTATTTAAAGTCACCTTATATTTTTCCTTTTTGTCTTGCCCTTGTATTATTGCATTTAAATCTGAATTGCTTCTTATCAATATTAATTCTTGACGTAAATTCATGATTATTTTTTGAAAATCTTCAGTAAAACCCATTAATATTTTTAATGGTATACAAACAGCAAAATTTCCTTTACCATCCAATAGAGCAGGATTTTCACTATCATTCCATCCTGCATTTTGTAGAGTATTACTTTCGTTTTTTGTAAATGATACATAACCTTTCATAGTTGTAGCTATTCCTGGATTTCTAACACGATCAATAACCACTCCTCCCAGTTCATAGCGAATTTCATCGAAAAGATGAGCAATTCCATTATTGATAAAATGTACATTCTCACTAAAATTGTTGTCTTCTTTCGTTAATTTTCCTTCGATATACAAAAAACTTTGACTAGGTAAAGTGTAGAGATCTTGTGTTTGTATTGGTATGCGAATTTCATCGTTATTATTGAGAGTTGTAGACGAGTAAGGCTGATGAGTATGATACTGATAACTAATTATTGAGTCATCATGCATTACATTTTCAGAAATTTTTAAGATATTATAGCTCATTTTTCTCTTCTTCTGTATATCTACTATATTTGCATTTAATGAAAAAAACCAAAATTTTCTGTATATTTATGTTAATAACCAGTTTAAAATTAGACCAAAATTTTCGAAATGTTTTAATTTTTTTTCTTCTTCAATTTAAATCCTAATGAAGTTAGTATTTTTCTATTCTCAGGTGTAAGTTCTTTCAGTTTAGCTTTTTGAATGAACGTGTCGCCATAATGTATCTGACTTTTATAGGCATTTAAATAATCTGTACTATTATTATTATTAGTAGTAGTAGGAATAGGGAAACTAAATGAATTATGACTATATAAAAAAACCATTGTTGCCTATTGGATTTTTTTCAAGTGTAAACGTACTGTTATGACTTCTTTTCTGAAATTGATTAAGTTTCCATCTTGATCGGTTATTTTAAGTATAATTTCATCAATATAGCGCGTGCTTATTGGTAAGTATATAACATTTGATGGTTTTTCCACAATTTTATAACCAGGCGGAACAATAGGATAAAACATGTGTATAATATGAACCGGTTGTTCATTATGAAAAGTATTGGTTACTAAATTACACTCTATACATATAGCATTAACTTTAAATATATCTACAGGGTTGTCAGATATATGAATTTTATTCGGTTCAAGTTGTTTATTTGCAAATCCCAATAAACTTCCAATGGAATCTTTCTTAGTAAAATCAATTTTTTTGTTACATTTAATTTCACATTTTAAAGTATTTCGGTTTTCAACAATAGAAATTTCAACATCAGATTCATTAAGTCTACTAATTTCTAAATTGATTTCTTCTTCCCCTCCTTCTCCTACTTGAGAAGAAGTATGATATAATAAATTTCCTAGTGGAGCTTTAAGTCCACTTTTTTGTTCTCCTCCTTTCCCATGTTTATTGACTGGATTTTCCAAAGCTTTTTTCAAATATTTATTTATATCGGCAATTTCGTATGATCCTTCAGGTAATTTAATTTTCTTATTATTATCATAATAAAACATATTATTTGTACTGTCAACATTTGGAATTGAATTGTAACTTTCGAAATTTATAAGTCCCATTGCATATTCTTCATTTTCATTTAGTAAAATGGTAGGATATATTTTTGCTGAAAGGTTTGATTCCCTTCCCGATAAAGTAAACATATAAGACATGTTGTTATCAAGACGAATCGTTTGAAATAAATAAAACAATTTTCTATATCATTAACTATTTATTCATAGGAAAAAGTAAAAAATAAATTACAATAGTACAGGATGGTAAAGAAAGTTTAAACATAAATGCCCACAATTAGTAGAATTATATGATTGATATGATGTATGATTATAGAATATATTACAAAGACCGTTAGAGTTAAAATATTTTTGAGTTTCTAAGGGTGGTTTCAAATTGCCAAAACTGTCAAAATAGTAAATGTTCTGTTTGAATTTTTTATATGCAGTCCAATGCGTTCCTGGACCAGAATAATTATCCAAATTAATGATACCATTTTCAAAATTTTTTCGAATTTTTTTAGGCAGATGATCCCTCATAAAAACTCCTCGAAAATGTGGTATTCTTAATTTTCTTGCGTACATTGCCAATTCTAAATTATTAAGGGCATGCTTAGGCAAATTTATAGGAAGTTTTTTTTTTTTTGCCTTTTGGTAAAACAAAGTCCAAAACCAGTTTTATACGGTTTTAAATATAATCCTTTTCCCATTGCTATGGCTTCCATGGATCTGTTGTGACGTTGATTTTCAGTCAATTGTTGTTTAGCAGCTCTTGCATCATTAACAGCTTTTGCAATTCCAGCTGCTCCTCCACTTAATGCACCTAATGCACTAAGACCAGCAAATATTGGTATTAAAGGTAATATACCCCCTGTTTTTGGAATTTTAATTAACCTAGGTAGTTTTCGAATTGAACCGCTGTTTTGATTTACAGTTTTTCGAGCTATTTGTAGAGCACCATCGACACTTTTAGGTTTTTCTTTTGACATATTATGTTTAATTTTTTTAGTAATCGATTGAAAACTTGATATTTTTCTCGATTTAGATTTTATATTATGTTTACGACGACGACCATGACGACGACGACGTTGTCCTTGTGATTTTCTTTTTTGATTTTTTTTTCGTGTGATAACTCGTTTTTTTCTCTTTGTTGATATTGATAATGTTGACATATTTTTCCTATAAAGAACTATGCTATTCCAATGTTACGTATAAACTAACTAATTTAAGCATCATTACAGTATATAAATATTATATTACTTCCTATTTAAAGGCTACCACTGCTACTGTCTGAACCCAATTTTATTTTCTTAACATTTTCCATTTCTTTATCATTGTGTAAGTCTAATTTACGTTTAGTTGCTTTTTTGACTTGTGGTAGTTGTTGTTGTCTGGATAAATTTAATAAATCCTGTTCTATTTCATTTTCAACTAACTTTCTTTTTTTATTAGTATTCATATTTTCATTTAATTCAAATTTTCTTTTTTTCCCCGCAATTGAACTAGAAGAAGAAGAAGCGACCGAATTCAACATTTTTTGTTTTATTTTCTTTTCATGATAATTATCGATATGTTTAATCTCTTGTTCTTTTTTTGGAATTTTCCTCTTTTTCTGTTGTTGTTGTTGTTGTGAAACATTTTTCTTGCTTTTTTGTTCTACTTTCCCATTTAGATTTGGCATTTTTTCTAGTAATGCTTCCATTCGTTTCAAATAATATTGCATTATTCCTATACTTTCATTCATTATTTTTACACTTTGTTTAATAAAAGCACTATTATTTATACTGCTACTACTATTACTACTACTTCTACTATTTGTGTGGCGCGTTTGGTTTATAACTGGAGACTGATTTTTGTTTGAAGTAGAATTTAATTTATCTAATATTGATTTCATTTTATTGCCCATGCCCAATTTAATTTTACCATGCATAGCAGCAGATATGCCAGCGGCAGCAAGCTTCTCTTTCCATGAAGCATCCGAAGAAGTAATTCTGTTTAAAGCTTTTCTTAATAGAATTCCATCTGCTTGATGTCGATCAGGTAATTGTTTGTTCTTAGAATAGGCTATATCATGTTCTTTACACGCTTCATCTAAGGGATTTATTCCTTGATCACCTCGTAATAAACGTTTTTCTAACTTTGTACCTGGTCCACAGTAATTATATCCCGGCAAATGCAATTCAAATGGTAATTTGTTAATTAAAGAATTTACAAGACCGTGCCCCTTAATTTCTTTTTCATTGTCGTAATTTACATAATACTTCATTTTTTTGTTGTTGTTGTCGTCGTAGTGTCGTGATACATCAACGAATAAAGACAGACTAATTATAAATTAGATGATCTTGATCTTTTATAACTAGTCTTAATAATGGTGTTATATCATTAATATGAAGAAAATTGTTAAACAAAAAACAACACTTAAAGTTGACAATCATGATACAAGTAAAAACAACAAGATTAAACATAGTAAACTGATTCCATCAACTATAAGATGTATCATAACGGGTCCTTCAAATTGTGGAAAAACCAATGTTATGATTAGTTTACTAGAGCATCCAAATGGACTAAAATTTGCAAATGTTTATCTATATTCAAAATCTCTATACCAACCTAAATATATGTATTTGCAGAAATTGCTAAAACCAATTAAGGGTATTGGTTATTATGCATTCGATAATAGTGAAACTATAATACCACCTTCTAAAGCAAAAACTAATTCTATTTTCATCTTTGACGACGTTGCATGTGATAAACAGGATGTTATTCGAGAATACTTTAGTATGGGACGTCATAATGATATCGACTGTTTCTATCTTTGTCAAACATATGCAAAAATACCGAAACATCTAATCAGAGATAATGCTAATGTACTAATCCTGTTCAAACAGGATGATTTAAATTTACGTCATATCTACACAGATCATATTGGTACAGATATGTCATTTGACAGTTTTAAAGAAATATGCGCCTATTGTTGGAGAAAACCATTTGGATTTTTGTCCATTTTCAAGGACAATAACATCAATGATGGACGCTATCGATATTGTCTTGACAATTATATATATGTATAAATTTAGGCTAAAAATATTATTTAGCCTTTAAACTTTGTCTGTTTAGGAACTCTACAAATTACTACCACCAAAAATGGCACATAAAAAAGAACAAAAAAAGAAGAAAATGTTTGGAAATGAAAAAACAACTATAAAACAAAAATTAATTGCCAAAAGAAAAGATATTAAAAATAAATTGAATTTATTAAAACATGGACAAATTGTACACGAAACTATATTTCAGCCCATTACAAAACATCTTGAAAAAATTGAAAGTAAATTAGATCCATCCACGAATTTTCAACCAATTAAAAATCCTTATAGTGGTACTAGTTTTGTAAAGGAAAAACTAACTAGTGATAGTGAAAATTATAGTGATGATGAGGATAATGTTATGAACACGAAATTAGTAAAATCTGAAACTACTCCTTCAACTTCTTCAAATCTCCAGAAAGCACAATACACACCAAAAACAACAGATAAATTCAAGTCTACACCTAAACATAAAAGAAAATTTTCAACCGCTGTAAAAGTTAAGAAAACACAAAAACCACACATGAAAAGAAAATTAAATTTCTCCCTACAACAACAACAACAAGAACAACCCCCACAACAGGGTGAAGAGTACTATGATAATGATGATTATAATAATGATGATGATAACCTTAGAGAATTAATAATAAAGGATGTCGAAGAAGAAATGCAAGAAGAAGAAGCTAAAAAACAAAAAACCTATGAAGATCTACTAAATAAGACTATAAATGAAAAATCATTTTCAGACTATTACGATCAATATCACGCACTTCCGTTAAAATATATAAAAAAATTTATCAATGATCCCAATAGTGATAATTCTGATGGAAAATTTCGTGTAAAATTTGACAAAGATATTGAAAAATTTTCTATTGGTAATAAGCCAATTAATTTTAAAGGACCAAATATGGTAATTGCAGGACAAACATATAAAGGTACTAAAGGACTATATGGTTTACTTTTTAATAAAAATGTTCCAACTGTATATACAAAAGATGATGAAAGAAACTATGTAAATATTCTATTTACAACAGACTCTATAAGAAAAAATTTCAATCCAAAAAATGAATTTATAACAAGTCAAAATGCCAAATTTAAAAAAGTTATCGAACCTTTATTAGAAAAGAATATTGACAGCTTACAAATAGGTGAAGGTCTACTCATGGAAATTTCAAATAATCCCATTGATTATGTCCACTGGGATGATCCAAATGAGCTTGTCGAACGATTAAAGTTGTTACTTTCTTCCGAGATAGCGGGCAATACAGGTCACAGAAACGAAATAAACTCTATTATTGAAGAATTACGTGAAGCAAACATTATAGAATAAAAAAAAAATGCCAAAATTTGCAACAAACGTAAAACGTCAAATAGTTGAAGAAATTCACAAACCAGCTCGAAAAAATTTTCAACGACGAAAAGTTATCATAAAGTCTTTACTAGACTTAATGGAAGCCGATTTGGTCGATATGAAGGAATATGAAAAAGAAAATAGTGGTTACAAGTATATTTTAGTTGTCATTAATTGTTTTTCAAAATATGTATGGGCCTACGGATTAAAAACAAAAACTGCTAAAGAAGTAGCCCAGGCACTTGAAAATGTATTTAAAATACAAACTCCTATTCACCTATGTACGGACTCTGGTGGTGAATTTCTGGGCAAAGAAGTTCAAAATTTAGTGAAAAAATACAATGTTAAACATTATGTTGTGTACAGTGAGAAAAAGGCTTCGATTGTTGAACGTGTTAATAGAACTCTTAAAACTATGATGTGGAAAGAATTTAGTATACAAGGTTCTTACAAATGGATCGATCTACTTAAGGACATTGTTATTATTTATAATAATCGAAAACATAGAACAACCGGTTTTAAACCATCGGAAGTGACTAAAAAACATGAAAAATTTCTACTTAACACAGCCTATAATAGAATTAAAATGACATTTAAACCAAAATTTGCAACTGGCGATCATGTACGTATTTCGAAATTTAGAGGTGCTTTTGATAAACACTATCAACCAAATTGGTCCACTGAAATATTTACTATTAAAAAAGTTCAACTTACCAATCCTGTAACTTATTTGCTTCAAGACAACCAACTTCAAGATATCAAAGGAGGATTCTATGAACTTCAATTGCAAAAAGTTAAACATCCTGATATTTATCTAGTTGAAAAAGTATTAAAACGTAAGGGCAATAAAGTGTTTGTTAAATGGTTAGGTTTTGATAATACACATAATAGTTGGATAGATAAAAATAATGTTCAATAATTATATATTTTATATTAAGTAAAAATAAAAACCATATATTAAAAAAAAAATGTTTTATTTATTCTGATAATAAAATCATAGCCATTATACTATTTATACCATAAATATGATTTATCAAACAATTTTTACAATATCTTAAAATTTTAATTTTAGGCTTAAAATAATTATGTACATATTTTTTTACTTGACATTTGCAAATTTTACACATAAAACTAAACTCAGTAAAATCTAATAAATTGTTTGGTAAACTTTCCTCTTTTTCCTTAGTTATTGTTTCTTCCTCTTCTCCAGTCATTACTTTCATCTGTTGCTCCATCTCTCGTAGCATAGGAAAATTTTATAACTGTATGTTTATAACCGTACTGATTTACAATTTCCTTTTGATAAGTACAAGGTATACAGTTTGCATTAGGTAAGTCTGTTTGTCCTTTACATTTAGGACATACATATTTAACTGGAACAGGCATTCGTCGCTTTCTCTCTTGTCTTCAAAACTTTACAAATTAAAATGTTATTTTTTCATTTGTAACAGAGGTTTTATACAGAGATGACATTTTTCTTGTGACGTAGGTGGTCCATCTACACAAACTCTCCAATCAGGACGATTATAATGTACAAAACATGGTAATCTTATTTGAAGTTCAAATTTTTCTCTATATTTCATTGGAAGTTTTCCCCATATATTTAATAATGTCATACTATCTACATATTTTTGAAAAAAGTCAATTGGTAAACATTTTAACTCATCAAAAGTACAGTCTTCGATATTTTTGTTTCCGTTCAAAAATTCCATTCTTCTTCTTTTTCTAAAAAAGGAAAAAAGTATGTCATCATAACCATTATAAAAGTTGAGGAAATTTTAATATTTTATTCATTTCAAAAATATCACTCGTATATTGTAGTCATACACGTAGAGCAGAAATGTTACGAAATCATTTGTATTCAATTGTAATAATAATTACTTTAATTGGTATTGGTACTAATGCAACTTCTTGTGACACCTATAAACAAACGTATGAGTATCTCAAAGATGACTACGACTCTTTATATAACACAAGCTTAGCACTATATCAAGAATGTAGTTCTGAACTAGATAAATATATTGATTTATACGACAATGAATTGATGGTCAATGACTTATGTTTGGAAAAACTTCAAGAATGTGAAAACAAACAAGAAAATCTAACCAATTCACAAAATTATACGAATCAAATTAAATTGCAAAAGGAAAATGTTGAACTGGAGTCAACTTTACTTTTACAACAGAAGAAAAATCAAATATGTGAAAACAAACTTACAATCGCTTATACATTAGTAGCAGAAAAAGATGAAGAAATCATGAATTGGCAAAGCAAAATATCTGGTTTAACACACGATCTATATAATCTAAATAATGATTTTAAACAGTGTCAAGAAAATCTACAAATTCAACTAAAAGAAAAAAACAAAATTTTTACAAATCTTAATGATTGTCTGGAAAGAGAAGAACTCATTCTAGATCAGAAAAATAAATATGTTGTTAAACTAACAAGTTGCAGAAAAAATGTAAGGAAACTGAAACAAGGAAAAGGACATATTTAATTTTGTTATTATTTATTTATTTGTGTTTTTTTCTAACATATTTCAACATGTTCCAACGTGACAAAACAAAAAAGAACAATTTTAGATTTTTTTAAAGTAAAACAAAAATAACACAATTTATTTTATAAAATATAAATAAACATTTTGTTAAAAATATTTGTTTTATTTATTTTTTACCTTTTTCCCCAAACAAAATGAAATGATTCATAATATATTTTTTTACCTTTTGACAAAGGCTGCTCTTGCCAAGACTACACTGGCCCGCACCAATATTTACAATATAGGCTATTATTATTATTATTATTATTAATGCTGATTATGTCTTCTTAATATTATTATTATGGCGCGGACGAAACAAAAAATAAATTACTATTCCATATATAGATAGATACGTAAATCGAGGTATTATTAGGACACCAAATATACACTTCTTTGATGATGATGAAATGACAACAAAAAAACAATAAAAAAAATTAGTCATCACTCTGCAGACTTCTGCAGACTTGACCACGGTAATCCATAAAATGTATATGGTTGATATAACTCATTAAACTAACCAAAAAAAGATTTAACTGCATCCCGTTCTAAAATGGACTAAAAACAATTAAGGATATCCAAATAATAATAATTACTTTTATACCAAATATATCAAACATAAAGATTTAATTACATCCTATTCTAAAATGCACTAAAAACAATTAAGAATATCTTTTAGAATATTATTCTTCAGCATCTTAAGATATACTTTCATATATGGATAGGTACATCGAGGTTTTCTTCGGCAACCAAATATACACTTCTTTACCACAACTAATATTTGTCATCACTTCTTCAGCTCAAGAACTCGACCACGCCTTTCTTCAGCCGAAGACATACTTCCATATATGGATAGGCAGATGGAATGAACCATCAAGAGAGACCACGGGGCCCAGAACCCCGGTACCTATACTACTAATGTATACTCGGAAGAGTTCTATTGCAGCAGCTAAAAGACAACACGATGAAGAAGAAGCCAATACATCTAATACAACTCCTCCTCGTACTAGAGCACGCGTTTGTTTCAAACCATATTGCTTTTTTTGCGGTAAGCAGTTGAATGAAGAGTGTGAGAAACAGAATGCACTGCATCCTCGCCGTAAAATCTACAAGGTAACTACACATTCATTCAAAGACTCTGTTTTAAAAATAGCTCGGGCTCGTAATGACGACATGGCAAAAGCTGTTATTGCTCTCATTGAATTTGAATATGATTTAGTTGCTGCTGAGGCTAAATATCATAATGACTTACAATTCATTTTTGAGACCGGTCAATGGGGGTAAAGTCAGTCGCCCCAAAGATGAAGCTACGAATCTTGCAATGGAGGAAATATTTAAATATATTGAGAATAGTGATGACTGCCAGTTTACATTAAACGAATTAAAAGATTTTGGTAAAAATGCAATAGATAATAGGACAATTACGGTACGGTTGAAAGTAAAGTATGGCAGTAAAATTATTATTACTGAAAAATCCGGATTCATATGCTTGATAGACAATCATCATGAAATTTTAAACCAAGCTTGGTACGAAAAAAGAAAATTAAACGAAAAAGAAGAACGGTTAAGGATCTTGGAAGCGGCTGCGGCAATCATACGCGAAGATATACAATCTTCAACATTCGATAATACTAATTACTCTCCACCAGGTCATAGATTTGAACAGTGGGATTCCGGAATCGCTAACGCATTTTTAGAGCTAGTAATTCTAAAGAATAAACGATCAAATTTAGATCATTTAAAATTAGTATGCACAAATATCAGTCATAGTATTATGACTGCTGTTCGGCCGAGGTCTTTCAAATCTAAATTACAGTACAGAACAAGAAGAAGCAGAAGTATTTAACGATAATGAATCTGACGAATAATTGACCTAAATTCAATACAATCCAGACAGCTTCGATTATTTTTAACTATTTCTTCTTTTTTTAATCATTACATAGTACAGTATGGTTCGTGGAATAGGCCTACCGGGGAAACCACGTTAAAAAACGCATCAAGTACACTACCTCACAGGTGACGTGGAAACGTGTGCATATTTTGGAGAACGCAGCTTTCTCAACTTTTTGAGCGATGATATCTCGAAAACGGTGACTCTTGGGAAAAAAAGTGTAAGAACAATTTTTATAGGTAATTTTATGATCTACAATTTTAGTCTAAACTATTTTGATAATAAAACTTACCTTTTGGCTGAAAAACGCGAAAAACTCATTTTCCCCCATTTTGATCTTGAATAATTTTTTTTACAGGCGTGGGATCATTGGGGACTTTTTACAACTTATTTATAATAATGTTCCGAATATTTGTACAAATTTTCAGCTCTATGCGATCTTTGGTAACCTTGAATGTCTACTTTGACCGGACTAAGACCTAAGTCGTCAAAAGAAGTATTGGAAAACCCCCAAAAAGACGGATAAACGACATAAAAAGGAAAGCAGGTAGAAACTGGCCCTGGATTGTAGAAAATAGGTTGAAATGGGAGAGACTAGAGAAGACCTATGTCCAGGAGTGGACCGAATTAGGCTGAAAGAAAGAGAGAGAGGAACATCTATTGTTAGAAAACTTTCCCCGCCATCCATTTCTGCAATACAAAAGGGGTTTTCAAAAAAAAACTGTATCAGAAATAACCACAAATTTGTATACCATAAACATCCTACAAAAGCGTAAATTATTGCTAGGATTACTCTTAAGCTACATTTCTTAATTTCCATTTGAATGTTTTTCTTCTTTGCTGAAATCTGTGTTTAAGCTATCAATGATTATTCATTTAAATTAAAAAAAAAAACAGGTTTCGAGTTAATATTTATTAAAAATTCAAAAAACACTTCGAACAATATTTGCTGAAAATACCTAGTGGCAAGTTAACAATTTATGAGAATCAGTAAATCTCCTTTTGTGTATATTTTGGCAAATCTGGAACGTTCAAAATCTGAATCTTAGATTTGTTTCCATTTACTGGTTTGCCTTCATTATTTTCAACTTTATTTTGGTAACCCATGATACCTTCGGCAATCGGTTTTCCTTTTTCAAACTCCTCAAATTCGGTATTTGAAAAGCAGCAACAGCATATCTTAGACACAAAATCATTAATTTTTCTCAATACACTTATTGTGATACGGAGATAAGTATACAAAAAAGGGTTTAGAGCACAGTTTAATAAATTCAACGATGTAAATATTAAACTTATTTTCCAAATTAAATCTTCTGAAGCGGAAGTAATTACAAGTTTGTATACCATGAACAACCAATAAGGCATTCGACATCCAACGAAAGCGAAAATTAATGTTAGAACTATTTTGAAACTGCATTTCTTCTTTTCCATTTGGAGATTTTTCTTCTTTATTGGTGTTTTTAGGTGAGCTGTCGATGATTCTTGCATTACTTTTCCTGTCGATGAACTTTCTGTTTCGTCGGTCTGGTTGTTGTAATCTTTAGTTAAAGGTTTTCTATGACGCCAGATAAGTAGAGCAATCTTGTAGTAAAACCAGAAAAACATTGAGATGATTGGGAAGAAAAATAACACGTTCATACAAATATAATAAATCATTAGCAAATATCTATCTTCTTGAGTGGCATAACACATTGCATCATCAAGATCGGTTTCTTCTACATGTACGAGGAAATAAACATAAAAAGTGATGACAGGAAACGATAGTCCTAAAATAAATAAAAGAAAAACAATAAAAGATTAATGCGATTGATATGTTTATTAAAATTAGTTCAATCTGATAATAGCTTAATGTAAATGCCTAATTACTCAGTTCGTGTCTTTTGGTTTGATCAGGTGTATATTCATACATATATACAGGGTAGATCGTTTTGAATGTTTTTATTGGCTGGGAAACCATAAAAAATTTTAAATATCTGATAATGTGTCCAGAGCTCTTTTTTTGAGATTATTATTATTAGGACGGCGGAATTAGTATCTGGAAAAAATTTATTGTTAGTAGACTTTTGACTACATAGAAACCTTCAGAATGATAAAAGTAATTATGTAGTATTTTATGTCTCATTTTATTATTTGGGGAAAACAATTAAGATGTGAAAAAAAAACAGCTTTTTCGAGTTCTAGGAAAACTATTGAGCTAAGGCCCAACCGAATCGGATAATTTGTTTGTTAGTTATTATAAAAAAAACTGCTGAAATGGCTGTTCTTTCAGTTGTTTATAAACAATAGAAAAATATATTGCATTAACTTTATACTGCAACTAAAGGAGCATCTTGTTGCATACAACAAATGTGCAAAATTTCAATTAAAAATATTCAGTACTTTTTTGCACAGTGAATTTGTTTATAACTTTAGGTTTGTTTTTGATTGTTTATTCTCAGCAATCCAGAGATCGTACAGTAACCTGCGGGTGCGCTAATGAAAGCTCGAAACTTATAAAGGGTGTTTTTTCTAGAGGTATAAAACTTTTAAATGGAATAAAACAAAGGTGAATTTTTTAAATTGAAATGAAATTTACTTTATTCGAAAGATAACCTTCTGGCATTATAATTTAAATATGACTTCTGGCATATGACCGCCACGGCTGGCTCGGACGTAGTCTAATCTGTAGGTCTGATTTTCGATGACTTTTTCCAACATTTGTGGCCGTATATCGGCAATAACGCGGCGAATGTTGTCCTCCAAGTGATCAATCGTTTCGGGCTTATCGGCGTAGACTAGCGACGTCACATATCCCCACAGAAAATAGTCTAGCGGCGTTAAGTCGCACGATCTTGGAGGCCAATTCACGGGTCCGAAACGTGAAACTATGCGGTTACCAAACGTTTCCTTCAATAAATCAATTGTGGCACGAGCTGTGTGACATGTTGCGCCGTCTTGTTGAAACCACAGCTCCTGCACATCATGGTTGTTCAATTGATGAACGAAAAAGTCAGTAATCATGGCTCTATAGCGGTCACCATTGACTGTAACGTTCTGACCAGCATCGTTTTTAAAAAACTACGGACTAATGATTCCACCAGCCCATAAATCACACCAAACAGTCAGTTTTTCTGGATGTAACGGTGTCTCAACATACACTTGAGGATTATCATCACTCCAAATACGGCAGTTTTGTTTATTGACGTATCCATTCAAACAAAAGTGAGCTTCATCGCTAAACAAAATTCGCTTATGAAAATCGGGATCAACGGCAATCTTGTTTTGGGCCCATTCACCGAATCTACGCCTTGCTAGGTGATCGTGTGACTTCAATTCTTGCACGAGTTGGATTTTGTAAGCACGCGAACCAAAATATTTCCGCAAAATCTTCCATAAAGTGAATAGACACATATCCAATTCCTGTGCACGATGGCGGATAGACTGATTCGGGTCTTCCTCTACGCTACGCGCTACAGCAGCAATGACTTCTTCTGTACGCATTGTACGACGTCTCTGTGGATGCGTATTATCATTTAGAGTAAACATGGTGCGAAAAATTTCCATAGTTAATCGAATTCATTGCTCTGATGGACGATTATGTTGACCGTAAAATGGACGTAGTGCGCGATACGTATTTCGAACAGAACCATGATTTTCAAAATAAATTTGAACAATTTGGAAGCGTTGTTCAGGCGTCAGTCTATTCATGTTGAAATACCAAACCAAACTAAACATAAATCACTTGACAGCTGACAAAATGGCCTCCAGTTAAAAAAGTGTTGCCAACTTAAAGTTCTATACCTCTATAAAAAACACCCTTTACTAACAATAGCAAAAAAACCAAATTAATTGTTGATTTTAAATTGTTGAAACAGATAAACAAATTTGTGGTTAGTTTTTTCGTTATAAACAAATAGAATAACTCTTCGACAATTGTTGATATCGAAATACCGATAAGGGGACCTGCGGTGCGTGGAAAAAAGCGTGACTTGGATGCTTCACATTCGTTTCGCCGGAAAAATTTGAATTATCTCGGCAAATATTAGTCGTATAATCTTTATTTTTTTATGTGGTTTATCGACGAGATGTAAACAATGGATGACATATTTTTATATTCAAATAATTGATAAACATAGACATAAATAAATTGTTGCATGTGCTTTTCAAATTGCGAAAAAAACATTACAGTACTCAACAGTATACCACTAATTAGGAATATTAAAATCAGATTGACTTTTGATGTACCATTAATATTTATGGAGTTATAGCATGAAAAGATTGTCATTTGCCGCCAAGAAAAACACATGTTAACTTTTTTGTTTATTTTATTGGACAAACATTTTTCACATACAAAATTTTTTGCTAACATACATATTTTTTGCTTAAATCTATACAAAATATTTATTCCGTTCTCCGTTTCTTAGTCATCGATGGACCCTCATTTTCGAAACCCTTATCGGTTTTATTATTATCATTATGATTTACAAGCAAAACGGCTTCGCACTCCCTCCAGGGATTATTCACTCATGCCAGGCATACAAAGACACCAAAAGTATGAAGCTCTGTGGGAACCCTTTCCATGTTATCGGGTTCTAGATGACGTTGTCTGCTGAATTTCCTACGAACTTTTGGACGGTTCTCGCGGTTGCAAGGAGAACTGCTTTGTGTATAGGTTTATACAGATGCTCACTAAGGCCCAGTTCTTTGATGTTCTGCAGAAGGTTCTTTGGTATCACTCCAGTTGTTGACAGTATTATAGGAATCGTTTGGACGCTGTTCATTGCCCATTGTCTTCGGATTTGGACCTCCAGATCTCTGTATTTGGCGATCTTCTCGTTGTATTTTGGTCTTAGGTTATTGTTGTTAGGTACAGCAATGTCGACTAGTGTAGTTCGCTTAGAAATTTTATCTATTAGTATAATGTCAGGTCTACTATGAGCTACTGTCTGATGCGTCAGAACCGTTCGGTCCCAATATAACTTGGACTGGTTATTCTCAAGAATAGGCTCCGGATTGTACTTGTAATAGGGCATTTTTCTTACCCGTAGTAGGTTTAACTTTTCTGCTAACTCTTGGTGCAGTATGTTATCGGCTGAGTCGTGTCTTTCCTTATACGCGGTTGCGGCAAACGCTTGGCATCCTCCAGTTATGTGCTGAATTTTCTCCGATGTTCGACAGCCATATCTGCATTGGTCATTTTCTATTGAGAGATCTGTAATGATGAACTTCCTATAGTTCTTTGTCGGAATAACCTGGTTTTAGATAGCTAACAAGAAGCCCTCCGTTTCCGGAAACATCTGTCCTGAAACCAACCAGTAGTTCGACTCTGAGTTGTCGTCATTGTCCTGATTGACCTCATTTGGATGCCGTCCATGAAGTGGCTTCTGTAGCCAGGTTTGCAACTTCTCTTGGTCTGTTTGGTGGTGTGAAGTAATATCTTGTTCCCTCAACTGTAGCGGTATTGAATCGTTTGCCTCGCATATTACTCAATGTAATGTAGAAGAGTCCGCTAACCTGTGGAAATATGAACGTAAGTTTATTATTTGTTGGTCGAGCTGCTTACCAATATCCACCAATCCTGTTCTTTCTTGGTGTCTTGGAAGCATTGTACGTTCAATAGCACTCCGAGGGTGATGTTTTTGTGCTTTTGTTAGGAGTGTCCTTTGCAGGTTTTGGATGTCCGTCCTGCTCGATTTTACAATTCCAAAAGAGTAGCTTAGCGCAGAGCAAGCATACGTGTTGAGGGCCTTAATAAACAAATGTCTACTGTTTAAGTTAGTTCGTAATACCCGCCTTACCCTCCTGACAAATTCGGTTGTCAATTCGGCTTTCATAGTGACATGGTCAATTCTTTTAGCCTGTTTCATACCTAGATATTTGTATGTTTGGTCTGCTTCTATTGCAGCTATAGTTTCACAGTTCTACATTTCAAAAGCCTCCGGTTGTATCTTCCCTTTAACGATGTTCAAAATACGGCACTTGTCAAGTCCAAATTGCATTTCGATATACCCGGAGAACTCCTCTACAATTTGTTCCAGTTGGTTTTTGATAGCAGCCATCAGTTTAAGATCATCCATGTATAAAAGATTATTCACTCTTACTACCTCTTCATTGTTATTTCTAATACTGAAGCCGTATCTGGTGGAGTTCAAACGGCATGATAGTGGGTTCATTACGAGGCAGAACCACATTATTATCATTACAATTATCATCATCATTATCACTCCCATCGTCATCATCATCATCACTCTCATCATTGACATAATTATCATCATCAATCACATCATCATTATTATCATAATCATAATTATTTTCTCCCCTATTACTTCATCGTTCTTTGAAAGTAATATTAAAATAATTCCCGATTTGGTAATCGCTTACAATAAAATCATCAAATGTAGATTATTCTGCATTTCGAAAAATAATAATACTATCAGCAAATCTTGCTATTTGTTTCAAGCTATATCTCGATAAATATTAATGGTTCATTAAAAATCAATCTAATTTTTAATACTCCTAATTAATAGTATACTGTTGAACACTGTAACAATTTTCTCGCAATTTGAAAAGCACGTAAATACGGGAAAATTATTATTATGTACAAAATGTATAAAAGTGCAACAATTTGTTTATTGCTATGTTTAACAATAATTTGATTACAAAAACATTTCTGGTATTGTTCGAATTTAAGGGGTCCGAGTCACATTTTTTTTCGCGTGCCGCAGGTTGACAGAACGCCTCCCACCAGTGCTCCCTTTCCGACCCTCGGAGTAGGTGTAACTTTAAACTATTGCTACGTCAACAATTTTGAAATAGTTGAGTTGAAAACTGCTGCATATAATAGTTTAACCATCTCCCTATGAATTTCTACTTAAATAATCCCTTAATGTTAATAAACAACTCCGCAGAGATTTTTTGAAAAAAAAAACTCTATCTCAGGTATTAGTGGACGTTCACAGTTTTTTTTTACAAATTGTGCGTCAAAATCTCAGCTGTTGCGTCCACTTATCAGCATTTCGATATCAACAATTGTAAAAGACTTATTCTATTTGTTTATAACGAAAAAAACGAACCCAAATTTTGTTTATCTGTTTTACACACACAGACTAAAATATTACTTTTTATTAAACAAAAATTAAATTACCTGCACATACTATCCACAGAATCAATACTCCAACTAAGCATTTCCATAAATCTGGATCCCATTTTTTACTTAAGGCGTGTATGACACTGTGATAGCGATCCAAAGCAATGGCCAAAAGGGCTGCAGAACTAGCCAAATTTCCGAGAACTTGTCCAATTGGTAAATAATGGCATAAGAGATCGCCATAAGCCTAAAAAGATAAATCTCTTCTAAATTCACATAATTTCAATAATGAAGTATAATAGTTATGGAGAAAAGTGGCCAGATATGAAATAGTATATATGGAATTCCGGCATTCTCTGGGACAAACAGTTGAGAATACAATGCCCCAGACCAACTTTGACAGAAACATGTCTTTAGATGAGGTAACTACCACCATATTAAGAAGAAAAACAGTGTTGTGTACACATAATTAAAGTTTTATAGTAAAATTCCATGTTTTCATAACTTGTAAAATCCATTGGTTGAATCTGGCATAGCCAGCAAAAAGGGATTAAAATTATTATAAATCTAAAATTTAGTTGAATCAGGTCAATAAAACAACTTATAGGACGATGCAACTAGTCCTAAGGACGATCTCATAGAGGTCGAAACGTCGAAAAATACAGCAAAATAATCTTATAAGTAGTTTTATTAACCCGGTCCACCTAAATCTCAGATTTATAATTTGGTTAGGTCCCTAGCATTTGGAATAAAATCTATGAGTTGAAATTATTTTTAAAGCACCATAAAGATAAGGACCAGCAGCTACTAATACCAGAGCACCTTAGTATGTCTTTAGATCTTTGATTTATCCACTTGATCACAACATCTCCGCGTCAACACGTCAGCTTCACTTCAACTGTACCATCAGTTTTTGGGCTTAAATAAGAAATAGCTTGTGATATCAATCTTCAACTTCCAGACTTAACTGCAACAGTCTGGGTTTAGTATCTCGTTATCACCTAAATTCAGTGCCAATTAAAAAGAGGAAGACATTTATATGGACAGAAAAGCTGCTGCGGCAGCAGTAATAACGTCCTTACCTTATAAAAATGATGCAATAGAGAAGTAAGAAGAAAATAGAAAAAGAAAAGAAATTGTCCAACAGACAGAATAAGAAAAAAAAAGAAAAAAAATAGAAGCTCAAGAAAAAAAGAATACTAAGACTGATAATTATAATAACTTATACCCAAAACGTCATTTCTGTATTGTGAATAGATCTTAATAAATTAAATTAAAACCACTTTCATAACATCATGTTCAAGGGTATGTAACTCCCTATGAAAGCCTTTGCAGACCTATGTTTATATCAGCGATATGAATATCGTGTTATGACTAATCATACCTTAAAATTAATTATCATTTCCTGACATCCTGTATAATTTAATTTTAGAACAAATATATTTTCGACTTGTTTGAAAACTAGATCATTCTATACGTTATAGTAATTCTAACTTTTAACTTACCCAAGTAACAAGGTCCTTACTTAACAGGTCCAAATAGTTCATTGCAAAAAGGATTACAGTCATAAGATCTGATATTGCCAAGGATATAACACATGTTTTTTGAAGATACCTACACTTCCTAAAATTTTTTTACATAAATTTTATATAAGTGTAACCCGGTTCTCCAACAAAACATTATAAATAATATCATGTTATTTTTAACTTAACAGTTGATATGGGTGCGACACCAAGTGTCATATGAGTTTCAATACAGGTAATTTAAACATTAACAAATTATTTAATATAAAGTTACCTGAAAATTACAGATCTGATAACCAAAACATTTCCAATCACTGCGACAACAGATATTATAAGAATTATCCAAAAATATAATTTTCGGTTAGCGTCAAATCCTTTTACAAAACTTTCTGGAACGGTAACACTTACCTAAAATAAATAATATGGTATGTACGGTCACAAATTATTTCACCTTACAGATGCAATAAAAGGCTATCCCGATAGAAACAAATTACTTGACCTTGTTTGTCTTACAACCCGTTATGTACACTGGAAGAAAGTTTTCAAATTAGAAAGAATACTGCCAGGAAAGTGACCAAACATTTCTCTAGAACAAACAGTTGACACAGTACAAAGCCATCTCTTATTTCATTTACTCGCTTTAGTATCGCATTCATTTCATCTCATTAGTCAGGCGAACGTCATTACTGTGGTAGGTGTGTTTTGTTTTGTATTCGAAAAAAGTTTTTTAAGGTAAGTAGGAATTAGGTATCGTTGTTTGAAAATAGTATTTGAATGATGTATTTAACAAGTTGGTTGCATGTTTGTTTTAATATTTTCTTGGCGTTTTATTTTTTGTGTACTGTTACTTGTAAAATACTGAGAAAACAATTAATCCGTCTGAAATTCAGAATATGAACCGTCAGTGAGATCTAATAGAGATTTTAACTATTTTTGGGAAAGTATTTGAAACCATATAGCCCAAAATATTCAGTATTATTTTTTTGTACAACTAATACCTTAAAAGTCATATTTTAATTTAAAATTCCTTTTCAAATTTAGCTGCAAAAAGCCAATACTTTTCACGTGACCGCTGTGACGTCACATGTTCCCAAACAGTGTTCATCAATAGATAGAGGAAATGTGATTCACATAAAAAGATTGAGAAATACTTAATTTTCAATTGCTTTCTTACCGTAGCTAATAGTTTTTTTTTATCTAGTAATAATTTGGCGCAGACTTCAAAAATTTAATTTTCACGTAAAAATTTATATTATTTTTTCGCTTTTTAGGTATTTCTAAGAAGTTGATTCAATTTTTTTATAAAAATTTTATTTTTCAACTTTTAGTTTTGAATTAAGTTTCCAAGGTCGCAAAAAACATACCGATTTTATCCAAATTTGTAGAGTACACACTAAACAACAAATAATTTTCTTATAATTCTTCAAATATCAATGAAATTGTAAAAAACGAATATTTATTCTGTTATAGTAAATCAGCTATCTTGAATTTTAAGAAATTAATTTTAAATTATTTTAGATTCGTAACATAGACATCCTTAATTTTCCAACATGTATATTGAAAGAACTTGAGACATGTAAATCTTTAGTCCAACATATTTTACCCTACATATTGAGTTTGAAAAAAATAATTTAAAATCCATAAAAAATTAACTTCCCATTCCGAAAACTACCTTAATTCTCTGTGTGTATGTGTGTTTTATGGCACTGATTTGAACCAAATGGTCACCAGTACTGTATATATTCGACTTTGACAACTTATACATACACATATAGCTATTTCCATTATTATAATCTTTAATAATTTTTTTTATTTTCCATTTTTTTATTTATTTTTTTATTATTTATTTTCTTTTTGATAAAATTAGCATAACCTCATTTTTTTTGTTGTTTTTTTTTAAATTTGTTATATACAATTTTACAAATAATCCTTTCTGCAAACTTTTTCTATGAATAGCCTCATATATTATCTTATAAATTTTGGTCGTCTAGAGAGATATTAAGTACCATAAGCTAGGAGGACCATATCATAAATCTTAGAAACTTATTTTCCAGAGGCTGAGTTGCCAAAAGTTTGTTTGGACAATATTATATGTTCTATATCTCCTATTTCACCACACTCACAATTTTTACTCTCTGAAATACCTATTCTATTAAATTGGGCATAAAGCGGGATTAGTTTTTATCCGAAAATTGTCCTTATAAACCTTCTATTCTTTTTGCAGTAGAACCATAAAAGGCCGAGAAGCGATTCCGAAAACCACCTAATACCAATTAAAAAAAAATGTGAATAATGTAAAGTTTTCAACCCAACATATTGCATTAAAAAAATTTTAACTTTTAACCTGATCTATATCTATACCCTCGAAAATCCCCCAGTACCACCTTTGAACTTAATCTGAAAATATACGATTTTTGGACCGCCATATTGCGTCTGCAATTTTTTAAAAACATTTTTAAATTCGTTATCTACACTCTCAGAAACCTCCCCAACATCAATTTTGAACAAAATCGAGAGAAGTAAAATTTTTAGTCTATCATATTGAACCAACATATTAAATTTTTCAAAAATCATTTTAAATTCACAACTTGTACTTTCAGAAATCCGCTATGTCAATTTAGATTTTTTTAATACCTTTAAATTCGTAATATGCACCCTCTCATACCAATTTTGGACAAGATCGAAAGATATAAAATTTTTAATCCGCCATATTGAATTTGCCATATTCAAATTTTTCAAAATAATTTTAGATTTGTTGTATACGGCCCTGAAAACTCCACCAAACCAATTTTGTGATAATTCGGACAAAATTAATTTTCTTTTCGGCTTAATTTTGGATATTACTGAACCAATTTCAGACAAAATAATATGGAACCATCGCAGCAACTTCCTGAATATACTAGAAAAATTTCATTCAAGTCGATGCCACTGTTCCGAACTAATCGATGTACATACATAAAAAAAAAGCGGTAGAATTAGTAACCTCCTTGTTTCAGAAGTCGGTTAAAAACAACGTAACATACCTTATTTAATAAGATACAATAATTGTGGACATGAGTATATTTATATATAGTAGGATTAGTAAGTTGTAAGTAACTTTTTTGTGAATCGATTATTTATGTATTAATTTGGCGCCGATTGTTAAAAAAAAAATTATGAAATTTAAATTGAATTTGATAATTGTTTTTTTACTAAGAATTAAAATATCAGCATTAAAAAGTCATTCACTATATATTAAAAAATATATATAAAAATCACTTACCTTAGAACTTTTTGTCCCCATCACTATACATCGTTTGGAAAAGCACTACCAATCATGGCTGTTTCACATTAATTAACGTTTAATATTAAACAAGTTGGAAATTCGAGATTAAAATGATGTGACATCTGAAGTGTTGTTTAAATTCATTACATCCTTTCCATATATGATAACAAAGATAGCAACTTAGGAGGATGTTTTTGTCTGCTCGTATTGGTTTGCAACCTGCTGCAGCTCTTCTCTTAAAGGCTACCAAAATTGTCTATTATGTCAATGTTCACTTGTCAATAAATATAAAATTTTGAACGCCCTTTTAGGATTTCAGAAACAGTAATCAAAGTTATGATAATGTATACAGGGCGTTCAAATATTCGTAATTATAGAATTATTATTTGCATTTTTTTTAATTTTTTTTTTTATTTTAATATAATAAACTAACCTGAACTAAGTTGTATCGAAATAGTAAAAAAATTTATTAAAAAAATACAAAAATTAATTTTACCTTTAATTTAATCTTTAAGCAATGTTGTGAAACCTTAACAATAAGTTTGAAATAAAATGATAATTATTCCACTTGTGGACCTCCAACTGGTACACATTCTTCGAATGCAATCATATCTGCATTTATAATTGCAACAGCTTCATCAAGTTTTTCTTTTAGTAGGTCAATGTTGTCATTAAAATCATTATTGTAGACCTTTTGCTTTAAGTAACCCCGAGCAAGTCCAAAGCGGCCAATCCACTTAACATGGACGTAGAATGACCAGATCATCCGTCTTGTTGAAAAATAAGGTTTCTTTTAAACTCTTTAAAGTCCATCCTCTATTTCCGTCATAACAAAACTGGTTAAAATTGTCTACTAAAAAATAAGATCTAATTATTCTATGTTAGATTACTCCGCAGCAAACATTAACTTTTAAAATTTTTGACTACGAGTGTTCGAATATTCTTGTGCCCAATACCTACAACTTTATGAAGAAAAAATAAAATATTCCTATAAAATAATTAAATAAAAATTGTTCATCCATTATTAAACAAAACTCCAAACAACGAGCATCATCTCCATCTTACAGTTTGTTAATACATTTTGGTTTGAACACCCGAAATTTCTGATTTGTACCTAAGGTGCATGCTCTTTTCCTTAAGGAGAATTTAGGGTTTTGTTGCACTGAGTCGAGAACTACCGCAGTAGCGGCGTCATCATGCTTATACTGCTTTTTTAACTTTTTGATATTTTTCATTAATCAAAACTTATAAAATTCTGCCGGATCTTTCTTAGATACGCTTAAAATATTTGCTCTGTGTTTGTTGTCCACTTCTGGATATGAAACCCTTTCACACTGTTGCGATTTTATCTCTTCCCGTTTATAAATAGAATTTTCTGCAACCCGTGTGATAATCCTCACTTTTGATACCAATTGTTACCTTTTTCTCTTTTTGGCGACGTTCTTTTTTTCATTATTTGTCTTTAACGCGACGTTCTGCTTCTTACTGTTTTTCTATCAAACGACGTTCTTCTTCTTTTTGATGCCGTTCTTCTTTTTGACAACGTTCTTCTTCTTGTTATTCTTTCAGACGACGTTGTTGGTCTTTTTAGCGGCGTTCTACTTGTTGTTTGTCTTTAAGGCGATGTTTTTCTATTAGTTGTATAAAATCAGTCCATGTTTTATTTAGTTGCTCCATCTCAGCTGTTTATGGTCTAGTATTTACCATAGAAACTACCAAAATGACGTTGAAAACTCGATTATAAACTTCTTTCTTAGTGATAAATTCGGAGGTAAAGTCAATTTTCGTTATTTCTTCTAATCTTCAAATAGAATGTTCCAGAACTTTGTCGAAGATTTGGTTTTAGGCTTCTTTCTTAACTACAAATTCAATGGGAAAGTCAACTTTTCGCAAGCCAAATAACATGTTTTAGAACTTTATCGAAAATTCAGTTCTAAACTACTTTATTGATAAGAAATTCTATGGTGAATTCAGCTTTCTGCACTAGTTTCTAAATAATATGTTCTAAAATTCTATTAAAAGTTTAACAGTTTTAAGCTACTTTAATAATGACAAATTCTATGGTGAAGTCAGTTTTCCAGTATCACTTATACTTTTCAAATAAAATGTTGTAAAACTTTGTCGAAAATTCGGTTTTAGGCGTCTTTCTTAATGACAAATTCAATGGTGAAATCTGTTTTTGACTATCTCTTTTAGTTTCCAAATAAAATATTCTGGAACTTTGTTAAAAATTCGGTTTTTAGGCTTCTTTTTTTATTGACAAATCCGATGGCGAAGTCTATTTTTATTAGCTATCGTTTTGAGTTTAAAGAACATTCTAAAACTTTATCGAAAATTAATCCGTTTTCCTCTATTTCTTGTAGTTTACAAATAGAATTTTATGGAACCTCGGTGATCATACCACTTCTAATACTACTTGTTACGATTGTGTCTCCTCTGTTTTATAAATAGAATTTTTTGGAACCTCGGTGATAATCCCACACCTGACACCAATTGTTACGTTTTTCTCTCTTTAAATCACTTACTGAGTCCAAATGAAATACAGCAATTTCCATTAATAAATAACAACTCTTCAGTAACTATTTAACACTTTCACATTCAAATACAAACTAAAACTAACTATGCTTATCCTACCGCTATTTATATACCTATGTACTGATATATTCTTTATTTGTTTTATTTTCTGAATTAATTAAATTTGCAGTTCCAGTTGCAGTTATAAACGTGTTTATGTATCTTTCACAAAAAAATATTTGAAATACTGAGGTAGCTATTTGAAAGTATGTGGAGGAAATATACTAAAGTGTTTTTAGCAGATGCAAAGTACATTTTTTCTATGCTAGTGTTAATTGCAACGAAAGTACTGCAGATGAAAGTGTCTTTCAAAAATAGTATATTAAAAAAAAACACCACAGACTAGGATTGCCAGATCACAGTATTTATCTCTAAGTTTGGAGCTTTTTCAAACTATTTAGAGGGAAAACAGAGATGCTAAATTACCTATTTACAGAGATTTTTAGAGGGAAACCTTTTTTAAAGAGGAATTTTGAAGTGATTTCCAACGACAAGGGAAAACAAAAAATATTTAATTTATTCCATTTTTAAAACGAAATATTTCACTTCTTTTTATTATAACTAAATTTAACAAGTGAAAATGCTTCGAAAAAAGTAGATTGGAAAAGTTTTACTAAGATTACTTCAAAGATTATACAATATAAATGGAAAGAAATAATGAAAATTGCCTGAAATATGTCGAGCTAAATATAAAAAAGAATTAATTTTATTTTTCATGTTTTTGCTTTTAACATTTTTTTTATGTTAGGCTATTTTTTGATTGGAATTTAACTTCAGAAACATAAGAAAAACTTAATCATAGTCATTAGAAGGACATGTTCGCATCTTTCTCATTAAAATGTACGTAACTATGTATCTTTTTGAAAAATAAACGTGGTTCTCACTTCGAATTGTTTGTTATATATTTATCTTATCGTATATAAAACAATGTTGATATGCTTCACGTGTACTCATTAGACATATTGGACTTTTTTAAAAATTCAATATTATGTATTACATAAAGAAAAAATGAAATATTCTATGCAGTTATTTATTGTCATATCAGGATAATATGCACAATAATTTATACCGAATGACTAGTCTAGATATTTTGAATTTGGTTAAGATAGATGGCGGATTATCAAGTCTAGAGGGAAAATATGCTGAATGTTGGAAATTGAGAGGCTTTGGAAATTCTGTTAGAGTGTTCTTGGTGCTACCAACTGGCAATACTGGAAAACATTTTACCTATAGTAGACTGACATACGTGGTGATTTTAAGTGGAATCATTCAAAATTTACGATTTAATGTTATTGTTTCCCATCTGCCAACCCTCCTTTTACTAATAAGTAAACAAACAATTTTAAATGACTTTTATTTATATATATATATATATATATATATATATATATATATATATATATATATATATATATATATATTTGTTTGAAGTGTGTCACGGATGGATAAATGTGCTTTATTGTTTATCCGGGAGTTCATCCGTTCGTCATTGTTTCCTGTTGAAGGATCTTGCAGACGTTTCGCCAAGGTCGCACTTGGCATTTTCAGTGCTTACTGATCGAAGTTTGGAAAGTGAACTGAGGTTCCTTATATTGCGCAAGCTTTTTATACTTTTCGTGATCGTTCGTGATCGTAGGTTGTACCGAAGATTGTTCGTTGGTGACTCCTCCTTCGTGCCGCGTGTGCTTGCCGACGTTGCCGGTTGTACTTGTTTTACCGATGTTGATGTAGTGTTTTCTGTTCGTTTGATGATGGATTTCCATGTGACTGGCAAATTTAGTGCGTCGTCTCTTTTGTTTAGTTCGTCACTTTTTTCGATTTCTATTGCTTCGCGAACAAGTCTTGTTCTGAGGTTACTAACATTGGCTATTTCTTTGCATGACTCAAAATCAACTTTATGTCCTGTTTGGATGTGGTGTTGAAATAGTGCCGACATGGTTTGTTTGTTCTTAGTAGATAGCACATAGTAGATAGCAGGTGCCCTAAATTCTATGGTTTTCCCAAAATACACAAGCCTGACGTTCCATTACGGCCAATAGTTAGCGCCTTTAACTCGCCAGTGCAAAAACTCGAAAAATATCTAGCCAGCCTCTTTCAGCCACTTATTGAAAAAGCCAACTCCTACGTCACGAACTCACAACATCTGACACAGATACTAAATATAATAATACTAGAACCGGGTGACATCCTAGCCAGTTTTGACGTAAAATCTTTATACCCCAGTATTCCTGTGGACAAAGTATTGTTGCTTATAAAAGACAATGAAGATCTCCCACAACACATCATAGATCTATCGCAACACTGCCTTAGAAATGCATACTTCACATACAAAGAGCAAATATATAGATAAATTGAAGGTGCCGCTATGGGTTCATCTCTATCTCCTGCAGTTGCCAATCTTTTCATGATCTACTTCGAAAAACAAGCCATCGAGAGTGCGACTCTAAAGCCTAAACTCTGGATACGATATGTGGACGATATACTTGTGGTATGGTCCTTCGGACAAGATCGCTTCTCCAATTTCCTTGAACACCTAAACTCCATCCATCATAAAATTGAATTTACACTAGAAGTAGAAAAAAACAATCAACTGCCCTTTCTGGACATACTGATCACAAAAACAGCACAGGGACGTCTCGAACACACAGTCTACAGAAAGCCAACCCACACAGATAGATATCTAAATGCGGAGTCCCACCATCACCCATCCCCGATACAAGCTGTGGCGAACAAATTGATATACAGGTCAATGAACCTAACCGACGCTGCAAATAAACAACAGGAAATGGAGAAAATCACAAATGCTTTGCGACAAAATGGGTACAAATCACACACAATTAAAAAGGCTATGAAACAACACAAAAAACCACGCGAAACACAGGAGCCCACCGACAACACCGCAAAAACCACACTGCCATACTTAAAAGGGGTCATAGATAGAATAGGACGGATTCTAAGAAGAAACAATATCCAAACAGCTTACAAACCTCATCAAACCATAAAATCGACACTTAAAAACCCCAAGGACAAAATTAAGTTAGAGAATCCAGGGGTCTACCACAAATCATATATAGGACAGACAAACAGAAGAATATCAGCTAGACTCGAAGAACACAAGCTATCTACTAAGAACAAACAAACCACGTCGGCACTATTTCAATACCACATCCAAACAGGACACAAAGTTGGTTTTGAGTCATGCAAAGAAATAGCCAATGTTAGTAACCTCAGAACAAGACTTGTTCGCGAAGCAATAGAAATCGAAAAAAGTGGCGAACTAAACAACAGAGACGACGCACTAGATTTGCCAGTCACATGGAAATCCATCATCAAACGAACAGAAAACACCACATCAACATCGGTAAAACAAGTACAACCGGCAACGTCGGCAAGCACAAGCGGCACGAAGGGGGAGTCACCACCGAACAATCTTCGGTACAACCTACGATCACAAACGATCACGAACGATCACGAAAAGTATAAAAAGCCTGCGCAATCTAAGGAACCTCAGTTCACTTTCCAAACTTCGATCAGTAAGCATTGAAAATGCCAAGTACGACCTTTGCGAAACGTCTGCAAGATCCTTCAACAGGAAACAATGACGAACGGATGAACTCCCGGATAAACAATAAAGCATATATATATATATATATATATATATATATATATATATATATATATATATATATATATATATATATATATATACTAATTTTCGCACTACTTGTGTGAAAGTTGTCAAATCATGAGAAAGCTTGAGATGATCAACATTTAATTTTTTGTAATGGGTAAATGCCTATTTTAATATTAATACAAATTTTGGCAGTTGCTTAGTGCTAGTGCTTCAGTATAAAAATTTTTAGGTAGATCCGGGTATCAATGTCAGCAAAATTAATTTACTAGACCGAAATAAAAAAACTTATCGCTCATTGCCAAGCATCAAAAGTAATTAATATGTATGTAAAACCATACGATTAATAATAGATAATTAGTTGACAAACGGTATCTCCATACTTTCGCACATATGGTGATTATCTTTAATACTGGATTTCAAATCAATGTTCTAATATTTATGCAGAATAATATTGGCAATTATTTTTGTAATATATCATTTTTTTATTGGAAAACTTGCTGTTTTCGTGATAATTTCGCTATTTCCAGAAATATTAAAATTCTTGCAAACGTACGAGGAACAGTGGAAAAATTAACTATTTTTGATAATAGTTCTAAGCTAATAATGTAAAATTATGACTGCTATGTAATTTAATATCGGAACATTTGTGCCTAATAATTTTGGAAGATTAAAGTACACTAAAAAAATTACGTCCTGAACTGCATACCTAGGTTATGAATAAAATAGAACTTAAGCTGGTCTTTTAATTAAAGACTTTTTCACTATTAATTTCTATATCGAGTTTTATTTGTCCCACATGCTACTTGCGTTTGAATCCTCTTTGTTATCGATAGCTAATTTTAGTAGTAGTAGAGTTCTTAACATCATCGTTGAAGGTTTCTGCATTCAGCCTAGCTTCGATGCAGTGGCGCCCTGAATTCTTCTTCTTCATGTACCTTCTCCATTTCGGAGGTTGGCTCTCATCATTGCTATTCTGACCTTGGAAGCTGCGGCCTTGAATAGATCAGATGACTTGACGTTGAACCATTCTCGCAAATTCTTAAGCCAGGATATTCTTCTTCTTCCAACAGATCTTTTTCCCACAGTCTTTCCCTGGATTATGAGTTGCAGAATCTTATACCTTGGACCTCTCATGATGTGGCCGAGATATTGCAATTTTCTCTTTTTTACTTCATATAGGATCTCTACATCCTTCTTCATTCTTCTCAGAACCTCCAAGTTGGTCCCATGTTCTGTCCATGATATTCGCAGCATCCTACGGTAGGTCCACATCTCGAAGGCTTCTAGTTTCTGCTCGCAATGTAAGTTGAGGGTCCAAGCTTCTACACCATACAATAGGACTGGGAATACATAACATTTAAGCATCCGAATTCTTAGGTCCAGGCTCAGATCGCGACTACAGAGCAGCTTCTTGATCTTCACAAAGGATGCACGGGCCTTCTCAATGCGAATCTTTACTTCTGAACAATAGTCCACGGAACAGTTGACACTTGTACCCAAATAGTCATATCTCTCGACTCTTTCCAACCTTTCGCCTTCGACATACAGATGTTCATTGGGTACTTCAGTTTTGGTGACAATCATGTATTTGGTCTTCTTAACATTAAGTGTCAGACCATATTCTCGATTAGTCTTGGTGACATTATTCAACATATTCTGATGGTCTTGCATGTTTTCGACGAGAAGTACTGTGTCGTCTGCGTAGCGCAAATTGTTCAGTGGAATGCCGTTAACTCGTATTCCACCGGTGTCATTTTCGAGGGCTTTGGCGAAGATTTCCTCTGAGTAGAGGTTAAAAAGGAGTGGTGAGAGAACACATCCTTGTCTCACCCCTCGCTTGATCTCCACTGCATTCGTTAGTTCAGATTGGACGCGGACAGACGCACTTTGGTTTAGGTACGCCCTGAATAACTCACCCCTACTCTCCAGCATAGGAATTAGCTTGGCATTTTTGCTTGCTGATATTGCTACTAGGTTTCCACTATACTCCGTTGATTGGATATAATTAATTGGTTTTATTTTCACCTTATTGTGAGGGGTACATATCGTTATCGATTGAAACTCATCCCCATTTTTCAGAGATCATTTCGTTACCTACCATATTTGGACTTGATGGTAAAAACGATATAATTACTGATAAACCAGATGTCGGAGTAAGGTAAAATAGATGTACACTTTAATTTTTCCATATGCTTTTTACTAAACATAAATATCTAAATCTGTATATTGAATAAATTTTTGGAAGCTCGGTTTAAAGCAAAAAAAGCAAGGTTGTTTATTAACAAACCAAAAAATCTGATTAAGTCTGCAAATTTTAAGATACCATTTAATTCAACAGTGTTAGCGATGTACAGAACTGGATGTTTTTAACGCCAGTTACCAAGGGGGAAGTTTGGAATATATCTAAGGGTTTACGGAGCAGAAGAAGTTCTGAAACTGTTGAGGTTCCAGTCTTTCTGCTTAAACAAACTGTTGATGCCTTCGTTGAGCTAATATGCCACATAATTAATGAGTCATTTGTAACTGGAATTTATCCAGATGAACTTAAAAAAGCTTTAGTAGTCCCTCTATTTAAAAAGGGTGATATTAATACTCTTTCAAACTATAGGCCAATAAGTTTGTTATCATCATTTTCCAAACTTTTTGAAAGAGTTTTTCATAATCGCTTATATCACTATTTTTCACATATGAACCTCTTTGCAGAATTCCAACATGACTTTTTAAGAAACAAATCGACACAGACGGTGAAATGGCGGCGGACCTATTCCTTGACCTCTCTAAGGCCTTTGACTGCCTAGACCACTCTCTGTTCTTTGAAAAATTGTCTAGATGTCAGTGGAAACACTTTAAACTGGATAAAATCGTATCTTACTAAAAAATCACAAAGAGTTTTTTTGTGGGGAGAAGACAATGGTATAGTATACTCTCATTCAAATGAGATAGATGTGGGTGTGCCTCAGGGCAGTATATTGGAATCATTGTTTTTTGTAATCTTTTTAAATTATCTTCGAACAGTAAACCCCGATTACTGTAATATTCTTTTTAAATATGCAGATGACACAAATGATCTTAAAAATAAATCAATCCTAAACCTTTTAAGCCAAATAGATAACAATTTTAGACAACTTAAATTCTGGTTTTCTTGTAATCATCTGCATTTAAATACTGAAAAAACTCAATGTGTTATTTTTAGAACATCTCAAAGAAATATTACTTTACCATCTTCAGTACCATTAGATAATACAGAGATCGATACAGGGGAGAGCAGTAAGATGATAGGAGTGTGGCTGGATTCTAATTTAAGATGGACCATACATATAAACTTTTTGTGCAGCAGGCTTTTGAATGTTTGCTACTCTTTGAGGGTTATATCTAAGAATCTTGACCTTACTGCCTCAAAAGCGGTGTATTATGCAACTTTTTATTCTGTTATACAATATAGTATATTCCTCTGGAGAGGAGCACCTGCCTCTGAAAAGGTGTTTAAAATAAAGAAAAGAGCCCTTCATATTATTTTAAAATTAAATTATAAATTGTCATGTGGATGACAATTTAAAAACCACAATTTATTGACAGTAACTACCCTCTAGATCTATGTATATATTATGCTTTTTATAAAACACAAAGACAAATTCAAAGAGCTTGAAATATCTCATTTGTATAACACTAGGAGAAAAAATACATTCAAGAGCAAGGCTCCTACTATACTTGTATAGTCTTATACAACTTTATTATACCAGAAATTAAGAATTTGCAGAATGTAAAGCGCTTTACGGACAGTCTCTTCAATTACCTTTATAATCTAGAGCCCTATAACTTGAACGGATAGTTAGAGCTACGTCAATAACTTGTTTTTTAATTGTGTTGTTTTTTTTTGTATAATGCATGCACATATAGGCTTGCACATGGGCCTAATCTGTTCTTATAAAAGTGTTTATGTACATACACACTGTGTATAATGTGACGTATTTTTTGTTAATATATAGTTTTATAATACAAGTTTGATATTACAAGTGAAATAAAACAATTTATTTGTAAAGGGTGTCTTTTATAGAGGTATAAAACTTTAAGTTGGCAACACTTTTTTCACTGGCGGCCATTTTGTCAGCTGTCAAGTGATTTATGTTTAGTTTGGTTTGGCATTTCAACATGAATAGACGGACGCCTGAACAACGCTTCCAAATTGTGCAAATTTATTTTGAAAATCATGGTTCTGTTCGAAATACGTAACGCGCACTACGTCCATTTTACGGTCAACATAATCGTCCATCAGAGCAATTAATTCGATTAACTATGGAACGTTTTCGCACCACGTTTACTCTAAATGATAATACGCATCCACAGAGACGTCGTATAGTGCGTACAGAAGAAGTCATTGCTGCTGTAGAGCGTAGCGTAGAGGAAGACCCGAATCAGTCTATCCGCCATCGTGCACAGGAATTGGATATGTGTCTATTCACTTTACGGAAAATTTTGCGGAAAGATCTTGGTTTGCGTGCTTACAAAATCCAACTCATGCAAGAATTGAAGCCACACGATCACCTTGCAAGGCGTAGATTCGGTGAATGGGCCCAAAACAAGATTGCCGTTGATCCCGATTTTCATAAGCGAATTTTATTTAGCGATGAAGCTCACTTTTGTTTGAATGGATACGTCAATAAACAAAACTGCCGTATTTGGAGTGATGATAATCCTCAAGTGTATGTTGAGACACCGTTACATCCAGAAAAACTGACTGTTTGGTGTGCTTTATGGGCTGGTGGAATCTTTGGTTCGTACTTCTTTAAAAACAATTCTGGTCAGAACGTTACAGTCAACGGTGACCGCTATAGAGTCATGATTACTGACTTTTTCGTTCATTAATTGAACAACCATGATGTACAGGAGCTGTGGTTTCAACAAGACGGCGCAACATGTCACACAGCTCGTGCCACAATTGATTTATTGAAGGAAACGTTTGGTAACCGCATAGTTTCACGTTTCGGACCCGTGAATTGGCCTCCAAGAACGTGCGACTTAACGCCGCTAGACTATTTTCTGTGGGGATATGTAAGTCGCTAGTCTACGCCGATAAACCCGAAACGATTGATCACTTGGAGGACAACATTCGCCGCGTTATTGCCGATATACTTCCACAAATGTTGGAAAAAGTCATCGAAAATTGGACCTCCAGATTAGACTACGTCGGAGCCAGCCGTGGCGGTGATATGCCAGAAGTCATATTTAAACTATAATGCCAGAAGGTTATCTTTCGAATAAAAAGTAAATTTCATGTCAATTTAAAAAATTCATCTTTGTTTTATTCCATTTAAAAGTTCTATACCTCTACAAAAACACTTTGTATGTAAATGTATCTCTGACGTATTTAAAACTTTGTACTGACGAAATGTTTTGAAATAAATACTCTTCTATTCTATTATATTCTATTGAATTCGATTTTATTCATTGGTGAGAATAATATTTTGAGAAAAGTTGATCTTCTTAAATATTTTAGCATAACCAATCAAATAATGGCATGTTTTAGGTAATTTAAATACTCCTGTTTTACCTCTAACAGAATATTTTATATATTAAACTTAAAAACTTTATCATTCTCTAGATACGAGCAAATCTCTGCAAATCTAAGCAAATCGTCTTTTTTTAAACCGATATCTTTTTTAAAAACGGTACACACATAATTCATATAAAACACGACCAAATGATAACCAGGCATCGAGAAATGTGCTTCCAGATTCTGCAAACGCATTATTTGCAGCGATTTGCTCTAGCTTAATCGAGCGTAAGGCATATTTAAAAAAGGATAATGCTTTTCTAAAGAACGGGACGGCAACGTTATCTATCTAGCGAAAGTTGACAATATTTTATAGCTTTTGTACTGAATACAGTAAAAGTTTTTTGTGAGTCATAACTCACGTTTTTTAACTCTTTTTAAAGACGTGAGAAATGGTATATTTCAACTAAGCTTATTTATTTATTCACTGCTAAGCCCAAAAAATGTAATCCAGTCCGTTGTCCTGAACGATAAACAGCTCAAACTGCTAAAAATAAAAATCATGAAATTTTGGGAAAACGTTGGCAATACCATGTAAGAATCCAGTAAGAAAGGATTTTTCAAAATTTGCACTCTAAAAGGATGAAAGGGGTAAATTGCATTTAAATAAATTTATCGATATCTAAACATTGTTGTGCATGAAAATCCTCCTTGTCAAACGCCATGAAATGTGTTATTTTGATAATTTTTACCTATGTAACCCTTACACTGATTTGTAAATTGTCGTATCACGTAGCAAAATCTAAAGAACATCAACATGTTTTAATTGATTGTAAAGCAGGTATAATATACCTATGCAATATGTAATTCCAGACCGAGGTGCCACATTGCCAAATCTACATTTTCTCTAAGTTTAGGGGAAATATGCACAATCTAGCAACACAGCATGAGAGAAGAGAACTAGCAAATAGCGAAAGCGTGATATTATTTTTGCCATGTGTAAACGATCTCGTCGCGATCCTGTGTGAACAAACCAAAACGTTTCTGTTATATATGTAGTTGAAATGACACTAAATGCGTGATGAAAGAGTTTGATCCCACTTAAAGTCTACGAATTATATTTTGAGTTCAAAATTGGCGATCAAACTTGGGCTCCCAAAATTTTCTGTCATTGTTACTCAAGAACCTTAACAGGAGGTCTACTGGGTACTCACAAGTCTATGAAGTTTAGAGTGACAATGATAACCTCGAGTTTTATTTGGCACTTGAGCCATTAGATCAGGTAAATGGATTTGCAAAAAGTCTAAGTATACTTCCCTTGTTACTCTTTACTCAAAAAAGTATTGTCCAATTACGTGACTACCGACAACACGTCCCTTAAGGACCACCTCGTTGAGAATTGTAGCTTACTAAATGAGGATTTTCGGCTGCATAATAGTGGAAATTGTGCCGGTTAACATTTTCCTTCCTATGAAAAGTAACCTCATCTCCGAATAGCATCACAACAGCAACATTTCTTGGTTCATTTATTCGATATTAAGCCTACAAACAAAACTTCAATCTTCTCTAATAATCTAAAGGAAACAATTGAGGAAATAAATGAATGTGACAGAGGTGAATTTTATGAGCCTTTAGTATTCGCTGAACCGTCCTTTGTTCAATATCAATCTGTTGAGAAAGCGAGCGCTGTCCAATATGTGGATTTTCGATAACTGTTAAAAGTACATTTACCTGATTCTCTTCAGTATGAGCATGTTTTTTTCGAATGTTTTTTTTTGTTACGATACCATTTCTAGGAAAATGATCCATAAGTTTTTTAAATGTCCCTCTTTCAGGAAAATTGCTGTTGATACATTCTTGCGCAATCTTGTCACTAGCTCCCAAAACGAAAAACACATCAATCATATGGGCTTCTGAAAAAATTTATTATTTAAAACATAAACTTTAAAATTGCATTATTTATAAAACAAGTTAAAACAATACTCTTTATTAGTGACAAATAAACAATAAATATTACTTTGGCATTTACTTCTTTCTAGTAATACTCATGGATAACTAGATATCAATAGGTTAATGTGCTATTATTGCCGTTGATTGCAAGATATAGTAGATTATAAAGGACCATGTTTTTTTTTTCAAAATTTGACACATTTTTTGGAAAAGTTCGCAACTTCGCAATAAAATTCAAAACCAGGTATTCTATCATATGAATAGTTCTTGGTGGAATCTAAATATATATATATATATATATATATATATATATATATATATATATATATATATATATATATATATATACATATATATATATATATATATAGATATATACATATATATATATAGATATATACATATATATATATATATATATATATATATATATATATATATATATATATATGTATATGTATATATATATATATATATATATATATATATATATATATATATATGATGTCCATACCGTATTAAATGAAATCTGACATACAAACATAATAGACTAAAAGATTCTGCAGAAAACGCAAGAACTTCAAGAATTAAATTATATTAAAAAGTCATTTTTATACTTCGCATGTCAACAAATATCGCTAAGAAGTTATTAGTCTCAAGCACAAAGGTCTACAGAAATTATTTAATGTATCAAGGGGCATGTTAACTAAAAGCTGTCCCACAGGAATAATCTGACCAGTCTGTCGAGGGGAGATAAAGGACACAGTAATTATTTTAAATCATCAATTATTTGTTATCTTACAATTAAACTTATCATGGTTACATTGAAGAGAAGTGAAATTAATAAAAAATGAACCTAAATGAATTACGGTTTCCATAGAGTAGGGGAAGTTGGAGCAAGTTAGTTCAAATACGTAATTTGGTAATTAAAAATATTTTTAAGCTACTAAATGTTTCGAATATTTATTGTAAATCTATATACATATATATATATATATATATATATATATATATATATATATATATATATATATATATATATATATATACATATTACATTGTGACGATACGGTGGTAGTCGCGCTCGAACACCGCACGAACACTCGCACTATACGCACCCGTACAAAATTTTACCCGGTTAAAAATAAAATTTAATTTAATTTATTTAGGAAACTTAGTTTATTTATTTATTTTTAAAATTTTCCAAAAATTGCCTAAGTTTAATCAAAAATTTTAAATAATTATAATAAATTACAATTATTTCTTACCAATTTTGAAAAAAAAATCAATTTTCAAAATTTTTTAATATTCAAAATATTCTACAGCTATATATATATATATATATATATATATATATATATATATATATATATATATATATATATATATATATATATATATATATATATATATATATATATGACTCTCTTCTCAGGTGAGTTCAGATATTTAAAGATCACAATCAGATAATCAATACACAAATAGATTAAAACACAATATAAATATTTTATTCAACAATAAATAAATGGCACAATTTTCGAAAATTCTGGATGAAGTTATATGAACAATGCGTTTATATTTCATGCAACTATATTTCTTATCAATATTGGTATTTATTCATTTTAATTTACCATGCATCGTCTTTTTTAACAACCTATATCACTACTTAGAAACGTTTTATTGTTTTAATTTAGCAACCGTCCACTAGATGGCGTTCCTACAATTTAATATGAAAAGCGTGGTTAATTTCACGAAATTTATTTTATTTTAAACAAATTGTCGTTTGCCGTGATGTGATTCGAGTGGTTAATTAATATAGTGACACCTACTATTAATGATGAATATTATTTATGTTTTGACAGGTTAGTATTACAAGCAATCACAAATTTTCTAATCTTATGAAAAGTTAGGTTATTACTGATGCTAGTTTTTTTAATGTTTACAAACAAATGAAAGCTTTCTATTGCCTAGTATATTATAAACCTTGTTTTTGTTTTCTGTACCTTGGTCCCAATATTATAAAACACAATTCCAGTATATTATTTCACTCGTTTTCTTCTTTAAAATTCTCAAATATCCAAAATATTTTGTAGTCGCTTCCTGTTAAGTAAAGAAATTACAAATATTTATCCCAAAGTCTCGTTCAATTATTTTCTTCTTTCAAAATAAACCAATTAAATTTTCTTATATTCTTCAAATCACTATTTTTCGTATTTGTTGTTATTTGAAAGTTGAAAATTTAATTCACAGGACAACCTTCGATACTTTTAATTACTTTTGTTAAATTATAAACTTGTTTTACTTAACAAAAACAAACAAATAACCTCTTTTAAAAATTAAAAAAAAAATATATTTAGCTTTTGTTTTCAGATGACGTACGAAAAGAATTGAAAATGTGAGGTTATGGTAAATTTCGGGAGCACGAGAGACGCAGTGCTTTTAGCAACAGGATAACTTCAACTGGCGAAATTCCTACGCCTCGGCTATATAAATGCGGCCAAAACATACGAAACCTCTTCAACCTCATTGGTCAGATTTATGACACCTGGCAACTTGATAAGTTTTACTCCAATCTATACTATGGTTACTAATTTATTATCTATAAATGTTTGATCTTAACCTTTCTGTGTATTATTTTTATCTTTCAGTCTGAAACAAATATTGACACAGATGCCAGATGATGGTTTGTACGGAATGCAATGGCCTGTTGAGTCTTATGTTAGGAGGAAACAGCGCTGTCGTCATTTTTCGGACCCGGAGTTTTTTCATTAGCTTGGAGATCTCCGCACTTTTAAACATAGGAGTAATATTTATCAATGGTCTTTATGTCCGCATAGCCGAGAATCTCCTGTTGTATTTTAAAATTGCACGGACAAAAACATCTCTTTATATATATATATATATATATATATATATATATATATATATATATATATATATATATATATATATATATATATATATATATATATATACCCGAAAAAACACCACCACTATATAGTATAAAATAAAGTTCCCCTGTCCGGTTTACTTTTGAAAACTACTTAATCAATTTTGATCCCATTTCCACCACTGATTATTTCCTATTCCGGAAATGTAAAAAAATTCACCCTCAACAATAATTGTGTTTACCCTTATTACGCTTTTGCTGATTGCCCTACTTGACAAAATCAACAAATTGCATCCACGTGACACTGAAAAATGACAAATCAAGCGCAGTTAGGCCCAAGCCAGTCGACTAACGACTGCAGTCAGCTCAAAGTGAATAATACAAGACAAAGGGCTCCGTCTGGACCTGATATTAGCAGCAGCGAAAGGGCAGGAAGGACCCGGTGATGGATGGGGGTTTGCAACGCCTATTTACCCCCTGTTTGGGGTGGCACTGACCGACCGCAGAGACCGCCACGGCTCGTCACAAAGTTTGTTTTATTGTGAGCGGTGGTGAAAGGGAAAGTTAGACTTGATGATAGTAAAAGTTAAGAGTAAATATTCGGTGGCGTAGAAAACATATGGGTTTCGGCCAATTTAAACGAAGTAATAGGTTTGGAATAAGTGTATTAAGAGCTAAGAAGTTCGCCTACGCTTTTCTTTTTGAATAAATTATTCCGAACCTGATTTTAATGAAAAATTTTATATTTACAGGATATTTATACAAATAAAGAGATAATCCACTTCAGTACGTTACCTCATACACCGATATTAAAGAACTTACCCTGGAACTCACGACATAAATTCACCAAAATGTATTTTTAATCAAAAACTGTGAAGTTTGAGTGTGATGATGGAAAACCCTTTTGGTATCTTAACCTCAAAATTCAGAATTTTTAGAAAACCTATTACCTTACACCCAGGAAATGTTGTGATTTTGACCAAAAGGTGCGTACTGTTGCAAAATTTTTTTAGAAAAAGTAATACATTATCACAAATATATACACTACTCGGTACAGCTTAGTACACCTTGGCTCATGGAGATTGGAAGTTCAAGATGATGGTGCTTATAGAGCGATTCTATTAGTAGCTCGCAAATCAACGTTTAATGCAACTTAGATAAGAAAATAATGCACCGCTTATTTTTATAATAGCAAATTCTAAATAAAATGTTATAAATCGAAACAAATTATTTCATTTTCCAAATCAAATGATAGAAGTCATTGGCAGACATAATATAGATTCTAATCCATTTTGCAGGTGTATTTTAAGCCCATGGCGTATAATCATTGTGACAGAATTTGATCATAGACTCCTGCAAATGATATATTGTGGTAGCGTTAGCCATTCCATCTATAATCATCCTGCTGTCCCATATTAGCAGCTATTTTTAAAACCCTATAATTAAATTTTACAGTAATAAAGACACTCTGGAAGTCTGGACGTTCATCTTTTTCTCTATTGCAGCTTTAGTTCCAACCAACTACGGATATTTGAGCTTACCCAAAACCATAACTCAGAACTTCAGGACTCAGGCAAGGCTAATTAGCTGGACAGATGACATTCCTTGTTTACCGCTCTCACAACAGCGCGCTCTCAAGTTAATTCACGTGAAGGTTTTTAATTAAATTAAATAAAACAAGTTTCTTAAAACACTTAGTCTATTAACAAAAATAAATAGGAAAAACGAATTATTTACAAAGAGAAACTTAAACTAATAACAAATAACAACAATGAAGAAACTAACATAATTGCTCTTATTGGCCGTCCTATTAACAAAAATGTAAAACCCAATTTTGACAAACACGTATAAATAGCTTACTAAAACATTAAACTGAAAAAAGATTAAAACGCAAAAAAAACAACTATTTATCTTTCTTAATCAAACACTATAAAAGTCGCGAAATGCTCGACTAAAATAACACAATTAACTTCCCAAATTAACCGAAAAACGAAACAAAACAAAGATAACCTTCTTTCCCGACGATTATTCCCGTCACATAATTTTCTATGACACTGGTTTTGAGAACGGTACCGATCTTAACGATCTCGAGATTATAACTAAAGTTTAGTAGTCCTTAAAAGAGTGTCTTCGGAGCTTTCCCCATGTACCCTTCTGTTTAGTGCCTTTTTGGGTCGTACCGCCTGTAACCGTCAATTTCATTCCCTTAAAGTTCGAAGGTTTCGGTCTTTTCGTGCTGAGGGCGTAAGCTATACTATACCGAATGCTTGATTCCCGAAGTGGCCTCAGAGCATCTTAATCATAATTTTTATATAAAAGGATAGTAAAATAAACTAATTTACGTCTTCCTATTACGAAAAGAATATATGATAAATACTGTGAAAAAAACTATTCACTTTTCTTGGCTGTTTTGGAAATAAACATCTTAACTCGTTATTTCTTGTGAATAGAAAAAATAGTTATTATACAAATTCTTTGTACAAATTGTCAAACGATATATTTTTATTATAGTGAGCTTATTTGATCATTCTTTTGTTTCCTAATAATGGAAAAATCATTCTATATTTTAATACATTTAATGGTATTGCATATACCATATGGTAAAAACCACCCTTATCTCTCCGGATTTATTTACATAACCAGGATAGGATTTCTCCGACAGATTTATAGACAAATCTTAGAGAGGGTCTTCATAAATTGAGTTCATATATTTTTAATTAAACATTTCAACGACAAAGATAATAAAAGTTATCCTCGATAACTGATTTATTTTTCCTTTAGACTTTCTTTGGTAATAATAAATAAAAATATATACTACCCTGTTCCCACGGGAAAAGCTATTAACTTTAAGCTACTCATGTTAACATAATATAGTTCACATTGAACAGTGTAAAATAATTAATATTTGTTCCGTTACATCATTTTCATTAAACATTTTCAAAGACAGTTAAGACTCTGGTTTATTAAAACTTGTGAACCCAAGGCGATCCACGGAATCAATCCCTAAATTTATGACTTGGACTTAAAATACACTCTGTCTACTTAAGTATTTTTAAATATAATTTAAAAATTAACTCAGCTCCCTTATTTATAGTTGCTTTACACCCAAAAATTGGTCCCGGACTGTCTCAGCGATAGCGTGTAGGCAGCTTCACCTACATACACACAGGTAGGTACTTTCAGGACTAGCAAGAAGAACCGAATTCCCGGAATTAATGGAAAAAGGCTAATTTACTCTTAATTAGGAAAGGCGATAAGCCATTGGAACTAGCCTCCTCATACAGACCAATATGCCTGTTGGATGCAGAGGGCAAACTGTAGGAGCACCTAATACTCAGTAGGCTGCAAAATGAACTTTTACGTACCTGTGGTTTGTCAGAAAGACAATACGGCTTCGGAAAGGGTAGACAAACGGTAGACGCCATAAATAGAGTGCTAGCGATCGCCAAAAGTGCCGGAAGAATACAGCCATGCACATCGCAGGTTATGCGCCATGATCACAATTGACGTGAAAAATGCTTTTAATAGTGCAACCTGGCAACAGATCCTAGATAAGCTTAGAAGCAGGAAAATTGACGAGACCCTGATCAAAATTTTGGCTTCGTACCTTTCCAATAGAAAGATAATACTCGAAGCAGATAGTGAGAGTAAAACTTTAAATATACCTAGTGGTGTCCCCCAAGGTTCTGTGCTGGGACCAACCTTGTGGAATATTCTGTACGATGAAATTCTCGAGATGAAAATGCCAAGTGGGGTTGAACTCGTTGGATTCGCGGACGATGTGGCAATGATGGTGACAGCAAGAACCCAAGAGATTTTAATGAACAATGCTAATTCAGGTCTCCAAAGGGTGTTAAACTGGATGGAGGAGAGAAATTTGCAAATAGCTCCGGAAAAAACTGAAGCTGTACTACTAACCAAGAAAAGGAAAGTAAATCCGATCACGTTTACCATACAGGGTGTTAGAGTGAATCTCAGCAGAGCAGTAAAATACCTAGATGTTTGGATTGACACCAAGCTAAATTTGGCAGAAAGCCGTTAAAACCATAACGGCACTATCAGGTCTAATGACTAATATAGGAGGCCCTAGGTCATCCAAGCGGCGTTTATACGCAAGCGTCGTCCACTCTCAGATGCTTTATGGCGCACCGGCCTGGTATGAAGCTTCTCGAAATCAAGCTCTTATGTCAAGACTCAACAGTTTACAAAGAAATATCGCCATCAGAGTAACATGCTCTTATAGAACCATATCCTTAGATGGTGTGGGAGTCATAGCCGGTATCCCTCCAATAAACCTGCTAATTATTAAAAGACGAGGGAAATACACAGGAATTGACAAAAATACTGCGTGGGATAATCTCATGACCAGATGGCAAGAATACCAAGGGACGGTGGACATACTTCCTGATTCCTATCATCCAGAGATGGATAAGTAGAAAACATGGTGAGGTAGACTACTTTATTACCCAGGCTCTATCAGGACACGGATGTTTTAGGAAGTACCTGTTCGACCGTAGAAGGTCAATCACAGGCAGCTGTGATTACTTCAAGGAGGAGGACGATGTTCAGCATACACTCTTCAAGTGCTGTAGGTGGGAAGCAAGCCGTGAAGACTACCATAGTCGCACAGGAAGAATTTTTAATCCCCTCAACATGATGGAATCTCTGTTGGGTAACGAAGAAACCTGGTGCTACGCCTATAATACCATCAGATACATCATTGAAGCCAAAGAGAAAGAACAGAGACTGAACAGATATGTCCCTTAACTTAACTTCGTATAGAAGGGAATTGTGATATTTCAACCTGTGATAATGTAGCGAACTGTGATATATTATTATAATATGAATATATGTGTTCTGTTGTTACTAAGTCGTATCCGTCTAGTCTTTCGTTATGAAATGAGGATGTCTATAGGGAGGGATATACACAAGATTCTTACAAGGTTGCCTTTGAGTGACGTTAACAAACTAAAACCCTACAAGGTGCCATTATTTGAGAGAATATAGGACGGCTTCTGCCCTTGAAGTAATGCGAGAGCGGTTTCCGGAGGCAGAAGGGAGAACAAGGGAGGGTTAATAATAATAATAATGGTTTATTAACGGCAATAAATCATACAAATTCCATTTTATATAATACGTCAAATAAGAATAAAAAATCTAAAACGAAACAATCACAAAATATCACAAGTCACATCAGTAATAAAAGAATAACAATTAACTAAAACAATAATACTGTCCTACAGTCTATTACGTATAAAATTCAATTATTTAAAAATTCTTTAATACAACCCTTAAATGAGTTCAGAGAGAGTATAAATGGGTCAACATTCCTAGGCAGTGAATTCATTTCCCTACTCATTCTGGAAATTGGGGTGTTAAACGCATAGTTTGTCCTATGGTATGGTTCATTAAAAAGACTATGGGCCCGAAGCACCCTCTGAGGTACAGCGAATCCAACAGCCCCCAACAATTCAGGAGCATCAACCATAGAGTTTATGATCTTATAAAATAATATTAGGTCAAGATAGATGCGTCTATTATATAATGATAACAAGCTCATATAATCCCGTATTACACTGAATGGCACATCTTGCTTAAAAGCAACAAATTTCAAGAAACGGACCTGTACCTTCTCAATTTTATTTCTGTATATTTCATAGTTTGGTGCCCAGACTGGAGATGCATACTCCAAGACAGATCGAACCATTGAGCAGTGTACAGATTTAAAACACTGCACACTGCTGAAATCAGCGTTTAATAAAGCCAACAAGCCTCAAACCACGGCTCGAAATACTATTAACGTGCAGGTCAAAAGAAAGACCCTCATCAAATATCACCCCAAGATCCTTTATATGATCTGAGCGAGTCAGCATTGTATTGTGCAATGTGTAATTATAAACTATACTATCTTTTTTCTTTGAGAAAGTAATGGCAGAACATTTTCTTAAATTAAGTTGCATGAAATTGCGGTCACACCACTTAGTAAAACTATCCAGGTCACCCTGCAAGGCCACACAGTCCTCTATCTCTCCAACAAACTTAAATATCTTTAAGTCGTCAGCATATAAAAGACATCTGCTTGAGATTATAGAATCCTCTATGTCATTCACGAAACAATTAAAAAGAAGGGGTGCCAAATGTGCACCCTGTGGGACTCCAGAAGTGACAGGTATATCAGCAGATTCAACGCCATTAATCTTTACCCTTTGTGTTCGATTGGAAAGATAACTTTCAAACCACTTAAGAAAAACTCCGTGGATACCCATACTACTTAGCTTCATTAAGAGAAGCTGATGATCTACCTTGTCAAAAGCCTTGGAGAAGTCAGTGTAAATAGCATCCACCTGACAACGCCTCTCTGACGCCTCCAACAAGACCTGCTGATAAGCCAAAAGATTAGTGACCGCAGAGCGACCACGGACAAAGCCATGTTGGGCAGTAGAAAAAATACTTATAAATAGGGGATATATTTTTTGATGGACTATCTGTTCAAACAATTTGCTAAATATAGAGAATTTTGAGATACCTCTATAATTCTCAACATTCGTCCTATCACCACACTTGTAGATAGGGGTAATATAAGTAACCTTCCAAACATCAGGAAACACACCAGTGGACAGAGATACATTAAATATTTCTGATAATATTGTGGAAAGAATACACTGGCAACCTTTGATAAAATGAGGTGAAATACCATCCGGCCCCACTCCCAACCTACTTTCTAGATGTGAGATTGCATTAAATACATCCAAAGGTGTCACATGCAGAGAACCAAGATCTGTTGATCCTGCACAGTTATGAGATGGGAGGCCGCCGGAGTTACTAGAATACACAGATGAAAAAAATAACCTGAAGAGCTCCACTATGTCTGATTGATTATTAGCCCAAGAATCACCATAGGACATTGAGCTTGGGAAACAACCTCTTCCATTTTTTGCATTCACATAATCCCAAAATGCACTATTATCGGAGCACATAGTCCCCTCCATATTCGAAATATAAGCATGGTAGGTACTTTCATATAACTGCTTACATGATCTTCTCAAATCAGAGAACACCATATAGTTTTCAGCAGAATTGGACATTTTAAAATTTCTGTGTGCCTTCTTCTTTTCTAAGATCAGTGCCTTTTATTCAGGGCTAAACCAATGAGGAAACTTCTTATTTTTAGCAATTGCTTTAGGTACATAAATATTAAAACATTCATTAAGAATATCATAAAAGGTATTCAAAGTAACATTCACATCATGTTCATTAACAAAAAAGTGCCAATCAAAACAAGACAAAAGGTTTTAGAGGGATACTCATCTGAGGAGTCCCACACTATCAGCCCTCCGCACTGCGCGGCTGGTGGGCCTAAAGCCTTTCTCCTCCTACAGAAAAAAAAGGTATTTTTCACATAAATTCACCTCTCCGTAAATTTACCAAAATTTAAAAAAAATCACCAGTAAGAAATGACAGGTTAATAAAAGAAATAAGTAGCTCAGATATAGAGTCACTTTGATTTTAAGTACTGTAATTTGATACTTTTAATTCTTAATATAAAAGATTTGTTGAAATAAATACAGGGTGATTCAAAAATCGATCACGAAACTTAAGGGGGTGATTCTACTTGACAAAATAAGGGTAGAGCTTCATATAATTTTTTTTCAAAATGTCATTCGTTTTCGAGTTACAAGCCGTCCAAGTTCAAGTTTTTATTTTTTGCTTTTTGAATTACTCGCTTACAGGAAAACCGATTTGACTAATATTTTAAAGATAGGCTAAGTCTTCTGCGCTTCATCATTTTAGTAACAATTCACATTGATTGTTTGCCGCTAGAGGGCACTTTACCTACATTGAAAATGGTTTTTTTGTCATAATTTTTTAGTGTTGACAGCTACAGTAGTTTTTGGCATAATTTCTGAAAGACTGATGCCAGGCCTTTAAAAAAGGTGCTCTTTATTTACATCGCTAAACCCAACGGTTTAGACGTAAATCACCCTTAAAAATTAAGTGGTAAATTTACTTTTCTCATTTCATTACCACCAGCTACCAGGTAAATAGCTATCAAAGTATACTAGAGCTGTCAGTTTAACATCAAATAAATTCGCTTTTTAAACTATTTAATTTATAATCTTAAAATAACTAATAATGGCTAATCAGTAAATATTCATATTATGGATTATTGCGATATACATTTAATTGATAAAAATTAATGAAACAGTACTGAACAAACTAAAAAAGATTCTCAAAATGTCCCCCATTTTCTTCAATACATTTCCTAACACTCTTCAAAAAATGTAGCCTAACTCGATGAAAAATTTCTGGTGTTTCTTTAATAATTTGGCACTTTTCGATTATCCTGAAGCGAAGATCCTCGACGTTGATTACTGGAATATCGTACACCAATTGTTTCAAATGACCCCAAAAGAAAAAATCCATAGGATTAAGGTCTGGTGACCTCGCTGCCCATGCCAATGGTCCACTTCGTCCTATCCATCGCTCAGGATACGTTGCATTCAAATACTGTCGGACACGTATACTAAAGTGGGGCGGAGCTCCGTCTTGGAGGATCCACATGTTGGCCCTTACTTCCAATGGCACATCTTCCAGATACAATGGGAGACGATTTTGGATAAAATCTAAATATACGTCACCAGTTAATGGGCCATCAAAGAAATGAGGACCAATAAGGTAATCTCCTATTATCCCTGCCCACACATTTAGTGAAAATCTACGCTGATGTTTCGTTTCTACCACATTGTTTGGGTTCTCGTAAGCATATGTGTGGATGTTGTGTAGATTTGTTATGCCATCAGGAGTGAAACCAGCTTCGTCAGTGAATAATATGACGCCAATTAATCGATTATCGTGTTCATACTTAGCTAGGATCTGATTGCACATTTCCAACCGTCTCGGCCGATCATCGTCATAAAGAGCCTGCACCTTTTTTGAATGAAACGGGTAGAGTTGTTCTTCTCTTAGTATCCTCCATGAACTAGCCTGACAGAGCCGCACTTCGTTCCCAATTTTTCTAGTACTAATACCTGGATTATCTTCAATAATTTCAAGCACTCTTTCTTCTTGTTGCACGTTTCTAGCAGTTCTAGGTCTTCCCCTATTTCCATTATAACTTTTAAAGGAACCACATTCCGCAAGCCTCCTGTGCACACTGGAAAATGTTTGAGCATGAGGGATATTTCTTTCCGGATAACTCTCCATATAATATCTTCTTGCCAACTCTGCATTACCATTTGCTTTTCCATAACAAAAATGGATATCACAATATTCGATATTTGAATATTGGTGATTAGCCATTATTAGTTATTTTAAGATTATAAATTAAATAGTTTAAAAAGCGAATTTATTTGATGTTAAACTGACAGCTCTAGTATACTTTGATAGCTATTTACCTGGTAGCTGGTGGTAATGAAATGAGAAAAGTAAATTTACCACTTAATTTTTAAGGGTGATTTACGTCTAAACCGTTGGGTTTAGCGATGTAAATAAAGAGCACCTTTTTTAAAGGCCTGGCATCAGTCTTTCAGAAATTATGCCAAAAACTACTGTAGCTGTCAACACTAAAAAATTATGACAAAAAAACAATTTTCAATGTAGGTAAAGTGCCCTCTAGCGGCAAACAATCAATGTGAATTGTTACTAAAATGATGAAGCGCAGAAGACTTAGCCTATCTTTCAAATATTAGTCAAATCGGTTTTCCTGTAAGCGAGTAATTCAAAAAACAAAAAATAAAAACTTGAACTTGGACGGCTTGTAACTCGAAAACGAATGATATTTTGAAAAAAAATTATATGAAGCTCTACCCTTATTTTGTCAAGTAGAATCACCCCCTTAAGTTTCGTGATCGATTTTTGAATCACCCTGTATAAACAATATTATAAATACTAAATATCTTATTATTCTGAAGTGTTCCTTTCTTAAAACGGACCTCACAACGTCTCGTGACCGAATGGTAATATCAGACACAACGGAAATCATCTTACAAGCATCTCCCTAATGCACTCATCCGTCCCCTTTTCTTATTAAATTTCACATTCCGTCCAACATCTTTGCATATCCATCTAGTCGTTTCTCTTATCATTACATGGTCATATAGAAATCGCATTACCGAAACGATATATTCCTACTAGCAAAGTTGCTACAATTTCCCTAACTTCGTTAGACGTTTCCGGAAGTTACCAAGTTGCCAGGAACCTGCCAAAATTATCTAGAAATTATATCCTTTGCTTTGTGAGTTGTACATGAAAGGTATAAGTATCCGGTAACAAAGTCGAAGTTAGAAGTTTAGAGGTAATAACTGTTTTGTAAGTAATTTAACAGCGTTTAAAAATGAATAGTATGATGAATTGATTAACAGAAATCTAGGGAAACGAGGTTTTTTTGAAAAAATTTCGATACTTATTCCACCATTCCGAGTTCGTAAAATATGATTTTATTCTAAGTTTTTCAGTATTTTTACTATTTCTCCTCTCTCTTCCAGAAAACTCAACAATCATCAAGCATCACTTCAACAAAGCACTTTTATTTTCGAAGAAAATACTAGACTTACGCTTTTATTTTCAATGGTACTAGTTAAAATATATTCCATGTAATAAAGGGTGTTTTTTATAGAGGTATAGAACTTTTAAATGGAATAAAACAAAGATGAATTTTTTAAATTGACATGAAATTTACTTTATTCGAAAGATAACCTTCTGGTATTATAATTTAAATATAACTTCTGGCATATGACCGCCACGGCTGGCTCGGACGTAGTCAAATCTGGAGGTACAATTTTCGATGACTTTTTCCAACATTTGTGGTCGTATATCGGCAATAACGCGGCGAATGTTGTCCTCCAAGTGATCAATCGTTTCGAGCTTATCGGCGTAGACTAGCGACTTCACATATCCCCCACAGAAAATAGTCTAGCGGCGCTAAGTCGCACGATCTTGGAGGCCAATTCACGGGTCCGAAACGTGAAACTATGCGGTTACCAAACGTTTCCTTCAATAAATCAATTGTGGCACGAGCTGTGTGACATGTTGCGCCGTCTTGTTGAAACCACAGCTCCTGCACATCATGGTTGTTCAATTGATGAATGAAAAAGTCAGTAATCATGGCTCTATAGCGGTCACCATTGACTGTAACGTTCTGACCAGCATCGTTTTTAAAGAAATACGGACCAATGGTTCCACCAGCCTATAAAGCACACTAAACAGTCAGTTTTTCTGGATGTAACGGTGTCTCAACATACACTTGAGGATTATCATCACTCCAAATATGGCAGTTTTGTTTACTGACGTATTCATTCAAACAAAAATGAACTTCATCGATAAAACAAAATTCGCTTATGAAAATCGGGATCAACGGCAATCTTGTTTTGGGCCCATTCACCGAATCTACGCCTTGCTAGGTGATCGTGTGACTTCAATTCTTGCACGAGTTGGATTTTGTAAGCACGCAAACCAAGATCAATCCGCAAAATCTTCCATAAAGTGAATGGACACATATCCAATTCCTGTGCACGATGGCGGATAGACTGATTCGGGTCTTCCTCTACGCTACGCTCTACAGCAGCAATGACTTCTTCTGTACGCACTGTACGACGTATCTGTGGATGCGTATTATCATTTAGAGTAAACGTGGTGCGAAAACGTTCCATAGTTAATCGAATTAATTGCTCTGATGGACGATTATGTTGACCGTAAAATGGACGTAGTGCGCGAATACATATTTCAAACAGAACCATGATTTTCAAAATAAATTTGCACAATTTGGAAGCGTTGTTCAGGCGTCAGTCTATTCATGTTGAAATGCCAAACCAAACTAAGCATAAATCACTTGACAGCTGACAAAATGGCCGCCAGTTAAAAAAGTGTTGCCAACTTAAAGTTCTATACCTCTATAAAAAACACCTTTTATATTTCAACTATTTTTTCACAAATTTTAGCGAACAAATGTAGAAAAAATTGTATCTTTAAAGGAAAACAAAAAATACTTCTCGAAAACGCCATCGATCATCAGACTTGCGAAAACGACAAATATTCGTTGCGACGTTGCTAGATGTAAAATACAATCGTGGTATAAACTCTAAAATTTATTCATTTCCGTCAACAACGTAGTTTAATTTTTGTAATGTAATTTCGTGGGATATTTTTTAAAAATTATCCATAAGCTTCCTGGAATATTCTTGAAAGATTACTTAGGAAGCTTACATGAAATTCTTTGTTGGGAAATTTTCATGCTATGTGGGAAAAAGAATGGAAACCAAGGAAAAAGGAAAACTAAGACGGATGATAATCCTGCCGGGCCTAAGGATGGAGACGAAGTCTAATTTAAAACAGATAGTGAATCTGATACCGTAAAGAGGCTCTGTAGATGCAAAGTGTATGTTCTGTAAACGACTTTTTCTAAAGATTCTTTAGGAGAAAGGTGGGTCAAATGTGAGAACTCTTGGTACATAATAACTGCGTTGGTCCATAGTTCATCGCTTGAATTTGTGATATTTGCATCTAGATTAAATTATTTATTATTTTTTACCAAAGTTGCTTAGTCTCTTAAAGGATAAAAAGAATTTTTGTTAAAAATCATGGTTCTTGGGTTTAGACCGTGTTAAATTGGAATTATTATCCGACCTTTCGCCTACGATTGCACGAGGCATCTTCAGGGATCTTTACTTCACGAGATTAGAACACTGAATGACTATCGATTGATTCTCTAATTTTACGTTTAAAGAAACCAGACACCTTAGTTTCTTTTACATTAAAAGTGTGACCTGAGCAATGCCGATGTTCAGCTACTACAGATTGTACAATTTGTTTCTTTTTTATACATCTTTCATGTTCCTTAAGCCTAGTGGATATAGACAGTCTTGTTTCACCTATATACACTTTACCACAAGGGCAAGGTATTTTGTAAACTCCTTCTGTTTGAAATGGAATTGCATCCTTTGGAGACTTCCAACATTGTCCAACTTTCTTACATGTGTTAAAAATTCTCCGAATGTTTGATTTTCGGAGCAATTTGGCAATCTTGTTATTAATTCCGCGAATGTAAGGTAAGACAACACTGTTCATAGGAGGTATATTTGTGACATTTTGTTGAGGAGTTGGCTTTTTATATTTATTAATAGAACGTCTTATATCTTCAGCGCAATATCTGTTGCGTCTCGAAGCATTAGTCAGTTTTTCTGTTTCTGATTTCAGTGATTATTCATCACATATTGCTCTATGTACCAAAAAGTTCTAGATGGATTGTTTTTGAGAAGGATGATGGTGTGACGTTCCATATTTGGATATCTATTTCATAAATAGATACTATTTTGTTACTTTTTGCATAATTTTAATAAAAACTGTAATATTTTGTAAGCATTAACCTTGAGATGACACCCTGCAAAGTTTCAGATGTTTGCGTTCAGTTGCTTGTTTGTGGCGATCGAGTGAACACATAAGGTTCGATATTTTGTAAAAGATAGATAAAATTGAAGTTCAAGCGATTATAAAGTACTTTGTTTTAAAGGGCTTAACACCTACGGACATTAAAAGTGAGTTAGATTCTACTTTAAAGGATTCTTCTCCTTCGTTTACGTCAGTAAAAAAATGGGCTGCTGAATTTAATCGTGGTCGTATATTAATTCAAGGTGATGAGCGCTCGGGATGCCCAAAAACCGCTACAACTGATGAAATTCTCACACAAATTCACAATGTCTTACTTCATGACCTCCGTCAAAGTACGAGAGCTTGCTGGTATAGCAAACATCTCGATAAATCGTGTCCACTACGTTTTACATGACGTTTTTGGAATGAAAAAGCTTTCTGTGAGATGGGTGCCGCGTTTGTTAACAGTCGACCAAAAACCCCTTCAAATGAACACTTCGCAAGAGTGTTCAGACTTATTCAGACGCAATCCTGCTTCGACGTTTTATAACTGTATATGAAACATGGATTCACCATTAGACGCTAGAGACACAGCATCAGCCTAAACAGCGGGTGGGGGCAGGTGAAAGTGCGCCAAACAAAGCAAGAACGGTTCCGTCTGCAGGAAAAGTCATGGCATCAGATTTTTGGGATTTACATGGAGTGGTGCTTATAGACTATTTAGAACAATACAAGACCATCATCGGGGAGTATTATGCTTCACTACTAGACCGTTTGCAGCATGTGATTAAGGCTAAACGTCCACATCTTGCCAAAAGAAAAGTGCTCTTTCATCAGTATAACTCATCTGCACACAAATCTATAGTTGCTGCTGCAAAACTCCATGACCTACGTTTCGAAGTGCTTCCAATGCACCATACTCGCCGAATCTGGCTCCCAGCGATTACATTCTCTTCCCAAACTTGAAAAAATGGCTCGCTGGACGAAAATTCCCTTCAAATAACGAGGTCAGAGCAGCGACAACCGCTTATTTTGCAGAGTTGGACAAATCGCATTATACTATGGGTATTAAAATGTTAGAACATCGTTGGTCTAAATGTTTTGAAGTACAAGGGGATTATGTTGAAAAATAAATAAAAACATTTTCAAAAATCTTTTGTTTTCTTTATCAGGCCGAGAACTTATCGAACCATCTGCTATGTTTTTTTTTTCCTGTCTAATTTCCTATCTAAAATAGTAATTTTTACGCTTACCTCCTTCATGATTTATGTGTTTTGTTTTTTTTTTGTTTTGGGAACATATTTACAAATGAAAGAAAACATTGGCAATATATCTTGTTTATTAGAATTTGGCTCACAATTATGCTATTATAATCCATAGTAACTGTTCGATAGTCCCTGTTGTTGTTATGTTGAGTTCCTAAGGCTTCTCTCCTTTGTACCTAAAATATAGAAAAATATTAGTCTTGTACAGAGTGGCCCGGTATGGAATATTTAGTTAGAAATTCTTAATGTAAATTGTATTTTGGGGTTATTGTTACCTTCATCGAGAGAGCAGATAATCAATTGGCTGCAGGATCGACAGATTTCTGAGTGGAAGCTCTCTGGATGCTGTTGGATCTTCTATGTCTTCTAGGCACTTTAATTTTCTCATTCGTATAACTATTACGAAAAATCACGTAAGTGTGAAACCAAAATAAACTTTAAGGTTAGAATCTACTCGACTTTTCTTGCGAGACAGTTTTACTTCAACAAAGCCTTCTTTATTGGTATAAATTTTTGAACATACCACAATTTTCCTAGTTATTTGCTAATAAAATTTCTGATAATAATTTTAAAATTTGGTATTTTTATTTTTCATTGTTTGGGCATTTTTCTGGGGGTAAGAAAAAAAATCTTAGAGTGATAAGGATATTTTTCCTTGCAGAGTGGTACCGGGAAAGATCACTTGGCATTATTGCTAGATGTGAAAGATTCGGGTCCTTGACCAAATTTATAGTAACAGGTTACTTTGTATACTGTTAAAAGCTGTGTGCTGATTTGGTTTGGTCAGTTCGGGAGACAAACCCGATATCAAATTTTTCTACTTTTTCTTTTCCATCACAAAAAGGCCACCTAACATCACTGGCCTTTTTTTTGTTTTCTGTTCCTCTCTGGTTTTCCTTTTGTCGTTTCTACCCCTGTTACCCTCATTTGAATCATCATCGGGGCCTTCTTGCGGATATCTCTACGGCACCTGCCTTGCATGCTGTACATACCACCACACCGAGTGATCCAGAGCCTCAACATCAGGACATCAAGAAGCCGCCGTTAATCAGTCTGTGTCTGTGTCGTTTCAGGGAATTATAGATTTTTAACCTGCTTAAATTTTGTCTTTGGTGAAACCTATTGCCTCTTTAAAAACTATTGTGTTTGCTCATATGGTACAACTTATTGAATCGTGCAACCATATGCAGTTGATATCTCCACGTATGTAAGGGGCACATCTGTAAACTCCAGTAAACAGGCCTATTTACACGGGTAGAGTGCACTCAATATTATCACTGTATACATGTATTTATTATTTACCATAAATCACTTTTTCATAGTTAGAATCACGGCCAAAAATAATGAATTAGAGTATAATTATTTTTGTTAAATTTATTTTTGAAAGTGTTAATTGTCAAAAACCACCTGCTTAAACAGCTGGCTGTCACAGGCTTATTCTTTTGACCAGAGGAGCGCTGGGCCACGCTTAGCTGAATTTACACCGGGAAACGTAAAATTGATACTTGTTTTTGAAATTTTTTTGGGTGTTTTCTTGGCGTTAAAGTAGATTTCCTGTTTTGTTTTTAGATCGGTCTCTGCCTTGACCTTTAGGGCACCGAAACAGGTGGCGCATTTTATCCCGACCACTCCGTTTCTTTGGGAGCTAGCCGGATGAGCCCTAAAAGGTAGAGACTATTACAGAGCCACCTGATTAAAAAAAAAATAAAGTAGACTCAAATCAGACATCAAAAAGTCCTTATTTATCTAACAAGACTTAAGCTTATTAATTGACAACAATATATTTTCTTTCATTCTTACAACTATCCCTCTTTTAATTTTTTTTATATCTAACACATCCTCGTAATTACCATTAAAAATTATTGATTATTGAAAACACAAAACGACATTCCATATTTGGTGACTTTCCTCTAAAGTTTAGAAACATTCAAATTTAAATTAACTGACGCTAAAAACAGTTCTGGCGACAAAAAAAACCCTAGATTTCGTGCATAATTTCCAAAAAATCCAGAATGTTTAAAACAAGCGATGAATTGCAATTTAATCAAAAACGTCTTGATGTTTTTGATCATGAAAACAGTCTTTGATGTATTGTTACTAGCTTGTTGTGCATGGCCAATCCTTTTAAATATACTCCGTATACGCAGATTAAAATCACCAAATAAATTACGACCCTATGCCATGCAAAAACTTTCCAGACTGAACCACACCAATTTTTGCAGAACAAAAACCTGACTTTTATCTGGTCATTATAGGCACGTATTAATTTTTACGCCCTCTCCTTTGTTTTAAGCCCCTCAGTAGTAATGGGCCATAAATTTTGAAGGGTTTTAATTTCAAAATGGCTTCGAGGGGGTTTATTTGCATAAATTCATTTTTGCCCTTTTCATATTGTGTTAGAAGCCTTGTTAAGGTTTTGTAGATGATTGTGATTTTTAGTAGAATTTATGTATACCTAATATGTTCGGTAACATATTTTTAATGTTTTGTTAACGTGGAAATGAGATTAGGGAGTCTGTTGTTTTTGCAACAGGAAACTCCGATATACAGGATGTCTCAAAAAAAGATAGTGCATTTTTTTTAAAGGTAACAACTTATATATTCTCTGTTCAACCTTAAAATTTTTTGCCTTATCATGTTATTAAATTTTGAAATATTTTTTAGCTGAAATTAGTATTTCACTTGTATTTTAATGCCCACATCGCCGTTACATTTTTGTAAAAATTTGTGAAAAATCTTTGCTGGAATTATTTTATTTCACAATAGTACAATATTTAGCTTTTTATTAAGAGTATCTAAAATTATTATTCAAATATTGATATTTCCAATTCCATTTTACGAAATTTTTTATTACTGAATAAAGAAGACAAATTAAGTATGACATAAATGGTATATATAAAAAATATTGTGAAAGTGTGGAAAACTGGATTGCTTTTAACCCATCAAACTTCTGGCAATTTATAAATAGTAAAAGAAATAATAAAGAATTATCTGAAAATATGATTTGTGGGGAAAATACTTATAGAAACCATGCAGATATTGCAAATGCATTTGCTGACTTTTTTAAATCTTCGTAATTTCATCGAACAATGCTTTTAATAAAGATATTCAAAGTTCTGTCACTCAAACTATTCAAATTTGTAAGGTTAGTGAAAATGAAGTACTATCTTGCTTAAAAGAAATGAAACCAAAGGGAACAGTAGGTCCGCATAAAATTCCATCCTTTTTCCTGCGTGACTGTGCATGCGTATTAGCAAAACCTCTTTCCATTATCTTTAATCTCTGCCTAAATAATTCACAGTTTCCTGATAAATGGAAAATTTCCAGAGTTTCTCCAGTGTTTAAAAAAGGAGACAAACAAATTATAGAAAACTACAGACCAGTCTGTATAATAAATAATTTTTCTATATGTTTTGAAATGTTTGTGCATAAACATCTATTTTTCAAGCTGAAACACCTATTTAATGGTTCCCAACATGGTTTTATAAAGGGTAGATCCACAGCGTTCAACCTTTTTTGTTTTACTTAGTTTGTGGCTCATGTCTTGAACAAGGGAGGTCAAGTAGACACAATATATACAGATTTTTCAAAAGCGTTTGATAGGCTTGATCACGGCATTTTGCTTGATAAATTGAATTGTTTTGGATGCAAAAATTAATTCAATTTTTTAAATCATATCTCTGTGATAGGCAGCAAATAGTAGAATACTGTGGTCAGTCCTCGGAACCACTGTGTGTCACTTCGGCAGTTCCTCAAGGGTCAATACTCGGTCCTTTATTACTTAATTTATTTATTAATGGAATTGTGGGTGACTGTACAATGTTACTTTATGCGGATGTCGTGCTGGTGTATGATTATAAAATTGATGAAACATCAGTTCCACGAGTGGAATGCTTTAGGAATCTGGGTGTGACATTTGATAGCAGACTTTCATTTGTTCTTCATATAAATGATCTTATACAGATGTGTTTTAAATCATTAGGATTTATTATCAGAAACGCAAAAACATTTTCTAACAAAGTACGCTCATTTTACTTTATTACGCTTTTGTAAGATCTAAATTGGAATATGCTTCCATAATATGGTTTCCTTATTATCAAAACCATATTAATGACCTTGAGAGAATTCAGCGACGTTAATTGAAATACTTAAGCTTTCGGATTGATGGACATTATCCTGAAACAGGGTTTCCACAGAAAACCTTACTTCAGCGGCATTCTTTTTGTTCTCTAGAACATAGACATATCGTCACAGACCTCAAATTTATTTATAAAGATTTGCATAACAGAGTGGAATATAGTGACATACTGGAAAAAATAAGTTTTCTTGTACCTAGGACTTCAGCTCGCCAATCTGCCACATTCTATTGTCCTATACCTCTTACAGATGTGTGTAACTAGTTTCCTTTTTATAGGATGTGCAGAATCAACAACGAAAATCAAAATAAATTCGACATATTTAGTTGCGGATTGGCACAGATAAAAAATAATTAAGTATGTAATATTTTGTAGTTTTATTTCTGGTAATTTATGTATGCTTATTTTTTCTTTTTTTTTATTTGTTTTGTCATTGTAAATATTTAAGTTTTTTTTTCTGTTGTATCCATTTGTTAGTTGTTTTTTTTTTAACTGTGAAATGGGTTTAAATAAATAAATAGATATAGTAAGGTAAGCTCGTATATGAAGAATAAACTTTGCTGAGCCGATGAATAATAAACGATGGACCTCTACATTACAAAAACTAACAGTAAACACATGATCTAGCCTTGACATAACAAGAAAAAAGGAACACATATTATGTTCTTTAACTCATTCCCTATGAGGAGAATTTTATAAGGTGAGACACAGTCATAAAGCAACGTTCGTATTGAAATTTTTGGAAAATTGGAGCCAAATTGATCATGCGCGCAGTTTCATAGCTCAGGACACGTTTACACGAGTGGCTTTCTGAAGTTAAAATCAACCACAAAAAGTATTTTGTTTGTGGTCCATGGTCACCAGCTTGCAGTTTCCCTTTTTCAGCAATGGTCGGATTGGTTACATGGAAACATCAAAAATCACTCGTCAGAATCTCGAATATGGTCGAGGTTACAAAATTAATGCACCCACTCCATTGTTCATTTGATACCACAGCTCCACATTATTTATTATCTGACTTCTGGATAAAAATTCCCATTTAAGCTTGATTTTCCCCCGTATTTCCGCAAGCTGTCATAAAATTAATGATATCTAATCCATTTTTCTAAACTGTGTAAATATCACGAACATTTCAAAATTAAATTTACCCATCTCTAATTAATTATCAGCATACCAAACAAAAATCAAAACCATGCGAACAAAAACGCACAAAAACCTAATAAAAAATTAAAAACAAATTCACTTGGAAGGGTAATAATTTTTAAGCGCCATTACAAATGTCGTGTGTCACAAATAGAGTCAGTACATTGCATTAAATTTATTATTTTTAATCGCTTGTCAGTTTTTGTCCGATTTCGACCATGTATCAAAATTACGGTTTTGTTTACGGTTGGTAAAACAATCGACTATTGGGATAATGTTAGACCAGAGAAGGTATCTACATAAATGCAGGACTGGATTAAAATAGAACAATTTATGAATCTGTTCACATTCTAATGCTCTTGCCTCTGTTGTAGAATGTTGACGAACAGTAAAGCTTGCTAAATTCAGAAATTTTTCAATTACGAAGTATATTTACGATATGGTCTTCTTTTCCTTATATTTTTGGTTGTAATTTCAACTACATAAAACAAAATTTTTTTGTCTAGTGATCGAGGTATTCAAATTGATATCGGTTGATGTTGGGCATAACCTCAAATTTGTAGTACGAAATAGCCATATATATTTCTGGAATATCTAACAAAAACAAATATTTATTATCGAAGACGGTTTCATTGTCTTTCAAAATATTTTCTAACGTAAAAAATCCCTCTAAAAATGGGAATTATGTTTGTTAAAAAAGTTTTTTTTTTCATTTTTGCCAAATTTTTTTAAATTTTCCAAAATTCATCTAATATTTTTCCGCGACATTTTCTGTTTATCTGGATATATATCAGAAAATGTCTGGCATGTTCTTGATAAGATTTTGTTTCATTCCCCACAGAAAATAAACAAATTTAAATAATCTTCGTTCGTATATTTTAATCGCCCCGGCAAGATTTGTATTAATAATTGTCAAATAGCAAGAAATAGTGACATTTCTGTCGTGCTTAATACTCCATGGAAACTAGATCAAAAAAAAACTGTTTCGTTAACAAAAATATAACATGGATTGGTAACTCTGAAAGACCTGTGCAAAAAAAAATGGCAGACCAAAAATGGTTACGATTTTCGGTTTTTTGAGTTTATCTGGAAAAGTAATAAGTTGTAAATATTCCAAATAAAAATTGTAGACAATTAAAAAACCTATCGATTCATATAATATAATGTAATTTATCGAGATATATTCTTTTTCGACAAAATTTACAGTTTTTGTTTTTGTTTTTTTTTTAATACGTTTATAAAGAAAAATACCAATTAAAAATTTAATATAAATATAGGTATTATCATTCTAAAAAAGTATGTTAAACTCAGAATCTGTCAGTTTTTTATTTTCCGAGAAATTCGATGTCAAAGTTGACAATTCACCCTCAATTTTTCCGCTTTCTTAATTAAGATACAATGCTCAATTTTAGTGAAAATGGTATGTATCATTTCTGATCTAAAAAAAATTAATTTCGGATGATAAAAACTTTTTTTTTTTTTTAAATTCATAATGATCTGGCAATTGAATATTAAGAACTCAAATTTGCAGAAGAAGCTTTTTAATACTTGTACTTTACCTGTAAATTTTTTTCATCCAAGAAATACACCTCCATACGATTTGTGAACCTTCGAAAATTAGGACGAATATAATCGAAAATAGTTGCTGCAGGCCACTGTCAGCGGGTTGCCATAGTTCAGGCGCATTATTCATCGGCGATTCAAGGAAACTTTACATAAAATTATAGAGAAAATCATACAAATATTCAATTATATATAACATATTCTACTGTTTTTTCCGTTATATTATTATATCTAATTCTTACAAGCAAAATTAATGAACACACTTCCTTAGCAGACGAACAGCAGGGATTCCGGCTGGGAAGGTCATGTACGGGTGCCATATTTGTTATAAGACAAATAACTGAAAAGTCAATTGAATATAATCGTTCAGCCTTTAAGTGTTTCATCGATCTAGAGAAGGCGTTCGATCGTATACAACTGGAGAATGTAACACAGCTACTCTACGACAGACAAATACCTCAAAACATTATCAAAACGATTGAAAATATATATCAGGCAAATACGATTCAAGCTAGGATAAAAGGTGAATTGGCCGAAAAAATAGAAGTAACACAAGGCTTTGTGCCTATTCACTAATAATGATGATTGAACCTAATACGAGGATGGTTCGATAAGTTCTCGGCCTGAAACAGAGAGGGCGCTAGTAGGATCAAATAACTATGACTTCGTTTAAATCGACGTTTTTCGAGCCAGCTTCAAACCCAAGCCGTCTCATATCTTATTTGAAATCTTGGCGTTTATTTCACAAAGTTAAACATGACTTGACCTTGGATTCAAGATGTCTTGTTTGTACCTAACCTTTTTTACTTTTTTTTATTTAAAAACCAACTGTTGACTATTATGAGGGGTAGAAAGTTTTATTCTGTATTTAACCTTTAACTTGGGTGTTCTTAAAAATTAAAAATAATGTGAAATAATTTACTAACGTCCATTTGATCCATGACGTAATCGTTCAGAAGTCAACAGCTGATTTCAAGCGCGCTTGAGGTGTTTATTTCACATTCGAAGTGCGCTTGGGACAAGTCAACCCTAAATCGTTTCGGGCTTGACTTAACATATCCAAGCCGGCTTCAAGTATAAATTCGCCCGTTTAATGCGTTATTTCTAAGCCGCTTGTAGAAGGCGCTTGACTCCAAGCGCGCTCGGAACTGTCGATATAAACGTACTGTATAATATTTTGTAAGAATTAACCTTAAGATGACGCCCTGCAAAGTTTCAGATGTTTGCGTTCAGTTGTTTGTTTAATATAAATTGAAATTCGAGCGGTTATAAGGTACTTTGTTTTAAAGGGCTTTACTCCTAAGGACATTAAAAATAAGTTAGATTCTACTTCAGAGGATTCTTATTCTTCGTTTTCGACAGTAAAAAAAATGGGCTGCTGAATTTAATCATGGTCATACATTAATTCAAGATGATGAGTGCTCGGGAGGCCCAAAAACCGCTACAACTGACGAAATTCTCACAAAATTTCACAATGTCATACTTCATCGACTGAAAGTACGAGAGCTTGCTGGTATACTAAACATATCAATAGATGGTGTCCAGTACATGTTACATGATGTTCTTTGCATGAAAAAGCTTTCTGCGTAATGGGTGCCGCGTTTAGTAACAGTCGACCAAAAACGTCTTCGAATGAACACTTCGCAAGAGTGTTTAGACTTATTCAGACGCAATCCTGCTGAGTTTCTTCGATGTTTTATAACTGTAGATGAAACATGGATTCACTATTACACGCCCGAGACAAAGTAACAGTCTAAACAGTGGGTGGGGAAAGGTGAAAGTGCGTCAAAAATAGCAAAAGCGGCTCCGTCTGCAGGAAAAGTCATGGCAACAGTTTTTCGGGATTCACATGGCGTGGTGCTTATCCATCACCGGGGAATATTACGCTTCACTACTGGACCGTTTGCAGCATGTGATTAAGGCCAAACGTCCACATCTTGCCAAAATAAAAAGTGCTCTTTCATCAGGATAACGCGCCTGCATACAAATCTATGGTTGTTGCTGCAAAACTCCATGACCTACGTTTCGAAGTGCTTCCACATGCGCCATATTCGCCGGATCTGGCTCCCAGCAATTACTTTCTCTCCCAAAACTTGAAAAAATGGCTCGCTGGACAAAAATTCCCTTTAAATAACGAGGTCAGAGTAACGGCAATCGCTTATTTTGCAGAGTTGGACAAATCGCATTATACTACTGGTATTAAAATGTGAGAACATCGTTGGTCTAAATGTATTGAAGTACAAGGGGGCTATGTTGAAAAATAAATAAAAACATTTTCAAAAATCTTTTGTTTTCTTTATCAAGCCGAGAACTTATCGAACCGTCCTCGTATATATTTTGAATTTGATATACCTCAATAAAATGATCAAGTTTCGGTGTTTTTACTTCCTCAATGCATCCCTGGCTATTTCAAAATAGCTTTAATCATGACGTTATCCTTTCAGCCAATTACGGCTGAGGATTTATTACCTGATTAAATCATTAATTGCACTCAAAATCGCAAATATATATTTCGACTGTACAGCTCTATTTTGGTACTGTCAGACACGTTAATAGATTACTTCTATTATAAAATAATTTGTACAATTTAGCTGTTTAGGGTTATTATTTTCGGAAATATAATGGTTTTATTATATAATAAATAAAAGCGGAAAAGGGGCTGACATATTTGCAGCGTTTATTTGTATAGAGTGTTTTATTAGCAAACTGATCGAGTCTGAATCTAAAATTTTATAGAACGCGTATAGAGGGTATATTTCCTAAGTCACAAGCACATTTTTCAAAATTTCATACCCTTACAACCTAATTTATTGAAGTATCGTAAAGAGGGACGATAGGCCAACGGCAATAAAAATTTACACAGTGCAACGAAGCACTAAAATAACTTTTTAATACGCCCTTGTAATACAAATAATATTTCGATGCAATGAGTCATCTTTATTATAATGTACCGAAAGAAATATAATATCGATGAGTTATATTTGTAGATAGTTCTCAACTTTTGTGCTAGTATATTCTTGTTATTTCTAAGAAGTTCTATAGGTATATAAATTGAGTTAGGATATGACTTTTAAGATAGTTTTATAGTTGTATTTGAATAGTGAAGATATTAAAAGGTAGTAATAAGATAGTTGTGATTTAGTTGCGTTAAGAAGTAGTTAATGCTACGTTGGCTCCCTCGGGGTATTATTTGTTCCCCAATATGAAGAAATGGATGGCGGAAAAAATATTTCATTTAAACGAGGAGATGATTGCAGAAACGAATGGCTATTTTACAAACTTGGACAAATCGTATTATTCAGAAGGGATCAACAAACTAGAACAGCGGTGGACGATGTGTATAAGCCTAAAAGGAGACTATGTTGAAAAGTAAAAATTGTAAAGCATATTACATTTAGAGACTTTAATCATTTTAATAAGCAATTATTTCTAATGGATTTAAATAGTGTTCGCTGGGATGATTTGTTTTATCTTTATGATATAGAAGATAAGATTGGTTTTATAACGGGGCATTTGGAGGGTCTGTTCACTGTGCATGCTTCAGTTAGGACTACAAGAATTAGCAAACCCCATGCTCCATGGTTAACAGCGGTTAATGAAAGAGAGAGAAAATGCTAGAGTTAAGGCTCGGTTGAGGAACACTGCAGGAAATAGAGAACGTTATAAAAGTCTTAGAAATTTAACAAAAATGTCTATACGACGTGAAAAAGTTGCATATTTGGCTTATGTTGAAAATAAAAAAAATACACGAAAACTGTGGAAAACACTTCAAGATTTAAATGTGTATATGTATAATAAAAGAGTGAATATTCTCTCATCTTCTGTTGATGCAGACTCACTTAATAAATATTTTTGCAGTGTTTTTCAGAAAACGAGCAACTGTGATAATAAAATATTGTATTATAAGAATAATAAGTATAATAGCAGCATTAAGTTATTTTTTAGGTTAGTAAGCCCAGATGATATAAGTAAGTTTATTAATAGTATTAAATCCAACGCTTCTGGAAGTGACGATTTGACGCTTTTTATGATTAGGTTATGTTTCCCCGATTATTAATCATATTACCCATATAATAAATTGCTGCCTGGAAAGGGGACAAGGGTTTCAGCACTTCTAAATATAACTGAAAATATTGTAGGAGCACTGGATAAAAAAATTAGCTGCCATTATAGTGCTGCTTGATTATTCCAAGGCGTTTGATGTAATTGACCATGAATTAATTTGTGCTAAACTGTCAATCTATGGGATTGATGATATTTCAACACTATTTTTTGGGTCCTACTTGTCTGATAGATCGCAGATTATGAGAATTAGGGATGTGGTTTCACAACCTGAAGCTGTGGTGTCTGGGGCACCCCGATCCATTCTTGGTCCTTTGTTGTTTGTATATATACGTCTGATATTTTTTCCGTAGTTTCAAATTCACATTTGCAAGCATATGCTGATGATACTCATCATTTTGACCACTCTGATCCAGAAAGAACTGCACTCGTATTAAATCATAATTTGGCAGCCATTCTACAGTATTCTAAGGAGCATAATTTAAAAATTAATCCCTTCAAGACTGAGGTTCTCTTATTTTGTTCCGAAAAACAGCGCAACATGCTCACAAATCGCCTCAAAGTAGGTATTGGAGATGATGTTTTACTTTTTTCAAATTGTGCCAGAAACCTGGGATTATATTTGGATGTTCATTTAAGATTTCATAAACATGTCGAAAATCTGTTACAAAGGAGATATGTTAAAATGAGGGTTTTATATTCGAATAGATATATATTGAACTTTAAAATGAGGAAAAATTATGTGAAACTCTTAATATGCCAATTATAACTACTGTTATATTGTTTACTATCCCTTTTTGGATGTAGTTATGTCCAAATGTAGTAGTTAGATATGGTATGTCCAAAATACATGCTGTAGATTTATTTTTAACTTAAGAAAGTTTGATTCTGTATTAAATAGTATCAGGCAAATTGGCTGGTTAAGATGTGAAAATATATACAAACTGTATTCTCTGATATTTTTTCGAAAATTATTAGATACTAAACAACCTATGCACTTGTATAAAAAATTGGAACTTAGGACTGATGTACATAATATTAATTTAAGAAATCAAAGTTTGTTTACCATACGACTTCTTTGTTTCAGAAAAGTTTTTCTTATAGATTTGTTAAGCAATATAATACGATTTCACCACAGTTTAGGCACTATAATATCAAAAGACTTAAATCAGAATACAAAAGTTTTCTACTTGGAGCTTAATAATAAGTATTTGTATTGTTGTTGTTGATTACTTCTTGTTGGCGCATTGAAAGTTGTGGTTGTTTAAGTGGAAGAATAGCCATTGGTTAAACTTCGCCAGCCGCATCCCATGTGTGCATTGTATTACTTTGTAATATGTATGCATTGTTAATAAATACGTTTATTATTATTATATGATTTACAAGCCAAACGGCTTCGCACTCCCTCCAGGGATTATTCACTCATACCAGGCATACAAAGACGCCAAAAGTATGAAGCTCTGTGGGAACCCTTTCCATGTTATCGGGTCCTAGGTGACGTTGTCTGCTGCATTTCCCATGAATTTTCGGACGGATCGCGCGGTTGCTAGGAGAATTGCTTTCTGCATCGGTTTATAAAGATGCTCACTAAGGCCCAGTCCCTTGATGTTCTGCAGGAGGTTCTTCGGTATCACTCCAGTTGTTGACAGTATTATGGGAATCGTTTGGACGCTGTTCATTGCCCATTGTCTTCGGATTTGGACCTCCAGATCTCTGTATTTGGCGATCTTCTCGTTATATTTTGGCCTTAGGTTGTTGTTGTTAGGCACCGCAATGTCGATTAGTGTAGTTCGCCTAGAAATTTTATCTATTAGTATAATGTCTGGTCTATTATGAGCTACTGTTTGATCCGTCAGAACCGTTCGGTCCCAATATAACTTGAACTGGTTATTTTCAAGAATAGGCTCCGGATTGTACTTGTAATAAGGCACTTTTCCTACCTGTAATAGGTTGAACTTTTCTGCTAACTCTTGATGGAGTATCTTAGCGGCTGAGTCGTGTCTTTCCTTATACTCGGTTGCGGCAAACGCTTGGCATCCTCCAGTTATATGCTGAATTGTCTCCGATGTTCGACAGCCATATCTGCACTGGTCATTCTCTATTGAGGGATCTCTAATGATGAACTTCCGATAGTTCTTCGTCGGAATAACCTGGTCTTGAATAGCTAACAAGAAGCCCTCCGTTTCCGGAAACATCTGTCCTGAAATCAACCAGTAGTTCGACGCTGAGTTGTCGACATTGTCCTGATTGACCTCATTTGGATGCCGTCCATGAAGGGGCTTCTGAAGCCAGGTTTGTAACTTCTCTTGGTCTGTTTGGTGGTGAGAAGTAATATCTTGTTCTCTCAACTGTAGCGGCGTTGAAACGTCTGCCTCGCATATTGCTCGATGTAGTGTGGAAGAGTCCGCTAACCTGTGGAAATATGAACGTAAGTTTATTATTTGTTGGTCGAGCTGCTTACCAATATCCACCAATCCCCTTCCTCCTTGATGTCTTGGAAGCATTGTACGTTCAGTAGCACTCCGAGGGTGATGTTTTTGTGCTTTTGTTAGTAGTGTCCTTATTTTTCTTTGCAGGTTTTGGATGTCCGTCCTGCTCCACTTTACAATTCCAAAAGAGTAGCTCAGCGCAGAGCAAGCATACGTGTTGAGCGCCTTAAACAAATTTCTGCTATTTAAATTAGTTCGTAATACCCGCCTTACCCTCCTGACAAATTCGGCTGTCAATTCGGCCTTCATAGTGCCATGGTCAATTCTTTTAGCCTGTTTCATACCTAGATATTTGTATGTTTGGTCTGCTTCCATTGCAGCTATAGTTTCACCGTTCTGCATTTCAAAAGCCCCCGGTTGCATCTTCCCTTTAACGATGTTCAAAATACGGCACTTGTCAAGTCCAAATTGCATTCCGATATCCCCGGAGAACTCCTCTACAATTTTAAGCATTTGTTCCAGCTGGTTTCTGGTAGCAGCCATCAGTTTAAGATCATCCATGTATAGAAGATGATTCACTTTGACTACCTCTTCGTTGTTATTTCTAACACTAAAGCCGTATCTGGTTGAGTTCAAACGGCGTGATAGTGGGTTCATAGCAAGGCAAAACCACAATGGGCTAAGTGAATCGCCCTGAAATATTCCCTTTCGTATCGGAATAGTGTTAGTTTCGATGGTGTCGCTGGATGGCACTTGCAATTGTATCCTAGTTCTCCAGGTTGACATGATGCGTTCTAAAAAGGAAACAAAATTATTATCGACCCTATACATTCTCAATGTGGTTTTAAGCCACTCATGTGGCACTGAATCGAAGGCCTTCTTATAATCCACGTAGGCAGCAAAGAGGTTTCTTCGGTTCGCACAGGCTTGGTTACATATGACAGAGTCAACAATCAATTGCTCCTTGCATCCCATAGCTCCCCTCGTGCATCCCTTCTGTTGAGTTGCAATGATGTTATTTTGCTCACAATGTGCATAAATGCGTTGGGTCAAACAGGAGGTGATCACCTTATACAGTGTGGGTAGGCAGGTGATCGGCCTATACTTAGCTGGGTCATGTGTGTTATGTTGGTCCTTTGGTAGGAGGTACGTAATACCTTCGGTCAAGAACAATGGCATTTTTGCTGGGTTAAGGAAAACATCATTAATAAGATTAGCCAGCTGATGGTGAACACACCAGAACTTTTTGAGCCAGTAGTTCTGGATCCCGTCGAGACCTGGAGCTTTCCAGTTATGGGATTCCTTGATTATTCTTGAAATTTCCTCGGTGGTAAATGGCTCAAACTGCATGTGGATGTAATCTTGGCAGATTTGATGTTCTTCATTGATCCAGTCAGCCGCGATGTTACAATCGGCTGGTGTGGAAAGTTGGTTTCCCCAGAACTCTTCTACCTGCTCTCTATTGGGATATCTATTATCTGCTATATTAGGTGGAGAGTTTAACTTACGGTAGAAAGTCTTTTCTGATCGTTGGAAGAGCGCATTTTCTCGTTTCCGGTTATTGCTGGTCTTGTACCTCTTTAGCCGTCCTGCAATAACAGAGAGCTTCTGTTTCAGCGTATCAAGGCATTGCTGAGCAGTAACATTCGCTGGATCTTGTTGCGAATGATATCGGACACGATTCATGATTTCTTCAACTCGCCTTTGCAGTCGAGTAGTTCTTGTGCCCCTGATGTACTCCGTCAGCTGTCCTATATCTATCCGAAGATTTTCAATTTTCTTATTTAGACGTCTTTCCCATGGTGGTGTGTTGGGTTCTGTTCTTGCTGGTCGGCGCTCTGTTGTAACTTTAATTTCTAGAGCTCTAGCTATAGCAGTCGCGGCACAGTAGATGGTCATATGTAAGGACTCCAGAGTGTAGGCATCTGAAACATAAGCCGGTAAAATCCGACTATTCATGATGTCTAACATGGCACCCAGTTTTTTGGATGAATTAATTTTTGGCAGTGCCGGTCTTCTTAACGGATTGCTTCCATCATATTCCAACACCGCAGCACTCATTTCCGTTGACAGTTTTTGATAAAAGAGTTCAGTGTTGTCCTGTTGAGTTTGGTCATTCAGCTGTTCCTGTTGTTCTTGGACCTCCGGTTCCGGTTGTGGCTCAGGTTCAGCAATCGGATTGTTGTCATTGTCAGTGCCTCTGATCTCATGTTCAATTTCCTCTTTGATGCTATTAAGCCGAGCTTCAGGAATTAGGCTGTTTCGGAGAATAACTCTATACTGGTCAGCTATTCTCTGCTGGGACACTTGCATGTGTGGGTACTCTCTGCAAAATTCGGCATGTAGTTGTTGTCTGTAGCCGATCATCTCTCGTCCTAGTTGAGTCACCCTATAAAAAATGCGCATTATTGTCTCGTTCATGGACACAGTCCATTTCATGCGCTGTCTTGGTCGTCCCGCTTGAGTAAGAGTTGGTTGGGGTTCCCGCACAGCATCTTCGGCGGGTAGAGCTCTTGGAGTTATCTCGCCCTCGTGTTGATGTAGTTGTTGTGGTTGTTGCCTATCCACAGCGATATCAACTCTCATGCCGTTGTTTGGTTGTTCTTGAGTCTCTGGGTCTCGCTGTGGCGCAGGTTCTGCGGTTTGTTCATTGTTATCGATGCTTCTTATCTCTCGTTCTATTTCCGCTTTGATGATGTTAAGTTGCGCTTCTGAAATAAGTTTATTTCGGAGAATAGCTCTGTATTGGTCTGCTATTCTCTGTTGTGACACTTGTAGGTGTGGATATTCCCTACAAAATTCGGCATGAAGCTGTTGTCTATAGCCAATTGTTTCTCGTCCTAGTTCAGTCACCCTATAAAAAATGCGCATTACTGTTTCATTCATGGATGTTGTCCATTTCATGCGCTGTCTCGGAAGTCCCGCCTGAGTGAGCGCTGGCTGAGGTTCCTGCGCAGCACCTTCGGAGGGTGGAGCTCTCGTTGTTTGGCTCTCATGTTGTTGTTGGGCTGTAGCTTCTTGTGCGACAGGAGTTCGCCTCCTCAACACCCTGCCACTTGAAGTTTGCGATGTCGAAATGTTGCTCCCCCCAGAATCCGTGGAGCAGACCGCTTCTGCGGTGTGGGATTGTGGACCATGGGTCCTACCCACCTGGGGTACATTATGTTTTGCAGTCGACATTTCATTATTCAAAATTTAAAAGTTCCCCCCATTAAATCGCCTCCTACGATTGGTTCAGGGAAACCCTGGATCTATTCGCTGCCGGGTCCAGTCGGAAAGCTGAAAGAAAGTGGCTCCTAAGGAATTATGTAGGAATTGAGTATAAGTGGATCAGGGCAGAAGGATGTTTAAAAGGTAAAGAAAGGATATGGTTAAAGGTCAGCGGATAGCTGGCGTTGCTGGCTGTACTGTCTACGCATTACAGTAGCGACAAATATACTGCTGGCTGCAGCACATTGCCGGCCAGACAGGCTTATTATTATTATTATTATTATTATTATTATTTATCCAAAAATATTAAGTAGTTTTAATTTTTGCACGGACTTTTCAAATCACCCTCGTATAATTACTCTAATTTCTGTTTCATGTAATTTTTCTAAGAATTGATTCCAAGATTCGTCCCAACCTATCAAGTCTCAAATTAAACGTTGTAAGTCGCAGAAATTAAAAAGACTACGTCGTTAGGTATGCTCTAAACCTACGGATTCAATGACAAACACCGATTTTTCTTTGTCGTGACAAATCGAATAAAAAACTTAAAAAAAAACTCTCAGGAAATTCCTTTATTGAGCTTTCATATGCAAAATCTTGACTAATATCTGCCGGTAAAGTAATAAAGCTTTTATTTCTCCAAATCCAGACAGTTCCGAATGTCTTGAAAGATTTATGGGGTAATGCCGACGGCACAAAGGCGATGGATCATAATAAACTTTATGTATTGTCACTTTCTTAAATTTTTGTTACTAAAAAGCATATTTCTTTAGACGATTTGCATTGGCGGAGTGAATCCTTGGACAAAATTCCAGACAGAACAGATATTTTATTAATAGACTTTTTGAAAAGTGTAATATATATATATATATATATATATATATATATATATATATATATATATATATATATATATATATATATATATATAATCACCCACAGATGTTTTTAATAAGATAAACACATTAAAGGACAACTTGGGCCTGATTATATAACAGTGTTCTTTTATAAAACAAACATACCTTTTCACTTATTTTGAGCAAATTATATAATTTGTTCCTTCAAAGTGGGATTTTTCCTGATGAGTGGAAGAGAGGTTATGTATATCCTATTTATAAGAATTCAAATAGAGCACATATAGAAAATTATAGGCCGATTTCTAAATGTTACATACTTTAAAAAATATTCGTTTCTCTTTTAACTGATAAATTAATAATTTTGGAAATTATATAGTTCTAGAACAACATAGTTTGTGTAAGGGGAAGTCCACAGTTACAAATCTTTTGAGTTATGATGACTTTTTGTTATGTGCTTTGGAGGATCGTTGCCAAGTTGATGCTATATATATTGATTTTTCCAAGGCGTTTGATACGGTGAATCAAAGTTGTCTCTTAACTAAACTGAAATCTATTGGTGTTCAAGATCCGCTCCTCTCATGGATGCGATCTCACGGGGAGAATACAGATTGTACGATATAAGAACTACTTGTCGCGTGAAATCAGGGTGCAATCTGGGGTTCCTCAGGGAATGCATTCGGCCCCTCTTCTGTTCAACTTGATTTTGAATGATGCCGTTAAGTCTTTTTCGCATGGAACGGCCCTGTTTTTCGCTGATGAATTAAAATTTTTCAAGGTCATTAGATCTCTATTGGATTGCATTGATATGCAGTCTGATTCGGATGTATTTAATGTATGGTGCACTACTAGCATTGGAAAATGCAAGACAGTGCGGTTCTGTAGAAAGAAGACTTTAATTGAGTACGATTATAAGATTGACGGTTTGTCTGTGGAATTAACTGATTCTATATCTGATGTTGGTGTAATATTGGATAGTCAATCAACTTTTAAAGAGCATATACATATCACAAATAAGGGAATGAAATTAGTGGGGTTTGTTATACGGAATCTATCTGACTTCAAAGATATTATTTGTCTTAAAAATGTTTATAACAGCATTGTGTGTTCTGTATTGGAGTATGCCTTACCAATATGGTCACCTTTCTACAATCTACACAAATTGGAGCTAGAAAGGGTGCAGAAGCACTTTTTAAGATTCATAGCATATAAATTAGGTATTCCTAAAGAAAATATCAACTACCCCCATTTACTACTCTAATTAAAGGTGAAGAAGAATACATTGACTTACTTTATTTATTTAAAATCGCTAATAGCATAATAGATTCTCCAAAATTACTAACGCATATTGGTTTCAATAGGCGATGGGTTGAAGTGTTCTCTGTGGCTACTCTTAGAACCAACTACTCCACCTATGCACCACTAAATAGAATGTGCATCTTAGGTAATGTTATCCCGTGATCACGCTGATCGGGACATCTTTAACATGTCTTTAAATAGTTTCAAAAATTTTTTAAAGCGATTATCTATAGTGTAAATTTTAACTTCTCACTGTACTTTGTGTGGTCTTAAATTGTTAGCATACTATAGTTTAATGGATACTTTGGATTTGTTTGTTTATTGTATGATATTTTTGATCTGTCTGGAGGCTTGTTTGTAAGTTACAAAGTAGTGTAAATTTTAAATTGGTTTAACCGTTAATAAAACATTTATTTATTTATTTTTAAGTTACTTAAAAAAAAAAGGAGAAGGCTCTCTATTCGACCTCTACACAAGGTAGTCCAAAGATGATGGGACGAAAGATTACATAAGTATGTTAAAACCTTAAAATATTAATTTATTGGATAAAGTTCTAACCAAAAAAAGCACATTTTAAAAATATTTTACGTCCCGTTACACATCCTTTGTTTTATACGTGTTAGTTCTGAAAACTGTCAAGAGTTTAGTAGTAAGCATGGTTTGAACTTCCTTGGTGGTCTCAAAACTTGTCTATGGCCTGGATTCATGAGTCTTTAACGGTGCAACATGTCAAAAGTCCATTAAAATATACAGGTCTGCTCTAAAACCACCATTCAAAAGGTAAATCATCTTGGGAAATCACTGGGTATCCCTTTTTAGAACCACACCTCCGTTATAGGATAAGATTGAATAGGGGATACATAAAAGGAATTGTCTACAATGTGCCCCGACAACACCAAAAGATATGGAAATACGCTTAAGAGACGCTTTTCAAACTGTAACCCCGCAAATTTTGTCCAGAGTTAGCAGTGATTTCGAAAAAAGAATATGTAAGTGTTTGGAAATGGATAGTCGACATTTCGAACATCTTCTATAAATATTTTACTTCTGTTTTGTGCTATAGTCAATATGTTCCCAGATAGCACAAGATTTCCATTGGATATCCAGAATAGGTAGGTACATATAATGTCCTGTATGTCCATTTATGGATGTCCAGTAGATGTGATGACATGTAATCTATATGGACGTCCATATCTGGATGTCCAGTGTAAGGCCATCAGACGTCCATTAATTAAATTTCGAGTTGTCGGTAAAATCGGATACTGTAATATCGGCCTGTAGAATTGTCATTTCTTAACCCGCCGGCCCGCAATGATCACAAAATATCCCTTCAGATATTTTGTGCCCATTATTGTGTTTACGTCGAGCTAAAAAAGACCTTTGGAGTTTTAGTTGAGCTAAAATCAAGTGTGCTTTTTATTTGAAGAAGATGCCACCGTTAAAGGTAAGTATAGTTATTTTTAATTTAATTTTTTTAAATTATTCTAACTACAGACATGCCCGACGAAAAGCCGATAATTTAGTATCAAACTCGCGCAAATTTGAAAGTGAACAAAATATTCAGTATCAAAACACGTATGTTAAAATATAGCTTTTGTAGCTATACTTTTTCATACAATCACTTATTTAAATGGAAATTACTGCAAATAAGTGCAAATATTTTAATAGGCCAATGAATTTTGTATCTTGTTGGTTAAAATGGAGAGGGTGCGTTCCACTAAGCACTCACAACAATCACGTTCATGATCGCAGTTTTTCCCGTTCCACTAGCTTGTGAGCATTCTAATCATAAACCCAAGTGGAATGGGATTGTGGGCGTTGAGTTAAATATTACAAATGGCGGATTTGAAAACAAATCAGGTTATGTTATAATTTTTAAGCTTTAATTTTAATAATTGGTTATAATTATTGGTCAACTTGCTTTATATTAAAGAAAAATACTATTTAGTTTCTTATATTTCATTTTAGTGGAGTATTTAAGTAATTTACGTTGAAAAATAATCAAAATATCTTTTGTGGCGACTGTTGGATATTTGTTGGTGGATCGTAATAATGCTTCAGAAAGTAGTTCATCTAGTGCAGATGAAGAATGGTATGCACTTTTACAAAATCGAGAAAAGTGAAAAAGGCCACGTATTATTGATGATGATAATGTTATTAATCGTTATTCAGATAAAGAATTCAAAAATCATTTTTAGGGTAAATTTTATATAATTACTACATTCTATAAATGTACTTGTATATAATTACTACATTTTTATAAATTCGTTTTTCAGTAACACCTTTTGTGGATTGGACTACACCGTATAATTCAGTGTATTTTGAATCTAAACTAAATTATACTTATTTTTTCTCATATGTTAAACTGTAATTTGGAAATTCTTACATTCAATTGTCTTTAAATTTAATAAAACGCGCCAAAATTCTCAACGTCCACTTTGACCCACCTTTTCAGATGGGTCGTTGTGAGCGAGAAGAATGACGTCATTAATGACGTTTTCGCCGCGACCGCAACGACCGTAGTCGTCATGTGGAACGACTGAAGGAATATTTTGGGCGTTGTGAGCGCCTAGTGGAATGCACCCATAGAGTTGTAAATTTGTGTAATAATAAAATTGTAAATTTTAGAGAAAATTCTCTCTGACAAAATCATTATTGAGTAATCAGTCTAATAAGATTGCTGGCATTAATAAATGTTATCAAAATTTATAATGGAATAAAAGCTATAGCAAATTTGAATAATTATATTAATTTTTTTATGACTATTTTGGATTAAACGCTAGTAAAATTTACATTGATGTGTATTTTTGTGCAGTATAATTGTTAAAAAACATATAATAAAGTTTTGACAGTTCGACTCTAGGTTTAGACTTATAATTTAATTTATTTTAATTATTTTTTAGATGAATTTTCCACAGATTGGTCCAAATTCCTATGTGAAAGCCAATTTGTACCAAATTAGAGAGGATATTCAGGTAATCTTAAGTAGGAAAAAAACAACAAGTATCTACAAAGAATTTTCTGCAGGAGTTCAATTATCATTTTACTTAAGAAAACAATCAGCTGCCTCAAGTCACATAAGATCTTCAGGACAATTTAAACTTTAAAGATGCAGTAAGTTTATTACACTTATTAAGTAATAATTAAACTTATTCGAGTAATGCTTCTTTATGTGTATGAGTCTATTGATAAAAAAAAACTTAATTTACAGGATTATTTTATATATATTTTTTTACTTTGATTCTTACAGTCAGAAATATTCTTAGGTTAGCATATGTGGAATTAACGTTTAATTATCTCAATAAAGTAATATAATTTTAGGTTTTACAATTAGCGAAAATTGGAGGAAATTATACCTATTAACTTATTAAAAGATATTTTATTGTAACAATGACAGATAGCCTTTCCAAGAATTATACATATGATGGAACAGTAAAGTGCCCTTTAAAGATCTTATGTTCACTATTTATAGGTAAGTTACCACTTAAATATAAAAATTTGATGAAAAAAATCTCTCTGTTTTATTTGTCATACTCGTAAATAATAAGAACAAATTGGGTGTCAGATTTTACACGTTGAACTCTAGATCCTCTTGTTCTGATAATACCCAGACAAAAAGTGTGTTAAAATTTTTTTTCTGGTCTGTTGGTTTAAGCACTCTAAGCAATAACGATGCATTTGGTTTTATATATATATATATATATATATATATATATATATATATATATATATATATATATATATATATATATATATATATATATATATATTAGACCCATATATATCCCAAAAGTAAAACTATTTGAAAGTCACTTATTTTGGCCGCAATATTCCAATATTCCGTGCCGTATGGAGTGAATAACTCTGTATATACTAGGGTTATTTTCATGCCTTCTGTAATCAGCCGAGAGTTTAGTATCTATTTACAAGATATCCTGTATATTAGAAATAAATCTATTTTAATTTTATACCATTTTCATATTTTTATATTTTCCGATCACCCTGTAGATATGAGGCGAAAATACTGGATACCAATCTTATTTATTTTAAGGAAAATAGTTTTATGTAGAATAAATTTTACAACTTTATATAACATGATAATAATTTTAAGTTCGCCATTTTGTCAATAAAATGTCTTAATGAAAGATGTTCTTCATTTTTAGATAAAAACTTACATGTACAGCTGGCTTTTCTAATACCAGGTAGATAGTAATTAGGCATATGGAGTTAGGAATTTAAAGATAATTTTGAGCTACTTTTTTCTGCCATCTTTGTTCCCAAATGTTTTTATCCGAAAGTTGTAGCATATGTGGTTATTGAGGTATAGTGACTCGCTGACCTTAATTAATCAATGCTGTGTGTACTATATATTATATTTTGTGAAGCAACACAAGATTTTAAAATATTATTTCATAGCACTTATAGTTTTTTTAGATATAGTCGCTTGCTGATGTTAATTGATCACGTTGTATATAGCAAGATTTATATAGAAAAATTAATGATAAAAACGTAAAGATAGAACTTTGAAAAGAATAAGAAAAGTGACTTCCGAAAATAAACAAAAAGAAAACGATTTCAACGAGTTCAAAATTAGATTGACTTTTTTGTTGTACTTGCGATTTAAGACAATGTGAATTTAGACCGGTTTCCAAGCTACCTTATATTAATGAATTGCGGAATAAAATATTTGTTCAATTTTTTGATTTTTGTGATGTTGATTATGATTTAACCAAATTGCATGAAGTGCAAAATATGCAGCTAGTGCTCTGAGTCTTTTGGAGATATTTTGTATCCTCCAAGACCTAAACAAAAACATCTTCTTAAAATTAGATTTTTTAAGTAGAATTTTTATGATTTATTTTAGTCAAATGTCACTGAGGTTTCTTGACAAATTGGCGGGAAATATAGTAATAAATTACATTTGAGTATAATTACTTGCAATGCTAAAAGCAAAGGTTATTGTAGTCATAGACAAAAGGTACATGTTCGTCTGTGTTATAGCTTAGCGCTAGCTAGAATAATATTAGTTAAAAGTTAGCCAGAATTCAAATTTAAAAATGTCTCCATGTTACAAGCTCTCTCCTTTAGAAATGTACAAAGTTCTGCTACTAAGTCACATGTAATATATTATTATACGCAGCTAATTTCCTTAAAAAAATTCTGGGTAGTTCAGTTTTGAAAATCTTTTGGAAAATAATTATTGACTAACAATTATTTTACATCCATTTGACAGCCTTTGTTGATATTAAAACAGACCGACCCATGCTTACTTTATAGACTCCTTTAAAATTTATTTATTACTTAAAGTGACGTATTTTATTATTTTTTACATCTACCTTGATATCTATTTTGAGTTTTCTTTAAATTAAGGCTTGATATTGCCCTTCGAACATACCCCGGTTGTTTGAACGCTGAATAACGTAATAATATTTTATTTATATTTGAAAAAGTGTTGATAAACAGTAGATATTTAATTTCTTGGTACAGACATACCGATTTTATGCTATCCTTTTCTAATTACATTGTTTAAAGGAATATCATATGATAATCGGTATGTCAATTCTGAATACATAAAAGTATTAATATATGGTTGCCTAAATCATAATTATTGTTATTTTCAATATGTAAACAATATCTAACCATATTTACCAATAAAAATAAGTTTTTAAATCTTCTTTTTGTTAATATTAATTGCAAACTTCGCATTTATAGTAATGTCTAACATTTCAAAACACTGAAAGGAACCACGACAAGCAATTAAACTGAAAGAAATGATGAGTAAACATGTTTATGTCTGTCAAACATCAAAAAAGCCTCTTCCCCACCAATCATAAACTGCCTTCAAACAAATATATTGTTGTTTAAATCTCTAGGATATGATCGAAGATTTTGCCCCACATAACCAGACACGCTCTCCATTTCGTGGAGCCTTTAAGTGCCAATGAAACCAAAATCTTGCCCTTTTAAAAACTCCCGATCGAAATGAACTCTCAAAATTCATTCTCCGGTAGTATCGTCCTTTTACCAAAAAAAGATCAACCGTAGGTGTATATAGATATAGAAATCGCAAAATTGCTAAAATTTTAATTTTAAAATTCTGTCGGTCAAATGCTCCTTTAAAAAACCGAATTGACCCTGAGAGCATACAATTGATAAACACTCTAAAATAAAAATAAAATACAATGCATCCAGCGGCATTCATCAAACAAGTTTGACAAGTACCTACATAGAACACTCATTAAAAATTAAAAGATAAACTAGATAAATCAAATTTAATCAACACCTTATAATTGATCTAAATTTATCTTGTTTCGGAGTTAATTTCTGCTCCGAGCATTCTTATTAAAATTATGAAAAAGCAGACCTATCAGCAATGAAGATAAACACATAATAAAACGCAATAGATATATATAAGGCGCGTCTGAGAGTAGTGCAGATATGTTGCATTGTTCACAATAGAAAGAACCTTGCTTTCCAAATCTGCAATGTGATTGGTGGTATTTTCAAGCGCTTCCCTGTTATTGGCTAGAGGCACGTGGCATTTGAAAATACACATTTCATAATGACTGTAAACAAGGAAATGATTTTATTTTTTAAATAGCTTTGACGCGTTGAAGAAGGCGATATGTTACCTGAATCTAACTTCAGTGATATCGTGTCTGCAAAGATAAGAAAGATTCGTGATTTTTTTGCTGGAATTTTCAAAAAAAAGGAACGTCCACGACGTCCTACGCATATCGTCGTAATTTCAGAGAGATGGGTCCGCCGATACAATGCCGGATTAAAGTTCGATTAGAAAATGTTGAGGAACTGAAGACGAACCATCCAGAACACCAATTTTTTTTGAAGCTAAAATGTACCGGCTGTGGGGAAGTCTCCGATAAATGGCACGATGTAACAGAATCCGAAACGTATCCTGGAAAAACTGGGAGATCAGAGAACAACTACATTGCTAAATGTAAGATGTGCGGACGGGAAAACAGTCTTGATATAGTACCTGGAAGTAATGGTAAGAATAATCCACTTCACTCTGTAATTGTGAAATTTTAAAATCCTCTTCAACACTATAAAATTAACCACAACATAAGTTAAAACCTACCTTATTACTGTACATTTTTTCTTATCACTGATCTTATCATGTAAGGTCAAACTGCAAATTGTGTTTTATACTGAATGTGGTTTTTAAGTATTTTTCCTAGCTTATTCTAATTATAAATTTGGCTTGCAATTCTGTTTAAGATAAAAAAAACACTTAAAGAAACTTTGTAAAATCAAAAATAATTTTTAAGAATTTATCCTTCTAGGAACATAAAAAAAATTAAGTTTGTCATGTAATAATATAAATGATTTACTTATGTGTTAAGAAAATAAATGCAAGATCTTTGTTTATCTTTAAAATGTAGCCCTTATTTGGTACCACCCATTAGGAAACAGATGGCAAATTTTACCTGATTTTGCTTGTATGCCCTAGGGTAGGTAATACTTACCAAAATCATAAATCCTTGAGTATCTACCTTTTGTGCTGGTCATTTGGCTTGATAGATAAGGGTACTTATTACCTGCCTCAAAAGCTTTTGCAGGAAATAAAGAAATTTGATGTTTTATAAGGGATATAAAGTACAAAAGGTATATAAATCTTTTAAAAGATTTCTTTACTTTCTACCCACTTCCAATTTTTAATATTTCTGTTAAATTTTTTTTAAATCAAAATTTTTAACAATGTAGGTACTATAAGTAGTTTGTATATTTTATTTATCCATACACAAGGACAAGCCCATTCACACAAAAATACTAAATAACAATAATCACAGTCTATAGTTAAAATGTAAACAAACAATTAACAAATCACAATTTAGAGAAGTTACATCTAGATTTCTATTTGTTGACTGTGTAGTGATTAATTAGTTATTACTTTTTTGGGTTTCGATCATATTATTTCTTTCATATTATTTTTTTCCCTTTCAAGATTCTTTCTTTTCACAAATCTAAGGTGTTGCCATGGGTTCACCAATATCTGCAACAATAGCAAACCTCGTCATGGAACTTCTAGAAGAAAATGTAATTGAACAACTAAATTACAAATCTTTTTTCTTTAAAGGATACGTTGACGACTGTATATTATGCATACCGGAAGACAAAGTTCAATACACTCTCAATAAATTCAATAGTTATCATAATAAAATACAATTTACATTAGAAAAATAAAATAATAAAGCCATTAATTTCCTCGACATTACTATTCAATATGATCACAATGGTAAAATAAAAACAAACTGGTACACAAAACCGGTATGGTCAGGGAGATACCTAAATTACAATTCTGTAGCATCTATAAAATACAAAAAGAGTGTGGTCACAGCACTAACCGATAGAGCTATCAAATTTTTCTATCCACAATTTAGACCGCAAAATTTAAAAAAAGTTAAATACACTTTGGCGAAAAACAATTACCCAAAGAAATTTGTGAACCCATAATAAAAAGCCGAGTAGAGAAACTCTATAACAACAATCAACCAACAAAAAGCAATGTTCCACCAACCCAAAAATACTTATCATTGCCTTATATACCAGAAATTACTAATCCCATTAAAAAAGTGCTAAAACCATATGATATCCAAATAGCTGAAAAACCTTCGAATAATTTCAAAAACCTTTATACAAAACTTAAATCCGATATCCCTAAAGACGAACAAAGAAATGTCATTTACAAGATCAATTGCTTAGATTGCAACCAAACATATGTCGGTCAAACCAAGCAATATTTAAAAAATAGAATACAAAATCACAAACAGCATTAGACATCACAATAACGATAATAAAACCGCCTTAGCCAAACATGCAATAGATAACATGCACAATATCGATTTTAACAACGTGGAGATTTTAGACAAAGAAATTAATTACAAAAAAGAACAATTAAAGAAATGATCCATATTAAAAGAATACCCTGTACAATGAATTTCAGAATGGACACAAATGACCTGAGTAATGTATATACCAATCTAATAGGGCAATAAAATTCCAGATGGTCCAGAAACTTTCAAACCCTTTGGTAGTACTCTGTCAAAAGCAAAACAAACCAGATGTGAAAAAAATGCTTTCAAAAAATAATAGTTTTCTATATTTATATTTATATTAAAAAAAAGTTTTTAATTATAAAGTATTAAAGTAATAAAATAGTTAAATGTAAGTTATTCAAGTGAACCACCTGTTAACATTAGGTAAGAAATTAAAAATTTTCAGTTTATATAACATAAATTTACATATTCCTTTTCATATTTACAGTAATTCTCTGAAGGTGGTTTAATCAATAAAATAAACCGAAACGTCAGAAAAAAACATGTTAATTTTTTATAAAGTAATAATATGACCGAAACCCAAAAAAGTAAAAATTAGTTACATCTAGATTTATCAAAAATATACATATTCAAACAATCAATTGTAAAGTTTTTCTTAAACAAACTTTAATCTATTTAGATAAATATCAAATAAATCCCCATGAAACTCATTTCCATTTCTCATAATACAGTTGACTGGTGAATTTTCTCCATACTTTGTTCGATGTTGCCTCAACTGGAATATTTTACATTCTCTCAGTTGTCTAGGACGAACATATATTTGAAACAATTCAGTAAATTCTGGGCTATTAATGAGCCCATTCAGAATCTTGTAAGAAAACACAATATCATAATTTTCCCTACGTTTTGCTATACTATTCAAATTTAACTCCAATTCTAAGCTTTTATAATTGATATTTTCCTTTGGTATGTGCTTTTTAAAGGCTATATAATGTAAAAATTTCCTTTGGACTGAATCAAGCTTATTAATATAGATAGACCTGATAATAAGGACTCCACACACTGGTACAATTTTCCAAATGCGGTCTTACAAGAGAGGTATATAATATTTTGATAACATTGACATTATTAAAATCTCTAGGGTTTCTCATTATGAAACCCAGCATCTTAAGAGCCTTGTTATGGCAAGCATCAACTTGTGTAAAAGTAAGTTTATTATCAAAGAGAACCGCTAGTTCCCGAATAAGTTTAACACTTTCGATTTTATAATTGTTCAAACAATAGTTATTCCCTTTAAAACATTTCTCAACTGTTAAAACTAAGTATCACATAATTAAAATTTAACTCCGAATATGAATAAATTTTTATTGTTATCAATATCAAGTAACTTAATACACGGTTTCACCGCAGGATTAAAAACCAAATTGATATGAAATAATTCTAAATATTTGATTTTATTATTCAATTCAAAAAATTTCAATTTCTTATCAGAATTAATTTGCTCAAAACATGTAAAAGAAAATGGGTATTTATAAAGAATTCTAAGAAGTGCATCTTTTAAAATATGCTAATTTATGGATGTAAGGAGTAGAAGAAAACTCCAGAAGCAACCCTTGCCGTAGTTACTATATATGTTTATTTTGTTTATTTACTTGTCCTTTCATAACTGGAGAATATTTTCTCTTGATTAATATTCATAAAAAAAAAGCAACATCAGTGTATGAACTGTTCGTTAAAATAACTACCAATTAAATAACTAACAAAATTTTTATGCTAACTCATGAATAGAAGAAGTAGGTTCCAGATTTGTATAGAGTATTTAATATCCAACTTTTTTATATAGACTCTATTGACTACAAGAAGGGTTTTTTACTCTATAGAAATCTGACCCATACTGAATGTCATGGGTTACTGTATAGAATTAATAAAAAACATATATAAGAATGTAACTGTATATGTAAAAACAGATAGTCATAGAGAATATGTTCATAATTCGAAGTGTAGAACAAGAAAACACAATTTCTCCAGAACTATTTATCATTGTATCAGAGCATATGTTTCGAAAGTTGTACTAGTCAGATAAGAGAATAAACGTAAATGGAAAATACCTTAGCTATTTTAGATTTGCCAATGACATGAAATGATTGATGAATTCACTATGTACTCAAGAAAAACAAAAATATGATTTTACAAATACACAAAATGTATAAAAGTTTAAAATTACTAAAGGAACAAGCAGTATCAATTTCTGTAAGGTCGCGAAACAGTCAAGACTCAGATAATCATTTTCCATACATCTTAACTCCCTATTTGAGGTAACTGAAAAGAAAATGATGTTACATAGAGGTGCACACAATACTAGACCTGTAAACAATAGCAGAGTCTCAATTTTGTTTAGGTACAACAGATTTAACAGATCTTTATTGCATTAATATAAAGAAAATTTATCAATTTCAAATTACTTCTTTTGGTAGAATCTTTTACTAGCTACACAATTATGAAAAGGTTTGTTATTATGGGAATTTGTTACTTTTTATAGTATTTTCAGCAATCAGTACTTGTCTGACTGTTTTTTTTTAAATCTACTAAATGAAGAGTTTATATTTTAATACAATTATGAAAACTTCAATGTTGGGAGGTTAAATATTGTTTCCAAGTCTGTTGTATTTATTAAATGAAAGCTAATAAAATGGGATATCCAAATATATAAGATTTATTTTTATGATAACAATATGTTTCTATTAAACTTTCAAGAAAGTCTTGTTCCACCTCAGTAGTTAAAAATATTTGACAATAATAAACTAATAAATTTCACATGAAAAAAAATTATCAGCGCATTGCATAACATAATTATTTAATTAAGAAAAAAAGTATTTCTCCAATGCCTATCGCATTTTAGATAGCATACATTCCAGGAAATTACAAATTTTGTTATCATATGACGTTAAATATTTTTTAAGTAAATGTGGTAAGAACATATTGAATTATTTATGACATTTTGCAAGCGAAGAAGACAAACATCACCATTGCTTTAACTGCAAACAATGCATCCTGGCTTCAAATGGGTAAAATTAAGATATTAAAGGGGTCTTCAGGTATAGAAAGAGGAAAATTGATAAATTTTTTACACAGAAACTGCATTATTATTTTTGCGGTTTTCACCAAATATAGTCTACATATTAAAGTATTAAAATTAATTTTTTTAAAATTACTGTTTAAAAGTACATCGAAATTGAATGTTCAAATTCGAAGATTGTTCAAAAATTCCTGCTTCACGGTGTGTAACAATTTCATTTATCATTAAATATTTACAAAATAGTGATTTACAAATATGATGTTATTTTGAACATAAATTTCTCGAGTCCTATTGTTTATAACTCTTTTCAAATAAATCTTTTAGTATGTAAGGTATAAGTTGAAGAAAACAAGACAATCTTGAATTTAATTTTAAAATTAAGAGGATCCATATCAAGCATTTTTTGTGTTATCTTCCACACCGTTTTGAAAAATATTATTTTGAGTAAAACCCTGACACTATTTCCAGTTTTAGCACGAGGAAAAAGTTTGTTTAAATCTTTTTATTAATCATTTTATTCATATTCATACTTATGGTTTCTGGAGCACATTCTATATATAGAATACTACCAGTTTAAGCATAAAAAAAACATTTTTTGAAGGCGTTATATAACAATAATGTTTCTGTTTGTGTAAAAACATGTAATACTGCAAAAAAAATGTCCAAGTGAGCTGCCAAGTTATTTTTTCTATAATTTTTTTTAAAGATAAAGTTATGCAATATTCTGTCAGGAACCAGCATAAAAAATGGTTAAGACAAAGTTACTTTGGGGGCCTCGAATTGCAGACCAACTATTTGATTTTTATGATTGTGTACTCGATTTGCGGACCAAACCAAGAAGACCCCTTTTTTAAAAATTATGAATTGTGGACTAAGCTTCATTTTATACAAGTAAGGTAAAGGTAATATATTTTTTATTTTAAATAAGAAAATTATAAGTTTTTACAGAAATTAATTTTAAATCGGTTTGTTAAACAACTAAACTAAAATATTACATAGAATATTTTTCCAATAATTGTATTACATTATATTTAAATATTCCTTCAAGTAGATTAGGAATTAAAATAATTATTAGTATCAGATAGGTAGGTTATCGGGTAGGTATATTTCAGATGGCCCTTTCGTCTTTGGTCCACAATTCATGGGTTATTATAAATACATTGCAAAATCTGAAAATTGATTATTGTTTTTGGTCCGCAATTTTTGTATGCCCAGTTACTTGTTTTGAGAGAAACATAATAAAATGGTAGAAATATGTTTGTTCGTTTTTTTTTTAAATGATACATGTTGGTCATATTGCTTAAAAATTTCGCAACATTGTGGTGTAACCTTTAACAAATAATCTTAACTTATCTTTTGTAAAATTTTTAAAATGATTAATTTAAGGACTGATTAATTAAAAAGATAACAATATAATTGTAAAAAGGGAATATTTATTTTTAATGTGGCAAGTGTAATGAACGATAAATTTTTATCTAAATTAAACAATTTTTCATGTCAGTATTTTTACGTATTAAAATATTTAGAAAATATTTAAAAATAAATTAAAATCCCCTCATCAACAATGTGGCACTACACTTAATAGTCAGTCCACAGGACGACGAAATTGACAATTTCAGAGCGTCGGAATGGAAAAATGGCGCATAAAATTTGTCGGGCAATATGATTACTCGATTGTTTGAACAAATTTGAAAAAAAGCGCTTCAATTGGTCATACATAATGATAGTTTATCTAAAAAATTGTTTGTTGCTTGTTACGGCTTAAAATCTTCTTCTAAAGGGCTAAACTAATTATATTCCAAGTTTTTTTTTAAATAATAAATAAATGTATTACAGAGCAGCAAAGTCCCGTTACTCTGTAATTATGCGTACAATGCACAATGTAAATATAAACACATGAAAAATTAAAATAATCCAACAATTATTAAATTATGAATTAAAATTGAACACTTTTTAAATGAGATACAGTATTTGACTTAAAACAATCACTCACTTAAGAGGAAAATATCTAAATTCACAACGAACTTGTTATATAACCATAAAATTAGATAAAGAGGGGAATTCAAGAAGGAATTTGTTCTTATTTTTGGAGAGTAGAATAACTCATTATTACAAACTCTCGAAGTAAATCTAGAAATCCGATATTTGATCAGACTAAAGAAATGCCATACTGTGTACAATTCTTCTCTTTTCTAAAGTTAACATAGTGTAGTAAAAGTTCACCACAGTGGTTCATATGCACACCATGTGCCCTATAATAATTGCATTTAAAAAATTTTCTCTGAACTCACTTCAATTAAATATTGGTATTTGTTATAAAATAGGAACCAAATTACACATGCATCTTCAAATTTACTTTATACTAAACTATTATAAAGTAAATTCATTGCGTTTTACTTCTTAAAAATGACATAACAGTACACTTTTCTATGTATACAGGCAGTTTGTTTTTTAGCCACCAAGTGTTTAATTTCATAAGATCCAGTTCAAGGCAGAAGCAACTAAAAATGTTAAAAAGTAAGGATCCTAAAACATACCCTTTAGTAACACCCGACATTACTATAAAATTACTAAATCTATGACCACGGTATTCAACATACAACATTCAAATACATTTCTGAATGCATAAATTGACCCTGTTATACTTATTGTACTGTCTGTATTATGTATGTAATATTAGGATTTAAGTAACACTGTTCTTTTTCCAGCTTATTAATAGGGACTCTGATCCTGTAAGGCAGTGTAAATAAATAAAATAAAATAATAAAAATAATTTATAAACAGCTTATCTATATAAATGCTCCAGATTTGTGCATATTTTAGAAGGGGCCTATTTAAAGGCTTTTCCTGAAAGATTTTACAGGGTTAGATCGGATCAGTCGGGTAATGCCAGTTGGTTTAACGATGAGTTAAAGAGAATGAGAGAACATCTCCAATTTTTAGGGGAGCTCACTAGGCAGTACCCTGGTACTGGGAACACTCAGATTTATAAGGAATTTAAAAAACTTTATAAATTATCAATTAAGAACGCCAAGAAGGCAGCTAATGATAGAATCATTGCCTCTGCCGCTAACCCTATTAGGGTTATGTGGAATATCATCAATAAACCTAGGAATTTAAACAAAAAGAGTGAAGCGGCACCAAACATAACCCCGAATGAGTTCAATGACTATTTTATTAATATTGCACATGAGTTAATTAGCCACATCTCTAAACATCGGGCTGATCCTTTGGGAGGTTTTATGGAGGTTGTTTCCAATGATCATTTTGAGTATATAGAAATTTCTTTCAATGAAATGAGAGAAATAATCGATCATTTGAAAAACAAGTCTAGCAGGAATATTTTTGGGCTTAGTATAAATCTAATAAAATTAATAAAAAATTTAATCATAAGTCCTCTGACTGGGCTGGTAAATGGGTGCTTCAGGGAGAATATTTTTCTTGATATACTCAAACAGGCCATGGTTATTCCGGTGTTTAAACAGGGAGATAAAAATGTTGTGTCAAACTATAGGCCAATTAGTTTATTGCTGGCCATATCCAAGATAATTGAAAAATGCATGGCGTTAAGGATGGTCAGCTTTGTTGAGAACAATGGCTGCTTTAGCCAATGTCAGTTTGGCTTCCGTCGGGGGAGGAGTACGGTGCTGGACATTCTGGAGCTGATTGGGAGGATCACACGGTCGTTTGAATCAAGGGAATGTAATGCCATCTTATTCTGCGATTTAAGTAAGGCGTTTGACTGTGTTACTCATGATCTCCTCATACAAAAGCTGCACTTCTATAACTTTAATGAGAGCAGCTGCAAGCTTGGAACATCTTACTTGGAAAATAGGGTTCAGATTGTGAGAGTTGGAGGGGAGTCCTTGGTCAAGGGAGGGATTTCGATAGGGGTGCCCCAGGGTTCGGTATTGGGGCCAATTCTCTTTTTAATCTACATAAATGACCTACTTATGGGCAGAAATGCTGCAGATTTTACACTCTTTGCCAATGACACCACTCTCTCGGTTTCAGATGTATCTCTGGAAGGGACTTTGGGCAGGTTGGAAGCGCCACGGTCTGGTGCTAGGGAGTGGTGTGACGCAAATGGACTACTTTTGAATGAAAATAAAACCAAGCAAGCGGTATTTTCTCTACGTGACGTGGGAGATGTAAATGGGGATTTGCTGAGTGCTAGATTCTTGGGAGTCCAGATTGATCTTGGCCTTACTTGGGAAGCTCATATAGAGCAGGTTTCAGGGAGGTTCCGTAGCAGCCTGTTTGCTTTGAGACGTCTGGCGCTGTGTGTTGGCATGTCGGTTCTGAGGGCTTCGTACTTTGCCCTGTTCCATTCGGTAATGTCATATGCACTGCTTGTCTGGGGCCATGCATCGCGGGCGTCTCGCGTGTTTGGGCTTCAGCGAAGGACTGTGAGAGTGGTGGGGATATGAACTTTAGGGAGGACTGTAGAGCAGCATTCTCCGAACTAAAAATATTAACATTGCTTTCGCAATACATTTTGGATATCTTACTATATGTTAAAAAATACAAAGAAAGTTTCAAAGCGCACAGTGGGGTCCACAGCTGGGATACGAGGCACAGGGATAATTTGGTGCCAGCATATTTTCGTTTGGAAAGGTGTCGGAATGGGCCTGGTTGCCTGGCGATAAAATTCTTTAATGTTTTGCCTCTGTCATTGAGAGAGCTTCCAGATAATCTTTTTAAATATAGAATAAAAGAAACCTTAATCCAGAATGCATTTTATAGTTTTGACGAATATATTCATTACAAATTTTTTTCATAATTTTTAAACTAGACTTAGCCTAAGTTTCATGTGTAATGTATATAATTAAGATTTTAAATGTAAATGTATTTGTAGTGTTTTTTATTTTATATACTGACGAATGTAAGTGTTGTAAAACATGATACTGATGAATAAATTGAAATTTCCACGACGTCTCCGAACACTCTGCAAATTTAAAGTCTCCTCAATTTGTTGATCGTTTTAAGTTTTATGTGGATGTGTACAATTTATAGGCCATAAATCTAAGAAATTTTCTCTATACAGGATTAAGTTTGTCAATGTAAGTTCAATAGTATGAATTCCAAACAACCAAATAATTCCCCGAGTGGGGTCTAACTAGAGAAACGTCCAATAATTTAATTACAAAGATATTACCAAAATCTTTGGTATTTCTTTTTACCAAACCCAATCTGTATTGCTTTATTTTTAGAGTTATTTCTTCTTCTTAAGGTGCCTATCTTCTTATGATGTTGGCGATCACGTTAGCCCATCTTATCCTATTCACTGCAGTTCGGAATAGGTCAGTTGATGTTAGGCCAGTCCATTTTCTAAGATTGGCCAGCCAGGATATACGTCTACGTCCAGGGCCTCTCTTGCCCTCGATCTTGCCCTGTAGAATTAATCTTAGTAATCGATACTTATCATTACGCATAATGTGGCCGAAGTAAGCCAGTTTCCTGTTCTTTATAGTGGTGATAATTTCCCTGTCTTTTCCGAGCCTCTCGAGAATCGTGATGTTAGTTGTGTGGTGTGTGTATGACACTCGTAAGATGCGGCGATAGCACCACATTTCAAATGCCTCCAAGCGTTTGATGGCAGCTTCTGTAAGACTCCAGCTTTCTACCCCATAGAGGAGAACGGTAAAGACGTAGCATCTGAGAATTCTTATGCGTATATTGATATTTAGAGAGAGGTTGCAAAGGACTCTTCTGTGGCGACCAAAAGCGCTTCTGGCTTTTTCAATACGGGTCCTTATTTCGTAACTATGATCCCATGTATCACCGATATTGCATCCCAGGTAGGATATTTTCTCTACTCTTTCTAGTGTTGTATCGTTTACAGTAAATTGGGCGTTAGTGTCGATGTTCCTACTAATGATCATTATTTTGGTCTTTTTACAGTTTAGTTTTAATCCATATTCGCTGCATGCTTCCACAACATTATCTATTATTCTTTGGAGACCATTTGCGCTATCTGCCAACAGAACGGTGTCATCCGCGAATCTAATATTATTGATAGGTTTACCATTTACTGTAATGCCGTCTTCCGATTCATCCAAGGCTTCTCTAAAGAGATTTTCAGAATATATGTTAAACAATGTCGGTGACAGTATGCATCCCTGTCGAACTCCTTTTCCGACTTCAAAGACATCGGATAGTTCGTTTTCGAGACGTACTGTTGCTTTTTGTTGTAAATATAGGTTTGAGATAAGTTTAATATCCTTACTGTCAATTCCCGATGTTCTTAGAATATCAATTAATTTTCCATGTGGTACCTTGTCAAATGCCTTTTCAAAATCAATAAAACATGCAAATACATCGCAGTTAACATCCCTTGCTCTTTGTATTAGCACTTGCAGGCTGAAAAGTGCTTCCCTTGTTCCAAGGCCTGATCTGAATCCAAATTGCACTTCGCTGATGTGTTCTTCTAATTTGGTGTAAATGCGAGAGTGAATGATATTAAGGAGTACTTTAAGCGCGTGGCTCATTAAACTAATTAATCTGTGGTCCTCGCATTTCCTCGCATTGATTTTTTTAGGAATTGGGATGAATATTGATAGCAGCCAGTCTTTTGGTAATTGTCCAGTTTCATATATGTTGTTAAATAGTTTGGTAAGAGCTGCGATTTGGGACTCCTCCAATAACTTTAAAATTTCGCCATGAACATCATCAGGTCCTGGTGATTTTCCATCTTTAAGTCGTTTGATGGCCATCTTGACTTCTTCATTTGTTATTTCTGGGCCGTAGGGGTGGTTTGTTTCGTATGGTGTTCTGACTGCATCTTCGAAAAGTTCTTGCATGTACTCCTTCCATCTTTTCAGCCTGTCTTCAATCCTGATCAAGATCTGACCCTCGTTGTCTACGATTATGCCGGTATTGCGTTGATTATCAATGTTCTGCATCTGTTTGATCTTTTTGTGCATATGGAAGTCATCATGTTTTTGTTGAAGAGTTTCAATTTCTATGCATTTCTCAGTCAACAATGCCTCTTTTGCTTCCTTTATTTTCCGCAGTATATTCTTGTGGAGCTTGTTGTATTCGTGTATATTTTTATTTTTGAATCTTCGCCGTTCCTCCATCATCTGTAATATTTCGTCTGTCATCCATTCTTGTTTCTTTTCTTTCCTTGATTTCAGATTTTCGTTTGTTAGTGTAGTGATAACTGTCTTCATTTCGTTCCACTGTTCTTCTATATCGTCGGTGTAGCTTTCAGCTATTTTGGCAAAGTTTTTATTTAGCTCTTCTTTCACCTTTTCTTGGATGTTATTTTCTTTCAGTAGTCTTATGTTTTTTCTGGGAGTCCTTTTCTTACGAATAACTTTGAGTCGTATCTTGATATTTGCCACTAATAGATTGTGGTCCGAGAAGACATCTGTGCTTGGGTATGTTTTTGCTGAGGTGATAGAGTTTCGAAACCTTTTGTTTATGTTGATAAAATCAATTTGGTTCCTAATAATTCTCTCTGGAGTATCTCCTGGAGCTTTCCATGTGTAAAGCCTTCTGGGATGCAGTTTGAAAAATGTATTCATGACAACCATGTCAGTCTCCTGGCAGAACTGGATCAGCCTTTCGCCTCTCTCATTTCTTGTGCCAAGACCGTATCTTCCCACAACCTTCTCAACTGTACCTTCTCCTATTTTGGCGTTAAAATCGCCCATGATAATATTTAATTCATGTTTCTTCGTGAGTTTTAGAGCGTCTTCTAGGGTCTGATAAAATGTTTCTATTTCTACTTCAGTAGATTCGGCTGTGGGTGCGTAAACTTGAATGATGTTCATGTTAGAGGATCTGGAGTTAATCTTCAGCAGTGCAACTCTATCTGACATGGGTATAAATCCTATCACTGCTTTAGCAATTTCATTTTTTATTATTATAGCTACGCCATTTCTGTTTCGTGTTGTTTCATCTCCTGAGTAGTAGACATGGTGCTCGCCTATGACTGTTTTTCCGGAATTTGGCCATCGGACTTCACTGCATCCCAAAATATCTATGTCTAGGTGTTTCATTTCTTGAATAATATTTGCTACCTTGCCTGGTTGGTACATGCTTCGAACGTTCCAAGTACCGATCTTTTTCACATTTAGGACATTATTGGCTGACCGGGAGATTCTTAGCACCCTCTCCCCATTTAAGGGGTGCCCGGGACTGAGGGCCGTGTCTTTCTTGTTTTCAGCCATTGTGGTGTCCTGGGGAAATATTTTGATACCAGGTAGTTTCCCGTTGCTTTCCTGGCCTTGAGAATCAGCCGCTTCTAACATGAAGTACCGACGCTGTTTGCAGCCGCCCATTCTGGATCAGACGCTGCGTGGGAACCTTCTTAGCTTCGCCTTCATCTCTTCGAGACCTTACCGGCATGGGTGTCCCTGCCAGTAGCTACGCTACCGCCGGCATCGCTCCCTGGATATTGAAGGTTACTGAGCCCTCTCACCAACGACTAGGTGATGATTCCCCAGAGAGTGTAGAGTTATTTACATGGTTTCAATATGTTAACTTAGAACCAGGCGCGGATCCAAGGGGGGGGGGGGCGATCGCCCCCCCCCCCCCCAAGAGCTTTGAGTTTAGGAAAATGGACACGATTTTTCCTCTTATACTATAGTTTATTCAAGAACTAGAGAGAGTAATAAATCATTTTTTTACCATTTTTCTCTTCGCAAACTACCTGTGTTCTTTAGTCCGGTGTTTTTAGCAAAATTTGTTAGACACATATATTTTTCATAGGAATGGGTTAGAAATTTTATAATCAAAAATACCGGTCTATAATAATAGACTAAAAGGTAGAATTATTCTCTCAAAAAATTCTAAGTTATAATTTAAATACTTACAAAATATCCATTGTCAAAAATACAAAAAGTTAAACATATATAAAAAAATAAATTCGTCCATATAATAATAAAATATTTTTGGGGCTATCGGTCATTTTATTATTAATTAAAAACATTTTTAGGGTATTTGACGTTTCAGTTTATTTATTTCTTAAACCATCTGCAGAATTACAATTAAACACTAAAAAGGAATTCAAATGTAATTACTTTTTCTTATGTTGTAATTAAAATTAGACCTACTTATTTTTATTTCTATTGTACTGATATCTTAATTTAATTTACTTTTATATATGGAAATACGATAGCCCCAAAAAATAAGATAAACATGTTAATTCTTCACGCTTAAGAAAAAGACACAAACACAATAATAAAATAATAAAAAACTTACGGCTAATTAGAATTAAATATATATAAAATTAAAGAGTGGGACACAGTAAAATAAAAATATGTAAAAAAATGAAAAAACATATAAACAACATTAAACAAAAAAATACAACAAAAACAAAAATTTAAATAATAAATTGTGTTTACACTAGTAAACATTACGTATCTAATTCCTAATCAAAGTCAGTGAAACTATCTTCGCTAAAATTAATTATAATTGGTTCCTCTATCTCACCGATCATGAGATCGAGTTCTCACATTTTGTTTTATTCTTTTATTATATGGATTTTTCCCAATTTTCCGCAGTAACTCTATTCAAAAAAATCTTTCAAAAATTTAGTTAAATTACTAATTTTATTAATTGTGTTATTCTAGCAACTCTACCTTTTACTTGAGAGAGATATTTACGTCTCCAACGGACAGTTTCCGGACGATTTATAAGAACAGATTTTCTGTCTGGTTTTTCCCAGCAAAAATTAAGTTCTCTGAGCAATTTCCAGAGATCAGTTCTTTTAATTTCAGGTAAATCGCGATCTTCAATGATTTTAGTTAGAATTGTGTAGATGGTTGGGATCTGCTTCTCATAATAAAATATATATACAACCCCTTTAATCGCAGTTTTCATCTCTTCTTCCAACGAGGTTTTTCGTTTGCCTGTGATCGAGTGTGGCTTGGGAGTTATACTAACAATTCCAGTCGTTTTTTCTCCTTCAGTATTCGGTACGTAGTAGATTTTCCAACTCCTGTCATGTTGGAACATATCTCAACAAAGCTTTTAACATTATTATCTAGATATTAATATCTTAAGGCATCATAAACATTCATCGTAATAAGTTTTTCGTTGAGGAAAAAATGCCCTGGTTTAACGATTTTGGAATAAATATAGAGGTGAAAGCCATATCTTTTGGGTATCTCACTAATCTCAAATAATATATAAAAACAAGCGCAAACAAGATAAATCACTAAGAAAAAACTGTAAGTGTACTTTTCTCACTGACAGAAATTAAATTAAACTATCAGAAATTCTATGTTGCAGTAAATTTATAAAATATATTTAAATATAATGAAATATAATTAGATTTACGGCAGTTCTCAGTTACCTGCGGCACTGGAGCAGGTTTCGGTAACAGTTTTATTACTCTCTCTAGTTCTTGAATAGAGTATAGGAGTCTGTATGCTTGCGATCGCCCCCCCCTCCTCCCAAAAGCTTTGAGTTCAGGAACCCATTCTGCCTTTTATATTAGGAATGAGTATGCTGCTTGCACCCCCCCCCCCCCCCCGTTGACAACTTGTTTTTCGTGCCATACTGTACTTTTATGATATCACCGCTGGATCCGCCCCTGCTTAGAACATATTATTTTTTTGTAATATTGACCTGGTAAATTTGATATTTTTACATTTTTCAATATTAAGAAACATTTTATTTGCAACACATCAATCATAAAAATTGTTTAAATCTTGTTAAAGATCACAAGTACAGGATTCACTGATAATAAATTTATATATTTTTAAATCGTCAGCATAAAGAATAAATTCATAATTGAATTAAAATACATATTATTAATTTTAACATGATGAATTTGATAAAAATAATTTAAGCCAATGTAACATATTACAAGATATACCATAGTATTTTTTTTTATTAACAAAGAATGATTAATTTTATCGAAAACTTTTGAAAAGTCAATGTACACTGACTGAACATCGAATCCACTTTCCATGCTTTGGTATATTAATACTACCAAAACAATTCTTTAAAAACAAATTATTTATGAATTTGTATTTTTAATACTACCAATTTTTTTCTCCGTTTTTTTAGCATCTTACACTAAAGAGGACTCTGAAAAATTCAAATCCATTGTTGCCTTTGAAAGTCGTGGCCTTGAACCTGTTGACTATAGACCTGGTGAAGGATGGATCGTCAAAGTGGAAGGAAGCGGGAGGGTGTTTCAGGACGTAGACCTTAGTGAAAAAGAGTGGGTGGAATATGATGAAAATATTCGAGACTCCGTTGGTATCTACGACTTTGAATACAAATTATGTTAGTGTTAGAATATAAGTCGAATGTGATGATTTTTTTCCTATTTTAACTAGTTATTAATTTTTTTGAAATTTTCTTTTATTTACTGTAAGTTACATAACGTTTGTGGTATTTTATTATTGGATAATGGTTAATAGGCTTTGTAGATTTTCCATTTGGGCGCAGTTCTTTAAAATGCACTTGATAATTGTCTAGAATGCGAGAAATATAGAGTGTCACACAAACAACATCCTTTTTGTTTGCGTTGTGTTAAGTATAGATTTAAATAATACTAGACTGGGTCTTCCCAGGGCCGGCCGTTCCCACAGTGAGAAAGGAAGAAGAGTCAAAGCCGTAGTCTAATTTCTTTCTAATATGCAGACCCTCCAAGAGCGAATATTACTTCATGTCTGGTTCTGTGCTCCACCGATTAGAAAGACGGGAGGTTTTCACCCTCCTTCCTCTCTCTCACTGTAGACACGCCCGATATTGGGAGCGCTCAAGCTTATATTTTTTAAATCTATTGTATTAAGATGCAGTAAAAACACAAAGGTGTATAATTTTATTCTTTGAAGTTATCTAAAATTATATTTTTTGAAAATATTAGATTAAAAAACCAAGCAATAAAATTTTTTCAAAAGAACTGCTTACACGAGACACTCTATATAGAATCTAAGGAGTTTGTTAAAAGACTAATCTTAAATCTTAGGGTAAAATGACGTTTGTGTTGATTTCGATTGCTCCTATCAAATCTGTTTTTTTTATGTTACTAAACCTTGTTCTGGAGTTAATATTTGATACTACGTGATAAACTAGGCATCGAATTCTTGTTTTGTATTCCGACTAAACCAATACTGAATATATTTTAGTAACTTTTTAAAAAATTACTAGATTTTTTATTTTCACTAAAAACTTTTAATTCTTGTCACTTTGGCGAGGGCGATTTAAAAATATTTTTTAAGTCGAGACAAAAAACATTTTTTCTCGTGTCAGTGAGCGGATCCAGAAAAATTTTTGGGGGGAGCTGAAATGTCTTATATATATATATATATATATATATATATATATATATATATATATATACATATATATATATATATATATATATATACATATATATATATATATATATATATATATATATATATATATATATATATATATATATATATATATACATGAAGGATACCTAGGGTATAAGATTCCGGGTATTTTTTTAACACATAGATATCTGGGACGGGGGGGAGCAGTTGCCCCTATGTTCCTTCTATGGATCTGCCTTTGGATATGCTTACATAAAAAAAGGACAAAATTAAAAACTCGAAACATCCAAAATATTTATTTTGAAAATGGTTTTTTACTTATTTTTTTTACTGAAATAGTTAAATTGGGTTCTTTAATACATTATTGTTTAGTTATAATGTGGACAGAATCAAAAATATCAAATTTAAAGCTCAGAAATACACCGATATATGAAATTTGATTAGCTTTCAATAATAAACATAAAACTATCTTAAAGCCAAGAAATTATTTCATTTAAGCCATCTGGGCATGATTTATTAACAATTTAAACCAACTTCCTTTCCCATACCCATCTCGTCTGGTCTAAAAATAACTTGAATATGCCAACATTGCAAAATTGGTCTTGGAATGCAGTTAAATGCCCCCTGCTGACATCATTCCGTTACGTCACGAGAGATTCCCGCTCGACCAAAATGAAACGTCAGGTGATTGCGCAGCTATCTTCAGTTGTGTTTTGACTGTCAGCTGTGTGAACAGGTGATCCTCGACGAAAATATTGTGCCAGTTTTTTGGACTTTTTCATGAAAAAATAAATGAAACAAAGTATCGTAATAGTGTAAACTTGTAAATCAAAGTTGAATCGATAGTTTTTGTACGGTAAATCTAAAAAATGTGTGCATCCTCAATAAGTTTTTAAGCTTGAATATTTGTTGTGATTGTACGCAACAAGCTTGCATAAGGTAGGCAACCCAAATTTCAGTAAATTTTCGCGCTCAAAGTTTTCCCTTTAATTATTAAAAATATTGATATTGTATTGTTTTTCGACCCTTTTTAGTGCTAAGTTTCCGTTATAAATAGTACTTTGACTACGATTTTTGTTAAAAGTCCTTTAAATTTCATTTTAAAGTATCCTGTGTGAAGTTGGCAGCGCACAGGCGTAAAAGCTTTGCCCGCCTAAAATTTGACCATTTTCCTAACTTGGCGGATAAAAACAGGGTGCTAGGGTATTTTTACTTGGTTATGTAGAAGCTCCACGTAGCATAAGTGAAGCTTGGGTCCTACAGTTAATAATAGAAACTTTGAAAATTACTTTTAACAGTTTTTTGCAGTGTTTTTGGAAGTGCTTATTTAAGTATTATCGCTATATAATTCCTCCTAACCAAAAACCGTGTGCTCACATTGACGATTTTTTAGGGAGAAACTGTTGGTGGTAAGTTCCCTTAAATTAACAATTTCATACTTTTTGGACTTTCTATTTTCTATATAAAGTATTTTTGAAACGTTTGGGGCTATACTTTTCGAGATATACGTGGTAGAATTTTAGGGGTTATGTGCAGAATGAGGTGTGGTATGCCTACACATTTGCCCCTAAATGAGCCCCAATCGATCAGCTTTTCGAATTCTAATTTTAGATTTCATATCTAGAGTATATAGTTACTAAAGTAAACGTCTGAGCGGCTTTTTAGGCCCATTTTTTTCCAAGATATTATGCTGCAAAAATGTGCTTCGAAAAGTCCTAATCATACATTCAATCTTTATACGAATTGGAGCCCTATAATATTATATTTAAGATCAATTTTTCGATTTTTTACTTAATTTATATGGCAATAAAAATTAAACAAGGAATTTAAAATTTAAATGTCCATATTTAAAGGGATCCAGCACTCATACATTGACCTCTGAGTAGTGTTATGTCATTTTTGTGTGCAATATAGAATAATATGAATTACTCTGTTTAAATAAATAGGAATCTTATAAGTTTATTATTTATGAAGATATAATTTAAGCATTTTCTGTAGCCTTTTAAATTTTAAAGATCAAAATGAGGTCATGTGATTTGCTTAGGTAAGCAAAATTATTTTAGAAAATATAATTTTGTTTTGGCTGGGATTGATGTCACATAATCTGTCCTACTTTTATGGATATTTTTTTATATTCATTGAGGTTAAATATTATTTATAGGGTGGCAGAGAAAGGAAATGGTGTAATAATTGAGGGTAAAATTATAAATGTACATTCCATCCCTCGATTTACCCCCTTTTTATACTTACCCTGTACCTTATATTTGCAAATGAATATCCTCACATGTTTTCTGAATCTGTTGCACCCCAATTTATAATTTTAGGCTTCTAGTTCTTACGCCCTAAATTTTATTGTACCTACTTTCCAGTAGGTGTAAAAAAAAGTAAGAATCAAAGTGTTATAATTATTTCTAATTAAATCTGGGTGCTTAAAATTCACTAGATGTTAATTTTTATAACTTAAGGTTCACATTATCTACCAAAAAAATTGATGTCCTTGTAGTAAAGGGCCAACATCACAGACATACTCCTTTACTCAACTTGTACAACTAAAATAATAATTATTTTGATTATAAGATATGTGAATTAGCTTTAAAGATTAATATAGTTGTGAATTTGTTATAGTTAATAGTGTATTCAAAGAGACACCCCCGAGGCATTATCTTCTTTTAAATTACTTTAATAGCATCCCTCGGAATGCCTTTGAAATATGAAAATTTTTGTACCTTTTTTGGAAATAATTTGCAAAGGTTTTATGGAGAATACCTTAAAGTGGTTTTTTAACCCTCGAGGCCACTTTACTTACTTTGCATCACTTAGAGTGAAAATTTTTCTAACAAAATATTTTATCTTGAAGTATCAACAGCTTCCTAAATATTTAGTTAATAAATCTAAGTAATAACTAGATCAATAACAAGTATTATAAATCTGTTTTTTATTTGTAACTTTTTTTCAATCTTCTTGCTACACATCGTAGGATATACTGACGTTTTAGGGTATAATAAAAGAGTAACAAAAAATATTTCTAATCATAAAAACACAGACTCTAATAGTCTTAAAAGATGTCAGTTGATATATGTATTTTTAGAGACAGGGTAGGTATTACTTATTTTCACAACAGGGGTCAGTTCCGAGGAAAAATTTAAGGGCATTACAGTGTCTTTCTTACAATAACTATAAAATTAAGATAGTTAAATTAGATGCGAAAAACTGCATTGGCAGCCTGGCCACTGAAACTACATGTAAAATTGATTTTTGATTTATCCCCAAAAAATGTGCTAGTTCATTTTATTTCTAGGTATGTTTTTGATCTATCTGTAATTATTATTATTTTTGAAACATTTTAAGTAATTTTGTTAAGAACTTATTAAAATGATCACCATTTTAGTATGAAATTTAATCTTTAACTTTGCCACCCCCTCAATAATTAATCGTAGGTACAATATAGAATTGTTTAATGAAAAATTACCTGGTAAATTATGGAATAAGAAAGTATTTGGAGGAATGCGTTCTGTGTACTCAAATCTTACTAAAAAAATTACTTTGAATAATAATGATACTTAGGGATGTCTTGAACTACCCCTCGATATACCTTTGGGCAATCGGTATAGTATAGTAGATTAAAATCTGCCTGTTTCAAGAGTCATTAAAAAAATGAAAATTTTTGTAAATGATAATTTCAGTACAGGTTTTTGTTTTTATTTTTGGGTTGGAAACTTGCTTCAAAATTATTTAATTTGTCAGAATATTTTTTATATCATATTTCTGTGTTGAATCAGACTTTAAAATTTACTATAATTAAAATTGAGTGGCTTGTACATGTTAATTTAGAGGGGTGCTTTGTGTAAGTGTAAATTTGTATTTCGGATTACACTAATTTGGCAATTATATTCCAATTTTATATTCATATGTGTAGTTTGAAAGTATTTGGAAGATTGTTTATCCCTTCTTCCATAAATATCAGTTTCAAGGGTTCAGATAATCTATATTTAGAGTATTTTAATAACAAACACTTTGGTGTTTAGTTTAAGTTGGAATAGTTAACTAGTATGCCTACTACAGAGTTTTATAGAGAAAGTTCCCCCACTAATTCTTAAGTTGTTTCTACATGCACATTAAAATGATGCACTCTTAGCGTAAAATAAAAAATAAGAAAAAATCTTCAATATTTAACAAACTTAGCAATACAGTTTTAGTAATATTAAGTTTTTATTTTGGTGTACTGGTTTTCCCGAATCTGACAAGCGTTTAAAAAATGTATAGTACTTTTTTAAACATAATCAATTTTGTAGTTCTCACTTTTGTTACAATTCTGGGACTGATTCTTTTACCCATTTCAATGTTACAGAGAGCTGATTATCGAGCAGTACTATGACTATATTGGAGTATCGACGTATAAATCATAGTATATATTGTGGCTTCAGGGAGAGGATTGATTCCCTAATCCCTATAGGTTTTTAGCACTGGAAAGTAGTTCCTGATGATGTCTTGATGTGCTGGTTTTTGATCCATAATAATGTTGTAGTATTTGCGTGAGTTACTAGGTTGAATGATGTGAGTGATTAAAAATTATGGCTGTTGGAGAGGCATTAGAACTTTTGTGATGTGTGTGAGTAGTTTAGATTTTTGAGGATTCGGTATAATGCGTCAGTTCTTCATCCTGTTGGTAGAAGCATTACAGCATGTTTGGTAATTGGATATAGTTTTTTTAAGGCTTGTATTATGAGATTTAATAGTCATATCATTGGCAAATTGTAAATAAAGGCATAATCAAAAATAATAATTCTAATTTCGCTGAAGTTTTTGTTAATTTTTGCATTCCTGATAGGTGCGTTAATACAGTGCAAATTTTTTACTAATTATCTACATATATTACATGAATTTATAGGCAAACTAAGTAACAGTGTGACCTAAAATGAACTATTTATTATCTTGCAACTACACAGTACGTTCAAAAATGTGTTTAGTTTACTGTTCATGGCTAGTGTTTGTTATTTATTTTATTTTTTTGATTATGCAAAAGTATTGTTATTCAATATTTTTTTAAAATTATCAGCAAAGGAAGGTTATTTTGTATATAAAGGATGTTTTAACAATAACGTGACTTTTAGATCAATTAACATACATATTGTTTTAAGGAATTACTTTGAGATTTTTATTGATATACCGGGTGTCCATTTAGTACAGCGGTTATAACGATACGACAAATTTGATAGGTGCAATGTTAATGGGAATAAAGGGGATACATTCTAAAAATAATTTGGCTGCTACAAGGTCTCTCAAATTGTAATGACCAAAATATTTTATGGAAGTTCAAGTCTCATTGAACCCGCCCTTCAACTCTATTTTTTGTCTTAATAAAATGCAACCTTGCCGAATTATTATTTTTTTAAATATTTTTTTTTGCTGAATTAAGCATTTCACTAATAACCATGTTACCGATCGTTTAGTTTTTTGTAACAATTTGTGAGAAGTATTAGTTACTCATTTTATCCCACGGTAGTCCAATGTTTAGATTTTTTTATACTGGATGTCCAAAAATGTTAATATTTTCAGTCCCGTTTTACGCCATATTTTCAAATTAAACGCCCTGTATTGAATGATTACTAAACATCAAAATTGACATACATTGAAGTAATTATTAGGTATTAATGTTACTTTTTTTTCTTATTAATATTAGTCCCATAAGATCAGCCCGTTTTCGTACTCCCTTCAGGAGAACATTCACCCATCCCCGTTATACTGGTTGGAACCCTTTCTCTGTTATCAGGCACTAGATGATGTATGATCCTCTGTACTTACCATAAACTTCTGGAAAATTCAAGCTCAAGATCTTAAATAACCCTGCCTTTTCAATAGCTTTATACAAGTGGTCGTTAAGATCCAGTCCCTTGATATTAAGCAGAAGATGGAGATCGTCCAGACTTTCTTTATTCCCCACTATCCACATTTTCTTACTTTACCTCATTTGGGTGTCGTCCATAAAGAGGTTTCTATAACCAGACTTGAAGTCTCTCTTGGTCTAGTTGACGATGAGAAGTCAGTTCACTATCCCTCAACCGCAACGGTGTTGAATCATCTGCCTCGCAAAAGTTTTTGTCAGTCTGTGAAGATATGAACGTAGCATCGTCTGCACTATGAGGTGATGTTTATATGCCTTTATCAGGGGTCTTCTGACGTTCCTCTGTAAACTTTCTATGTCTGTCCGACTCCATTTCACAATTCCAAAAGAGTAACTGAATACAGAGCACGGTGTGGAGTGCTTTAAATATATTTTTATCTGTCCTATGAACTCATGGTTAAGTCAGTTTTCATAGTTATTGGTCAAGTATAGATCTGTTCCGCCCCAAATGCCACCGGTTTTATCTTTCCACTGGTGGTGTTTAAAATGCTGTATTTTTCATGGCTAAACGGTATTCCTGTATCACCGGAGAACTCCTCCACATTTGAGGTGATTTTTGGTGGCAGCCATCAATTTAAGATAATATTAATAATATTGATGTTTTATTACCGGAAAATCTACAAAAGTGAGTTGAGTAGACAAATAGATGGGTTTATTCTTTATATAAACAACCATAATTCGTTCCTATCCTCCTAAAATCATAATGCATAGTTAAAAATCGGCCATTTTTGGTTTAGTAGTGGTTTTTGGGAAAACTCACAAATTTTTATAAAAAATGTAAAGAAACTTGCTGTGGGTGTTAAAATTAAGTGAAATACTGATTTCAACCAAAAAATATTTGAAAAGTTATATCGCATTTTAAGGTAAAACACTTTTAGGGTTAAAAAGGGGATTCAATGATATTCCAACTTCAATAAAAAAAAATGTAGGTTGTTATATCAAAAAAAAAATCAAAAAGTATGCGCTACGCTTTTTTGGGACACCCTAAACTATTTTTTGTCAAATTTTTCACCGATTTAACGATGTACCGCAATCGAATACCGGAATATTAAATGGACACCCTGTACACACCGTGTCTTGGGTAGTTCTTACCAAATGAGGAACATTTTTAATATCGATTTTGGAGGAAAAAGTATCTCTTCATAAAAATGTCTGCTTCGTTAGGAAATAATTTTGAAATAGGAAAAATTAATGCAAAACATACAGGGTGGTTTAAAAAAATGAAAGCCGGTTTAGTAATGTTAAATACAGAAAAACTTTATTCATGGTTCGAGTTCTTGAGACACCTTGTATATTATAAATAATTATTTTATGCTAAACTGCTCCAAATCTCTCTTGGTTGATTGATGATCTTCCAAAACCTGTCGCATTTAGCAATGCCCCTGGTGGAAAGCGATCCAATTTTCGACTACCTTCAATGTACGGATGGTTCGTCCCGATACCGGTGGTGGACTCATCAGTGGGATCCACCGGTCTGTTTCCCAGACATCCTGTACTTTCCACAAACTTGGACCTCTATTTAAGTCGAATTTTGCCGGAAAGCGGTGGTAAGATGTTAGTTCCACAACATTCCCCCCAAAGGCATTTGCTTTCCGGCTTTAACCATCACAGATGGTCCAAGCTGTAGGAAAGCACAGACCTGAAAAGGAAATGGAACGGACATCCTAGGTGGTTTTCCAAAGTAGGGTACCGGCTTTAGCACAAAGCCACGACTCTACGGCATCCCATCTCGTCGTTCCTGTTCGGGCGCCATGTCGCATTTAGCAATGCCCCTGGTGGTAAGGACATATAACTAAGCCATCTAATTTTCAACCACCGTCAATGTACGGATGTTTCTTCCCGATACCGGTAGTGGACTCAATCAGTGGGATCCACCGGTATCTTTCCCAGACATCCTTCTTGTACTTTCCACAAACTTGGACCTCTATTTAAGTCCAGTTTTGCCGGAAAGCGGTGGTAAGATGTTAGTTTCACAACATACTATAACACGTCAACTTTGATCAGCTGTAAATATACGAATGAGTTGATAGATCTACATGAAACTTCATACATTTTCATGAAACAGTAGTGACATCTGTAGAAAAATAAAAAAAAACAAATATAATAGCGCCATCTCTTATCGAACAAGAAAACTTATTTAATAACCTAGTATGTGAAGTTTTTATCACCAAATTAAGTTTTTCTGTTGAAATCGGATATGTCAATTTATCCTTAAACTTTTTTCGTTTCAGATTAAACCAATTTGAAATTACAAGCTTTAATACAAAACAAAATGAGTGAAGACTTACTCTCCTCAGAAACCCTTGAACCCCAAACCTCGAGCAGTCCTGCTGAACCTGAGAGCCACGAGCTTCTCAACAGGTTTGAAGAAGAAAATTACAGTGAAACGACCAAACTGCCATTTCGGGAACTGTTAAAGATGCATCATAAACAAACGGTTTGGGGTTTCAAGTATGGACAAAATATTAGAGAAAGTGCTTTGGCAAGGGATAAGAATTTACAGGAGAGCAGTGAGAAAAAAGGAGAAAGCGAATCAGATAGTAATACTGGTAAGTATGTTTTGAACAAAGAAAGAAATTATGAAGTTTTAAAACAGAATTTAGTAAATGGTAGTGTAGATAAATTTCAATAATATTAAATTCTATTTCATTGAAATATCCAGAATAGAAAAATGATATTGGATAATTTCTCTATAATATTATCGTATCTTCGAAAAATTGCCTACTAAGCCAAAGAACGGAGGTGAAAAAAGACATAAAAAAAATTTATATATGCTATTTTATTGCTGAAATGTTTTGAGGAAGCTAATAAAAAAATCTTCTCATCTCGGGAGTAAAGTGGTGTTTCATTGTTTTTTTTTTCAAACAATTAGGCTGAAAAATTGGATTTTTCCCTTTGTAAAGACTTACAGTATCATTTGGAAAAAAATGGGAACTTTTTGAAATATGGTAATGAAAAATCGGTGAAAACAAAATGATACTTTTTTTTTTATAAACAAATAGAATATCTGTTTTTTTTTTCACTGGATTAGTTAGCAAAGCGTACCATTCGGAAGTTTCTTGAAAAACACATTTAAAAAAAAATAACTTTCTACTATCAATTGTTTATAAACATTGAGTTCAAATTTGGACAGTTTGTTAATGAAGTGTTATACCATGAATTTGAACTCAGTTGGTGCCATATACCTCTTTTTTTTTGAGGAGGGGAAATCTTGCATAGACACACTAAGTGTGGAGGTAATGTCGGATTCTTACCTGCTAAAACACCCCCTGATTGAGGGTCCCATGATTTTGTAGTCCTTGGTAGTTGTGATTTAAGCCACTTTTCGCAATGACTGAGTGAGAGTCCTTTGGGTTGCCGGGCCGGTGGTCCTTTACAAACCTCAGGGCTTCACATCATTGGTGTTTCCGCTCTGGGTGCCGGTGGTCTCTTAATTGTTTCATTATTAAAATAAGAAATTGTCTCTCACCTATATTTGTAGTAGTGTGATCCTGATCCTGGATCTTACGCGTTCTTTTCGTGCCTGCCTGGAATTTGAATGACTTCATCGGCGTCTCTTCTTTCTTTCTTGGCAGGCTGGTTCTTATTTATGGTTCCAGGATGGTTTCTGGGTCCTGTTGCCTCGAGTTGGTGTCTAGGTCTTTTGAGTTTCCTGCCGTCGCAATCTATTGCTTGCCTGATGAACGCGTTTTCATGTGTCTCTGCTTTTAAGAAGACTTTAGCAGCCTTCTGTCTCAAGATCTCCCTGAAGGGAGTCATTTCCCTATGTTTCTGCTCGTTCTTGGCAAACCACGGGGCGTTTTGAGCCATCCTCAGTACTATTTTTTCCTGAGCTTCTAGTTTCTTAAGGTGTGTCGTTTCTGCGTAGCCTCAAGTTGCAGATCCATAAGTCAGAATGGTCTTTGGTACTTCCTTGATGATTATCAGCTTGTTTTTAAGGCTCATTTTGATCGCTTTATTGAGCAGCGGGTAGAGATGTCCTTACCATTTTACAAGTTCGTTGAAGTAAGGGTGTGCGGTAGATGCTCATCGAGGACTCCTATCCCAACTATATAGAAAGAAGGCTGGATAATACCAATCCACAAAAAAGGCAAGCGCGACGAATGCTCAAACTATAGATGTATAACTGTAACCAGCACAATGAGTAGAGTATACGGAAAACTGCTTAGAAACATCGTAGAAACAGAATATGGCCCCCAAGAAATTGAAGAACAAGCAGGTTTTAGAGCTGGCCGATCATGCGTAGATCATATATTCAGTTTAACTCAACTTAATGAAAAGAAGGTGGCAAGAAATAGAGAGGTTCATCTGCTTTTTGTTGACCTCACAAAAGCATATGATACGGTGCCAATCCAAAAATTATGGCACGTGATGGAGAAGTCTCCAATTAAGAATACAGCGATCCAAGCCATCAAACAGTTATACGACCAAACATTCTCCAGAATTAAGATCGGCAATAACTTATCAGAAAGCTTTCATGTGACCAAAGGCCTTCGCCAGGGATGTTGTCTATCACCAACTCTCTTTAAAATCTACCTCAATGAAGTTTTAAAGAATTGGAGAAGATCATGCAGTAGAATGGAAATAGAATTAAATAATGACACCCATTTATATATGCTTCATTTTGCAGATGACCAAGTGGTAGTGACCCAAGATAAAGAAGACCTCGAATTTATGACGAGGAAACTATTTAAAGAATACGCAAAGTGGGGATTAACTGTCAACTGCAAACTAAATATATGTGTATAGGTGGAGAAGAAATAGATTTGGAAGTGGATGACAATATCATAGTAAAATCTTGTTCTGATTATACCTACCTTGGAACAAAGATCAGTTAAAGTGGACGAACTGAAGAAGAAATATTGGAGCGAATAACTAAAGGGAAAAAAGCTATCGGATGCCTAAACTCACTATTATGGTCAACAAACATCTCCAAGGAAAGAAGACATCTTTTATACGATGCAATATTTAAAAGCGTTGTATTGTATGGATGTGAAACATGGCAGATAAATAAAACTTTAGAACGTAAACTGCTGGCTCTTGAAATGGACTTTTGGCGAAGATCTGTCGGAAAGTCAAGGATCGAACTGATAACCAACGAGAGAATTAGATTATGGGCGTAAAGAAAACTATTCTCGGTGAAATCGAACGTCAGCTGGTATGGTATGAACATGTGGAGAGAATGACGGACGAACGTCTACCAAAGCAAATCCTAAAATGGACACCAAATGAAAAAATAAAAAGAGGAAGACCAAAAGTTACTGGGATTAAGAGCATTAACCGAGCCACGTATATATATATATATATATATATATATATATATATATATATATATATATATATATATATATATATATATATATATATATATATATATATAAATTCTCGTTCTTTTATTACACACAAAAATAATTTTCCAATTTATCATTTTGATATATAATCATTGCAAGAGTGCCAAACGACTTATCTTTTCAAAGAACTTATATCTGCAGGTGTACTTTATTTTTTAGGTTAGTGTTACTACAAAAAGGTAAATCTAGAAAGCCTTGACGAGAATTAATTTCGTTTGTTCTTCCTGTAATTATTCGCTTTAAAAGATTTGCTATTCTCGGTACCTTTAATTATTTAAATAATAAAGTTAACATTAATAATAATTTTGATACGCTTCGGTAAATGACTGGTTTAGAGATAGTTGCCAGACGGTATAACATGTTAAAATGAATATTTAAAAACCCACGTGAAATATAGTTCAGGTTACTAACCAATTTAGGTGTCGTTTCTATCCTTTAATATACATTTTTGTCGTCAGTTTAAATTTCTAGTTTTGACTGTGGTTATTGGTATAATTTTGAAACTAAAAACGACTCATATGATTTTTTTATGTATTAATTACAACAATTGTTAAACAAAGCGCCAAAATAAGCAGTATTCTTATTAATTATAAATTGACAAAGTGGCTTAAAAACCCGAAATTTGATCTCTTATTCACCTAAATTACAGATACTGAAAAATCTGAAACACATTTATGTGAACCGGGTCCATCTACCTCAAAAGTTTGTACTACCGAAAAGGAACATAAAACCCCACATTCGGTAAAAGAAGGTAGAAGTGCTCGAAGTAGAACTGGAAAAAGGAAAAACAGCAATAAACAAGATTTTGGGTCGCCCAGGAAAACGTGCAGAGTTCCTTTACCCTTGATGAATTGGGCTGACAGCAAAGAAGTCTGGATGTATATGGTAAGTTGCATATAAATTTTACGTATTTTAAAAGACGTCAAATTTTTTGGGAGTCATAATATACAGGGTTATTCATTCATCCTATACGGCACGGAATACTGCGGCCAAAATCCGTGACTTTCAAAAAGTTTCATTTTTGGGATATATGGGGTTGTAATATAGTTACTTTTAGCTCTGAAAGTATCAAAGTTGTGTTTTTTTAAATGGATCCCCCTGTATATTATTGCATTTTTGGATTTTCCGATCAAAGGATAAATAAGGTTTATAGTACCTAAAACTTAAGGGTTTTTAAATAATTTGAATTTTGACAAAATGTAACCTAACTTTCATGTTTCAAATACTTAAGAAGTATCTCTGTTATGTACTCGAAATTGACAATGAAGTGTAACAACAAATCATATTTTATATCCCAATTATAATAAACTTGCTATTTATACAGGGTGTCCAAAAATTAAAACTAATCAAATAACTTTAAGTGGCTATAACATGATTAATTTAAATAGAACGCTATACTTTTTAATTGTATTGTGATAAAGAAATAAAGGTATTAGAAAAAGGTTTTAAACAGAACAATAACCCAAATAATATGTGATCAAAATATTTTGAAATATTAGGAGTAGAACAGAATTAGCTATCAACAGTATTTCTCAATCTCCAATAAATTTAAAATACGAAGCCTCAAAAATTATTAAAAAAGAATTTCTAAAAACTTCTCGCTTTTCTAAAGATAAACAAACATTAAAAGCAATCAAAAACAAGTCCATTCAAGAAAATGTTATTTTTACTAAAGCGGATAAAGGTAATACTGTGGTAGCTATTTCTCAAAATGATTATATTCAGAAAACAATAAATTTCTTAAACCCAACTAAATATAAAATATTAAATAAAGATCCTACACATATATTTCAAAAAAACATCAAATCTGTATTACATAATTGTAAAAGTTTGATTAAACTACATAAAGATGGTTATCCTATCAGACCAGTAGTATCGTTTTCCTCAGTACCTTCTTATAAATTATCCAAAACACTAATTGAAATTTTAAACAACTACACAAACTTTTCGGCAAAATTTCAAATAAAAAATTCGTCAGAACTAATTAACAAAATAAAAAATATAAACCTTCTTAACAACGCCAGATTAATTTCATTTGATGTCAATAATTTATGTCCTAGTGTCCCTATCCAAGAGACAATTTTGTTAGTTGAAAAACTTCTCTCTGTAAAAAATATTAACATAATTAAAAAACAAGAAATATTAAAATCATTAAAAACATGTCTGGAACAAAATTACTTTGAATTTAATGGAACTGTATGTTCTAGTGAAGAAGGCTTGATAATGGGTAATCCTCTTAGTCCCTTACTAGCTGAAATATTCATGGATTATTTAGAAGATCTCATAAGCAAACACACTATTTTTGAGAAATTTCTTTACTGGCATAGATATGTCGATGATGTCTTTAACTTGCTTTACTGGTACAGACTGACAACTGACAAATTTTCTCAACTTTATTAATAACATTCACCCCAATATTACATTTACAATAGAAAAAGAAATAGATAACAAAATAAACTTTCATAAACCCACGCATACAGACACAACCATTCACAATTCTTCTTGTCATCCAACACAACATAAAATGTCAACGTTCCATAGTATGTTACATAGACTTATTACAGTTCCTTTAAACAAAGTAAATTTTGAAAAAGAACTAAACATTATTAAACAAATTGCTGTTAACAATGGATACACCCCACAAATAATAAACAAAATTCTAAATAAAAAATTATACATGAAAGCGCTAAATCAGGTATTTCCCGTAATGAAAAATAATACAAAAAAATTTTTTACGATTACATATTTTGGTCAAGCAAGTAATTGCATCGCAAAATTTCTAAAAAAGTTTAATATTAATGTGGCTTTTAAAATCAATAATTCAACTGGTAATATTATAAAAAATAACAAAACAAAACAAAAAAAGAAAATAAATCGGATGTATATAAAATAAAATGTAAAGAATGCCTCAAGTTTTATATAGGACAGTCAGGCAGAAGTTTTTCACCAAGAATTAAGGAACACTTTGGTAGTTTTATTAAAGAAAATACAGATTCTCATTATTCAAACCACTTAAGAAAATCTAATCATAATTTTGATCAAAATTTTCAAATTTTACACACAGAAATAAAGGCACTAAATTGAATTTATTGGAATCCCTAGAAATAAATAAATTTAAAAACACCGATACTTTATTAAATTGTCAATTAGACCTGAATAATTCTCCTTTATTGAACCTATTTTAATGACCTATAATATATATATACATAAGAAATTGTATTCATTCTTGATAAAGCTACCGTGTAGCGAAACATGTTGAATGCTATTCAAGTTTCAATTAAAATGGAATTTAAGTGAAAATCTAGTTTTACTAAATTATCTTTTACTATACTTTTTAACTTACTAGAAAATGTTCCTTTTAAATACCTATCGAATGGTGTAAGGGTGTCTATAGCTAAGTCTTCGCGTTTTCACAGAATACTCCAAATAATCATTTTCTGCACCATTTTGTGTTTTTTGAATAGATGTTCTAATGTATCTAGTTGCCTATGGCATTTGGAAATGACAGGTAACTTACAACTATAAGAATAATAATCAGAAATAACTTTAGAAATGTTCAGAAACTCGGAACGCGATTTATAGTCGTCCAACAGGCTATAACAGCAATAATGGTAATAACATATTGACGATAGCACAAAACAGAGGCAAAATATTTATAGTAGATGTTCGAAAGGTCGACCATCCATTTCCAAACACTTACATATCTTGTTTTGGAAACCACTGTTAACTCTGGACAACATTTGCTGGGTTACAGTTTGAAAAGCGTGTCTTATGCGTATTTTCATATCTTGTGGTGTTGTTGGGGTCGCATTGTAGACAATTCCTTTTATGTGTCCCCATAAAAAGAAATCTGGTGGAGTTAAGTCCGGAAATCTCGGGGGCCAATTTTTAAATCCGTGTTTCCCAATCCACCTGTTTCGAAAGTTGACATTTAAAATTTGCCGAACCTCGCGATAATAATGAGGCGGAGCTCCATCCAGTTAAGGCCACATACTTGTTTTAATATTTAAAAGGACATCTTTTAATAACACTAGAAGTTGGTGTAAAAGAAAATCGCGAAACATTAAACCATTTAAAGGTCGTTCAAAAAAGTAGGGTCCAATTAAGTAGGGACCCAGTGTTCCTCCCCACATATTAATCGAGCACCTATTCTGGTTTCTCATAATTCTATATTCATGCGGATTTTAATCAGAATAGTAACGAAAGTTATGTCTATTTACGAAACAATTGTTATGAAAAGTACATTCATCACTAAACAACACATTATCAAAAAAGTGTTCATTTTCTGCTTCTTTATCTAACACCTATAAGCAGTATTCAGTTCGGTTGTCAAAATCATTTCCGTGAACCTGGAATTTATCAAGATGAAATCTGTATTTGTTAAGAATCCTTGAAGCACTTGCTTGGCTAATGTTAGTATTTTCGGATATATGATTCATATGATTCTGAATAATATTGGGATTTTCGATAACTGAACCAAGTATAGTAAAAATATTTTCTTCATCCTCAGTGACAGGTTTTCTTATAACAGGTTTTTTATAACTGACACTTTCACTTTCCCGAAACTGATTTAATAGTCTCACAAAAATCGCTGGTTTAGGTGGTTTCTTTCAGGGAATTTTTGAGCATGGCCTCGAGAAGCCAACAAACAATTTTAATGACATTCTCCAAGGATAAAAATCATGTCAATACGCTCTTCCTTTTGGATAAATCTTCATTTTGATACTTTCCCGAAACTGGTTTAATAGTCTCACAAAAATGGCTGGTTTAGGATGTTTTTTTTCAGGGAATTTTTGAGCAAAAACTCGAGAAGCCAACAAACAATTTTTTTGACATTATCCAAGGATAAAAATCATGTCAATACGGTCTTCCTTTTGGATAAATCTTCATTTTGATACTTTCCCGAAACTGGTTTAATAGTCTCACAGACATGGCTGGTTTACGATGGTTTCTTTCAGGGAACTTTTGAGCATAGACTCGAGAAGCTAACAAACATTTTTTTTGAAATTCTTCAAGGATAATAATCATATCAATACGCTCTTCCTTTTGGATAAATCTTCATTTTGACAAAGCAATAACACAACAATATTCAAATAATTCAATTCAATAAATGAAGTTTCACAGTTATAAAAAATAATACCGCTATTGTAGCAACAGGCTTTGCAGACTAAACTGACAGATTAAAGGAATTATCTGACGTTTCTAAATGCCATAGGCAACTAGATACATTAGAACATCTATTCAAAAAAGACAAAATGGTGAAGAAAACGATTATTTGGTGTATTCTGTGACAACGCGAAGACTTAGCTATAAAACACCCTTTATTTAAAAGGTATATTTTCTGGTATGGTAAAAAGTATAGCGTTTTATTTAAATTAATCAAGTTATAGCCACTTAGAGTTCTTATTTGATTAGTTTTAATGTTTGGACACCCTGTATAATATAGCAAGTTTGTTATAACTGGGGTATAAAATATGATTTATTGTTACACTTCACTCTAAATTTCGAGTACATAACTGAAATACTTCTTAAGTATTTGAAATATGAAAATTAGGTTAGATTTTGTCAAAAATCAAATTATTTAAAAACCCTTAAAGTTTACGTACTATAAACCTTATTAAAATAGGCACTTATTTTGATCGGAGAATTCAAAAATGTAATAATATACAGGGGGTTTCATTAAAAAGACAATTTTGATACTTTCAGAGCTTGTGGGACACCCTGTATAATATGAAAATAATTTTAACAAGTAACGATATTAGATCCCCATATATACCAAACGTAAAACTTTTTGAGAGTTACGTATTTTGGCCGCAATATTCCGTGCTTTACAGGTTGTCCAGAAACTAAAACAAAAAAACTGGGAAGGTGATTCATTCTTTTTGTTTCCTGAATCAAGCTTTTACATATAAACTCTTAACCTAATAGTGTCTTATTTAGAGAGCAATAGCAATGCTTGAAAACATAATTTTTATAGAAAAAAAGGACTGAAGTCAAATTATTGGCTGGTTAGTCAGTCACGCGGATAGGCCAAAGCGATTCCGAAGTATGGGTGTTGCGTTATGGGAGTTTGTATATGAGAAAAAATTATCGAAAATGAGGGAAGAAGTACAAAAAAAATAACATACAATGTGATCCATTTAAAATAAGAAAAAGATAGTTTTTTACAAGCCGAGTGAACAGGTTGGCTTCAAGTCGAGTTTTAACACGTGCAATCATATTCAAACATTAAGAACAGTGATCAAAAAGTGGCACAGGACAGGCATCGCTGGAACAGCACAAGGAAGGCCTACATCCACCATAGACTCAGCATGATTGTGATCGTAAAGAAAACTGTCAAATGAACAGTCTAATTATAGGAAAAACTCTTTCCTTAACCTGTCATCAGAAGCCTTTACCTAAAAACCAAAGTTTATTTGTTTCATAACTTTTTGATTTTTACACAATTCCATTTGAGAACCCCTCGTAGTTTGCAAGAATCTCCATTTAACAATAGACAGTAATTTACGTTTTGAAAATCACGTTTCTTCATCAATCTAAAAATCATTTATCAAGATTCGAACTTTACAGTGTAACAATGACATTTAAGATGCGGCTTTTAAGTTTAAATTGATTGACTGAGTAGCAGATTTTGTCTAAGATTTCTTAGAGGTGCACAGTTTATTGGCCTGTCTAAGATATTTTTATAATCTCCGAAAATTTGATCATATTTCTGAGATCTTTCGGCAGTCCATTGGTTAAACTAAAAAAGAATAATTTCATTTATACATTTTAATGCTAGTGCTTGTTCATAAGATTATCTTTCTTCAAGAACTATAACTTTGCACACTTTCAATGTATATTTACTTTCAACACTATTAAAACTTACAATAAGTTCCCCAACAATATAAAACAGCCCGCTCCATTTTCCTTTAAACAAAAAGTGAAATTGTATCTTTCCTCTCTTCTGTTGATAACTATTTTTATAAGTATATATATATATATATATATATATATATATATATATATATATATATATATATATATATATGTGTGTGTGTGTGTGTGTGTAACAATAAATAATATATATATACATATATATATATATATATATATATATATATATATATATATATATATATATATATATATATATATATATAGTTTTTTAAACATACGCGTTTAAAAAAAAACATATTTTCTTAAAAAAATATGTCTAACTTTGGTCCAAATGGACCAAATTGGACATCCTACCGCTCATTTTAAAGGTGAAGCAATACTCTTTCAAACTGTCTTGGTTTTTGTATTCTGCAATATTTGCACTTGAAATTATAATAGTACAAATATTATCAAAATTTTTTCAATTTTTTACTTTTTTATGATATTATTTAATACCTATGTTTATGAGTTTTGGAGATAAATGTAACGTTATTTTGAAGATTTATACCTAGGTTTTAAGATACCGTTGGAATTTTTACGCTGCGACCAATTCTTTTGAAGTTATAAAACTTTTTGCGTTTTCAGATTTTCATATAGGTATGGCAAAAACCTTCATGAAAATCATAACTAGCAGATTGACGAACAAATTCGACACATATCAACCTGTTAAACAAGCAGGATTCAGAAGGGGATATGGAACATGCGACCACCTGCATACACTAAAAATATTAATAGAAAAAACCAACGAGTATAATCTGCCTCTGTACATGGCCTTTGTTGACTACGAGAAGGCTTTCGACAGCGTAGAACTATGGGCTGTTGAAGAAGCTTTGGTAAATAGCAGAATAAACTCGAGATACAAAAATCTATTGCATAATGTCTATCTAGACGCAGCGATGACATTACAACTTGATGACGAGCTAAAGACGAACCGCATCCCAATCAAAAGAGGAGTAAGACATGGAGATACAATCTCGCCCAAATTATTTACAATGGCCCTGGAAGACTTGTTCAAAACATTAAATTGGGAAAATAAAGGGATATACATTAATGTTAGATTCCTAAATCATCTGAGATATGCAGATGATATAGTCTTGATCGCATCCGGCTGGGAAGAGCTGCAGTCAATGATAAACGACCTCCATGAAACAACGCTCCAACGAGGATTAAAGATGAATCTCAGGAAAACAAAAGTAATGTCAAACTCAGACGAACAACAAGTCTGTTATAACTTGCAACCGAAATAGAACAGGTGAATGAATATATATATACTTAGGCCAGGCCATAAGAGCGAGTAAGGACAACCAGACAGCCGAAATAACACGAAGAATTCGATTGGGATGGACGGCGTTCGGAAAACTCTCCTATGTTTTGAAAAATCAGAAAATTCCCTTATACTTAAGAACCAAAGTATTTGATTGTTGTATATTGCCGGTTCTAACATACGGAGCGCAGACGTGGACCTTTACAAAATCAAATTTGGACAGAATCCGCAAAACTCAAAGGGCTATGGAACGACACATGTTAGGAATATCATTCAGAGATAAAAACGAAATGAGTGGATAAGAATAAAAACCAACGCAGTTGACGCTATAGAAAGAGCAGCATCACTAAAATGGAAATGGGCAGGCCATAACGAACGAATTAAGGACAACCGTTGGAATTCAGAAATTGGAAAATGGCGCCCATATGAAGGGAAAAGATCCAGAGGTAGAGATGGAAGGATGACATAGTCAGACATGCCGGCTTGATGTGGCAAAGAAGAGCCCAGAATAGAGAGGTTTGGAAACAAATAGGGGAGGCCTATATCCAGTTTTGGAAGGATGAAAACTAGGCTAATATATATATATATATATATATATATATATATATATATATATATATATATATATATATATATATATATATATAGTCGCTGGAGGTGGCACCATACGAGAAAAGTGACGTATTTCATGCTCAATGTTTCTACCAAATCATATGGCATTGAGTTTTTGAGATTCTCACTATTTTTCTAGCACCACAATCTTTATTCGAACGACGTGATGATCATCAATGGATGTTGATAGTAGTTGACGGTGCAGATCATCTTCGACGCTTTAAAGGCGCTTAGTGAATCCCTTATGTCACTCATAAACTCTTGTACGCGACATACATCTTCCTAGTAGGCATTATTTGTCATTTCTAACGTTTACACTATATTTAATACATATTATTCGGTTAATTAATTCTCATGAAACACAAACAACGTTAAACCACAATTACTTTATTTGCCAATATGGGTAGCATCATGAAATTTTACATGATCGTCACTTACAGTGGTATTAATTGAAAAGTTTCATTTCTTTTTAAACGGAAGGTATTCTAGACGTTTATGTTCTCTCGACAGCTTGCGTATTTTCGAAAATATTGCCTTCACGGTCTTTTGTAACAAAGTGTAATATTGTTTAAGAATAAAATCAAGTAATTTGATCTGCTTTTTTATATTATAAAACCAAGAACTTTTTAAAATCAGCCGTATCACGGTACAGTTAACTTCAGACAGAATTTAATTAAAAAAAAAGCTTATCTAAAACCTGCTGACACGGTTTATTAAGTAGTATTTCTGCTAATTTTTGAAAGACTTATTCATGAAACATTTTTTCGCGGTATATTGTGAATATGAATATATAATCAAGGATTTTAAATGCGACGAATTCCAAGATGTGATACATTCTTAAAGGTGAAATAAATACACCGGACAAAGATAATTTAACAGAAGAACTGCTGTCGGAGGGAAGGAAGTCATCAACACACTAAAAATATAATTTAATAAATGCTTAACAACTGGAAAAATTGCTATTGAATGGTAAAATAGCGAAAAACAGCATTTCAAAACCTATATCTATAGTACTCTTATCCCAGATCTATAAACACCTCCCATTAATAATATTCGATATAATAAATAATAAAGTAGAAAAACACATATCTCATGAGCAGGCTAGGTTTAACACAACAAACGATTTACCTCTACAAAATTATTAATACAAAAAGCAAACCAAAACCATTTTCCTCTGTACGTAATAGCCCTAATAGACTGCAAGAAAACTGTCAATTTAATTGAAACATGGGCAATCCAACATTCCTTAAAATCGATTTTAAATATATGAAGCTCAGTCACGACATCTACCAAGAATATAAAACGAGTATAAAATACGCCGAATACACAGAACCTATACCAAAGTAGCTAAGGCAGAGGGGTTCGCCAAGGTGACCCGTTATCCCCCAAATTATTTACTCTAAAGGACGTGTGCAAAAACATATTCCGGGAGGAAAACGTATCAATATAAACGGGAACTATTTCAACCATGTAAAATATGTAAATGATGTTCAAAAAAGATCGGCCTACAGATAAAACATTTCTAAAACGGAACTAAAACAAATACAGAAAAATAAATGAACATAGAACTATAAGAAAACATCTTGAAGCTAGATAAAAAAATGTGTATACCTTTGTCAACAATTAAGTTTCCACAAGGAAAATCAGGATATGGAGGTCAAAAGAAAAGTGCACTTCAGCTGGATCACCATCGCTAAACTGCGATAAATACTCGGAAATAAACGAGGGTCTTCAATGAATGTGTACTTCCAACTATGACTTACGAGGCCCAAGTCTGGACTTTGACAAAGAAAAACAAAGATTGACAAAGAAGAAAGGGAAATACACAGGTGGCAATTTTCAGGACACAAATTAGGTTTTATGACACTACGATGTTACCGTTCCACAAAACTCATATTTTGTTGCAAAATAATTCATAAAATACAAAATAGTTAACGAGTTGAAATCCCGTTGGTTGTTTCAGTGACGGCCAATCTCGTGAATGAACGCTTATTTTACAACAAAATAATAAATTTCAGATTTAATAAGTCCCCAAACTTCCTAAATAAATTAAATAATATCCAAATACAGTGCTAAAACTAAAAACTTCGTGTATCGAGACGGCACAGCCAGACATCAAACGGCGTGGTGGCGGCACTTTGGTTCCGTACTTCCTCAAATTCAGAGCGCTACGTCATCACTATTGTAAAAGAAAAACGGCAGCAGCGAAATTAAGAACATTACGGGTTGGTCTCTTGCTGTTAACTCGCCCTTTTTCTGAGCGAGCATAGCTCTCAGGAGCTACGAGACCGTCCTATTTCTCAGTTCTCAGAGTAGGTTGTTTTTGACAACGTAACATTCTACAAACAATAAAGATCGTGCACGTGTCTTAATTCCTGAAAGTGATTCTGTCGATAATAAGGCGAGGTTAGTAGCAGCATTCACGGGAAATGTAAATAATTCGGGATTCAGAGACTAATTCTTGTCTAGCAAGGTCTTGCAAATAAGTCAAAGCGGTCGTACGTTCGGGTTAGAAAGACTACGAGTCGAGTGTAATGCTCGGCAGATCTAAACAACCGAAGATCTCTTGCTAGTCCTTAAGGATTTAGTAATCCCGAAAAAACGTGTCCTGACTTAAAAATAATTACCAGAACGTGACCAAGTGGAGATAACTTAAGTTGACATTGCGACTAATAGTCAGCTTCGTATTGGCTATAAAGTTATGAAAAATAAAAGAAACCCGAACGTGACAGTGAAGAGTAAAATAATATCGAACTTAACTTGCGGAAAACGATACTGAATTTGCATTTTTGGAATATAAAAAAATAAGCGGAAAATCATAATAATAATTGTGTAAATAAATAATTCTTTATTTATTCTTGAGAAATGGCGTAGCGAAAAAAAAAATAGGTAATAAATGACATCCCTGAAGAGCGAAATAAAAAGTAATTTGATCAGTTAACTAAGAGTTCAGGATGAGTATTATTAGATACCCTCTGCCTAATTGACTCAGTCCCTGGAAGCGTTTCCTAATAAAATAACAATTAATCTTCATTCGTCGGAGCTTCACTCATTCCCTTCTTTCCCCGGTGAGCGAGAAGAAAGGTGAGACTGCTATTGTTTCTAGCATTGTCGGGATGTTTGGCGGGACTTCACCAATAACCCCTGATTTGTGTTAAAACTGTTTTTCATAAATACTTGAAAATAACTGTAATGCGAAAATTCTTTAAAATAATTAATCCCGACGGAAACGAACTTCCACGTTTCCTGAAGGATAGAAACATTGTAATAAACCCGGGAAGTGCGTAAATAGATCTATATTTTCGGAGCTGAGTACAAGAATACCGAATAATGGCGAGAAGCGTTGACCTCTCGCTAAAATCAAATACTTAGTTAAAATTGCGAAAGGTCGTTGAAAGCAACCCTTGGAAAAAATTAACTAAAATTCGGTAAATAAAACCGTTAATACAACATGGCATCCGAAAAGGGGCATGATTATTATTGAAGTTTCCAAAATTAAAAAAAAAACTCTCATATTCTGTTAGTACAACATTAAGTAGTTATTTTAGCGTGTATGTCTCCTGTATTGAAAAAAGAGACGATATAGCAAAGTCACTTGGTGAATTTGGCTGATAAAGTTATGTTTACAAGATAAAAACTTTTGAAATTTTTATTTTAATTATTTCAACAAACAGGAACACCATAACAAAGTTATCTTCCCAAAGAAGCAAATCAGGTAGATACTCGTTATGGAGAAATATAAAAAAGACCTTCTTTTGCATTGGAGATTTATCTTATAATGTTCCAATTGTTAGTCAATCCACCAATCTGTTACTTTTCCAGATTGCAACGTGATATTTTATGCGGTCCTGTGGTCGGAAGTATCTTAAATTTTGATATGTACCATCCGGTTTTACAGGAAATACTCTGATAATCTTAAATGCAATCCTATGAATTGTTTAGATTATTTAATTATCTGCAGCAGTATTCAGTAGTTTAAAAATAGTCAATATCAATTCTGCTACTAAATAATTATGAAAATCCTTCGTCTGGCTACGCCTGAGAAACTCCTAAATTTACCAAATTCGTCGGAGCGTCTGGAGCTACCCTAATTTTTTCAAAACTTCCCGAGCCACCATGTATTGCCGTATTAAGGCGGTTTATATGTTGCAACACATTCTTCATTATTAGCGTTGCAGATTAAATTAGTCTATTTATTTTCACTTGCAATTATTATTATTATTAAAACAAATACAGTAAGTTAGTATAGTGTTTGTTTTGGTTATGCGGTTATCATAAGTGCGATAAAACTGAAGATTTTAGGCACTTAAGTTCCCACGTCCTGACTATTTACTTACCTTGAAATGTTATCTAAAGTTTTTTATAGAAAAATAAATCCTTAAGTTAATATAATGGCATAGTCATGGGTTTATTATTAGAAAATAAAGTTTTTCTTCCATTTAAAAGTCCCATAAATTGGCGCCGTGGTTTTTATTTTATTTATATTATATAATAACTGTACACGGATAGGGAGAATGTATGAATTAGTTGGTATGAGACATTTTTATGTTTACAAGGGGCGTTAAAAAAGTTTTCTGCTTAACAATTACGCCAAAAATTTTTCACGCTTTATTTAGTTATAATAAGGCGAAAATGTGCTCAATAAAATAAATATAACCAAAAAAACTCATTCATAATGTCATTAAACAGTATTATTGAAAATCTTTAATATCATATAGATATATCCATAAAGTCACTCTAACGATTTTTTTCTTTATTTTTTAAGGTCTACAAAGAAGAAGCATCCCTTAACCTAAGAAATCCTCGTCTTTTTGAAGATTTTTCAAACTTAATGCCCCGAATGCGCGCCATTTTGCTCGATTGGGTCATGGAAGTCTGTGAAGTTTATCGTTTAAGACGAGTCACATATTATTTAACAGTGGATTATTTCGATAGGTTTTTGTCTTTAAGACCGGACGTTCCTAAAAATCAGGTGCAACTGGTATGTATACGAAGTATGTTAAATATAATAGTGAACGAACATAACTACCCCCTCCTGCCAAAAAAAAAAACAGCAACAAGAACTGCTGTATAAAAACATACACTTTTATTTAAAAACGCTAGAGTGTCATGAAAACAATTGAACAAAATTCATTTAAAACAATATGATTCACGTCAATTTGTGATTTGGCAAAAAATATTTAATCTTAATTACTTTTAATATTTTTTCCTAATTTAAAAAGTCTAACTCTTGAAGAGTTGTTATTTTTTTTTGATTAATAACAATTATAAAATTAATTAAAAACACATCTTTTTGTCAGCTGACATATTGATGTACAGAATACGTTGTTTTTTGAATTTTGTTCATTTATTTTCATGGCATTCTTTGTTCTTATTTAAAAGAATGGTTTATTTTTTAAAGAGCAAAATTAAAAGGTTAATAAAAATCTGTTTTATATGATTTTTCTTAATCATTTTATTTACTTGAAGAAAAAGTAGAAAAACAAATTATTTCTTTGATATTTTTTTATTGTTGTGGTTGTTATATGTTGTACATGGTGCCCAATTTTCGATGGTTTTACGGATTATCTCCCTTGTCAGTACAAATAGAAGAGTAAGATTCTCCTGGTTCTATGGTGCTGCTTATTTTAAAAAACGAACTACTCCACTACCATAATTTTCACCCCTCGTATCTCCAGCTTAACGCAAAGTTAAAAATTGAACTGTTGGGGTTTTTCATGTAAAGTTCAGTGGCGTAGTTAGTTTTTTTATGGGTTCAACTGTACCTGCGAAATAAATAAATCTTTCCTGTTTTTAAATGGGACCCCCTATATATTTTTGAATAATGTGATTTAGTGTATTACAAGCTTTTCCAAAATATATAACACTCTATATTTATTATTAGTATTGAGTCTTAAATTTCCGTTTTTTTTTTAAAAAAACTTATCAGCTTCTGTTAGAAGGCCGTTTCGAATTCATAATATAATTTACTTTGTGTATTCCGTTTAACTAAAAAAATTGTTCACAAATATTATTGAAATTGTTCTTCATTATGCCCTAAACATGTTTCACACATAATTCTTATTTTCCTGAATGTAGCTGAAATAATTAAAGACCCTTTAAGTCGTAGTTCTTAAATCCACCATGATTTGGTACTGGATCGGTATAAATGTTATTTTTAAGCTATCCCCACCAGAAGAAGTTCAAAATCGCCAAATCGGTAGACCTGTGTGGCCATCTTATAGGTCCATTTGTCCCAATCCAGCGGCACGGAAATTAGATAGGCTCTTCTTCCTATCTTATTGTATCCTAGTACAAGACAACTTATCTTAAAATACATTTAGCTACAAATCTTGAAGCAACAGGCTTTTATATTAACTACCTAAACATATCTTTAATTTCTAACCTGAACCATACATGAAAAACCTCATTAGTTCTATTTTTTTTTTAACTTTACGATAAGTTGCAAGATAACTGAGATACGAAGGATGCCCAAAAATGTATAATTTTAAAATCGCTCTAAATCTTCAAAGCGAAAAGGTTTATGAAAATTCTGTTAGTGGCATCGTTCATTTCTTAAAAAAGTAGCACAGTGCCATGAAAACTCTATCATTTTATTTTTACTAATAACGCAGATAACGCTTAAAACCATCAAAAATTGAACACCCTGTACCTGTTAGCATCCTAGCAAAAAAAAATTTGTAATTTTAACTACCCCAAAGCGAAATTATTTTATTTGTTAGAAATATTTTTAATTGCAAATTCCAAAGATAAGACAATTGTGGGTAACTTCATTATAGCTATGTTCCTTGTGCCAGCTTTCAGTATTAAAAGTATTATATACTCCAGTCTTCATATGAAAGAACGTGAAAAAATTTATTGCAGATATTTGAAAGTTTCAAGTCGTAGGGGGCGCCCAGTAGATGATAAATACGTAAAAAAGTACAGCTAGAGCAGCCCTGTTTTTTTTATAAATAACATCCAAAGTAGGAAAATTCGATTTTCTCTCCGTAGAATTTTCCGGTTACATTTTAGTCAACTTGTCCAAATGAAAGTTGTGGGTATTGCAAAGACCTTTAATTTCATTTTTTATACGTCCAAATCGATAAATAATTTATCGAGATAATGGCGAAAAACCATCTTTTTTGCACTATTATATAAATATTAATAACTTTTGCAAGTAAAGGCCGAAAGTGATGTATAATACCCCGATAATAAGGCCATTATGTGCCTTTATAACTGTGCGAAAGCCGGACCAAATCGGTTTGGTAGTTTATGAATAATCTTAATTGTTTATCCCAGACACTGAATGTTCAAACAATTGTCCTTGCCCAGAGGATGATTCTACAGATATTTGCCAAAACGGAATGGATTGTTTGAAGCTCAAACTACAAACGAAGATGAAAAAATGATTGATTTTTTAAAAAAATGTTCTTAAAAAAATCGTTTAAACAATTGGAATAACTTTATTTATTTGAATGATACAAGTTTGTGAATATGTGGACTTGAAAGCTGGTGAAAAAACACGAATTTTAAAAGAAAACAAAGTCTCCTACGACCAATAGGAGCTAAGATAGCATTTTTTTTTTAAAGTTATATCTCTTTTGTCCATAGACATTAAGAGTCGAAATTTTCACAGCTTTTAAACGAAGACCTATATTTTATGATGCAATTGATTAGTATGGAATTCATGCATCGTTAGTAAAGTTACAGCCCTTCGAAGTGAAGGTACTTTTGCAAGTGCGTTGTAGCGAGTGGTGGGGGAAGCTCGGCTTTCTCACGGTGTGCTTCTGAAATTCAAACTTCAAATTGGAGCGCACAACAAAATTATTTATTCCTAGAAGATATGTATATATATATATATATATATATATATATATATATATATATATATATATATATATATATATATATATATATATATATATTGTGTCAGTGTTTTATATTTAATATTTGCAATGAAATTAAACTGCTAGTAAAGTTTTTTGAAACAATATTAGTATTAATATTGCCAAAAAAATGTTTTTTCCGATGAAATGTCAATTTTCCGGTATTGCCCGATTTCCTATGATAATAAAAATAAGTTTTGAAATTTCTCCTCTGTCTCCTTATTCTGCAGACTTTCTGTATTCCATGTGGTTGCTGGCGTATTCTTGTGGGTTTTTTGGGACGCTATTCTTGTTCTCACCTTCGTTCTTACAAGGGAATGATCCGTGTCTCCATCCGCCCCTCTTAGGCTTCTCACGTCTAAGCAGTTACTACCTCTTCTGGCATCTACTAAGACGTGATCTATCTGATTTCTTGTGACACCGTCATTAGAGACCCACGTTTCTTTGTGTATTTTCTTATGTTCGAACATTGTAGATTTTATTAGCAGGTTGTGAGATGTTGCAAAGTCTATTAGCCTTGTTCCATTATCATTACTGACCTCATGGAGACTATGGTTACCTATTGTTGGTCTATATGCTGTTTCCTTGCTAACTTTCGCATTGAAATCCCCCAAGATAATATGCATGCCCTGTTTGGGGAGATTATTTGTTAATTCTTCCAGTTTTTCAAAGAAGTTGTCTTTTATTTGCTCTTCCTTTTCCTCTGTCGGTGCATGGGCGGCAATTAGAGAGTAGTTATGCAGCTGCCCTCTTAATCTGATGTAGCAGAGCCTCTCATTAACCGGTTTGAAGGTCATGACTGACCCCACAAGACTCTCCTTGACTATGAAACCAGTGCCGAACTGATGTTCCCGTTCACTTCCACTGAAAAATACGACAGATTTACTAGTTTTCATTGTGCCTTCTCCAGTCCATCTAATCTCTTGTAGGGCAGTTATGTCCATGTTTCTAGATTCAAGTTCTTTGACCACTTGGGTTAGGGCTCCAGGCCGATATAAGCTTAATACGTTCCAGGTTCCTATATTCATTGTCCTTTGTCGTCGCTTTTGTCGTCTTGAAAGATCCGTCCTTGTCCGAGGCATGTGTTTCGTTTTCATAACTAATAGCTTTTTACAAGGAGGAATAGTTAGTCCCTCGCTTAACCCTCCTCCTTTCTCGTCCTGGACTTGGGACCAGGCAATGGCGGAGTTACCCCAGTTTAAAAAAAATGAAGGCTCTACGTTATCTGGGACCCGAGATATCGTACAATTTTATTGCGCGCTCCAATTTGAAGTTTGAATTTCAAAAGCACATCGTGAGAAAGCCGAGCTTCCCCCACCACTCGCTATAACGCACTTGCAAAAGTACCTTCACTTCGAAGAGCTGTAACTTTACTAACGATGCATGAATTTTAAATATATCAATTGCATCATAAAATATAGGTCTTCGTTTAAAATCTGTGAAAATTTCGACTCTTAATGTCTATAGACAAAAGAGATATGACTTTTAAAAAAATGCTATCTTAGCTCCTATTGGTCGCAGGAGACTTTGTTGTCTTTTAAAATTCGTGTTTTTTCACCAGCTTTCTAGTCCACTTATTCACAAACTTGTATCATTCAAATAAACAAAGTTATTCCAATTGTTCATACGTAAAAATGGTACCCCTTCTTTAAACGGTTTTTTTAACAACAATTTTTTTTCAAAATCCATCGTTTTTTCATCTTTGCTTGTAGTTTGAACTTCAAAGAATCCATTCCGCTTTTGAAAATATCTGTAGAATCATCCTCAGGGCATGGACAATTGTTTGAACATTCAGTGTCTGGGATAAACAATTAAGATTATTCATAAACTACCAAACCAATTTGCTCCAGCTTTCGCACAGTTATAAAGGCACATAATGACCTTATCATCAAGGAGTTGTACATCACTTTCGGCCTTTCTTGCAAAAGTTATTAACATTTATATAGTAGTGCAAAAAAGATGGTTTTTCGCCATTATCTCGATAAATTATTTATCGATTTTGACGTGTAGAAAATGAAATTAAAGGTCTTTTCAATACCCACAACTTTCATTTCGACAAGTTTTCTCTAAAATGTAACCGGAAAATTCTACGCACAGAAAATCAAATTGTCCGATTTTGAATGCTGTTTATAAAAAAACAGGGCTGATCAAGCTGTACTTTTTTACGTATTTATCATCTACTGCGTGCCCTCTACGACTTTAAACTTTCAGATATCTGCAATAAATTTTTACATGAAATCGCTACAAATTCAATAGGAAGACTGGAGTTTGACGAACCAGAAAGTCTAACGTCCAAAGCAACTAGATCGTGTTTGTGACACATTCATGTGTTTTCTTTTTAGGTTGGAGTTACCTGCCTCTTTTTAGCCTCAAAACTTGAAGAGGTCTACCCTCCTCGTTTGACAGAATTTTCCTATGTATGCGACGGGGCCTGCAGTCCAGAAGACATTCTAAATTGTGAATTATTGATTTTAAATAGTTTAGGATGGGACCTGAACGTTATGACTCCCAGTGATTGGCTCAACTTATACATGCAAATACATTTTCAGGTAATTGATATTTAATAAGAAATAATGTATTTATAAAAGAAACGAAGGAAGTGTAGTGATTGTGAATTTTTATATCGAGTGAAATTTCTATTTTTTCTATTTCTAATTTGATTAATTTTAATTAATATGTCTGTAATTTTTTAAGGCTCCTAGTGTAGTTAGAAGGAAGTTACACCAAGACACTACACGGAACTTCCTATTTCCTCAATACTCTGGATATCAGTTTACAAGAGCCTCTCAAATGATTGACGCTTTTAGTCTTGATCCAGGTAAATACAAATTTGAAGCATCTAAAATGATTTTTATTCATTATTTTTCGTTCTCTTTCAGGTTTTATTAAATTTTCCTATAGTACATTGGCTGCGGCTGCAATGTACTTCATGTATGGCAAGCAAGTAGCACTAGATGTGTCCGGATTGACGTGGGAACAGCTGCAACCTTGCGCGGAATATATGGCTGCTTTTTATTTAGTTTTACGGGACACACCGGATCCAAGGTAGGGACTTTTCTTAATAGAGGGTGGTTCTCCGGGAATTTTATCGATCGATCGTGGGAAAACTATAATTAGGAAAAATCTGAAAATTTGACAGTGTACTAACGTGCATAAGGGACAGCCGGTGAAAATATTTTCAAGATGGAAGCACTTCCGGTTATACCGGAAATAGATGTCAACTTGCTTATTTTAAATGGAACACTCTATATATTATTGCATTTTTGATTTCTACGTAAAATTCTAGACATATTTCATATATAATGTTCTATATTTAAGTCTCACCGTTTTGGACATATATCAATTTTTATGTCAAAAATTGCATTTGCGGACCAAAACTTAACTATACATTTTTCCCATAAGAAAGTCTTTATTATTTAATTTGGGTTAGTTTTCTTGTAGACGAAGATCGACTTTACTAGTCGTTTTATGATATTTTGAAAATTATTAGTACAGAGTGGTCAAAAAAAAAGAATAAAAATTATATTCAAAAAATCGTCAGAAGTTAATTTTTTCAAATAGAAAGGGTCTATTTTTATAATTTTATCATATTAAGCTTTAAAAATAAGGGTAACTTTGTATAAGGTTGTCTATTCCAAAAATTTGTAATTTTTTAAAATATTGACAATTCAACGTTTTTCTATTGAAAAGACGCTATACGGCTTTTAAGTTTTGTTATTAGTTGGCCATGACGGCGAGGCGTGGCGAAAATAAAACAATCGAACCCTACAGAATTGTCACTATTTCTTGCCACTTGACATTCATTAATAATAATCCATGACCAACCTGTCGAACAAGCTGGATTCAGAAAACACTTTAGCACCACAGATCACCTACACACCATAAGAACACTAATTGAGAAGTGCACCGAATATAACGTACCGCTCCATATGGCTTTTGTAGATTTCCAGAAGGCATTCGACTCCGTCGAAATATGGGCAGTATTACAATCCTGAGAATCGATTCAAGATACATAAACATCATAAAGAACATATACAAAAATGCAACCATTCAAATAAAAATAGACGACAAGACGAAAACGAACCCCATAAAACTACAAAGGGGAGTGAGACAAGGGGACACTATCTCGCCAAAACTGTTCACCCTAGTCCTAGAGGATATTTTTAAGGAACTTAAATGAGACATCAAAGGTATAAACATCGAGGGAACATACTTAAACCATCTCAAATTTGCTGATGACATAATCTTAATAGCAAGTAATCTCCAAGAATTGAACGAAATGCTACAACAGCTAAATGACGTGTCCGCATCTGTAGGCCTTAAAATGCACTACAACAAAACAAAAATAATGAGCGACGAACAGGCAAACGTAACAATACAGAACCAGAGGATAGAAAACGTCGAATACTATGTATAATTGGGTCATGACATCAGACTAGGGAAATCAAACCAGGATGCTGAAATAAAAAGAAGAACACAGCTGACATGGGCCACTCTCGGTAAACTTGCATACATCCTGAAAAATAATTCAATTCCCATAAATCTAAAATGAAAAGTATACGACAGATCCATATTACCGGTGTGTACTTATGGATTACAGTGGCGATCGGCTGGTCATATAGCCCGATATGAGGACAACAGATGGACACAAAGAATCCTGGAATGGAGACCGAGGGAGATAACAAGAAGCACGGGAAGACCTCAAAAAAGATGGGTAGATGACATAAGGACAGTGGCGGGGAAACAGTGGATGAGATTGGCGAAGAATAGAGAAAGATGGAAACAATTGAAAGAGACCTACATCCAGAAATGAATGGACAGAGGTTGACAACGAGAGAGAATAATAATTATGCCGTTGCGATTAAATTACACGCACGAAGATTATTTAAACGTATTTATTATTTATGGAGAATGGGATAGAGTTATTTCAAGAACATGCAATACATTCGCGATCCGATATCCGAAGAAACAGAAACCAACACTACCAACTGTTAAAAAGATTATAAAAAACTTCAAGAATTTTGGATCTATAAAAGCCAAAAGAAATAGAAATAAACCAGTTGTTAATAAAATAAAGTTACAAAAATTATTTGAGTAAATGTTCAAATTGACGCCTTTGAACTTTCGAACATTTTTCGCACCTAAGCAGGAACTCTTCATAGGTGGCTCTTCTTATTGACTGAGAATTAAGTTCTTCAAATGCTATTCTGATGCGCTGCGTGCAATCTTCTATAGTGGTTAATACGGTGTTGTATGCTTTATTTTTGATTGTCCCCCAAATAAAAAATCAAGTACTGTTAGGTCGGGGGAGCGAGGTGGCCAAAGATGTGACCCATTCTTGGCAATCCATTGATTATAAAACAAGTTTTGCAGATGATTGTTAACTAAATGACTATTACGTGAAGGCGCTCCATCATGTTGATACAATAGATTTCTATGATCAGCCAGCGGCAAGTTATCTAAATAGTTCACTTCCAGATTTTTCAAGATGTTGAAGTAGCGCTCACCTATAATATAAAAAACGTTTTTGTATTTAGAAGTCTTTAAAAATGGCTAACTTACCATTCAGATTATCTTGGTAGAATTCTAGGGCGACGACGTCGTCATTTCTTATAGCACAATACTGCCAAAACTCTTGAAAATTTAATTCTCTAAAAGGATGTACATTTGAGTCGCTCCAATAGTGAGAATTGCGTCGATTAAACAATCCATTTTTCAAATAATATATCCAAAAAACCAGCATTTTCTTGTGATTGAAGGAAAATAAATTGACAGAACTCTACTCTTGGTGGAAAATCAGTGTCTTTTAAATGTTGTACTATGGAATATACATAGGGATGAAAAGTGTGTTTCCATAAAATCCTTAAAACTGATGTTTGAGATAATCCAGACTAATGCTATTCGTCTTGTAGATATTGTCGGATATGTGGCGAAATATCCTAAAATTGTAGTTTCAATATTTTCATTATTAACAACTGGTTTATTTATATTTCTTTTTGCTTTTATGGATCCAAAGTTCTTGAAGTTTTCTATAATCCTTTTAACAGTTGGTGGTGTTGGTTTCTGTTTCTGCGGATATTGGATCGCGAATGTATCGCATGTTCTTGAAATAACTCGTATCACATTCTCCGTAAATAATAAATAAGTTTAAATAATCTTCTGCGTACAATTTAATCACCCCGTCATGAATATTATTAATGAATGTCAAATAGTAAGAAGTAGTGACAATTCTGTAGGGTTCGATTGTTTTATTTTCACCACGCCTCTCCATCATGGCCAACTTATAACAAAACTTAAAAGCCCTATAGTATTTTTACAATAGAAAAATGTTGAATTGCCATTATTTTCAAAACTGTACATTTTTGGAATAAACAACCTTATACAAAGTTAACCTCATTTTTAATATGATAGAATTATAAAAATAGATAGAATTATAAAAATAGTTGCTTTCTATTTGAAAAAATTGACTTTTGACGAGTTTTTAAATATAATTTTTATTCTTCTTTTTTGACCACTCTGTACTTATAATTTTCAAACTATCATAAAAGGACTACGAAAGTCGATCTTCGTCTACAAGAAACTTGACCCAAATTAAATAATAAAGACTTTCTTATAGGAAAAATTTATAGTTAAGTTTTGGTCTGCAAATGTCATTTTTGACATAAAAACTTAAATATGTCCAATACGGTAAGACTAGTAAGTCTAGAATTTTACGTAGAAATAAAAAAAAATGCAATAATATATATGTTCCATTTAAAATAAGCAAGTTGACAGCTACTTCCGGCAAAACTGGAAGTGTCGCCATCTTAAAAATATTTTAGCCGACTGTCCCCATTGCACGTTAATACATTTTCAAATTTTCAGATTCTTCCTAATTATAGTTTTCCCACAATCCATCGATAAAATTCGCGGAGAATCCCCCTGTATAGTGCATAGTTTGTCATCTTCGATTTATTTTGATCTTTCTAGATTATTCCCGCGCATTACAATTTCTTTTTTTAGACTAATTAGCTGTAAAACTGATACATCACAAGACGATCAAGCGCATCCAGCCCCAGTCCTAGATAGTATTAGACACAAAGTACCTGACTTAGTAAAGGATGAAAACCACAGTTTACAAACGCACGTTGTTAATATGGAGTATTTTGAAAGAGCGGCAATTATAAGGTAAGGATTGTATTAAGTTTTATGCAGCGCGTCCATAAAATCGTTTATAAACTTGATAAAAATGCAGGCATTAGATTTTGCACAAAATTCTAAAATTCATAAACTAATGTCAAATTATGTATTGTGTCGCACTCTATTTATGCAGGGCATACCCTTTAATAAATCGAACCAGTTAGCGAAGTCATTCTTTATTATTTCAGTACTTTTTGCATTGTCCCGGTATTTTTTTAAATTTTAAAAACAGTAACTAGTACTTAGTAGGCTGTGATTGAACAAAAGAGGCTTCTTGTGTTGTCTGATGATATCATGGCTGTCCATAGCCTACTTGAAGTTATTTTCGATATAACAGGATAAGTATAATGACATGAGTAGTTTAGAAAATAAGATGGCCATGAATTTATTTCTTTCGTTTCAAATATTTTTATTTTGAAACGTCATCATTTTGTCAAAAATTATAATACAGATTGTTAATGCTTTATTTGCCTGTATTATTACATTTTGCCATTTTTTGCAAAATACGTAAAAGTAACGTTGATTATAATGCAAGATTTTCAAGATGCAACTGCACAAAAACTTTTTGGCATAGTTTTATTTAAATTTGATTTATGTTGTTTTCAAATCGTAATGTCGGTAAGTAAAGTTTAAAAACAATTGAATTTAATTTGAAATAAAATGGCGCCAGAAATGGTTCTACCAACAAACTCAAAACATCGATTTTTAAAATAGTTACTTAATATTTCGTGTTTCTGACTTTTAAGAAAGGGGAGAAGTAAATAAGACATTGGCGGAGACCTGGGGCGGCAGAACTAAATGGGGCCTCCCCCGTTTTCTTAGAAGTTGATGTATTTGTAGTGTACCTTTCGTTAAAACTAAATGAGAAAGAGAATATGAATCACAGCATTCAGCACAGTACCCAGCAGGTGGAATGCAAAGAAATAATGAAGAATGGTACAATTATATCAGTTCGTTTCATAACCTTAGATACAATATAATAGTTATTGTTGATATTATTATAGATTACATTTCATGCATGGTTTAATGTAAATTCCCTGTTGAATACACGCATTGATCATTGTCATAGCCCGATAATAGGTAAGTAGGTACCTACCTGGAACAAAAAAGGTTAGTTCAGGTTATATATACCTAAGTTTATATTTTGCATACGTACGGGACCTTCGACCTTCGGCTATACTCTGCTGTGATTGTCGTCAATTTCTTAGCCTACTAAATTCTTGTCGCACTATTTAAAAATGAAACGATACCATGGCAATGCAAAAAGTACAATATGACACTTCTTAGTGGTCAATATTTCGATAATTGTTTCAGGAATATAATATGTCATATTAAATATGCCTAAATTCTAAAAACTTATGAAATGCAATGATATACGGCGGCTTCCATTAAAAAAATAGACTTATTTCTACTAATTCGGACTTTAATAAACAAATTGAGCTTTTTTCTAAAATTTAGTATAAGTACTCATTAGAAGTATTTATTTTGTTTGAAAGGAAATAACAATTTAAGAAATTACTAATTACGTAATTGTTATAAATCAATAAAAAATTATTTTTTGTATTTTTCATGCTTCCATTGGTAGCAGGGTAAGTAAGATGGGTAAAATAAAAAAAATTATACAAATTTTCAGACAGAGACCAAATTTTCATTCAATTTTAGATTAGAACAAATGGGACTTAAAGTCGAACGCACCTACGTGAACAAAAAGAAGAGGAACGCTTCAGAATCAGAAACAGACAAACCTCAAGATGAAACAAAGGAAAATCGCCCTGAAAACCAAGAAGGAGACGACGATCTAGTGTGCATGTACGACGTGGAAAAGGTCACGTGTGACGCAGTCGCCCTTGACGACTCCGACATCAGCATTTCAAATGTTTCCTCGCCCGATGCCGATTTGATTTTGGCGGATGACAAAGCTCTGTTGAGTTTCGATGAGATTTTAGATGGCATTGTGAAATGCAATCAGAAAAACATCCCAGTCCAATTGAGTTCGTCAAAAGAACTCCTAAAAGATACATTGGAAAGGTTAGATTAGCGATAAGTTTTAAATTTTAGGTTTTTAGGTATTTTAAATTTTGTTGAACTTATTACCAATTCTTTTGGGTTTTGGTAGGGTGTGTTGTGATATTTTGATTGCATTTTAAAAATACTTTTATTGAAGATATTGCCACATCTATGATTTTTCTTAGAGAGAAACATAGTTATGTACACTCGCATGATATTTGTTCATTTATTGGTGGGCCTAATGAGGTCCTATATTTAAGTTATATACATATATATACCGGGTTGCAAAGCTTTAGTAAAATTTCTATATCAATTTAGTTTATAAAACTTGCATAACTCGTTCCTGAACGAGTTAATTTTTCATGTTAAATAATAATTAATCAGTGGGTTACACAAAACGTCATAAAAATGACAATGACAGGAATGACTTTATACGTCAAGTAATTTTTTATATGTAACCTGCTGTTAATCATCGACATATGATTGATAGATTGGGCGTAGCTACTGTCAGCCGTTTGCATAGAGCGAGAGAGAAAGAAAATTGAAAGCCGTGTTCTCTCTTCTGCGCTTGAAGGTCACATGTTTTTATGTTTCGCCTGTTGGAAAGAGAGGAGAATATGGCTTCCAATTTTCTTTCTCTCTCTCTCATTGTGAGAAGTGCCAACATAGGGGATACATAGTCTATCTATCTCATGCCTATGAGATTAATACAAAAAAATCATAGATTCATTTGTCAGACTTCCATTGCAAAAATTATTACAACGTTTCGACTAACTCTCATTTGTTATTTGGCATTTTTTTTTATTGTTAATTATGATAAAAATAGGTGATACATTTAGTTTTTGCTTGTTTAAGAACCAACCAAAAGTATACAAACTGGAGCAATTTGCCTAAAAAAGCCTTTACTTATATTTTTTCTTGAAATGTTTTATAATACTTCGACAGAAAAAGTTGTTTTTTGCCATTTTTAATCTATTTACATTATATATATATATATATATATATATATATATATATATATATATATATATATATATATATATATATATATATATATATATATATATATATATATATATATATATTGTTTTTTTTTGTAAAATATTGATCCTCCCTGGTATATTAATTTTGATATATAATGTGAAACCATTTTCACTGACTTTATTTAACATATTCACGGAGTTTCTCTAAAAATTCGTTCCTAATTATTTATTTTGCAAAAATTGCGTTAACATGTTAAATGAAGTAAAACCAAATGGTTTCATGTTGATGTATAAAAGTTAATATACAGGGAAAGATCAAAATTTTACAAAAAAAATCAGATTAATGATAGATCGTTAAAATTTCGTAAATAGGCAAAAAATCATGCAACAACTTTTCGAGTTACAGTTTTTCGTCGTCAATTATTACCTATATAATACTGTAGAATCCGTATGTCGGAGTCGGCATGATCAGTAGACATATAAAAAAAAAGAGCGCGAGTGCCATTGTATAGACATGCACTTCTTGTGGCAGACACGTAAACATCTAAGGATATAGTCTTTCTCTCTCTAAAGGAGCTGTGCTAAGGGTCGCGCACAAGTGCCAAATACTGGTTGCGAGCGCGACGCTTAGCCCCGCCTCTTTAAAGAGAGAAAGACTTGGAATACCAGAACCGGCCGTCTATTCTTTATATGTTTATTGTTAAAGCAAAACTCTGATTTTTAGTTAATCCAGGTGTAGATATATTGGTTTCTAAGGCTAGGTTATTTATCTCGCGTAGTAATTTACCCATAACCATTATCATTGAATATTTTTTTTTATTTTGTCTTTTCTTGGGTTTAGGTTCTATATTTAATAAAAAATCCAAACAATTGACGTTTCGCCCTTTAATTAAGGCATTTTCAAAATTTTTTATTTTTTTATAACCTAAAAATATTTTTTATATAATTTAAATCATTCGTACAACACTTTAAAACATTATTTAATTTTTTTTAAATATTTAATTTTACCAGTACATACCTTGACATTTTGTTTATCAATTAATACTGAAATGTAACTTTTGCGGCATCTATTTAGGTACTGAGGATACATGCAATGCTAATGTGTTTTATTTTTTATATTTTACAATGCACCGAAAAAACGCTACATTTAATATTATGTTTAAGAGGATAATCAATTTTTAATATTTATTAACAGGATCGAATACTTAATATTTTTGGTTAAATTAGGCTGGTGTAAATGTGGCTCAAATTTCCTATATCCGTTCTATCGTTAACAGTGTTTATATCTTTTTTAATTTCAATCATTTCCTTTAGCTGCAATTTTTGGTAATTCATATCTTTGTTTTTAATTATCGTACTGTTATAATCAAAGGTATGTTTTTCGTCCTGTGTGTGTTTGTTTAACGTTGTTGAGGCGTTTTTTGTATATTTATGGTCATTCAATCTGTTCTTTCATTATTAATTAATAAATTATTAATTAATAAACAAAATGTCAAGTGTACTGGCCAAATTAAATATCTTTTTAAAAATTTGAATAATGTTTTAAAGAGTTTGGATGTTTTTTAAAATTGTAGATTTGTTCTTGTATGAATGTTTTTAATTATCTAAAAAATATTTTTAGGAAGGTAAATAAAAAATTTTGAAAATGTCTTAAATAAAGGGCGACACCACAATTGTTTGGATTTTTTTTATTAAATAAAGAACCTAAACCCAAGAAAAGACGAAATAAAAAAAAGGTATAATCTATGATTCAAGAGTCTGGAAAATATAATATAATATATATATATATATATATATATATATATATATATATATATATATATATATATATATATATATATGAAACTTTTATTTTCAACCTGATTACGACTGGAGACAAATACACTAACTCGAAACGTTGTGATAAATATAGACATGATGACAAACGTGGAAATCTGACAAACTAAATCTTACTCAACTAAATACCGTGTTGAAAAAACGATATTTATAATTTTATCAATACCTGAACCAGTTTTATGGTTCCTTAGTTACTGCTTTAAACCACTCAGTTGTCTCGCTACATGTATAAACATGTTAGTGTTCCGTCTTAGTACTCATGGTTTCGGAAGTCTTACGTATAATTTTAATAAAACCGCACAAAAAAAGCTTAAAACTAAAATGAAATACCAAAAATTGGACTTACTTTTAGGTAGGAAAAAACTATTAGGTAATTATTAATTTGTGTAAAAAGTAATCTATGTTGGTTAGGTGTAACATAATACGCTTCTGTGCTACTGATTATTCTTATGCCAGTAACTTGTTACTTATTTTATGTAAATAATATATTTTATTGATCTTTGTCTTGATTAATGTTAGTTGTAAATGTATATTCTAGTGTGAAGGTTATTGTTGCTTGAAATAATGGTATTTCTGATTTACAGCTTTCGTTAAAATTTACTAAATCAAATATAAGAGCTCCAGTAATAATCCTACTCGGTTTTATAAGATTTTATGCTAAAATGCTAAAAAACATGCAATAAAAAAATCTATACTGACGTTTTAAAAAAACTAGGCATTATTTGACATGGCATTAAATATATATATATATATATATATATATATATATATATATATATATATATATATATATATATATATATATACAGTGCGACCAGTAAATTGGCATCAATTTCTGCTTGAATCGAGATGAAAAGTAACCAAAAAAATAGTAGTCACGTGATCTGTTAAATTTTCATTTTTTTCCAAAAAAAAATCAAAAGTAGGGTTATATCTCAAAATATCGAAAAAAGGTATTAGAAAAAGTTTTTCTTAATGCAATTTATTGCCTATATGCAAAATTTCAGCTGCATAAGAATTTAGATTTTTTGCCCATTTTTTTTTGTAAATTGCACCACTGTTACAAAATATGACTCAACGCAACCTTCATAAAACTTTTTAGTTTTGACATGCTTCAATCCAGACATATTTTGTTTAAAGTAGCGCCATATTAAATGTGTGTTTTTCTACAAAATCCAAATAGGGCTATTAAAATTTGGTCACGTGATGCAAAGTTTATTTCTTTTTTACCCTGTATCAGGTAACTTCATAAAATAATTATTTTTGAAAACGTAGTTTGTGTCTAAAAGTAATACACATTTTAATTAAGACAAAGAAATACACAGGGTCATCTCGATCGAAGCAAAAATTGATGCCAAAGTCAAATTTCGAATCAAGATGTTAATAAAATGAATCTGGTCACACTGTATATATATATATATATATATATATATATATATATATATATATATATATATATATATATATATATATATATATAAAATCAGAACAAAGTTGTCGTATTTTGTATGGAATGGAATGTCATTTAGAAATTGTAAAATTTCAAAATATTTTCGGAAATATCCATAAAAAAAAAGTTCCATTTCTATTCTCATTTTAATGGGTCGCGACACAGTGTTGCAAAAAGTGATTTTAATATATATTTTTTTACATAACGCTAAACACTTCTGTTACATCGAGTTGGTGCGGAAATCTCGATATTTTCAAACCTAACCTCAAAATAAGTTGAAAACCAATTCTATCACGAAAAGTTTTCAGAAACAAAGTAAAAATCTTCAAAAGTCACATAATAATGACTCATTTAACCTTAATCCAAGGCCAAATGATTCATTTACCAGGACCTATCAGAACAAAACAGATGAAGACGCTATGAGTAAGATTTTGGTTTGAATTATTATCATTTGACGATTATTGTCATTCTATGATCATCAGACATAGCAGAGTTGCAAAAATAATTATTCTTTTATACCTAACCTCAAATTATTGCCGAAAACAAAACAGTCGTATCCTGATAGCAACCCAAGTGCAATTCTGCAACATAGAGATCAGGTAGACAAATCTGAAGTTCACTTACGTGTGCTGTAATTCTGCCGCGACAGAAATACGTCATACGTTTGCGATTGCAAAATTCTGATGTTGTGCTATCTTTCACAATTCTGCTGCACTTATATTGTAGGTCAGATTGCAGAGCAGGAATTCCTGCAATTCTGGCGTAATTTTCTGTTGTACTTCTTGCTGCACTGTTTACGCGCGGAAAACTGTGTTACTAGGATACATGACCTATTTTATCGATCCCAAATAGAGAAAAAAAGGAAAAGAAAATATTTACAATCGTAAAGAACAACAGCAGGAATCTAAGCATTTAACCTATTACTGAGTACTGTGCATTACTAAATGTCAAAACTCAACGTAAAAGATTACAGAATTTCTTTTCTTGACTTACGGTATAATTTTCCCTTTGATTCGGCATACTGACTATAGCAGACATACTGAAAAAAATTATACCAAAAATATTGCATAATTAGCCAAAATAAATGTTGCTTATGCATTCTGTCTGAAGTCGATTATTAATGGAAAAATTATTAAAAATCTTCCTGATCTCGAACTAAATGAAGACAGATCGATCCCAAACTATTCTGTTTACAAGCATTACTGAGTGTCGAAAGATTTTTATTTATGGTATAAGAAATTATGTAACCGAACATAACCTTAAATTATGTTTTCCTTTTTGGTCGTTGAACCCACAACACGCGGGTGGCTGCGCTCTTGTACAAGACAAGATAAAACATGGCTTAAACTTTTGGGGAACGTTCGTTATGACATAAATTATTGTATGAATGGAGCGAAGTTTGTGAGTGGTCGCGTGTTTTGTAAAGGGGAAGGTCAATTTTGCCCCAAAAAAGACTTCCTGTAGAGAATGGTATATCTGTGGCGTACGGCGCACTCGGCATTCGACAGTTACATGCATTTTATGTCGTGAAAGTCAGTCACTTATGGGACCAAAGTTATGCTGTTAGTATTGGAGCTTTGAAGGGTACATATTCCACTATCCAAGGACTCGATCAAAAGCCCCCAAATTTGAGGAACGTGTAAAATCCACCCAAAGCATTGCCGGATAAGCGGAAATAGACGCAGGGCGAAAAGAAATATATAAGTGTGATGCTCAGTGTTGTAAGGCTCGAACTTAATGTGCCTACCTAACGTGAAATCATGATTTTTTTTTCTAAATTCAATCACTTCCGATTTGGTTGTTGAATAGACAACACGTATGTCGGCGGGTTCTTGCAAAAATCAAGAAATAAAACATGTTTTGGCTGTTGGGGGGTGAAGGTGGGTACCAAAGTGCGTACTCTAAAGAAAGCTCAGTGATTTTCACCCCACAGATTGGTTCTTTGTATAGTGAAAGTAAATATATGCCTGTAGCGGGCTGCTAACTCTGCATCCAGCAGTTTGCGTGATTGAACACTTCTTGTCACACAAGTAACAAGAATTTGCAAGAGCCGAGAGTTTTCGGGGTACACACCCTACAATCCGAGAATGCTCATCGTTTATATCTACAAACCGGAGTCCGTATAAGTAATCCAGAAAGGTGACTCATTATTTTCTGTTTTTATTCATAGACTTTAGTAAATGACTCAGGAGACTTTGTGTTAAGGTTAAGTGAGATTTTAGTAATTATTTTTCACGATTTGATGGATCTAATGACCTCTATTTTGTTTCTCTAACTTTTTTGTGATCGAAGAGTTTCAAGCATATTTTGTGGCTGAGTTTGAATGTTTCAGAATTCCCGCACCAATTCAGTATAAGAGAAATGTTCAGCTTTATTTTTAAAAATGAGTTATCAAGATAGAATGAACTTTTAGGAGTGCGTTGATTTTTGTCATAGTTTGGAACACCGTGTGCCTTACAGATTTTATTGCATTGTTTGAACGCATTTTAAATCACGAACGCAAGTCAAGTTCTGATCCTTTTTCAATTTTCGTGTACATCTTGAAAATAAAACATTAGATTACATTTTTGCGTGTATTTTGGAAATACTATTAATTTAAGAACATCATTACTATCTGCAAATATTATTAAGAGAAAATATTGTTAAATGTGATTAGAAAAAAACGTTTTATTTTAAAATTGTCTCTTCGGCTTTAAGCAAGTGTTTCTAATTATTTATGTCTTATTTTTCTTATGTACAAATTAACCCACTGAAAGACTGCTTCCTATATCAGTAGTTTTAGGTTAATTTTTATTATTTATCCCTTTAATCTAGTTATATTATTTTAAGTGACGATTCTACTTGTTAACGAAGTCCAATGAAATGAGACGTTGACATTTATGGGGAATTGGTATATTTGTCTTGTTTATGACACTTTTTTACTTGCGGAATTGTTAGTTCATTCATTTTGACAACTGTGACAGACGTTTCAAATGTGTAAATGAAAACAAAACATATGAACAAGACTTGCTCGACATATTTAATCACTTTTTGAGAGGGGGTGTGGGAACAGGGGAGGCATGGGATGAAAGCATAGGAAGATCGCAGTGCTGCAAACCTTACATAAAAAAATATATTGTTTTCAACCTCTCTGGAATGAAAAATAAAATAAATTATTCCAGTGAGATTTGGCAACAGCGTAAACATTTTGTATTGCCAATTTTTTGCTTGGGACTGCTTCACATTATTAACTTTTCTATGTGATATGTGTCAACGCATTGTATATCAGTGATACTGGTTTCTTCGTTAACGAATCCGATGTCATCTTCGCGTAATATGCCGAGAGTCTGAAGGAAAGGCAAATTTGCATTGATACATTGATATAAGGCGATGTTGCCAAATTTTACATTTCATTTCAGCAGTGTTGAAAAGAGTGCCGAAAAAAACTGAAAGTTTTAACAAATGTTTCTTTCCAAAATGCGCGATAAGGTAAGAAAAACAAACTCTTAAATCATTCTTGAAAACCTATTCTATCATACCATTCCCGTTTTTTTTTTTCTATTTTGAATTTGAGATGTATTAAAAAATCAAGTATTAAGCGACCTGTACTTGAATGTTCCGTAAGAGCAATGGGATTTGGGGTTACTTTTAAAATCGTTTTTTTCGCAAAAATACCGACAAAAAATATTCAATAGATTTCGTTACACATTTGTATAACTATTGAACATCCATAAAATTAATTTAGTCCAAGCCATGGCTAAATATAGTGACGTAAATTCCGAGATAGGTGAGACCTATCCAGGGGTATTGGGGGGCAATGTAAGAATAACCTTACATAAAATGTAACGGTAAAGTCACACTCATTTGGGTATCGGGACACACCAGGATAGAGGGGAATAAAATAATAGACAGGCTCGCGAGGAAAGGGGCTAATACACCGTTTCTGGTGCCAGAGCCTTTCTTTGGAATCAGTAGCAGCGTAATTCTGAAAGAACTAAAGATAGAAGAAGAAAACAGGAGATCCAATAATTGGACGGAGCTGCAAGGATTGAAGAGAGATTCGAAAAATGCATACGCTTAAGTAAAAACCACCTAAAACTTCTGATAGGGGTCCTAACGAGGCATTGCTATCTGAAGGGACACCTCAACAAATTCGGACTGATAGAAAGAGAAGAGTGCAGATTCTTTGAGGAGGAGGATAAAATCTCTATTTATATCCTTTCAGAGTGCAGCGCTCTAGAAAACCCTAGGATGCGGTTCTTAGAAACACACCAAATCGAAGAAGAAGAGCTACCACTTTGAAGCCGTCCAACATTCTAAAGTTCCTGAGGGAAATAAGACTGGAGGACCTATTCTAGCTGAGAAGGGAACTCTTACGACTTGGCAGCAGAAGGAGGGCACAAAGATCTACCAGATCGCAGTATATAGACTCCAACTCTACGCACATACAAAATGTGGCAGCAAAAATAGGTTGTGGCCAAAAAGGGGGGGGGGTCAAAGTGGGCTAAAATAGGTTTTTCGAATCTACGAGCCAAGGAACACATTTTGGAAAAAGTTTCAAATAAAATTATAGAGTTTTTAAAAACCTACAATTTCATTTTTTGCGTGATCATTTTTGTTAATTCGTTATTACAAAATTAACTTACTTTGCACTTTTTTGGTTTTAAAGGGAAGACCTTGTCTTTCTGAACAAAATAATATTTTATAATTGTAAATCGGTTAATTTGTTGCTGAGATATTGCTAATTGTTTATCCCAAGACGCAAAATGTTGATTGCTATGACTTTTTTTCAGTGAAAATTTTGACTTCCACAGAGGTTCAATCTTTTCGTGAAAATCTAAACTTTCACATCTTGTTAGGGGTAAATGAAAAAATTATTTTCAACCCCTTAAATGTCGCTTTAAAAAAAGGGGTGTTTTTTTTTATAAAGAAATAGAGCTTGGAAAAAGTCGCCATATTTCAACAACGAATGGACCAATTTCGGTGTTTTTTTTTTTAATCTGGGGTAGCTCGAAAAATTATGAATATGGCACACCCCCTTTTTTTAGAGCGATATCTAAGGGGTTGAAAATTATTTTTTTCATTTGCTTCTAACAAGATATGAAAATTTAGGCCTTCACGAAGAGATTGAGTCTTTGTGGAGATCAAAATGTTAGAGCAATCTACATTTTGAGTCTTGGAATAAACAAATAGCAATATTTCAACAACAAATTATCTGATTTACTATTATAAAATATCGTTTTTTCAAAATGACAAGGGCTTCACTTTGAAATCAAAAAAGTTCAAAAAAAAGAGTTAATTTTACAATAAATAATTGATATGCAAAAAATGGCTGATTTTATGGGTATTTTTGCCATTTTTGCAGGAACAAATTAACGAAAATGATTACATAAAAGCTCAAATTGTAGATTTTTAAAATCTTTACGAACCTTATTTGGAAATTTTTTTCCCAAAATGCGTTCCTTGGCTTGTAGATTCAAAAAACCTATTTTAGTCAACTATGACCCCCCCCCCCTCTCTTAGCCCCAACCTATTTTTTGTTGTTTCATTTTATGTCGGTCTCGCTCATCTCGAAATTTACGTCAAAAACAGCACTAATTTTTACCTATGGCTTGGACTATTTGTTTTTTTAACCATTTTGAGTCGGCCTTGTCTCTGTTTTTTATTTCATTGTGACATTTTTAAAGTATCATCTTAAAATTAACCATTGATTATTTTGAACCACCTCCTATTAGTGTTTTCACTTCTAAGTAAGCCTGAACAAGCGTTGCTGTTATTTGAAACTATTTTTTAAAATTATAAATTCGGAGCGCTTATTTCGGCGAATAATGACTTATACTCCATGAAAAATAGACTTTCGTCAATAACAAAAATGTAACATTGATTTTTTTACTGGAATGTGTTCATTTCGGCATCCTATAAAACATATCTCGATGGTAACTCTGAAAGACTTATGCAAAAAAAATGGCGGACCAAAAATGGTCACGATTTTCAGTTTTTTGAGTTTATCTCGAAAAGTAAAAGTTGTATCGAAAAATGTTTTAAACAAAAGTTGTAGAGAATTAAAAAACCTATCGACTCATATAATATAAGTTATAGATGACACCACTAATTATCGAGATATATTTTGTTTCGACAAAAAAGACCTTTTTTAACATCAACAAGTCTAGACTATGAATAAAGCCTTATTGTTTCTATTGCTCGAAAATAGACAAAGAAACTAATGCATTATGGGAAAAGCGCACGATACTTAAATACCTGCACTCGCCCTGCGCTCATTAGTCAGTCGAGCGTAACAGTAGTAGAGTATAAGTCAGAAGTCAGAGTTAGTCAGTACAGTGAGTTTACTTATTCTAAACATATTCTAAATTAAAGAGTATATTGTACGTTATTCTCTTAGCGTAAAGTCCGATTTAAAATTTAACATAAATATAGGTATTATCATTCTAAAAAAGTATGTCAAACTCGGATTATGTGAGTTTTTTTATTTTCCGAGAAATTCGATGTCAAAGTTGAAAATACAACCTCAATTTTCCGCTTTCCTGATTAAGATACAAAGCTCAATTTTAATGGAAATTGTTTGTATTATTTTATATTTTGAAGATCTATTAAAAAAAAAATTCAATCGTGGGCCGAGAAATTTTGCAAAAACCAATTTTTGCACCAAAAAATTGCGATAACTTTTCACCGGATGGAGACAAAAAATTTTTAATGAGTGCCTTGGATTTAGATGTATCATTTCCGATCTCAGAAAAAAAATTAATTTTGGATCAAAAAAACGTTTGTTTTTTTTTTTTAAATTCATAATGGCGTTGCAAATGAATATTAAAGGCTCAAATTTGCAGAAGATGCTTTTTAATACTTGTACTTTACCTGTGAATTTTTTGGATCCAAGAAATACACTTCCATACGATCTGTGAACCTTCGAAAATTGGGCCGAATCTAATCGAAAATAGCTGCTGCAGGCCGCTGTCGGCGAGTTGCCATAGTTCAGGGGCAATTATTCATTGGCGCTTCAAGGAAACTTATGCCTCACAAGTAATATTTATAATATTGATGTTGTTTTATTAATTTATATGATAGTAACAATTTGTTTAGTCATATTAATTATTAATTTGTTTATTAACAAAATCTTTGGAAAAAATTATAGAGAAAATCATACAAATATTCAGTTATATATTATATATTATTCTGTTTTTTTCCTTTATATTATTATTACCTAATAATTTATTAACAAAATTTTTACGAAAATTTCTATAAGCAAATCATATAAAAATATAATAATATTATAATACGTCATATAAATATTAAATAATACATTAAAATTACGTGCGAAAATCATACAAATACAATATATCAATTATACATTCATCTTTCTTTTTTTTTTTCTATTACTTCTATGCAATCGGCGTCTATTTCATCATCGCAATTATTACTCTCGCTTACATCGCACATACCATTTTCATCATCATTCTCAATTTCATTGTACATATCATTCTCATCATTATTAACATTTTCATAGTCAAAATCATTCTCACACATATTATTGAATTGTCATCATCGTTTTCTAAATCGCAGAAAAAAACAGTAGAATATGTAATATATAATTGAATATTTGTATGATTTTCTCTATAATTTTTTGTAAAAATTTTGTTAATAAACAAGTTAATAATTAATATGACTAAACAAATTGTTACTATCATATAAATTAATAAAATAACATCAATATTATAAATATTACTTGTGATGCGTAAGTTTCCTTGAAGCGCCAATCAATAATGCGCCTGAACTTTGGCAACCCGCCGACAGCGGCCTGCAGCAGCTATATTCAATTAGATTCGGCCCAAGTTCCGAAGGTTCACAGATCGTATGGAAGTGTATTTCTTAGAACCAAAAAATTCACAGGTAAAGTACAAGTATTAAAAAGCAACTTTTGCAAATTTGAGCCCTTAATATTCATTTGCCACGCTATTATGAATTTTTGAAAAAAAACTTTTTTTTTCATTCAAAATTATTATTTTTTTAGATAGGAAATGATACATCTAAATCCAATGCAAGCATTAAAAAAGATTTATCTCCATCCGGTGAAAAGTGATCGCAATTTTTTTGGTGCAAAAATTGGTTTTTGCAAAATTTCTCGACCCACGATTGAAAAAAATTTTTTTTTTAATAGATCTTCAAAATATAAAACAATACAAATAATGTTCATTAAAATTGAGCATTGTATCTTATTTAGGAAAGCGGAAAATTAAGGTTCAATTCTCAACTCTGACATCGAATTTCTCTGAAAATAAAAAAACTTCCAGATTCCGTGTTTGACATACTTTTTTAGAATGATAATATCTATATTTATGTTAAATTTGTTAATAAATATTTTTTTTTAAACAAAAACCGTAAATTTTGTCGAAAAAAATATTTCGATTACTAGTGGCGCCACCTATAACTATGAATCGATAGTTTGTTTAATTCTCTACAACTTTTGTTTGAAACATTTTTCGATACAACTTTTATTTTTAGAGATAAACTCAAAAAACCGAAAGTCGTGACCATTTTTGGTCCGCCATTTTTTTTGCAAAGGTCTTTCAGAGTTACCATCGAGATATGTTTTATAGGATGCCGAAATGAACACAGCAAAAAAACCAATGTTACATTTTTGTTAACAAAACAGCTCTTTTTTAATCTAATTTTCATAGAGTACTTAGGAGAAACAGAAATGTTAGCGTTTATTTTTTTATTATTTTTTTTATGTTAATAGAAAAAACAATTTAGAAGCAAAAATAATGCTACATTTAGCATTTAATCACAATTCCCCATATAATGGACCGACATTCTCATTTTATTGGTATACTGTTGCGGGTACAGTATTAATTTTCCTACTACTGTTCACCTATTCCTATTTTTTCCCATAAAAACGAAATTTTATATACTATGTACAAAACCAATACCAACAAATTTCTATTCTTGTTTTTAAAGTTGCATTGCCGAATCAAGTAATTAAACTCTTTTTTTCTGCTGAATGCGCAGCGGTATTCAGGAAAGATGTATTTTGCATGAATCCTCAGTAAAAAGAATAGTCTCATTCACAGAAAAGTAAGTATCAATATAAAAAAGTTATGAAATATATAAGCTTAAATTTGCAGGTAAAGTCCTCTAGTGGCAAGTTAGAGAAACAATTTTTCCTGTAAATGAGACTGTTTATTATACTCGATATTCCTGCAAGTATCAACTTCATCGAATTATGTTGTCTGAATTAATTTTAATGTTGAAATCGGACGTTGGCAAATTTCTGAATTATATAATAATTAGACTAGATAACGCATTTCTTAATAAAATTATTAAAATTTTTTAATGAAGTCATAATTTTATTGGAAAAATTACGAAAAAAGGTGGACTCATAGGACTGTATCCTGCAACAACAAAAAAGATATACTTCACAGAAATATTCAATAGTTCAATAAGTAACAAAAATTCTTGGGCGTTAATGTTGAGATTAAAATCTAAGTATATGTTATAATTAGGTTAATGAGCTTTAACATTAACGTGCATAACTTTTGTCCAATTGCAACATTTATAAAAAATCAGCAATGCGATCTCAAATATTCTTAAATTGTCTCAATTCTCAAGCATGTTAACTAACGATTAGGTTGGTGTAATTGTTATTGTCAGTTATACCAAAGAATATTATGGATCAGAGTTAGTAGAAAATTAACCTATTAAATTTTGAGATCTCGAAATTTAGTAGGTTAATTTTGAAATCTCCTCACACAGTGTTGAGGACCACACGGGAACAAGTTTTAATTTACTCTGGTACTTTGGGTACTTTGCCATTGTGAGAATGTGGTCCAAGAGAAGTATCTTCAAAAGCTTCAAAATACTATAATATTCTTAACTAATACAGTATGTTCCACAATTTTGAACATGAAAATTGTTTACGTGACCTTATTGTTAGCTTAAGTTTTCTGATGCGAGGCTATTAAAACTTTTGGTTTATTTTGATTGTTAAATTCGGTACACTGTTTGTACCTAGTTCTTGTTAAAATAGAGATGTAACTTAGTTACTTAAATACTACTTGACAATAACTTTACAAAACCGAACTGTGTAGTGAAATATGAATTTTTATTTACGTAGATTATTAACTTGTAAGAAATGTAAAAACCAAGTTTTTAAAATAAAGATTTTTATTGTAATACGTTGGTTTCCTTTAATATTCCTTCCTTAAGACGATGTGATTCAGTTATATCGAATTTTTACAGATTGTTAAAATATACTCTTGGAAGATGGGGTTCACACATTGCAGGTGGGGAAATGATGCAACAAAATAAAAAATACTATATGACATATTTGAATGCATTTTTAGAGACTTACAAGAATGGTTCGAAAAGTTCTCGGCCTGAAACAGAGAGGACGCTAGTAGGATCAAATAACTATAATATTTTGTAAGCATTAACCTCGAGATGAGGTTGCTTGTTTGTGACGATCGAGTGAACACATAAGGTTCGATATTTTGTGAAAGATGGATAAAATTCAAGTACGAGCGATTATAAAGTACTTTGTTTTAAAGGGCTTAACTCCTACGGACATTAAAAATTAGTTAGATTCTGCTTTAAAGGATTCTTCTCCGTTTTCAACAGTAAAAAAATGGGCTGCTGAATTTAATCGTGGTCGTACATCAAGATGATGAGCGCTCGGGATGCCCAAAAACCGCTACAATTGACGAAATTGTCACAAAAATTCACATTCATGTTCTTGGCATGACAAAGCTTACTGCGCGATGGGTGCCGCGTTTGTTAACAGTCAACCAAAAACGCCTTCGAATGAACACTTCGCAAGAGTGTTTAGACTTATTCAGACGCAATCCTGGTGACTTTCTTCGACGTTTTATAACTGTAGATGAAACATAGATTCACCATTACACGCCAGAGACAAAGCAGGAGTCTAAACAGTGGGTGGGGGCAGGTGAAAGTGCACCAAAAAAAGTAAAAACGGTTTCGTCTACAGGAAAAGTTATGGCAACAGTTTTTTGGGATTCACATGGCGTGGTGCTTATAGACTATTTAGAACAAGGCAAGAACATCACCGGGGAGTATTACGCTTCACTACTGGACCGTTTGCAGCACGAGATTAAGGCTAAACGTCCACATCTTGCCAAAAAAAAGTGCTCTTTCATCAAATCTATGGTTGCTGCTGCGAAACTCCATGACCCCTACGTTTCGAAATGCTTCCACATGCGCCATATTCGCCGGATCTGGCTCTCAGCGATTACTTTCTCTTTCCAAACTTGAAATAATGGCTCGCTGGACGAAAATTCCCTTCAAATAACGAGGTCAGAGCAGCGACAACCGCGTATTTTGCAGAGTTGGACAAATCGCATTATACCACGGGTATTAAAATATTAGAACATCGTTGGTCTAAATGTATTGAAGTACAAGGAGACTATGTTAAAAAATAAATAAAAACATTTTCAAAAATATTTTATTTTCTTTATCAGGCCGAGAACTTATCGAACCATCCTCGTATTTTATTATACTCCACTCGACGTGGTGATATATTTTGCAATTTCGCCTTACTTTTGTTTTTGGGTCAGTTGCGAGCATGTATCTGCGAAATTCTGTTAACACCACGACGTTCCAGTTTGACAGAAGTCATTTTATATTGCACACATTCGGTTGTTTCTATCATGGCTAGGAGATATTTTTTAGTATCCCTCGTAAACACTTACAGTGAAATAATAGTTCTGAATAATTATTACCAATTTCAAATGAAGTCAGGAAATGTACAATTTTTAACCCGCCATTTTAAATTTTAAGAAAGCAATTTAAAATTTGTAATCTACGCCAAAACCCCTCCCCCCTCCCGATAACAACGGCAAATTTTTATAAACCGTCATTTTGGTTTAGTGATATTGAATTTTAAGAAAGTAAATTTAGATTCGTAGCAATTTTAGAGGAAATCGAACAATATTAATTTATTGTCCGCTATATTTTAAGCACAACTTTGTATTATACCGAACCACTTGAAGCAACTTCCTGAACATAAAGCCAAACATGCGTTTCTAATCGATAGAGCCATTCCAAAATAACAAAATTGGAAGGGATAAAAGGAGGATACCGTAAAATTAATTCGGTCAGACATGGAAAGCTGTATACCCCTAAAAGCGGCTTTACTACAGTTGCGCAGAAGACTTTAATATATATATATATATATATATATATATATATATATATATATATATATATATTAAAAATAATGATAAGTTTGTGTAATGCCGAAAATTTTTAGCTTTCAAAATATTGCCAATTTAATACTTTTATATGGCCATTTTGCTGCGGATTTTAAGTTCAGTTATAATCTCAGTTGGCTACGACGTTTTACTCATCGCTGGCTATAACAGTATTGAAAAACCATCGAATGTTAATGAAATGTATGAAGCTGTCACTTACCATTTGAAAATTGTTAAAGCATGTATTTTGAAGAGATCATTATATTAAGTACAACTTTCGAACATACCCCTGTAGAATTGGCATGACGTCAGAACGAGGGCCCGGTGGTTTGAACGCTGAATAACGTAATTATATTTTTATTTATATTTGAAAAAGTGTTGATGAACTATTTCATTTCTTGGTACACACATACCGATTTTATGCAATCCTTTTCTAATTACATCATTTAAACGAGTATCATGATAATCGGTACGTCAATTCTGACTACATAAAAGTATGAATATATGGTTGCCTAGATTATTATTACTGTTATTTTCAATATGTTCACAATATCTAACAATATTTATCAATAAAAATAAGTTTTTAAATCCTTTTTTTGTTAATATTAATTGCAAACTTCTCATTTATAGTAATTTCTAACACTGAAAAGAATCACGACAAGCAATTAAACTCTAAGAAAAGATAAGTAAACATGTTTATGTCCGTGAAATATCAAAAAACCCTCTCCCCCACCGACCATGAACGGCCTTCAAACAAATCTATAGTTGTTTAAATCTATAGGGTATGATCGAACAATACAACATACAGAACACAAATAAATAAGTCACTTAAAACACTATATTCATCTAAATCGAACGTAACTCACAAGAAATAAAAGTGGCTTTGAATCTCCTATAAGGGTTCGGGTCTGTTATGAAGGTCACTGGTGTACATACACACAATATGTAGAGGTCAAATTGAGAACCTTCTCCTTCTTTGAATGCAGTTATGTAGACGTCTGGCAGTTGTATTTTCGATATTAAAGACAATAATTAAATGCCATAATTATACAAAAAGTATTTTTCTATGTTTTAAAACATAGAAATCGTAATCAGATTAACTGACCAACCCTATAGATAGCAAAATTATGAAGCACCCTGTATCAACTATCTAACAATATTTTTTCCTTTCGATATCTTATTATTTCTAAATAAGGCCCTAAAGCAATAGTCATGTTGTACAATATCTTTATTGCTATACAAACCAGAAATAATCGCGAATTTAAATAACAGAAAACGGGCAAAATGGAAAAACGTGCAAATTACTACCTACAGTACAATAGGCGATGTGTACTAGCTTAGTACAGCTACGGCTTAAGAAAAAGGAAAGAACGTATACAAGATGCAAAAAATATGATATTGCAAATGCATGGTTGCAACAATAAAAGTGACAAATTCCAAACTCACTCGTTACTCACAGACCCACTTCCTTATTCTTCTTCCTACTCCTGTGTTTATCATAGTATCTATTTTTATGACGTAGAAGTACAGCTTTCGTATCTATTGTTCGATATAATAACTTTCAAGCATCGAGATATTACTGCTGTCCTTGTGTGCCTTCTTCTTTTAGATCTCCATTAGATGTTATGATTGGTCCCTCATATTTAAAGTTTATTAACTATTCCACATTTCGGTTGTAGCCCGCGAGTTTGCATCTTCAAATAATTGTGTTTTCTACGTTGACACTTCCATCGAGTTTTTTCCGCTGGTTCAGTTTTGTACAGAACTGTTTGCGCGATATTCTCACCTTCGGAGATTACAACTGTCTCGTTAGCATAGCATATTTTTATCTCTTTATTTCCAATTCTGTATCTCTTGCATGCCTTTTTTGTATTTTTTAGCCTGTCCTTCTGTTAACACATAATCCATTAAAATATAGGTTTTAAATATTTAAAAAATTATTATCTTAAGCCCATAAGTACATTTTAAAAGTTAACCAACACAAAAATTCAACAGAAATCAGATAGTGTGTTGTGTGTTGCTTCCAAGCCTCTGGGTGATTACGTCACAAATCAGCGCTGTGTCCTTGTATTATAGGAGTTGTTGGCTGACACCAGTTAGTCTCGTTTTCTCGAAAGTCCGGCTGGTGTCTAAGAATTACATATATTTCAGTAAACTGCTCAGCTACTTCCCATTAGTATTATCTTCTGACAAGTTTCTTGGTCAACACCTTTAGAACCGAGCTTAGAAACTGATTCTTCGGTAGTTCTCTTCAAGATTGGTATAATTATGCTGTCTTTCTAGTCTAATGATATTCTATTAAGTCAGGTTATTTTGTTCTACAGGCCTCCTATCTCGTCTACAGTTTTTCGGTGATGATTTGCCAAACATTGCGAAACACAAATGTGCGAAACAGAAAAAACATGGCGCCTAGGACATGTCAAAGTTAGGCAGTATTAGTTTGATTACTCATAAATATGTAATATTATTTACAGTATAAAAAGACAGATAAAAAAACCTTGGTATAACTTTACAAAAGTTACTCATCTTTTTTATTCTCCTTAACACGTTTGACATTAGCATCTCCAATTTTTCAAAAGTATATCTTTTTGTACTTCTTACACAAACTTTCTACCACTAATCAATTCCAGTACTATACAATTTTATAGCTTGTCTGCGGGTCAATCTCACGACAATGTAGAGAAAGGTAATTTTTGAAAATTGATCTTCCGCATTGTTTTGAATTTTTAAATTCAAGCACAATATTTTCTTAGTTCCTGCTTAGAACAATAGCAAAAAACAATCTGCGTGGCTAACGTCAGAGAAAGATTTATTTCGAAATCTAAAATTCCAATCAATGCACAAGATGCCTATCTACTCTCCTTCTTACGCTTTAAAAAATGGCAAAACAACAAGTCCTCGGTACCCTGGTACTTCGGTAGTAATACGAAAGCAATAAATTTGTCAGAAAACCATTGTGCTTCTTTGTACCGGCTTTTTAGACCACACGCAGCATAATTGATAAGATTGCATTTAAATTACTTATACATTCAGAATGCCATTCACATTAATCAGTGCCCTTAGAACAACGTAGTTCGTATAATAATTTTAAATTGCAAATAAGATGCAATCGCTTTTTGTAATGTAAAATGGTCTTATTTTTTTATTACGGTCGGTACATAATGTTATTTTTCTCGGTTTTTCTGGTTTCGATAGATTCTCTAAATGTCACCTTTAATTATAATATGAAATTGTTTTGGATGCTCTGTATCTGGGTAAAACAAACTGTCTTGAAAGTACCGTAAGGAAATTTTGCGTTATTGAAGCTCGCGAAATTCATTTCATTTTAGCCTAGTTTTCATCCTTCCAAAACTGGATATAGGTCTCCCCTATTTGTTTCCAAATCTCTCTATTCTGGGCTCTTCTTTGCCACATCAAGCCAGCATGTCTGACTATGTCATCCTTCCATCTCATCTGTGGCCTGCCTCTGGATCTTTTCCCTTCATATGGGCGCCATTTTCCAATTTCTGAATTCCAACGGTTGGCGTCAACTGCGTTGGTTTTCCTTCTTATCCACTCATTTCGTTTTTTATCTCTGAGTGATATTCCTAACATGTGTAGCCCTTTGAGTTTTGCGAATTCTGTCCAAATTTGATTTTGTAAAGGTCCACGCCTGCGCTCCGTATGTTAGAACGGGCAATATTCAACAATCAAATCTTAAGTATAAGGGAATTTTCTGATTTTTCAAAACATAGGAGAGTTTTCCGAACGCCGTCCATACCAATCGAGTTCTTCGTGTTATTTCGGCTGTCTGGTTGTCCTTACTCGCTCTTATGGCCTGGCCTAAGTATATATATATATATATATATATATATATATATATATATATATATATATATATATATATATATATATATATATATTCATCCACCTGTTCTATTTCGGTTGCATTTACTGTTATAACTTGTTGTTTGTCTGAGTTTGACATTACTTTTGTTTTTCTGAGATTCATCTTTAATCCTCGTTAGAGCGATATTTTATGGAGGTCGTTTATCATTGACTGCAGCTCTTCCCAGTCGAATGCGATCAAGAGTATATCATCTGCATATCTCAGATGACTTGAGAATCTACCATTAATGTTTATCCCTTTATTTTCCCAATTTAATGATTTGAACAAGTCTTCCAGGGCCATTGTAAATAATTTGGACGAGATTGTATCTCCCTGTCTTACTCCTCTTTTGATTGGGATGCGGTTCGTCTTTAGCTCGTCATCAAGTTGTACTATCATCATTGCGTCTAGATAGACATTATGCAATAGATTTTTGTATCTCGAGTCTATTCTGCTATTTACCAAAGCTTCTTCAACAGCCCATAGTTCTACGCTGTCGAAAGCCTTCTCGTAGTCAACAAAGGTCATGTACAGAGGCAAATTATACTCGTTGGTTTTTTCTATTAATATTTTTAGTGTATGCAGGTGGTCGCATGTTCCTTATCCCCTTCTTAATCCTGCTTGTTCAACAGGTTGATATGTGTCGAATTTGTTCGTCAATCTGCTAGTTATGATTTTCATGAAGGTTTTGTATAACTGGGAGGGAAGGGATCTAGACCTATAATTGTCCAGAGTCGCCGGATCGCTTTTTTTATGTATCAAAATTGTGCTAGCGTTGTTCCATCTGCTGGGTATCCTACCTTCGACAAGAAATCTGTTGAATAAGATCTTTAAATATTCCTTAACTTTTCTTCCTTCTTCCTTAAGAAGTTCTATTAAGACTTTGTCATCTCCCGCTGCTTTATTTCTTTTCATATCTTGTACAGCTTTATCTATCTCATCCTCTGTAATATCTGGCAGGTCTTCAGAATTCATATTTGTTATTGTCTTTTTTAAATTCTTTATAGTATTAGCCGAGGGAGGGTTTCTTGGGCTATATAGCCCAAGAAGCTCGCGAAATACTAAACACTAAAAAGGAAACAAAAAACTGCATAATTTCTGTCATCTCTCATGAGACACGGTAAGTTCGAATTTTTAATTATGGAGAGCCAAATTAATGGTAAATGGGGACCTGGACACAGACAAGGACTTCGCTTAGATTCAGACATATCACTGATAAAGACAAAATAGAAAATAATTTGTCAGCAGTGTTGCTGATGCTTAAATTAAAACCTTTTTAATATTTCTCTTTTTTGCTTTATATGCTTGCAATACATTTAACATAACACAGGTTTTACCACGACTACTAAAACTAACATTTCGTACTCCAACGTTTTTTCAGTCCTGAAACCAGAAAAAATAGTGGTAGTGGATAAAACTGTTCTCACGTGGATGAATAAATGTCAGTTGACTAACACTCCGAAGAAGAAAGTGAAGATAATACCGAGGATGATGAATATCTGCCAGTAAGTAAGAGAAAAGCTCCTGAAACTTTCAACCAAGAAGAGTTGAATGACCTCATACAAGATTTAAATTTACCCAGTAATGGAGCTGAATACCTAGTGACAGCACTGAAGAAGAAGAACTTGTCGACAAAAGGAACAACGGAAGAAGATGAAGATAATTCATTGGTATTCTGTTCAGAGGTGAAATGGTTGATGGATGAATTAACATCGAATACTTATAAAGACGCGAAAAGTGGAGACTTTTCGTTGATGTTCTAGTTCTTAACAGGAATACATATTCACCTATTCCAATAGCTCACTCAACGAAGCTAAAAGATAATATTAAAAAAATTAGGTATTCGGAACATCAATGGAAAATTTCTGGTGATTTAAAATTTGCAATCATGATCCTTGGCCAACAATTGGGTTACACAAAAAAATCCCTGCTTCTTATGTTTATGGGATAGTAAGGGACATGATAAATCACTATATTTAAAAAGAACGATCAGAAAGACGAAACTTCGATCCAGGATCGAGGAACATTATACAAAATACTTGCCACCACCACTACACGTCAAGTTTGGTCTCATGAAGGGAGTTGGTCAAGGCTTTGGTTAAAGATGACAATTGTATTCATTATTTAGGAAACATGTTCCCCGTGATAAGTGATGCTAAATTAAAAGAGGGTATCTTTGATGTTTCTCAGATTCGTACTCTTTTCAATACGAAAATTTGATCACAAAAATGAATGATGATGAAAAAGCAGCATGACAAAGCTTCAAAAATATTTCTCAGAAATTTTTAGGAAATAAGAAGAGTCAGGATTACCAGAATTTAGTTGAAGAGTTGTTGAAGAAGTTTAAACAGTTAAGTTGTTTGATGAGTCTCAAATTGCACTTTTTACACGTTCACTTTCCTCAAAACCTCGGAGATTACCGTGAAGAACAAGAAGAACGATTCGATCGACATATATGTGAAATGGAGAGTCGGTACCAAGGACGATGGAATATCAACATGAAGGTTGATTTCTGTTGAATTCTAAAGAGAGAAACAAATCGGAATAGAAAAAAGGGAAACCCGCTGCATTGATCATTCGAAGAAAAAAGAGTGTGTTGCCGAAGAAAAAAATGTAAGAGCAACGATGTTTTTTTCCCCATTTCAGGTTGATCTCTATGCATACAATAAAGAAAACTTGATTCATTTTAGTAGATATTTAAGTAGGAGTTTTCAAAAAAATGGTGGTATTTGGAAAAATTCAATATGGCGGATAAAATATGGCGGCTACAAGCCGGCATCCCAAGTTAAATTTAAGAAAAAATTTAATGAAATTGCTGTAATCCTTAAAATATACGTACTAATTACATTTAAAATAAGTGCGGGGATCACTTATGCTACGCCAATATTAGACATTACCAAAAAAAAAATGGCGGATCCAATACAGCAGATACAAGACCTCATAAACCTATCTTACAGCTGAGTTATGAACGGGTTTTTAGGGTTTTTGGTGAAATGCTCGGTATGGTAGTTTAAAGTGTCTGATTTAAAATATATTATGTAAATACCAAAATCCAAAATGGCGGATCCAAGATGGTGGACGAAAAAATAAAAATTACATAAATCTAAGCAAAAATGTGTACTAAGGGATCTATTTGTACTAAAATTCGTAACACGTAATTTTTAGAATCAGTCTTAGATTGGTCACTTTGAATTTTTCAAATCTGACCTCACATTTGAAATCAGCGACGCCAAAAACCTCTTGATACAAATATTTGCTCAAATTTAAGTGATTTCAATTTTTTCGTCCGCTATCTTGGATCCTCCATTTTGAATTTTGGCATTTGAATAACATATTTTAAATTAGAAACACTTTAAACCCCCATACCAAACATTTCACCCGAAACCTCAAAAACCCGTTTATAACTCAGCCTTAAGATAGGTTTATGGAGTCTTGCATACGCCAGATTGGATCCGCCATTTTTTTTTTGGTAATATCTATCTCCGCGCTTATTTTAAATGTAATTAGAAAGTATATTTTAGCGATTACAGCAATTTCATTAAATTTTTTCTCAAATTTAACGTGGCATGCCAGATTATAGCTGCCATATTTTATCCGCCATATTGAAATTTTCAAAACACCATCATTTTTTTGAAAGCTCTTGGCTAGACAAACATTTTAATACCGCGATCATAAAAATTCATTAATTCAAATTTTGGGTACGTAGTTGATCCGGTTGACATGAATCATTCCATATATATATATATATATATATATATATATATATATATATATATATATATATATATATAATAAAATAGAATAAAATATTGGCGAAGCGGACGTGAAAATTTGTCAATCTACATGATTCTCGTATTAAAAAGTGCGGAGCACTCCAAAGTATGGAATAACTCCGGGTCCGACAGATGGCGACAGCGCTGTTTCGTCCTAATATGGGACTCGTCAGGCCACCGCAGTCGGTACAAACCATCATCTCGCCTTTGCATCGTATAAGCCATACTTATAATCAAAATACGGCAAATAAGACGACAAAGGCGACATCTCGATGGTCCACTTGATAATACAAGAACCATACAGATTAACAAAGTTTGTAAGAGAACCGTCATATGGTGGCGCGACGGTGAATTAAAACAGAAATATGTAAAATCGAGTACACGAAACGCGCTGCCCAAAAGATAGGGGTCGCATTTTTCGGTACTGGCAAGCAAGCATACCGCTATTTAAGCAGCCAAAGCCACGTGCCGCACCAAACGATCCCACCATGAGAGCATCGTTTAGCGTGTTTCAAAGCCAAACAAGTAAATAAATATGTAGATAAGTTTTTGTCCGTGTAATTTAAAATAAAATAGAAATAGAAGAAAAACTTATCTACATATTTATTTACTTGTTTGGCTTTGAAACACGCTAAACGATGCTCTCATGGTGGGATCGTTTGGTGCGGCACGTGGCTTTGGCTGCTTAAATAGCGGTATGCTTGCTTGCCAGTACCAAAAAATGCGACCCCTATCTTTTGGGCAGCGCGTTTCGTGTACTCGATTTTACATATTTCTGTTTTAATTCACCGTCGCGCCACCATATGACGGTTCTCTACAAATTTTGTTTATCTGTATGGTTCTTGTGTTATCAAGTGGACCATCGAGATGTCGCCTTTGTCGTCTTATTTGCCGTATTTTGATTATAAGTATGGCTTATACGATGCAGAGGCGAGATGATGGTTTGTACCGACTGCGGTGGCCTGACGAGTCCCATATTAGGACGAAACAGCGCTGTCGCCATCTGTCGGACCCGGAGTTATTCCATACTTTGGAGTGCTCCGCACTTTTTAATACGAGAATCATGTAGATTGACAAATTTTCACGTCCGCTTCGCCAATATTTTATTCTATTTTATTTTAAATTACACGGACAAAAACTTATCTACATATTTATATATATATATATATATATATATATATATATATATATATAATAGGAAATTCTCAGCTACGCGGACAAAGACCGTTGATAAATATTAATCTCATCTTAAAAACTGCCGAGAACTCCAAGATCATGGAAAACTCCGGGTATGAAAAATAGCGACAGTGACAGATTTCACGGTTGAAAACTGGTAAATAAGACACATTAGCGACATCTTGATTGCTCACTGAATAACACAAGAACATCACAAACCAACAATGTTGTATAAAACCGTCATGTGGTGGCGCATCGGTAAATTAAAACAGGAATATAGCAAAACTCGACACACGAAATGTGCTACTCTAAGGATAGAGGTCGCATTGTCCGGCATCGACAACAAAATCAACTACGAATTCCGCAGTTTAAGTGTCGCACCAACGATCTCCCTAAGAGAGCTGTTGCGTGTTTTTTAAGCCAACAATTAAAAAAAGAGAGAGAAGTTATCGTCCATGTAATCACTACATAGTATAAAACAAAGTCGCTTTCTCTGTCCCTATGTCCCTTTGTATGCTTAAATCTTTAAAACTACGCACCGGATTTTGATGCGGTTTTTTTCAATAGATAGAGTGATTCAAGAGGAAGGTTTATATGTATAATAACATCCATTAAATAGTGGAGAAATACTGTTATTTTTGAGGTTTCTAATGTGATGTCGTTAATTATCATATTTTTTTCCGCTTACATTGCAAACGCAGGCTGAACCCTACGAGATTTATCAAAATAATGTACTAATTATTTGTACACATTGAAAAGGTCTACAGAAAACTCCGCGATGGTATATGTCTATCTCTCATGGATATCCCACAATAACATTTTTTTGTCATTTACTTTTTACGACAAATAATGGCAAATTTTGAAGCGATTTTAACCAATAGAGCATTAATCCTTATCCAATTAAATAGCTTAAATACATTGTTGATTTAATATAGATCTATATGGTCCTTTACAGCACAAGATTTAAATGAATATTTTCGAAGATATTACAGATTTAAAATTGCGGGAAGTAGCGCTTGCGGCGGGTACTGGCCGACCGGGGCGGCGGCAGCGTGCCTATAAATAGCGCGTCGAAGGCCTATGTAATAATTGTTGTAAAAATAAAATAAATAGTCACAGTTTTTCTGTAGTGTATTTAGTATCAGCATTGCACCCGGGCGAAGCCGGGGCGGGTCGCTAGTTTAAAATAAAATATGAAATTCTCGGCAATGCGGGCAAAGATCCTCAGATTCCTATTTTATTGTAAAATTACACAGACGATAACTTCTCTCTTTTATATATATATATATATATATATATATATATATATATATATATATATATATATATATATATATATATATATATATATATATATATATGGTCATGTCTAGTTTTGTATTTACCCCCTACGTAACCACCAACAGCCGTTACCTCTTACCCCGAAATGTCTGTAAATAGGGTGAGTCAACTTTTTACCGATTGTACTAACCATGCTTAACTGTTATTTTCCGTCTTATGTGAAAATTGCCACAGTACTAAAATGACGCGTATTTTACACGTTTTCTTGTTAAAAGAAATAGTCCAGGAAACAAATTTATTGTGCAATTAAATTACAGTTACGACTAGCACTTAAAACTGTAACATACAAAAGCAAAAGGAGAGAAACAGTTCAGAAAGCAATTATTCCTTATATTATACAATCATATGTACGAAGCCACATATGACGATATTTTAATGACCTAAGTACCGCTCGATGGGATTGTGGTTATTTTAATTTTTCAAATGGCATTAGTAACAGTACGCCAATAAATAGCAATACTCATAAGTGATAGGAAGTTATTAGAATACGTAAAACAGTTGTTGGAATAGAACTACATGTAACTTTATGTTGGCATAAAATGAGGAATTGTGTTGCGGATGTACTGCTAAGACGGATTTCCCTGATTAATCACTAAATGTACAGGGTGAGTCAACGATTGGATGAAGTAAGTTTGTGCCTTTTCGGTGAAATTTACAAAGAAACTATATTTATTGTTTGATACAGTTTATTTTTACGCAGATTTTAAAAATACTTAGGACTCTACAGGGTGAGCCAAAAAACTAGGACAGCCTAAAGTTGTATTTTTTTAAATAGAACACCCTATATACGAATCGTATTTTCGATTTAGCTTATAATTTTAAATCTTTTTTATTAAGGATTTACTATAACAAAACTTTATAGTTTCTGAGATAATTAAGTTTAAAGAAAAAAAGTCACATTTTCAAGCATCAATTCAATCCTAAATAACGTTTTCAATTTTGTGACAAATATATTCAAATTTGGAATTTACCAAGGCCAAGGACAAGTTAACATAATTCTTACCTAATATTTGCAATAAAAGCTACAGGGTGTTGAACACATCGGCTCAAATTTGAACAAGTTTAAATGAATAAATACCTTTTTTTTTAAATGGTACATCCTATATATTTTCATGTTATTTAATAGAGTAATAAAAACCCTAAAAGTTTTGTTCAATATATCCTATACCTATTTATAATAGTTTTTGAGATATTTCAGTTTTTCTTATTTTCCATACTTTTTTACAGAAATAGTCTTCATTATCATAGTAGCCATGTAAAATAATAAAAAGAAACTACAGAAACAAACAGAATGTGGTTATATATGATGAAATACCTTATTCGTTATATTACAACGGCAATAGTTTAAGTAAACATAATGTGAAAAAATTAACACAACAATAACGACAAGGCAAATACATATTTACTTTTATACTAAATTGAAACAAAAAAATTACCTATTAAATACTGAGATTAATTATTTCTTTTTAATAAGTGTTCGAATAAACGACCCTCTTGAGCAATGCACAACTTTAGTCTTTTTTGCAGATTTTCTCGGACCCTAGACAAAATTAGTGGCGTTATTGTTCTACAGGTATCCCTAATCCTGTTTCGCATATCTTCCACTGTTGTTGGTGGATTAACATACACCTTATTTTTAATATAACCCCATAGGAAGAAATCTAATGGGGTGATGTCGCAAGACCTTGGTGGCCACTCAATGAATCCCCCACGTCCAATCCATTTTTGCGGATATCGTTGGTCCAAAAACGCACGAACTTCACGATGGTAATGCGGAGGCGCACCATCGTGCTGGAACCACATACTGTCGAGCTCATCTCTATCGAGACCTTGAAGCAGTTGGGGTAGTTCTTCTTATAGAAAGTTCAGGTAACTATGGCCATTTAGTGGTTCATTAAAAAAGTGGGGTCCAATAATTCGATTATGATGAATATCACACCAAACATTTAATGACCAGTGGTTTTGATGTTGCACCTCTCTAATCCAAAATGGGTTTTCTGTGGCATAATAATGCATATTGCGTCTATTTACGGCACCGTTACTTCTAAAAGTAGCTTCATCACTAAACATTACCTTGCATAATAAATTTGAATTTAATTGAATCTCCGCATTTATTGTACGACAAAAGTTTACACGACTTTCAAAATCCTGTCCATGCAATTCTTGGTGTAATTCCATGTGATATGGATGATACCTATATTTCTTGGTAGTACGATTAGCGGTGGATTGTGATGTTTCACATAATGCTGCTAACTGACGGCTACCAATATAAGGATTTTCCTGAACATTTAACAATACTTGTAGTTCTTTTTCTTCATTAGTTACTGGTTTGTTGACCACTTTACGTTTTGGATAATCAACAGTACCAGAAGAATCAAATCTTTGCATTAAGTTTTGAAAAGTATGGGTATTAGGCTGGCGTCGATCAGGATACTTCATTTTGTAAATTCTTTGAGCAAGAAGGCAATTTTTTTGAGCCTCTCCTATTGTATAAATCATATCTATTAACTCATTCTTTGGAAAATTCATTTTACAATATAAGATGAATGCAATAAAACCAAACTACACTACATAAAAACCAAAAGGAGCGATTGCGGTTATAAATTTGACACACAGAAAAATGTTCTTTTACATTGTTTTTGCCATGGCTACTATGATAATGAAGACTATTTCTGTAAAAAAGTATGGAAAATAAGAAAAACTGAAATATCTCAAAACCTATTATAAATAGGTATAGGATATATTGAACAAAACTTTTAGAGTTTTTATTACTCTATTAAATAACATGAAAATATACAGGGTGTACCATTTAAAAAAAGATATTTATTCATGCAAACTTGTTCAAATTTGAGCGGATGTGTTCAACACCCTGTAGCTTTTATTGCAAATATTAGGTAAAAATTATGTTAACTTATCCTTGGCCTTGCTAAATTCCAAATTTGAATATATTTGTCACAAAATTGAAAACGTTATTTAGGATTGAATTGATGCTTGAAAATGTGACTTTTTTTCTTTAAACTTAATTATCTCAGAAACTATAAAGTTTTGTTATAGTAAACCCTTAATAAAAAAGATTTAAAATTATAAGCTAAATCGAAAATACGATTCGTATATAGGGTGTTCTATTTAAAAAAATACAACTTTATGCTGTCCTAGTTTTTTGGCTCACCCTGTAGAGTCCTAAATATTTTTAGAATCTGCGTAAAAATAAACTATATCAAACAATAAATATAGTTTCTTTGTTAATTTCACCGAAAAGGCACAAACCTACTTCATCCAATCGTTGACTCACCCTGTACATGTTTACGTTTAATGATGAGGCCCAGGGAATTTATTTTATTCAATGTACTCTGCATTTTTATAAGAGGGTCTAAAATGAATCATTTTCAATATAATTTTATGAATAGAATAAATATGCAAATTACCACGAGATCCGAGACATTGTGTTTAAACCCAAAGACGATACGCGTACAGAGAGAGAACCTAAGTGGAATTCACGGGGCGTAAAGTACTTACTTTTCCCTTAACGGTATTAAGGCGAAAAACAACTTTTAAAATCCGCTTTAGACTCATTGGAGACAGAAAAAATTGCATTACTTAATAACCTGTTGGGTGTTAAGTCGCAAGCCGGCAAAGCAAAATTAAAGGCTGCTTTAAGAAATATGGTCATACGCAGCCATTATTGGGGTCTTTAAGAGTAAATGAACCGGTATCGTATAGATTTATCGAAACGGTGGGTTGTAATAATTGATTAGGTGCAGTCAGCTTTTAAATTCCCTGGCGATAAATGGTCAAAATTATAGAGGAAAGTATGAATTTGAGCAAGAAAAACTAAAATGATTTACTGAATAATCACTTTAAAGATACAGGGATAAGTAAAACATAATTTACAAAAACTTGATTAAAAATATTTATATATAACATAAATATATACAGTATTAAAAAAACACTCAAACACATTAATTTTTATTTCAAATTTACAGAAGCGCTCAAATGTATTTTGACATGAGAAAATTTGTCATTATACAGGGTGTCTCAAAAGAAAGTACACATTTGTTTTGCTTATTGCGTGAACGCAACTATTCCGAGCGGCACGGGGGGTATGTCAATCGGTAGCCTGGCTCTTGGGAATTTAGTCGCTATGGAGCGTTTCTCGGGATCGGACCGTGCTTTGTGCGTACGTGAGTTTTACAAAAACGGTAATTGGGCGACTGTAGCGCGTAGAAAATTCTGCAATTTTCGACATATTCGTCACTTAAATGATGCGCCAAGCGCTCGGCTTTGGAAAATGGGTCCAGAAGTTTGAAGAGACCGGTTCAACACTAGATAAACCAAAATCCGGGCGTCCGAGGTCTTCGAGAACGGTCGAAAACGTAGAGAGTGTTACTCAGTCTGTTCGTGACGACCCAAACGTTTCGATTCGTAAGCGTGCTGTTGCTTTAAATGTGTATAGGTCATCATTATTCCACATTTTACACAAAGATTTAAAGCTGAATCCCTATAAAATTCAATTGGTGCAAGAATTGAAGCCTCAGGATGCTGGTCAGACGCTTGACTTCGTAAACCAGATGACTGAACGCTTTTCAACGTTTACCAACATCTTCTTTTCGGATGAAGCCCATTTTCATCTTAATGGTCATGTAAACAAGCAAAATTGCCGCTATTGGAGTGCAAACAATCCAAAACACAAACATCAGAAACCTCTACATTCGCCGAAAGTGACTGTATGGGCTGCGATGTCGGCGCGAGGAATTATCGGCCCGTACTTTTTTGAAGATGAAAGGGAACGCATAGTAACAGTGACTTCAGAGCGGCATGTGGAGATTTTAGACGACTTCTTCGTGCCTGAACTGTAAAATTTTCCTGGCTATAACCAAAGAACATGGTTCCAGCAAGACGGAGCAACTTTACACACGCCCAACATGTCTCTGCCATGAGTGTGTGAAATTTTTCCTAGCAAATTGATCTCAAAGAAAGGTGACATAAGTTGGCCTCCACGCAGTCCTGATTTATCACCTATGGACTTTTTCCTATGGGGTTATGTCAAATCAAAAGTTTACGCCAACAAACCGACTTCCCTGGCACAATTAAAAGTAAATATCCGGAACGAAATGGCAGACATCACGGAGAATACCTGCCGAGCCGTCATGGGCAATTTTAGTGCTCGATTAAATGAATGCCGTGAGCGCAACGGATTACATTTGGACGATATCATTTTAAAAAAATAAATTCCCAAACAATGTATTTTAATATGTAATAACCATTTGTTCAATAAAGTCCTGACTTTTTTTTAAATCGATTTTTTAAATGTGAACTTTCTTTTGAGACACCCTGTATTAGCTTTCTCTATTAAAAAAATAAATATATGTTATAACTATCTACATGCCAACGTTACTCAAAGGTATCGATTTTCAACTTGTTTGTATACCTTATAGGTATTCTAAGTACGTATAGCACTGAGAATTTATTCAGTATTTTAACAATTATTCAATTATGACTTCTTGAAGACAGGGTTGCATTAAAGTATGAGTGTTGCGTTTTATCGTTACACTAATATTTATTTAATCTGCCTAAGTGACTTTAATGAAGCTGTTAAAACGGTCTTAAAGGGAGAAAAGTGGGAAATAAGAGTCGCTCAGAATTTTAAAGTGTCTCGGCAGTTTGTTAGGGCGTGAAATAAATGTCATTCTGTGGAAAATGATCCCAGAAGTAGCCGCCTGAAAAAAAACATGGAGCAAATAAAAATGAATTGCAAAACAATTATAACATAAACATTCATTTTTCGACTGTAAAACGTCAGCTAGAAGACTTTGGATTACATGGACGATGACCAAAGACTTTCATATCTGCAAAGAAGAGAAAGTTACTACTTTTTTAATTTAGCGTCATCTGATGGTATAAAGTATATTCGATGGCCTAAAAACCAAGCAACCCCCGTTAAATATGGCGTCGGCAATGTGAGGTTTTTGGGATATATATCTCGTCATGGAGTTGAACTGTTTATTCGTGTTAATAGAAATATGAATCGGTTTTTGTACGGTGATATATTAAAAAACCAAATATTACCACACGCTAACGAAAATATACCACCCGAATGGTTTTTTCAACATAATACTGAGCCAAAAGACAAATTCAAGCACATGAGTGACGTCATAAAACGTGCAAAGGTCAAAATTCTAGACTGGCTAAGTCAAAGGGCCGACTTAAACCCTATAGAGCATTTGTGGGAGTATTTGGATCGTCCAGTAAGATGCCAGGAAGCTTTATACTAAGCTCTGAAAAACGAATGGAATCGAATACCTTTGAATCGTTTATAAAAATTGGTGAACTCGATGCCAGCGCGCTGTCATCAAGGCCAATGGATTTTCAATAAAATATTGATCTTTTAATATACTATTATAATTCTTGCATATGCTACTCAATTGTTAAACAACCTGTAAAAAAACAGATTTCTTAAAATAAATAATATTGCTAATTCAAGTACTTTTTTTATTTATTTTTAATTAACTTCAAAATCACATGTGTCAAAATATCTTTGAGCACTATTGTATATTCCTAAAAATTCACTCTACAACTCAAATTTCTTTGAAATAAGTTTTTATTTCGTAAAACTCTTATATAGTCGTCATTTGAAACGAATTTTATAGCAATACACAACTTTTCTATATTTAGATTCAAATATACTGCTACAGGAAAATAAATTTCCTCTATTTCTTCATTTTTGTAGATAAAGTTTATAAAGTTAAAGATTATAAAGATAATGGCGAAATAATCATTGCAATTACAGTGTTCCTTCGTATTTCGACTTTATTTACCTAATAATTTTCTTCTATATTGAAGATTAAAGACCAATGGTTTTGCAATCTGAGACAGTAATTTGTCTCTAACAGCGTTAGAATAGAATACGTCTGCCTTTACAGTATAAAGTTCTTTCAATTGGTTGGTTTTTTAATATAAATGTATTGAAGATTAAATGAAAAATCACAACTTTTGAAGTTTTTGTCTCCCCTTAAACTTTTTAACCCCATAATGCTGTTTTTTTTATTCAAAATTTAATTGAAGATCCCAACTTTCCGCTATTTTGTCGTCACATTACTGAAAAAAAGTAAAAGAGAACATGAATTCAATCAATAAATAAACATAAAAAGTCAATTTTATAAATTAAAAGGAAATAATTATTACATAAATTTATATCAAAAATTATAATTAATAGTAATTTTTAACAAAACATAGAAGAGGTGGGGTATGTGTACGTTACCCCTATATAAACGTGCCAATGAGGAATATTATATCATTAGTGTTTTTCAATTATGAGATCTTAATGGGCTTAGGGTGTTATGGTGAATTATTACCTTCTGTAACTCATCCAAATACGTCATTTCGTTACATTAGGGCATTCAACAACAATAACTCCTATAATTGCTTGAAGGAAAATATAGGCAGCTTGTTAAACCTTGGTATCAAAAGGTAGTTGCTATAAGCTTTTCAGCGGAAAGTTTTATGTAAGCCCTTTTTGCACGCGAAGAAGCCCTATGGTACCATTGTATGGCTTCTAATTTGGTTTCTAGATCCCAGTGATTTATCCAAGTCTCATCACCTTTCACTATGTCAAAGACGATTTCAAGGTCTTCATGTAAATAAAATGATTTTGAGGAATTTTCTGCCAATGCAATTCTGGTTCGAAAATCAACATTCTTACACCCACCTTGCTGAAAGTATACCAATGGCTAGTTTATCAGGTAGAATTATCAAGACTCTTTCAAATGAGAACCCTTATTTCTACTTTACCACAAACATCTGAAATGGTTGTGTCTGAAGATTTACCACTTCTTGAGTAATCTTTAAAGAGATCACAACTCCATCGAAACTATTTGGATCAAAATTTCTTTTTACGCATTTTTAGGATAATTTCAAAGAACTCATTTTTTGTCGCAAAACACTTGATAAAACAAAATAATTGCTATTACGTTAGGTAAATATTTTGTCTAGTATCCCTAGTACCATTGCGTCCTGTTGATACTTCAAACATCTATTTATTTGAAATGTTACAGAATTGCTCGGAATCGTGGAATACGTATGACCTTATTTGGATACTTCTTAAAAGTTATTAATCAAAAAAATAGACATTACGTGGTTTATCATGCGTGACGATGGGTGCTAATGATCTTGTTTTAAAATTCCTCCTGGCGCGATTAAAATATCGTGTTGTCAATATGTAGGAAGATTACTTAATAAGCAATTTCAAGCAAGCCGTGGTAATAATCTATTATATATATTACGTGCTGCATCATCCAAGAATTAATATGTTATTTATTTTGAAAATTAAATTCATATAGTGTAAAAATAATTCACGTTATTTATAGAGCTGGACTATTATTAAAGGCAATTGACAGTCGATCATGGTGTTTATGGTCTAATCGCTTGCGTATGAATCTATCAATCAAAAAACTTTCAATCAAACAATGAGATCAATTTCATGAACAAAAAAAATGAATTGAAGCTCTTGTCTCAGGAAAGGGCACCATCACCTACCTATAAATCTAGTGGAAAAATAACCAAGCAGCTGCTTCTATGCTGATGATGTATTTATTACCTTTCAGTCTCAAAACATCAAAGAAACAAGCAGTAACTTGACGAAATGCCCGTCTAAACTAACTACATACCATGAGTTAAGTCAGTTGATACCAAACCGAGCACAGAGACGTCTCAATTCATTCTAATAACACTACGCAACAAATTTTAGTTGATTTGTTGTATCTTGTACGAAAAGTATATTTTTTTATTAATTTTGTGGCGCTGAACACAAAAATGACACTGAAATAAAAAACTTAGTTTATTAAATAATAAAAAATGCATACTTTTACACTTGCAGAGACTGGAGCATCTCTAATAAGAGTCCAACAGTAGTGGGCAAGCATGGAAGCATTTCACTTTCCCTGATATCTTTTTTTCATTGCTGATATATCCTGATGGAAGCACTCGCCATGTTTATCACTTTCAGCTCCGCAATTGTCAGGAAAAAAGTCCAGATGTGAGTGTAGAAATTTTTAGAGACATATTGCAACCCATTTTAATTTTTGTCAATATTGTAGATGATAGTGATGTAGAACCTAGTAAGGATTTTTTAGGTGTAAGTTTAAATTAGAAATCAGAATACAACTAGGGTATGCAAGGGCCATAAAGAACATTTGAATAATCCCTTAGAAGTTAAATATAAGGCTTCATTTTTATTGCTTAATATTCAATCAATTCGTAATAAAGTAGACGAATTTTTGATATTTTTGGAAAATGAAGGCAAACCTAGTATCATATTTTTGACGGAGCACTGGTTAAAGTGTGATGAGTTGTGTTATGTTGAAGATTATTATGTAGTCTCTAAATTCTGCCACAAGCCAGATGGATATGGTGGCACAATGATTTTAATAAACAAAACCTTTTATGAAGGATTTCCAGTGAGTGATACTGAACGGTACAAGGATTTGCTCATTGAAAATGTATTTGAATTTAGCATAGTTTTTAATCAAAATTATAATATCTATCTCATATGTATTTACAGGCCACCTAGTGGTGACATAAAAAAGTTTTTGAATAATCTTGAGGAGCTTTTATCAAAGTTTACTTTAAGTACTAAGCTAGTTTTGGCTGGAGACCTAAATATAGATTTTTTTTCTGCTGGTTGGGAAATACAAGAATTAAAGAATTTGCTTAGCTCTTTTAATATGAGAATGCTTGTTCACGAGCCGACGCGTATCACTCAACAAAGTGCTTCTTTGATAGACTATGTATGTGTAAACTTTGATTGCGATAATTGGATTGTTATGTGACTCCCTCAAGCTTATCTGATCATGCAGCAGTACAAATTAGCTTTAATGTGGGCTCTAAGATCAGGAGCAGGGAGTTTAGGTACAGTAGAATTTATACTTCACAGAATTTTAATTGCTTCAGAGAACAGACCCTTCGAATTAATTGGTCTCAAATAATAAACCATAATGAACCAGTGCATGTCTTTTATACCACTCTGGTAAATATTTTTAATGCAAATTTTCCTTTGCGAAAAGTTAAATCTAAAGTTAAGAAACCTTGGATTACTTAAGGTTTAAAGATATCAGCTATGAACTTAAGGTCATTGCATACAATAAGAAAATTTACTGACAGTATCAATTTTCATAATTATTTTAATAAATATAGGTCTATATATAGGAGGGTTATAAAGGTGGCGAAAGAAACACATTACAGGTGTCGGATTGATCATTCTAAAAATAAAGCCAAGGAAAGCTGGAATATAGTTAACAGCTTAAGAGGCAAGGATAGTATGGTGCTGGATCATAACGTCAAAAATTATTTTGTTTTGTTTGACACTGATGTAAACGAGCTAAAAAATATCATAGCAAAAGTAAAAAATAAAAACACATCTGGTTTGGATGAGATGTCGATCAAGGTTTTTGAAAATTTGCCTGACATTGCATTACATTTCCTGTCTAGAGCTGTAAATCATTCTTTCCTAAATGGTATATTTCCATCATGTCTCAAGACAGCTACAGTAATACCAATATATAAGGGTGGAGATCGGAGTCAACCGACAAACTTTCGCCCAATATCTCTCCTGACCACTAATTGAAAAACTGGTTAAAGGAAGAATAACAAATTTTCTTAGCCAACATAATATTCTGTCTGAATGTCAGTTTGGTTTTCAGACTTCCAAGAACACTACGGACGCAGTTTTTTCTTTTTTAGAGAAACTCTACATCAGTTTGAATGAGGGCGATGTCGCGGCTGCGGTCTTTTGTGACTTCTCAAAGGCGTTCGATTGTGTGAATCACGAAGTACTTTTGAGTAAGCTCGAATTGTATGGTATTAGAGGAGTGGCATTAAATTGGTTTGCTTCCTATCTTTCGAATAGGCAGCAAATGGTTAAGTACGATGGAGAATTTTCCAGTGTCTCTTCTCGGAGTTGTGGCGTCCCACAAGGTTCTGTTCTTGGGCCCCTGCTCTTTCTTTTATATATAAATGACCTGACCAAAATTGATATCCGAGTAACGTTTACATTATTTGCACATGACGCAACAATTTTACGGCGTGGAAAGAATGGCTGTGATTTGAAACATATTATCGAGTGTGACTTGATTAGAGTGAATGAATGGTGTGCTGCAAATTGTTTAAGTTTTAATTTTACTAAAACCAACGTGTTAAGTTTCAAATTTACCTGTGATAGTTTAACTTTGAATGATCATTTTATAGGGAATAGGCTAGTGACTAGATTTTTAGGTATACTTATTGACGATAAGTTGAAATTTACTGATATAATGGCATTAAATAAGAAGTTGGCTGCCGGGTGTTATGCGGTACGAACAGTGTCAAGGGAATTAGATTCAAATGTGGCTCGAACAGTGTATTTTTCGTTGATTGAATCTCATTTGAGATACGGAATTGCATTTTGGGGATTCTGTAGTCGGCAGTTATTAAATTCGATTCTTGTTTTATTTATTTAATGTAAAAAGCGAGCAGTGCGTTATTTATTTAATGTAAAAATGAAGGAGCATTGTAGGCCTTTATTTATTCAGGGCAAAATATTAACAGTGATAGGCATTTTCATTTTAGAAATAGTGGGACTGATTCATAAAAAATATAAAAATTATTCAACTCCAAACCCATATAATACACGTAATAATGGCCTGCCATTGCCCATTCCCAGGACTACTCTCACTAAACAGTCTCTTATTTTTGAGGGAATTAAAATATATAACAAAATTCCTCTAAAGTATAGAAATATTATGGACGATAAATTGCTTAGGAAAAAAGTTAAGGGCTTTCTTGTGACACGACCATATTATTCACTGGAAGAATATTTTGCTGATCATTTTTAACAAGGTGTGTTTGTGCTTTCAAAATGGGTGTAATGGTGTAATTTTATGCCTATTTTTGTATTGTTTTCCTTTATTTATTTGACTGTAAACTTTTAAATTAATTTAGTAGACATTTATTTTATTTTATTTTAGGTACCTGTTTTGTTAATTATGGACTTTTGTTTATTTACACTGTTTATTTTGATTACTGACTTTAATCACGTGTTTATTGTTATCATTGATATGAGTTTTTTTTTTAGTTTTTTGTTGTCACAATTTCTTGTGTTGCATACGTTTTTGTTTATATTTATTTTTAAGTTTTTGTTCTGCATAGTGCTTTGTTAACAAGATTGATTTCTTTACAACAATAAAGCTTATTATTATTATTATATTTTTTGATACGATGACAGCATATTTTCTATGTTAAAAAATTTCCTGATTTTATTTCCAGACACCTTGTATTTAACATATTGTATATAAATATTAAAGATAATAAAACAATTTGCTTAAAATGAAAATTCTATATATCGAGGTGAAAAACTCGGAAATCGAAACATACTATCTATATCTTTTATAGCTCCCTTTCACCTCGCTCTATTAAATAACGTGTTAGATATTCTAACGTGAATTAAGTAAGCATCTTCAAGGAATTAGCTTGACTTTTGCATGTGGTAACCCAAGAAATCAAATCTAAATCCAACAGATTCATCAGTTTATTTCCTTGATATAAAAGCAAAAAATTGAAATATAAAAAGTTAATTTTATTTACCATCAGTTGTATCATAAAAAAGTCGTAATTATATGGCTCACAAGATAAGTTATTTTACGTCAGTTTTTACTTCTGATTAGAATTTAGAAGTAATTACAGACCAACAAAAAGGTTTTTGATTAGAATCTAATCGCAATTATCTACAGAAAACACCGCTTCAGATAATGGTGATTAACTTTTCATGTTTTTAATGATTTACTGTCGAAAAAAAACAAAGTTGTCTAAGTTACGAAAAATAATAAAACAACACCTTAAAACTTAAGTTATTTCAAGGATATTAAGGATCATTATACTTAGAAATTGTATTGTAGATCGTTTTAGGTTAATTTTCTTACATTTAATATTATTAGAACCAATCAGAGTTGGGTTAATTTTGATTTTTTTTTAAATAAAAAATTATTGATTTTATTTAAAAAAATCATAATTATTTTTGATTTTTTTTATGAGATGTCCCCATAAAAACTCTTATTTATAAAATATATTTTATTATTGACTATAAATATCCACGTAAATAATTCACTAATTGTTATTTTAATATTTTTATGACTTACAAGCCAAACGGCTTCGCACTCCCTCCAGGGATTATTCACTCATACCAGGCATACAAAGACACCAAAAGTATGAAGCTCTGTGGGAACCCTTTCCATGTTATCGGGTCCTAGGTCATGTTGTCTGCTGTATTTCCCACGAACTTTCGGACGTTTCTCGCGGTTGCAAGGAGAAATGCTTTCTGCATAGGTTTATATAGATGCTCACTAAGGCCCAGTCCCTTGATGTTCTGCAGGGTACCTATTCTCGTTCTTGAGAGAACGATCATCTTGATGGAAAGTGGGCGTGGTTCTCACAAAAAAAGTACGAAAACGTATTCAGAATACGGTTTCTTACTTTTTCGTGAGAACTATGGCAACTTTCCATCAAGATGATCGTTCTCTTGAGAACGAGAAAAGCTACCCAGAATACGGTTTCATACTTTTTCGTGAGAACCACGCCCACTTTCCATCAAGTGATCGTTCTCTCAAGAACGAGAATAGCTACCCAGGAGGCTCTTTGGTATCATTCCAGTTGTTGGCAGTATTATGGGAATTATTTGGACGCTGTTCATTGCCCATTGTCTTTGGATTTGTACCTCCAGATCTCTGTATTTGACGATCTTCTCGTTGTATTTTGGCCTTAGGTTGTTGTTGTTAAGTACAGCAATGTCGATTAGTGTAGTTCGCCTAGAAATTTTATCTAATAGTATAATGTCTGATCCGTCAGAACCGTTCGGTCCCAATATAACTTGAACTGATTGTTCTCAAGAATAGGCTCCGGATTGTACTTGTAATAAGGCACTTTTCCTACCTGTAATAGGTTTAACTTTTCTGCTAACTCTTGGTGGAGTATCTTAGCGGTTGTATCTTTCCTTATTCTCGGTTGCGGCAAACGCTTGGCATCCTCCAGTTATGTGCTAAATTGTCTCCGATGTTGGACAGCCATATCCGCATTGGTCATTTTCTATTGAGGGATCTATAATGACGAACTTCCGATAGTTCTTCGTCGGACTAACCTGATCTTGGATAGCTAACAAGAAGCTCTCCGTTTCCACAAACATCTGTCCTGAAATCAACCAGTAGTTCGACGCTGAGTTATCGACATTATCCTGATTGACCTCATGTGGATGCCGTCCATGAAGTGGCTTCTGTAGCCAGGTTTGTAACTTCTCTTGGTCTGTTTGGTGGTGAGAAGTAATACTTTGTTCTCTCAACTGTAGCGGCGTTGAATCGTCTGCCTCGCATATTGCTCGATGTAGTGTGGAAGAGTCCGCTAACCTGTGGAAATATGAACATAAGTTTATTACTTGTTGGTCGAGCTGCTTACCAATATCCACCAATCTTCTTCCTCCTTGATGTCTTGGAAGCATTGTACGTTCAATAGCACTCCGAGGGTGATGTTTTCGTGCTTTTGTTAGGAGTGTCCTTATTTTTCTTTGCAGGTTTTGGATGTCCATCCTGCTCCATTTTACAATTCCAAAAGAGTAGCTCAGCGCAGAGCAAGCATACGTGTTGAGCGCCTTAAATAAATATCTACTATTCAAGTTAGTTCATAATACCCGCCTTACCCTCCTGACAAATTCGGTTGTCAATTCGGCTTTCATAGTGCCATGGTCAATTCTTTTAGCCTGTTTCATACCTAGATATTTGTATGTTTGGTCTGCTTCCATTGCAGCTATAGTTTCAGTTCATTTTTATTATTTATATATTTATGCAAATTTTACAAGTAGTTCTATGCGTATATTTATCTGTATAATTTTATTCTTATTAAAAAAAACTTAAGATATTAACCCCCTAATTCATTAACATGGTTTAATTTTAAAACCGGTCTAGACTGATAGTAGAGAATTTAAATTGACAAGGGTAACAATACGTCAAGCAAGTTTTGAACCTTTAACATACAATTAAAACAATATCATAAGAAAAACAAAACTGGTCATCTAGAAACTCTAATTTCCAAGGCAAACTAGATCGGGTCTAAGTCTTAAACCTTCTTAGTGCATCTGGCTATAAAATTTTATTTTTTATGAATATCTTTCAGCAAAAATTTAATTTATTATTATCATTAATAATCAATGCCCAATAGGTAGGTATAAGATATTTTGTAATTGAAAACCTAAATCACTTTTTACTTATTTATTGTTTAACATAAATAACTGTATTGTATTCTATATAGGTCGTCAGTCACCAAATAAAAAATCAAAGCATATTTTACTTTTTTTTTTGCTTTGTCAGGACTTGTCTTTGGCGGTTTAGCGACTCTTACTGCAAGAAAATTTTTATCAGGACTCGCTTAGTGGTTTGTCTATAAATTGTTAACTGGTAATAATTCGTACTCATTTTGTTATATTAGTGGTTGTATTCTGATAAAGTGGAGTGGTGTACTGTAACTACCAGTAATATAGAAGTTCCTGATATACTTTATCTTGCATATTGAGTTTGAAGAAATCGGTCTGTAAACAAAAAAGTTATTGCAAATTAAACATTAAAAAAGGCTTATTTTCAATTGTCAATAACTTTCTTAATATTTATTGAATTGTTTTCAACTTTTAACAGAATGTGAGTTTTAAAATGCTTAAAAAGTGTGCGGAAGTTGGGCGCTGTCGGTCCAATAGTTTTTGTAAAATTCCAAGAGAATGAGCACTGGCAGAACTCTAGCAGTTTCCTAGACGACGGTACAGGCAATCAAAAATAGTCACTTTTTTCGTTTTTCTAATAAACAATTGCAATTTTACAAAAACTATTGGACCGACAGCACCCAACGTCCACATACTTTTTAAACACTTTAGTAGTCACATTCTGGTAAAAGTTGAAAACAATTCAATAAATATTAAGAAAGTTATTAACAATTGAAAAATAAGCCATTTTTAATGTTTAATTTGCAATAACTTTTTTGTTTACAGACCGATTTGGACAAACAAAAACTCATTTTGAAGATATTTTCAAGACGTACAATTCGTCTCAGGAATATTTTTCTTTAAATTCTTTAGATTTTCCGTAAAATCCAAGAAAACCGGGAAAAAATAATTTTTCGACCTATTTGTTAAAAAAAAGACAATGTTCCAACCAAAATTTGTTGAGACACGAGATGAGACGTCATTTCTACTACCTTCCTCTATCCATTTCTGCAATCAGATCGCAGGCAGTATAAGAGTCATTTTTACCTCTAAAAATCGCTTCGTTTCCTGGTCTAATAAAATAGCTGTCGACTTTAAAATCTTGCACTTTTAGAAGTCAGTTAAAAATTCATTTTCTGTAGTTTTATTTCGAACAACTCCATTATTACAGAGAAATATTCAATTATAGAGTCAAATATCTCGAAATTAGATACTTTAATATTTGATATATTTCGTAGCGTATAAAACCCCTTAAATTAAGACAGAGAAGCCCATTAGATTATTCATTATTTCGCATATCTAAAGAATCGAGCGGTGTTTAATTTAAATAAAGAAGTCAGAAATCAACGAAAATTGCCCAATTTTAATATTCTATCTCATAAATCTGGTTTAGTTCTCATGAGTTGAGAAAAAAAACATAAATCTATACTTATTATAAACACTTAGTTTACAGAGGTGGGTATCCTAAATTCTCTGAAATTAATAGGATTAAAGCGCAAGTATATATAGGGTATTAGAATTAAAGAAAAAGCGTTAAATGTTTTTTTTTTGAAAATTTCTATTTTTACAGCTAATGTATAGATATACAGTTCTTCTAAATTAGTTATAAAATATGTGATATTACATCACAAAAATATTAAAATGATTTTTCAGTATCAGAAGACAATTATCTGTGTGTAAGACATTATTTTTCGTTTTTATGTCCATATCCTATAACTTTTAGCAAAACGTGAAGGCCCTAATCGCCATTATTTGACACAATGTGTTCTGTAGATAATTGAGATTAGATTTTAATCAAAAATCACTTTGCTGGTGTGTAATTACTTTTAAATATTAATCAGAAGTAAAAATGACGTAAAATAAGATCTTGTGAACCATAAAATTACTACTTTTTTATGAAACGGTTGATGTTAACTGAAATTAAGTTTTTATATTTAAATTTTTTGCTTTTATATTAAGGAAATAAGCTGATGAATCTATTGGATTTAGATTTTCGTTGTTTGACGACATCAAAAAGGCTATTATTAATTACTTAAGAGTATTTAATTCTCATTAGGATATCTAACAGGTTATTCAATTCAACACGGCAAAAGGGAGCTATAAAAGACTAGTAAGCTTCTATTTCCGTGGTTTCCGTCTTAGCTATTGAGATTATTTTAAAATTTAAAGTGTGTTTTAACTTTTATCGTTTTCATTTTTAACGCTAGTTAATAGTTTTATACCTGGGGCTCATTCGGGGTGATATGTTGTAGTTAGGGCTGAATCCAACTGTTTCTGTAACAGGTTTATAGTATATTGATATTTCGATTACTAAACGTCAACTAAAGCTTTGTTTTCTTTTATTAACCAGGTAAAAATAATTTTTATTTCAGGTTTTAATGCCTCAGATAGTCACTCTCATTATTGAAGCCAAAAGCCAAACGATAGATCTTGAAAGAGAGTTGTTTTATTACCTTAATTATTTCTATATAATTGTTTTTTAATTAGTCTAATTATTAGTTTGTGTCAAAAAATAAGATTCCCAAATAAATCCGTTTTTTTTTAAATTGTTTAGGATAAAACTTTTCTTTGACTTCCCTTACATTCGTTAATTGATGAAGTATAAAATAAAACTATCCAAAGTTAAATCTCCAATATATTCTTCCTTTTACAGTGCTGTGACCCTTTGGATATCAGATTGGCTATCATTGTCCAAAACAATTCGATCAAAGATTTTCCATACCATCGCTTTAGATTTTTTAACCACGATGTTCTTTTCTTACCAGAACCTTGTTTGCTCTTTATTTTTCCCTTCATTATGAGGCGCAATATGCCATATTTCTCGGGGTAACGTACGATATGACCGAAGTATTTTAGCTTACGTTATTTGATAATTAGAATTATTTCTAGATGTTTCTTCATTCGCTCTAGTACTTCGGAGTTCTTTACTCTATCAATCCAGCTGATTTTTGCAAGCGATGGTACTACAACGCTTCCAAACTTTCCAGCATCGCTTCGGTGAATGTCCATGACTCTATGTCATAAAAGAAAACAGCGAACACGTAACATCTAACCATTTTCATTTGCAGGCTGAGTGTTATAGCTTGAGAGAGCTTTTTTCACTTTTACAAATGCTGCTAGTGTTTTCTCTGTTCTAATTTTTTAATTTTGTTAGATGGATCTCATTTATTGTTGATGCTACTGCCCAAGTATATCAACCTCTCAACTCGTTCCAGAAATGCTCCCTTCACATAAATGTCATTGTCTTAAGGTGAGTCATGCTTACTAATATATTAAGACAATAAAGAAAAATGTGGACAAATTGACGTTTTAGATAAATTAGCAGGAAAAATGACAAAGAAGAACAAAAATGGATGGCTACAGAACTCTAAGATAATAGATGCCCGATATATACTGGGCCAGTTTTAAGTTTTTTGTGATTTATTAAGAACAGGCCTAAAGAAGAAATGGAAAGAATATATGGGTAAGTCGCAGTTCAGGTTTCGCAATGACATCGGTACTCGAGAGGCGTTATTTGACATACACGTTCTTATACAGCACTGCAGTGTGTTTTATAGACTACGCTAAAGCTTCTGACCGCTGTCATCACAAAATAATGGTAAAAGAAAATCTACTTGAAACGGATCTGGATGGAAAAGGCATAAGGATCATTGCCCAGTTTATATTGGGATCAGAGAGCACCCATAAAGCTGGAAAACATCGAGTCGGGCTCCTTGGAGATCAAGCGTGAAGTCCAGCAGTTCTCTACTCAGAGAAAACATTTAGAAATGTACTAGAAGACACTCCAGAGGGCATTAGAGTTAATGGTGAACTAATAAACAACATCAGATATGCCGACGACACTGTCTTACTGACTGACAGCTTTAAAGGGCTACAAGAACTTGTTAACAGGGTTACATATACAAGTGAACAGTACAAGCTGGAACTAAATGAATAGTTGTACTTATTTTGGTTGTAAAATCAAGAATTCGTGGGACCACTCCAGAGAAATAAAGTGTAGAATAGAAAAGGTCAGAACAATATTTACACAAATGAAGCATTTTTTTTGCTGTCGAGATCTCAGTATGACCCTCAAGAAGAGAGTTGTAGAATCCTATATTTTTTCAATATTACTCTATGCTGTCGAGGCTTGGACTATGTCTGCAGCAATAGAAAAAAGATTCAGAGTTTTTAAATGTGGATTTATCGGAGAATCCTAAGAGTTTCCTGGGTTGATCGGGTCACCAACGAAGAGGTCCTCAGGAGGATTAACTGGTTCTTATGCCCACCATAAAACAACGAAAAATTAAGTACTTGGTTTATATCATGAGAAATCCTGTCAAATACTGCCTGCTGTAACTATTCCTGTCAGGTAAAGCAGCTTACGGAAGTGGTTTGGCATGCCTTCCATTAAACTGTTTCGCGTCGGAAAAGATCGAAAAAGAAGAAGATTCAGAGCAAAAAAAAATCATTTTCAGGTTAAATCTAGGTTCAAATTTCACTTGGTTTTATAAAATGACTTTTATAAGGAGTCTATCAGGACACTAGTAGCTAGAAGAAAAGAACTTTATATTTTCACTAGCAATGACACTTTTACCTTTATAGTAAGATCTGGAAGATTCGGAGGAGGTTTAGGTAATATACGGTGGTACAATATTGGCATTATGCTTCTTAAACCGCTGGATTCCTTTTTAGTAATGTAGCTCCAAGCTATGAGAAAAAACTTTTATATTTTATATCGTTTTAACTCTCTTTATGTGGAAATTAACATGTACTGTTGTATTATAAACATCCTACCGTCATTCTCCGACCAGAAATAACTACAAATATGAGTTTCAAATTATAATAAGTACGACGACGGGTGTCTGGCGAAGGTATAAACTAACCCCACTGATGAGTCCAAGTTAGTACCGCGACGAAACACCCACATTTGTACAGAAAATATACATATGTCAAGCGCCAGCGGCATATTGAACCCGATAATGACGAATATATTCCAGATATTGACTATTATATGTAATTTCCACGAAGTAAGGATCCATCGCGCACATTTTCCACTAATTACGACTATAAGTATAGAAATTTTGCTGTATTATTTGCACACAGGGACTTCCTAGCGATAATACGACATGGCACCCCTGGTGGTGACCAATTGCAGGTTTGATGGTTTCCTTGCATAAAGCATTGCTATAATGCTGAACTCACGATGACGACGACGGAGTGTTAGTCCTCGCAGTTCTCTTGGGCATCCAACATTCCATCGTCCTTTTGAGATCAGAGACATATAATCTCAAAAAACGACGATGAAGTTGTCTAGCCTAAAGGAGGGGGGGGTTGTATTATCAACATCCTACCGTCAGTCTCCGGGTAGAAATAACTATAAATATGAGTTCCAAATTTTAATAAGTACGACGACGGGTGTCTGGGGAAGATACCAATGAATCCAAGTTGGTATCGGGATGAAATGTTGAGTGCCAGCGGCATATTTAACCCGATAAAAACGAATATATTCCCGATATTGATTATTATAATTTCCAAAAAGTAAGGATTGTCTCACATATTCCAGTAATTATGACAATGAGTATAGAAATTCTGCCGTATTATTTGCACACAGGGACTTCCTAGCTATAATACGATAGTACATAAAAAAATTATTATGAGTCACTAAATATATTGTTAAATTTTAGAACACTTTGTTAATGACACCCTGTAAAATTTGGCGATGCGAAATTTAAATAAAAAAGTTAGAAATCAACGGAAATTGGCCTTTCCATTTTATCTCGTAAATCAATTTTAATCCTATGATTTAACGAAAACTTGTATATTTATAACTACTAAAATTAAATATTTTGACAAAAAAGGGTATAAACATCGTGTAAGCTTTCTGGAATTAATGAGATTACATGATAATAGATAGATATAAAATACGTAAGGTTCTAATTATGAATTTATGTTTTTTTAACTATTTTTTAGTTGAGAAGCCTATACAGGGTGATTCAAAAATCGATAACGAAACTTAAGGGGGTGATTCTACTTGACAAAATAAGGGTAGAGCTTCATATAATTTTTTTTCAAAATGTCATTCGTTTTCGAGTTACAAGCCGTCCAAGTTCAAGTTTTTATTTTTTGTTTTTTAAATTACTCGCTTACAGGAAAACCGATTTGACTAATATTTGAAAGATAGGCTAAGTCTTCTGCGCTTCATCATTTTAGTAACAATTCACATTGATTGTTTGCCGCTAGAGGGCACTTTACCCACCACATTTCCGTCGGTTCATATACATGGTGAAAATTTATATAGATTGTCCCGTCTATTATTGCATATTTCGATTGCGCGGGCCACATAAGGGTGAGTTACTGTTATAATTCGTATACTTAAGACAAACCGTTGTTGAGAAATTTAATTCTTCTTGAAATTGTAAATCAAAATTGAAGTCAATCTTTTCTTTTTGGGGGTAAGTTTTTATTTTAAATAATTAGGATTTTTACATAACCTCGACAACAAGAAGTGTTACTAAATTACTTGTCAAAAATTTTTCGTTTGTCAATGCCTGCTTTTCAAAAATAAGTTGCAAAATATTTATGTCTAAAATTCAAGATGCTAAATTACCAAAAAAAAATTGTAATTTAATTTTAAATACCGTTAAAATTAGAACATAAATTATATATTAAATGTAGGGTGCCCTTATTTTATAAGTACGCACCGCGTCACACCGTTTCAAATACGCTATTGAATCGATTAAAAACAGCAAGCATCTGCTTCATTTGATTCTATTTCTCATAAAGAAAAATAAAGATACCATCTTTGGCTAATTAAGATCAGCAGCAGCCTTTTTTTGCACACACACGGCTGCCGTAAGACATTTCCGGCAAAACTGATACTTGAATTACCAAAAAAAAAACAATAATAATGAAAATATAAATCATCAATCATTATATTGCCTTCGATTTACAAATTAGTAAACTAAATCATTAATATGCCAACAAGGTAATCCGAGTGGTTTACAAAAAAATAATTAATAATGTCAGTTAGGAAATCTGTTTAATTATTTAAATACACTATTTAACTGTAAAAAATGAATATCATGAATATTAAAAACGATGAAAAATTTTCAACTGGTACTTGCCAATATCAAGTAAATACTTTCCAGTTATCATGACCAAAGAAACTTGTTTTTGGCTTATGATATCGTGAGAAATTTTCATAAAAACGATCTATCAGAAATTTATATCTTTTGAATTGATTTATTGGTAGTTAAGTGAGAGAAAGAGTAAGTTTAATAGATCTTACACAACAATAAATCATTGTAAAAGTCAATTATTTAAACTGAAAAAAATTGCTGTAAATATTATTAATAACTTTTGTATATTTCCAGTCATTTAATGATTGTAAATTTACATATATATATATATATATATATATATATATATATATATATATATATATATATATATATATATCCGGTTTCATAGCATTCTACACCTTCCGGTTCCCAGTCTCCATTGTTTTCGGTCTGCCCAATCCCCTGGAAGTAAGTTTCTTTCGGACATGGCTCGGTTAATGCCTTTAATCCAGGTAACTTTTGGTCTTCCTCTTTTTATTTTTTCATTTGGTGTCCATTTTAGGATTTACTTTGGTAGACGTTCGTCTATCATGCTTTCCACATGTCCATACCATACCAGCTGACGTTGTTCGATTTCATTGAGAATAGTTTTCTTTACGCCCATAATCTCTCTAATTCTCTCGTTGGTTATCCATTCGATCCTTTACTTTCCGGCAGATCTTCGCCAAAAGTCCATTTCAAGAGCCAGCAGTTTACGTTCTAAAGTTTTATTTATCTGTCATGTTTCACATCCATACAATACAACGCTTTTAAATATTGCATTGTATAAAAGATGTTTTCTTTCCTTGGAGATGTTTGTTGACCATAATAGTGAGTTTAGGCATCCGATAGATTTTTTCCCTTTAGTTATTCGCTCCAATATTTCTTCTTCAGTTCGTCCACTTTGACTGATCTTTGTTCCAAGGTAGGTATAATCAGAACAAGATTTTACTATGATATTGTCATCCACTTCCAAATCTGTTTCATCTCCACCGATACACATATATTTAGTTTTACTGCAGTTGGCAGTTAATCCCCACTCTGCGTATTCTTTAAATAGTTTCCTCGTCATAAATTCGAGGTCTTCTTTATCTTGGGTCACTTCCACTTGGTCATCTGCAAAATGAAGCGTATATAAATGGGTGTCATTATTTAATTCTATTCCCATTCTACTCCATGATCTTCTCCAATTCTTTAAAGCTTCATTGAGGTAGATTTTAAAGAGAGTTGGTGATAGACAACATCTCTGGCGAAGGCCTTTGGTCACATGAAAGCTTTCGGATAAGTTATTGCCGATCTTAATTCTGGAGAATGCTTGGTCGTATAGCTGTTTGATGGCTTGGATCTCTGTATTGTTAATTGGAGACTTCTCCATCACGTGCCATAATTTTTGGATTGGCACCATATCATATGCTTTTGTGAGGTCAACAAAAAGCAGATGAACCTCTCTATTTCTTGCCACCTTGTTTTCATTAAGTTGGGTTAAACTAAATATATGATCTACGCACGATCGGCCAGCTCTAAAACCTGCTTGTTCTTCAATTTCTTGGGGGCATATTCTGTTTCTACGGTGTTTCTAAGTAGTTTTCCGTATACTCTACTCATTGTGCTGGTTACAGTTATACATCTATAGTTTGAACATTCGTTGCGTCTTCCTTTTTTGTGGATTGGTGTTATTCAGCCTTTTTTCCATATAGTTGGGATAGGATCATCATTATTTAGAAGTGTTAAATAGTTCTTGAAGAAAGGACGTTAGTTTTTCAGTACCGTTCTTTAACAGTTCAGCAGGTATTCCTTCCAGTCCAGCTGCTCTCCTATTTTTCAATGAATCCACAGCCTTACATACCATCTTCTTTGTTACCTCTATATAATGGCCTTGTACGTTGTATCGTCTGGGGGAGTTAACGGGATACTCTTGTAGATTTACTACTAAAAAAACGTGCCCAAAAATTTAATGAATATAGGTTAATTAGTCGCATTAGTCACACCTTGAAGGTTTTCCTGAGTATTATTCACCGTAGAATAAAGAATAAATGTGAAATCAGCCTGGATGAGACCCAGTTTGGGTTTAGAAATGCCGTTTGTACTAAAGAAGCGCCATTTCCTCTAAATATACGTCTCCAAAAGTGTCGAGACCAACGTAAAGACATTTTCGTATGCTTCATCGATTACGAGAAAGCGTTTGTCAGGATAAAGCACGTGAAGCTCATAGATATACTGAAGAATGCTGGTGTGGATAACAAGGATGTGCGGATTATAGAGAATCTATATTGGCGTCAGAGGGAAGTGGTCCGTAAGCTTACCAAATAATGTCTAATTCAACGAGGCGTTAGACAGGGATGTATTCTCTCTTCACTGATGTTTAATTTTTATTCGGACAAAGTTTTTAAGGAAGCCCTATACAACAAGTGTTTGGGTTAAAATCAATGGCGAGCTGATTCGTTATGCCGATGATACGGCCATCATAAGTGATAGTCTCCAGGGTTTATAAGAACTCTTAGATTCTGTCAGTAGGGTTGGGAAAGAAACGGGACTCAAAACTAAATTTATGGTTTTCAATCGTCTACCTTATCTAGACGCTTCAATGCTAAAAATCGTTGAAGGAGTCTTGTACTTCAAGTACCTTGAATGTTATTGAACAGCTTGACAGAGGTAAAGTTAAATGCAAAATTCAATCAGCCTGCATAACTTTTCTAAACAGGAGATCGCTTGTCTTCGCTAGAGGATGGTTAAATGTTGCATGTGGCCAGTGTTATCGTATGGAGCGTAGATGCGGACACTGGAAACTACCACGTCCAATCATTTGGAGGCATTTGAGATGTGGTTGCATAGACGAATGTTTCAAATATCCTGGGTAGCTATGCAGACTAATATAAAGGTTTTAGATCGAGCAGATGCCACTCACGAATTGCTAATAACTGTAAAATGCAGAAAACTAGCATATCTTGGCTATATTCTCAGAGGGGATCGGTAAAAAATTCTTCAGCTGATAACGAAGGATAAGATCAAGGGACGTAGATGTCTTGAAAGGAAGCAAATCTCGGATTAGGAACATCCGAGAGTGGACAGGGATTCATAGTGCTGAACAGCTTAGAATAGCAAAAAACCGTGATTAACTCGCGATTGTAATTGCCAACGTCCATGGGACCTGACGGAGCACAGAAAGAAGAAGAAGAAGAAGAAGAAGAAGAAGAAGAAGAAGAAGAAGAAGAAGAAGAAGAAGAAGAGATACCTATTTACCTAACACTATTTGAAGTTGGCGTGACTCCATTTCAAGAGGTTATTTTTAACTTATTCTATGAAAATTGGTAATTTTTTATATTAGTAACATACTTAAAAATTACAATTTTAGTAAGAAACAAATAAATCTATTTTCTGTCGTGTTTGATTAGTTACCTATATGTATTCTCCTTTTTCCGAGCAGTTCAAGGAAAGAATATATACAAACAGTTTATCTCCTGCAAATACAACTCTGGTTCGTTTCGACCACCTTCAGGTCTCGTCAGTGGAGCAGTATGATATTGAAAAGTCGGCAAGTTTAATATCCTGCTGACATGTCTCGGAATTTAGATTTTGTGTAGACAGTTGTTTCCTACGGAAAAATAAAATCAGTTCCTTAGACTTCATAATTTATCACTAAAATAATGATATTTTTATTATAATTCCCAACATCCTTTATCATAAAAAATAAATCGGTGATGATAGCAGTAGCGGCTTTGCCTTAGGTTTGCAGGTTTGCGCAACCCCCAAAAAGTTGTAAATTAAAATAAAATATACTAATAAATATAAGTAAAATTTTTAATTTCTACTGGTAATTTAATGATTAAATTTAAATCAATTTTTTACCTAGATTATACGCGAACAGCAAACAATTATTGAAATAATTTAACTTAATTTGTCTTAATATCATTAATAATTTTTTTGTATTACAGTCTTACGCCTGGAAGCGTATATGAAGTTGCCTATCTAAGATTAATTGCGTCCCTAAGTTTCATGTTGACTTGCAAATCTGTGTTTAGTTTGACCCGCAAAATTTCCTTGTATTAGAAAAATTTCTGTTATGCAAGCCACTGGACGAGTATTTGAACTTTTGCTTGCAGTCGCTCGTGGCACTGCCAGTATCAAGAAAGATTTCAGCAGCAGTTAAACCACTTCTTGAGTTCAGGTTAGATTACAACCGTGGTGTCTACTGTGCCGATATTTCTATGCATGATGTCTACTGTACCGGTATTTTAATTCTTTTGAAAGTAGCAGACAGGCGAACGAAGCAAGATTTTAAGCCAAAACCCAAACTCTCAAACCCACATATCCCATACGCTGTGCCGGGGGTATATTCTTGACAACTTATGTTTTAATAAAGATAATACGTCAACTTTCTAAGGGCACATATAAAAATAATGTTGTTTGATAAAAAAAAAACAGTTCTACATTGATTTGAATGAAAGTAATTTTATTCATACACATCGTAACAAGCATCAAATACATCATAAAATATTCAGTTTTATGTGTTATTACGAAGTCGTTACAAACGTTTGTCCTTTTTATTTGCAAACTCTTCTATGAGTTGACTTATATCAATTTTTTTAGTTCCTTCGCATTCCATAGATAATGTAGGTAAAGCTGGTAGTTCTTACTTGCGTCATTGTGCTTCTTTCTCCATTTAAAAAGCATTATAATGCAAGGGCGAACAACTACTCTAACTTCAATCGCCTTTAGAGTTTTAGAGCTAGAAAACAAAAAAATGCGCGTCTCTTGAAGATGTTTCTTTCTATTTTTTTAACGTCCGAAACTATAAACAAATAAAGTTTAAAAAATCTAAATAGTAATTGCGTTTGTTTCAACATTGATTCTCAAATCTCGAGACTTTTTACTTCTTTAATAAAATTTTTATAAGAAAATTGAACCGACTTCTAAAAGTGCGCTAAAAAGTGAAAAATAACTAGAAATTTTTATATGAAATTGAAATTTTTGAAGTCGGCGCCAAATTAATACTTAACAAAATGTGATTCGCATAAACAGATTAAAAATACTTTATTTCTAATTGTTTTCTTATCATAATTTATATATATTTGTTTCATTTAGAAATAATTTGGCGCCGACTTCAAGAATTTCAACTTCATATAAAAATTTAATGTTTTTTTTTTACTTTTTAGCGCACTTTTAGAAGTCGGTTCAATTTTTTTATAAAAATTTTATTTTTCGATTTTTAGTTTTGAATTTATTATGATATCTATAAATTATTTGAACTAGGTACTAATCGAGATTGGCGTACCTCGCAATTACTTCAAGGTAGCCAGAAAGTACCCACTTTATCCAAAGTTGTAAATCACCCTAAAATGAACCACTAAAAATTTTTCGATTCTTAGAATGCTCCGATTACCAATGAAATTGTATCAAACAAATATTTAGTTGTCACTGTAAGTACACTATCTTAAATTTCAAATTAATTTCAGATTGGTAATAAAGGCCCCCAAACCTTCTAATATCCATATTTAAATAACTTAAGACGTAAATTTCTTAGCCCGATTAATTTTATACCGCATGTTGAGTTGGCATACGCCCCAAGAACTTTGCAATATCAATTTTAAACAAAATCGGAAAGTGTAGAATTTTCAGTCTCTCATATTATATCTTATCAACCTAATAGTTGTAAAAAATTAACTTCATATTCGTCACACACGACCCCGAAAACCCCCTAATTCCAAATCTAAAATAATGCAAATAAGGTGAAATTTTCAACCCACCATATTGGATCCGCCATATTGAATTCTTTAAAAACAATTTCAGATTCGTTGTGCACGACCCCGAAAATTCTCCCATACCAATTTTGGAGAAAATCGGACATTTTTTTTTGGTCGCCATATTGTCAGCGCCATCTTGGATTTTATTTCACCAATTTCGTCCAAAAAATATGGGACCACCGCATCAACTTCTCAAACATAACGTAACAAATTTCATTCAAATCGGTGCAGCCGTTCCGGAGTAATCCGCGTAAATACTTAAAAAAAATACATAGGGTGCATTCCACTAGGCGCTCACAACGCCCAAAATATTTCTTCAGTCGTTCCACATAACGACTACGGTCGTCGCGGTCGCGGCGAAAACGTCATTAATGACGTCATTCTTCTCGCTCACGCCAAGCTCATAACGACCCATCTGAAAAGGTGGGTCAAAGTGGAGGTTCAGAATTTTGGCGCGGTTTTTTAAATTTAAAGACAATTGAATGTAAAAGTTTCAAAATTACAGTGTAACATATGAGAAAAAAATAAGTATAATTTAGTTTAGTCACCACAAAAGATATTTTGATTATTTTTCAACGTAAATTACTTAGACTCCACTAAAATAAAATATAAGCAACTAAATAGTATTTTTCTTTAATATAAAACAAGTTAACCAATAATTATAACAAATTATTAATATTAAAGCTTAAAAATTATAATATAACCTTTTCAAGCTTCTGATTTATTTTCAAATTCGCCATTTGTAATATTTAACTCAACGCTTAAGACGTCCACAATCCCATTCCACTTGGGTTTATGATTAGAATGCTCACAAGCTAGTGGAACGGGAAAAACTGCGATCATGAGCGTGATTGTTGTGGGTGCTTAGTGGAACGCACCCATAGTCGACGAATTGAGAACCTCCTTCCATTAGAAGTCGGTTAAAAAAGACATTATGCGTTTTAAAAATACACACAATTTCTTTTTTTGAACGTCTAAAAAGCTCTAAATCTTGAGATTTGGCAGACATTTAAATTTGAAATGAACTTAATTTTTTCAAGGTTTTCGCAACTTTATCTGCCTGTTGAGGACCTAGTTTTGGAGCTTCCTGAACGGTTGAAAAGCAGAAAAAGCGTCTTCAAAAGAAGCGTAGTTCCTTTTTTAAGCATCCAAAAAACTCCAAACCTCACAGTTCTACAGTAATTGAATTGTGAATAATCGCTTCTATTTCATTTACAATGTTTTTTATATGGAAAAAATTTTTCCCAGATTTTTAACTGGTCCTGCGGAACTTTCACTACGCGACGGACTGTAGATTTGTTTACGAAAAATCTACGGGAGTATTTAGTTTTTTTCTAAAAGCATCAAATTTTGAGTTAGAAACCTTAGTTTTTTTTGACAGCTCGAAAAAATTTAAACTTTTAATTTTACTTTAGCGGGGCAATTTTCGGAATTCGTAAGGCAACAGGATCTTACGAAATTGCAGGCATTCTGTCAGCTCCATCTAGTTTTTTCGCGTGCAAGTAAAAAATTAAACTAAATGTTTTAGGTCACCCTGTGAATAAAAAGAAAGATCCAAGCTTCTAAGATATCTTGTCATATAGTTGTATCATTACTAAGATCTTTTTTTAAGTTAAGATATTTTGCACTGAAAGGCTACAAAGCGTGAAAAACCGCTATTAAAAAATTTTTATTCGTGACAAAACCAACAATAAGACACTAAAGTTAAAGAGTGCCGTGAGAATAATAAGAGAGAAAAATAACAGCTAGTGCCCATTCAGTCTAAGTAGGCTAGGAAGACAAGTGGATCATTCTGCTGTGCGCTTCGCTCGCGCCATCATTTCAATTTCGACCGTTTTAGCGCTCGACCGACCGCGATATTTTCAACGCGCAATTTTACGCATGGTCGCTTTTAAATGGTTATTTGTTAAAAAAAAATGTGTATCTAATAAAAATGTGAAAAATATCAAATATTTATTATAATTTTAATTCAAAATATTGAAAATGATATGACACTGCAAACGTACTGGACTCTTCTCATAATTTCCTTTACTTTATTTTTGATTTATTGCAATTTCACTATTCCGTTGGTGTTAAAGTCGCAAAATTTTCCTGCTACTAAGGATGCTGATGTAACTGTACAAAAAATTGTTGCCTACTCTTTAATGAAACAAATCGAACTTGAAGGTGAAGAATATTTTTGTGATCAGAAGCTTTTTAAAAATTTAACTTTAGGAAAAGTAAATAGTAATCATACCACCTTTTGGAAAAAAGTGAAGGAAACAAAAGTGTATATTTTGTCGGTAACTTTGGATAAAAGATTGGAACCATATTACTATTTGAGGATTGTGGGAGTAATTAAAGGTATGTATAGCAAAAAAAGCAAGTTAATGTCGGTCACGTAGTACGTTAGGGTTTGGAAGCAGTATGGAAAGAGATGACTTCAGAATTATCAGTATTTTGCTTGCACTTTGAAAGATTTAAAATTTGTGAAAATTACCAAACGCATAAAATCATCCCTCATTGCCAATCTAGCTCTAGAAAAAATATTAATACTTCTGTAGTTCTGATTAATGTAATTGATGACATAATTCATGCTAATGATAAAAAATGGAACCATACATGAATATTGCCAAATTTCTCTAAATCATTCGCTACTAATCAATCAACGTCTTGTGTTTAAATTAAGATTTTACAATTTTTAAACGGAATCTAGACTTTTAGTGGGGTCCTTTCTACTGAATCATAATTAAATAATATTTTTTGATAGTAGATTTTCAGAACATCTCATTTTTCTTTCTTGTTTTTCTTGGGTGTAACGTGACGTTGACGTTCAGGAAATTTCCAAATTTTTTTAGTTTTTATTTCCCTAAAAATTTTGTATATTTAAAATTATTTATATACAGTGTGACCAAGGATCGATTTTCTAGGTAAAAATAAGATTTTTTTTCCTATAAGCCTGTGTCCTAATTTGTTTCTTTTTCGAAATACAGGATGTTTAAGTTTTAAAAAAAAAATAATTTTTTACTAATTACTCAAAAATCTTTTGGCTGATGTTGATAAAACTTAGCAAGCTTATTTGCGATAATAAGGGGTCTTTTTCAATATAATTAGAATAAAATTACTAATTTTTGTATGTTCAATATTTTTTTTATTTTGTGCAATTAAAAATACGATTTTTTTGTCTCTTCAGTTTTTTTCGTATTCCGCTTCGTTTTTGAGAAAAAAATTTAAAACGGTTTCCCTGCAAGTCCCTGGACTCCTTAAAACAATTAAAAATTGGAGCAGAAATCCTTAAAATTTACTAAAATGTAGACTGTCTTCTTCTTAAAGTGCCTATCCTCTTTGGATGTTGGCTATCACATTGGTCCATATTACTTTATTCACTGCTGCTCTGAACAGACCTGTTGATGTCATTCCAGTCCATGTTCGTAGGTTGCACAGCCATGATATTCGTCTTCGTCCAGCTGATCTCTGGCCTTCTATTTTCCCCCGTAGGATAAGTTGGAGCAGGTGATATTTCTCATTCCGCATGATATGTCCAAAGTACTTCAATTTTCTGCGTTTGACATTTGTAAGGTATTCCAGTTCTCCACCGATACGTTGTAAAATGTTTTCGTTTGATACGTGGTGTATCCAAGGAACCCTAAGCATGCGGCGGTAGCACCACATCTCAAATGCATCTATACGTTTACATGAAGCATCGGTAAGGGTCCAGGCTTCTGCTCTATATAAGAGAGTTGAGAGTACATAGCATTTCAAAATCCTGATTCGCGTATGTATATTGAGGGATAGGTTGCAGAGTATGTTGCGCAGCTTATTAAAAGTACCTCTTGCTTTCTCGATTCGGCTTCTTATTTCTCGAGAGTGGTCCCAGTCCTTATTCAACGTGCAGCCTAGATATGTGATCGTCTCGGCCATTGTGAAAGTTACGTTGTTGGCAGTAAACTGTATATTGCCGACGTCGTTTTTACTGACAATAATCGTTTGCGTCTTCTTGCAGTTTATCTTCATACCATATCTGTTGCAAGCTGTCACTATTCGGTCGATAATTCTTTGAAGTCCCTCTGCAGTATCGGCTATAAGAACGGTATCATCCGCGTATCTTAGGTGGTTTATTACTTTTCCATTTACAATAATTCCATCTTCTATGTTGCCCAGTGCTTTTTTAAAGAGATGTTCTGAGTATACGTTGAATAGAAGTGGCGACAGTATACAGCCCTGGCGTACTCCTCTCTTTATATTAAATTCTTCTGTTGTCTCATTCTCAACTCGTACAATAGCCTTTTGTTGTGAATATAGCTTTGATATTATCTCTCTGTCTCTGTCGTCGATCCCTGTCTATGTATACTATTTGATAGAAATAAAAAGTCAGGTGTGTCCGTTTTTGGTAACAGGAAAAAAATTATTTTAACATGAAGATCATCATTCAACATTAGAAAAAAAAATGAGACACGTATCGATTTATGAGATTTATTATTTTTTTTTTATTTTATTACAAAATGGGTAACTTTCAAAAATTCCTAAAAATTGTTCAAATGACCACCATCTTGTTCGATGCAAAACTCGTATCTATGGATGACATATTCTGCTAGTGTAATTTCTCGGGCTGTTTGAACGATCCTTTCCCAAAAAGTACCTTCGTCGTTGATAGGCTTAGCATAAACTTTGGTTTTCATCGTACCCCATAAAAAATCCACAGGGGTTAAGTCAGGAGAGCGCGAAGGCCAAGGAAAGGGGCTGTCTTGACCGCGATCTATTCATCTTTTTGGAAAATAATGGTGCAGACATTGTCATACTGGTAGAATGTAATGAGCAAGACATCCATCTGGAAACATCTATTTGCTCTGTCAATTACAGGCCTTTCATCTAAGACCGCTTCAAATTAATTTTCTAAAAAATGAAGGAAAGCTGGACATTTAGTAGTGGAGGCAGAAAATTGCTGACTTATTTTAGAACGAGGATTTTCAATCGCCCAAATGTGAGCATTATGTTGAATAAAGAGACCAACCTGGATAAAAGTTGCTTCGTCAGACCAAATCACCCTCCGAGAGAATTAAGCATCATTTCTTACTTGCTCCAAGAACCTTTCAGAAAATTCACTTCTTCGTAGCAAGTTATCAAGTAGCAAATTCTGAACTTTCTGTAGATGATATACGTAACGACCATCTGCTATCAAAGTCCTGTTCACAGTGCTCCGCTTATATCCTAGTTATAAAGAAGATCTCCGCTTGTCACTGGAAAGCATTTCGTCGAAATACTCTAAAATATTTTGTGATCTTCTTTCATTTTGGAGGAGTACGAAAATTCTATTCCGTTTTTCTTAGACGTTGAAAAGTAGTAGTAAACACTGATCTGTCAAGCGATCTTCTTAGAGGAAATCTACGGGTATATTCATCTACTGAAGCGCGCACATTACCATCACAGTACCCGTAAATAAACACGATATCCGCGTATTCAGCTATATTGTAAATACTTGACACGTTGACTCCGCAGGTTGCGCATAAACGCACTTAAAATAGATTAAAATTCGAATAAATCAAATAATATGTCAAACTTTGTTATATATGTAAATTCTCCTTTCAGGCAAAGAACATGAAAAATATATATAGAAACAGTTTATTTCCTGCAAATATCGCTCTGGTCCTCTCTCCGTACGCGTTTCGATCACCTCATGATCTCGTCAGTGGAGCTGTATCGGACCAAGAGCAACATGTTTGCTCACGGTCCGATACAGCTCCACTGACGAGATCATGAGGTGATCGAAACGCGTATGGAGAGAGGGCCAGAGCGATATTTGCAGGAAATAAACTGTTTGTATATATATATTTTTCATGTTCTCTGCCTGAAAGGAGAATGTACACACACACTCATATATATATATATATATATATATATATATATATATATATATATATATATATATATAACAAACTATTATAATACGGCAGAAGATTTCTTTATTTCTTACTGAAATTTTGATTTTCTTAAAAATGTCAAACTTTGACACAAACAAACCATTAATTATTGTTGTCGAGATTGTCCTGTTAGCTTTGATCCGATTTTTGCTGAAATAAAATTTTCCCTACTCCATGCAGGGAAACGGTTTGAAATTTTTTCTCAAAAGAAGCGAGATACGAAAAAAATTAAAGAAACAAAAATTTCGTATTTTTAATTGCTAATTCTAATAAAATATTAAACATACAAAAAAACAGTGACATATGATAATATTTCCTATAAATATCAATTAGATTATTCTCTGAGACGACACTGAAAATAATGATTTTATTCTAATTACATTAAAAGAAGCCTCTTGTGACCGCAAATAAGCGTGCCAAGTTTTAGGAAAATCAGCCAAAAATGTTTTGAGTAATTAATAAAAAAAAAAATTTTCTAACATTGTGAGACCCTGTATCTCGAAAACGATGCAAGTTAGGGCAGATGCTTTGATGCTTATAGAAAAAACCTCTTATTATATCTAAAAAATAGATTCTAAACGTTTGGTGGCTTAACTCTGAGTCACGCTGTATAACAGAAATATCGTAATTCCAAATTATATTTTATTTTGAAAATGGGAATCTTGATGTTTTGTAGATACATTTTATAATACTATTTTAATCATGTCTATTTAGGTACTGTAGAAAGCCAGACAAACATCTACATGGTATTCCATAGACTATTTTTTGGTAATACACTTATAGTCACAACTATGGAATCTTCTTTAATTTTACTTAGTTCCAATATATTCAAAACTGACAGCTGTTTTACCAAATCACTACCATTAACACTCACAAATAAACGAACATATATTTTTTTAATTTAATTTACAGGAGTTTGGAATAACGACACCCGTAAGCAATATTTTACATGTTAATGTATTTTCGTAGACACGTAACAAAACAATATATCAAAATATTAAATTTTAAATTGCAAATTACCTTATAAGGAATGTAAGTGGTTATAGTTTAAGTTTTAATAGCTGTAAAAGCTAGCATGTGCACGTTAACAAGTTTATGCAATATATTTAAATTATTGTCAGATGGCATTTTAAAATTTTAATTTATGTGTCTAGTTCTGTTATCGACATGATCGGCATAACTTTTGTCGTATTTAATTTAGTATGAAAGATAAAATAAGAAATTAATAATTATTCTTTGCTGCATCTTTAAATGAACATAGCTGGAATAAATCTTTTTACATAACAATGTTGTTAGAGCGGCAAGAGTAGGTTATGATTTATTTTCAACCCAGAATCGCTAAAATGTATTTGTACGAAGTTATATAAGCAAAATATTTAGAAACTCTTGAATCTAGAAAACATTATCTTACTAAAAGAATGCTTCTTGAAAGCAATTTCAGTCAAAGTGTCATTTTCGCTTACTCACTGATTATCATATTTGCTCCAGGGCTATAAAAATATGGTATTATTTCGATTAAGTTAAATTTTGGAAAACCACTTTTTTTTGTAAAAATTTCGACCCTTGTTCCCTATTTCGAAGTCGTAGAATAAGATTCAGGCCTTGGTTTTCACTACTTTTTCTCAATTTTTCGGAAAACCCAAATAAACGCGGCACTTGTGAAGAAAACACTGAAATGTCTTATAAATTTTAAATGATACTAGTAAAAATACATTATATGTAATATATATCAACTATTTTTGCACAAAGTTTCTGCTTTTTCTTCAAGTGCCCTCTCCATTGCGGAGGTTGGCAATCATAATAGCTATTTTAATTTTTGAGGCAGTTGCTCTAAATAGTTGTTTTGAACTGTATCCAAACCATTCCCTTAGGTTTTTTAGCCATGAAATTCGTCGTCGTCCTGCGCCTCTTCTGCCACTTATTTTGCCTTGGATTATGAGCCGTAAGATGCTGTACTTTTCTCCCCGCATAATGTGTCCGAAATATTGCAGTTTTCTCTGTTTTACTGTTATATCGACTTCCTTTTCTTTCCCCATTCTTCTCAACACTTCGGCGTTCGTAACTCGATCCACCCACGAAATCCTCTGAATTCTTCTATAGGTCCACATTTCAAAAGAGTTAAGTCTTCTCATTGCCTCTCGATTCAGTGTCCATGCTTCCATTCCATAATATACGTAACATTTAGTCAGTCGTATTTTCAGGGCTAACGTTAGATCTTTGCTGCAGATAACCTTTTTCATTCTAATAAAGTTGGCACGTGCCTTCTCGATTCTGGTTTTTATTTCGACGGTATAGTCATTATTTTCTGTTATTAGGGTTCCTAAGTAAGTGTATTTCTTAACTCTTTATATGTGCTGGCCTCCTACCATTAGGGTTTCATTATTATTGGTGTTGTTTTTACTAATTATCATGAACTTGGTCTTTTTCGTGTTAAGAGAGAGTCCATATTCTCCACTGACTTTCAATATCTTATTCATTATCCTTTCTAGGTCTTTCAAACTATCAGCTATTATTACGGTGTCATCTGCATACCTAATATTGTTGATTAAAACTCCGTTTACTTTTATCCCTGCTGTTTCAGATTCAAGACTTTCCAATATGACCTCTTCAGAATAAGCGTTAAATAGTAAAGGTGATAATATACAACCTTGTCTGACTCCCCTTTGTATTTCCACATCTCCGGATATTTTCTGTCCAAATCTTACTGCCGCTCGCTGATTGTAATACAGATTTGATATCAACCTTAAATCCCTTTCATCCAAATTTTTGCTTCTGAGAATCTCTATTAGTTTGTCATGCTTGACCCTATCAAAAGCTTTGTTGTAATCTATGAAGCAGACATAGAGGTCCTGATTGATATCTAAGCATCTTTGAGTAAGCACATTAAAAGCAAATACTGCTTCTCTTGTACCCACCCCGTTCCGGAAGCCAAACTGTGTGTCACTAATATCAAGCTCCAACTTGGAATGTATTCTACTAGATTTATATAGATATTAAACAAATAAAGAGAAATAATTTTAAAAAATAGTAAGAGAGAAGAAAGAAGGGCAAAAAAATATATTTGTTCGTTTCGATACAGAGTCGCAGGAGCATCGTCGTTTCTCTTTCAGACGGCGGCGGTGGATGAGGGTGGTGGGTTTCCCCCTTCTTATTTCTTCTTCTTCTTGGTTTTAGTTGGTTTGGAAAATTGAATTTTTTTCCGTTGACAACAATAGTAATAGCTTCCGTAGTTTTGAGCTTTCAGAAACTCCAAACGTGCTTTTAAAAGGCTTAAGTTTGGCACCCTTAATCCCAACGTACTCTTCCCGATCACACAAATAATACTGAGCTTTCAAGACTTTCTGTCAGCACTTTAACCAATCCTGTGTCATTTGTGTAGTTTTTGCATGAAGTTGAATAATAAATCTCAAGTAGATGTTATTTATATTGATATTGAAAAGGCTTTCGATAAAAAAAAGCACAATATTGTGGTCCAGTCTTTAAAATCAATGAGTTTCATTTGGTTGACTGTAGGGTTTTTATGGTTAGAATTCCTATTCACTTAACGATGCTATACGCCTTATAACATCTTCGAGAGTTGAATTTATTTCTCCATTATGTCTTTAGTAAATCGCGCTTTTCTGCACAATAAAATGCGGTTAGCGTTTTTCCAAAAATGGCCATGAAAGTAAAAACGAACACCTTGGTTGTCCACTTTACGACATACTATAAAAGTATATGAAGTATAAATTATTTTTTATATGACAGCATGTGTAGGCTCATCTCTAACAGGGTAGTAAAAACTAATAAGCTATTGCGTTGTTTTTATTTTATTGTAATGTTAGGTTAAGTTTCCTTTTAACGATTAATCGTAAATTTTAACAAGGTAACTGATCTATACTAGAAACAAAACACTGTTCTGTTCGATTACACTCAGCTTACGACTTTAAACTATCGATGTTAATCATTTTATGCCATTAATTTTAAAGGTTATTTACTTTTATACTGCGGTGTAAAATCGATAAAAGATAAATTTAAGTCTAGTAACTTGAATTCTTATATATGGGGGAATAATGGAGATATATACAGAGTGGCTACGGCCTGAATTCCAAAGAGAAAAAACTTTTTTATTTGTTTTATTGGAAAAGTCATGAAAATTGTGTGGAATTTACGAATATATATTTATATATACTGCGCTCACGCCTACTTTTGATTTTTTTTTTTGGAATCATTCGAAATCTCAAAAGACTAGCGTAATAATTGGTTTGGCTGATAGAGCTTTAACCTTAACTGCTCCGAAATAGCGTCAAGAAGCTTTAAAGAAAGTCAGACAAATCCTAAGTGATAATAATTTCCCCGAAACACTCACAAACAGAATAATAAAACACAAACAGATTGAATGGATTTAAATACACAAAAAGCGTAACCATAGCATTACACAAACATGAGATCAATCTTAAAGATGAATTTGATTTTTCGAACACAAAGATTCTAACCCAGGAAAGAAACTACCATAAACTTCAAATAAAGGAAATGCTACATATAAAAAAAGAAAAATAAGCAATCAATGGCAAACAAGATATCAAAACCTGAAGCCAAATATATTTTAACCTAATAAACTAAGCCAACTATTGTAGCCCTTATTGCTTTGCAACACTCTGTATAGTTGATATTGATAAAATTTATTTGCAAATCAGAGAAAACTAGACAAAAAGTTTCCCAAATAAAAAATAAAAAATTACGAGTTGATAGTAACTAAGGGAATTTTGAACTATTTCACTAAGAAACACGACACAAGTAAATTGAGGTGCGTACTATGAATAATTTTTATTTTTCCTTGTTAATTCATATTCTTTCATAGATTGATATTTTTGATCGATATTGTTATCGTTAAAGTATTAATTTTAAGTCATGTGAGTGTGTGCGTTTGTGACCATGGTAGTTGTATCTTCCTTTTCATTTTAGATTATACTTTTTAAAAAGCTCACTACGTTGGGCGAAACATCACGCACAGAAAAGTAGTATTAATCGAAAACCTAACCCAAAGAAATTACCAAACATATATATGTGTAATCGAAGGTTTTCGGGCATCCCGTGTATGTGCTGAGTCCCTCTCAGGACTGTAAGGCAGCTGAAGTTTCGGTGAAATCTCATTCACCATTTTCAAAGCTCACTGCATGGCGTCTACGAGACGTCGATTACACATTACACCCTTGAGAATATCCGACATAACACATATATATATATATATATATATAGGAATTAATTTTTCTTGAACCATTCATTATATATTTAGTTGGTTATTTTCTTGGGAATATGGTTCATTTTTATATTGAAACTACATATATAAAGTAGTCATACTTATTGTATATATATATTTTTATTTTTCAGGACGTTTCGATTCTTTCGAATCTTTTTCAACTGATGCGGATGCTACAAAAATGTACATTTTTAATATTATTATATATGGACAAAGAGGTTAAAAACTTACCATTAAGAACAGAGATTTTTGTTTTAAATCAAAAATTAATTACATCACAAACCAATTGTAATCACTCACTCTTTTGTATATTCACTTTTTAAAAGTATTTTTAAAAGTCCAGTTAGAAGAATGGACACTACATTTTCAACCCTATAACTGCCTTGACTTGACTGAATGTGGAACCCGGATGGTGTATGTTTTAGGTACTTTAAGTGGCGTAAAAAGTTTGGGTCTTTTAATTGAAGTGATATCTTTCTGAAAAAATATCGTGATTCAATTTAGAAGAATTGAAAGCGGAGAATTATTCTTATTTATTGTTTTATTTATTTTAGAAATTCCCTTATATTGGTTTATTTTAATATGTTGAAATAAATATGATTTAGATTAATGATGTCTGTTTTATCGTTTACGGCATTCGGATTTTTTTTTATTGCAATCATTTCGTAAAATTCTCGTTTTCCTTTGTTGGTTTCAGTTTTCAAGATTTTTGTATTTTCATAATCAAAGGTGTGCTTGTGTGTCATTTCGTGTTTTTTAGGGCTGTAATATTTTTTTTGTCATATTTATGTCCATTTAGACGATTTTGCAGATACTGATTAGTTTGGCCGATATAATTCGATGGACAATCCTTGCAGGGTATTTGGTAGACAACATTTGATTTTCTGTTTTTTGGAATTTCACTTTTTAATTTGCTGAAATTGCTTTTAAGTAAATTATGGCCCTTATGACTAGTGGTTATATTATGTTTTTTAAAAAAGTTTGAAAGTTTTCGGACAGTTTTGGTATGTATGGCTAGGAAAGATATTCTTTTTTGGTTTTATTGTGTTCTAAATTTTCTGTTTTAGTGTTTCCATGTTTGTATTTTTCTAGCCTTTCTTTAAAAATTTTATTAATTAGTTTATTTTAGGTAAGAGTTTGTCATAAGGACCTCTTTTGCTTTTTTGATGCAGTTGTTTCTATAATCGGGACTACTAAGGATGATGGCTCTATCGGCTATTCCAATTATTACTGATTTTTTTTGGGCCATGTGGTGTTGGGAATTATAGTTGAGGTATATATATATATATATATATATATATATATATATATATATATATATATATATATATATATATATACATAAAGCATTTGGAAACTATCTCCATAAGTTACTGGGTTCACCGTAGAGAACGACTATTATAAGACGTTCCATTTAAGATAGTAATCTTAAAAGATGTTAGAGGCAATTCGATTTCTATCTAATACCATTTGCTTTTAATGCATTTCTAATAAATCTGACATTATAAGACGGTAATGTACTCACGCCAACGTAACTACTATAAAAATATAGGGTGATCATTTTACAAAATAACTATAATCCAATGAAGTCGTGATATAAATATGAGAAATAAAATTGTCCTCATCGTCCCCCCCCCCTATTCTCCCACAATCGCTGGGCAGTCCATGCGTATATAAAGGGTGTTTTTTTTATAGATGTATAGAACTTTTAAATGGAATAAAACAAAGATGAATTTTTTAAATTGACATGAAATTTACTTTATTCGAAAGATAACCTTCTGGCATTATAATTTAAATATGACTTCTGGCATATGACCGCCACGGCTGGCTCGGACGTAGTCCAATCTGGAGGTCCAATTTTCGATGACTTTTTCCAACATTTGTGGCCGTATATCGGCAATAACGCGGCGAATGTTGTCCTCCAAGTGATCAATTGTTTCGGGCTTATCGGCGTAGACTAGCGACTTCACATATCCCCACAGAAAATAGTCTAGCGGCGTTAAGTCGCACGATCTTGGAGGCCAATTCACGGGTCCGAAACGTGAAACTATACGGCTACCAAACGTTTCCTTCAATAAATCAATTGTGGCACGAGCTGTGTGACATGTTGCGCCGTCTTGTTGAAACCACAGCTCCTGCACATCATGGTTGTTCAATTGATGAACGAAAAAGTCAGTGATCATGGCTCTATAGCGGTCACCATTGACTGTGTTGTGACAATGATTCCACCAGCCCATAAAGCACACCAAACAGTCAGTTTTTCTGGATGTAACGGTGTCTCAACATACACTTGAGGATTATCATCACTCACAAAAGTGAGCTTCATCGCTAAACAAAATTCGCTTATGAAAATCGGGATCAACGGCAATCTTGTTTTGGGCCCATTCACCGAATCTACGCCTTGCTAGGTGATCGTGTGGCTTCAATTCGTGAACGAGTTGGATTTTGTAAGCACGCAAACCAAGATCTTTCCGCAAAATCTTCCATAAAGTGAATGGACACATATCCAATTCCTGTGCACGATGGCGGATAGACTGATTCGGATCTTCCTCTACGCTACGATCTACAGCAGCAATGACTTCTTCTGTACGCACTGTACGACGTCTCTGTGGATGCGTATTATCATTTAGGGTAAACGTGGTTCAAAAACGTTCCATAGTTAATCGAATTAACTGCTCTGATGGACGATTATGTTGACCGTACAATGGACGTAGTGCGCGATACGTATTTCGAACAGAACCATGATTTTCAAAATAAATTTGCACAATTTGGAAGCGTTGTTCAGGCGTCAGTCTATTCATGTTGAAATGCCAAACCAAACTAAACATAAATCACTTGACAGCTGACAAAATGGCCGCCAGTTAAAAAAGTGTTGCCAACTTAAAGTTCTATACCTCTATAAAAACACCCTTTATAGGTAAAGAAAAATGACTTGAGATAGTAAACTATCTTGGAAGCAATTGGCAAAAAACAACAACCCACCTCTGAATCGTGTGCCAGGACACAAGAAAACTGAAGGAGATAAAAGAACAGAGAGCTTCACAAAATTAAGTGCAAAAGCTCCTTTCTGCAGACTAGCAAATGTCGCATAACAGAATATTTTCGGATCTGAGAATAAAATCAGGCAAATATCTACCATGGCTGAAAACAAGTTGAGAGATTCGTAAATCCATTGTCAAGGGATACAATATTTTCTTGAACTCCGTAAGAGTAACCTTTTCTTTTGGTGATAGGTCATAAATAAAAACCTCCGAAATTTGTGGATTATTTATTTTTTAGTAACACTCTAATATGGTCTAATATTTCTGTGTGGTCCATACTACTCAACGGTGCGGAACCCTCGGCGAGTGATTTACACTTGTTTTTCTAACGAGTCATCAAGTTTAACAAAACACTTACCATTATAACTTCCAAGTGAATCTGTTAGCTAGACGTGATGGACAAAATGTTTCATTCTCTAATTATTTCACCATATATGGACACGTTCTCCGCAAATACCTAATTTTATACATATTGTTTCATACCATTTTGAAAATATTTCTCCGAGCACCATTTATGAATCTAAATTACCCTGATAATTTTGCATTTAAACGTGTTGTCAAGGTTCCGCGAGGTTCTTGGCATTTTTATTCATTTTTTTTTGTATTTGAATGTGGATGTAAAATTGTCACTGCACGAAGGGATCATTAGCAGGTAATTCGTGATTTTTCTTGAATTTAATGGGCATCTTGTTCGAACAGACGATGATGATAAAATCTCTAATTTTTTTGGTATACAATTTCCAAGAACTCTTGATGTCAAGAATCTTGTTAAAATAAATCTATTTTTTTTTACTTCGTTTTTAGTGAACTTGTATTTTTTTGTATTACTGTTTTATTACTATTATTTCTCCATTTATGTTTGTCTTGTTATAAGTGTCTTAGTGTAGTATATTTGTAGAATATATTTTTAATAAATAATATATACAAACTTGGACAAATGTTCCGGAACAGCATAGTTAAGAGCAAACTGAAAGCGAATTCGGATTTTCTTTAACCTTCAGAACTATCACTATTCTATTTCATTGTGCACAACTGCCGCTAAATCTACGCAAATTTCCTCAAAATTTAAACACTGGAAATCCATATTAGAGATCGTTTCTTCCTTCATAAAAATTTCTACTTACATTTGCAACGAAAAATAATACAACAACCTGAGATTAAGAAAAACTTTTGGTTTTTAACAAAATGGAGCGTCAGCAAATTTTGGTAGACATCTCGAAGACTATCTAAATGAAATATTTTCTGGAAAGTTGCTAGGTAGATAGAAACCATTCAGCGGCCTTCTAGGTCACCCGATCTAACCTCTTTAGATTTCTATGGTTGGGTACAAAGCCGAACTCTTTGGAGGACCTTGAAATCATAATTTCAAACGTAGTACATGATACCTCTCATCAACATCATGGCTTGAACATTGCTTCGTAAGTGAAAAAAACAAGTTGACAATTTAATTAAATAGTTCAGCATTTCAAATGTTGTTTCTTATTATTTTTCTATTAAAAGGGTCTAAGGGATGTTAATTATCAATATTCTCGAAACGGTTTAATTTACCTATATAAAAATATTTGTTATTTATTTCAGCGTATGTCTCACATGAGTAAAAGACAAGCTACTCACATGGTAGGGTCCAGTGTGTTAAGATGAAGTAGAGCTTCGGTTACCTAGAGATCTCTCCACTTTCTGGTTGAGCTGAAATCATCTTCAAGGAGTTGGCTTGTTGATCACATTGGAGGAAACCTAGATTTAAGTCTTCGAGTTTGGCACTCAGAGTTGCCACCTATTTTTTTGTATTCCCTTGGGAGTTTTTCCTGCGTTTGGATATGGAAAGGAACGATGGGGCAAATACTCAAGAAGTCTTTTAAATATAGTCAAAATATTTTGTAAAAGTTTCCGATGAAGTAAGGAACTTACAAATATTTTTCGCAACACTTAAACAAATGGTTTCTTGTTTAAAAATATGACACTTTATTTTCTTGTATTTTCCAAAACACCATTTCCCGAACTGGTTGTTATTTGAGAGTGGATTAAATAATTCGTAGGACGAAATTCAATACTTTAATTTAATTTTATGAAATACTAAACTTGTTTACTTATCAACAAACATATAACCTCACTTATAATAAAAACAAAACGAAATATTTCACTTTTGTTTCAATGACGTAGGTATACAAATGAAAATTTGAGGTTATGGTACAATTTCGGGAGCTCTCAAACGTGACGCTTTCAGCAACTGGATTATTTCAACTCTGACGAATTTCTACGGTTCAGCTATTTATAAACTTCCGAAACATCTGAATCGTCTCCGCTCTGATTGGTTCAAATTGTGACATTAGTTGACTTGATAAATATTGCCAACTGGAAAAATTGTGATTTATGGACGCTTTTTAATTTGATCAATTTTTACTGGAATTTGATATGTTTTGTTGAATAAATGGACTAAAATCCTATCGTTGAGCATTATTGAACTTGCCCAAAATAAACTTTAGAGCTTTCTCGACACTTTGATATACATTATAACCACTTTGGCATACTATTTATATAATAAAATTGAATAAAATAAACGGCTTGCACATAGAAATTTATGACTATTTGAATCTATTTTGTTCGAAAAAACTCTAAAATTTTTATTATTGCCCCAGATATTAATATCTCTAAATTAAATAAAATTTTCTAGACATTTTAAACCTAATTTTGCTTACAAAAAACTTAAATCTATCTTATAACCTAAATAAAATTGTTTTATATTTTCCACATACATATCATATATGGTTTTAATTTTGCCATATTTTGTATACCACACCTTAAAACTATTATATTCTTGTTTCATAAGGAACATTTACGAATGTTTTTCACTTATCACTGTGTATTTTTTTTCTATATCCGCACTGATAGTAAATTTCGTACTTTTTAGGTATCACGTTGATTATTTACATTGGAAATAGAAACAGTTTTCTAACGCTTTCACTCACTTATAGTTCAACTAAAGAAATATATTAATTTACAATAATATTTCCTCTTTCTTGTTCAGTATGTTTTCCATAGTTTTTAATTGAACTTATGTCTCTAAAGAGGAAACTAAGTCAAACCTTTTACAAAACAAACAGTTCGAGAATTATCTGCTTGGACCAACATTTTGTTATCTATTGAGATTTTCTTACAACTATTCCTTATTATCTACTCTATTTTTTATACAAAATATCTTACATTATACTTAATCCCATTTGATACTTTATTTTACTCTGTAATTACAAATTTATTATGTATCAAAGTTTGATTTTAATCTATCTGTGCATTGTTTTTATCCTGTGATCTCAAAACAATATTGGGTTTTATCATTTATCTATACAATATATATATATATATATATATATATATATATATATATATATATATATATATACATATATATATATATATATATATATATATATATATATATATATATGTATAATCATAATGTTAGGAACTTCCTTCTTTTTTGAAGGCAGTTAAATAAAATGTACAAATATGACATGGGAATCATGAAACATATTATTAACTAAATTTTGCATTGTTATTCTAAAATGAATCACCATTTAAAAAAAATTAAAACACAATCATCAACAATACCCGCAACAGGTGTGTTCCCATACGTTTCATTTGCAAATTGAAAAAAACTAACTATATATATCTAAATTATATTTTTCTTATCTGAAAGCTGATCTTCCAGCTCGAGATAGTAATGGTATTATTCAAAACTAATAATATGGTAACATGCCAAATGGTAAATTACATTTTGCCACAAACCGATTTATCTCGTTTCGTAGTCGCTTAAAAATGATACACTTATTAAAATTATACACTTACCTCTTTTGTGAATACTTATTAAGGTAATTCGAAGTTGTATAATAAATCGTTTAAATCAGTTTAAAAAGTTTAATGCGCCTCAAGGCAACCATCTCAGTTATTACCATTGCCCAAAGATACATCCATATCAAAAAAAAAACTTGATCAACTCTTTTTTTCGTAACACGGAAACTTATACACGAGCCTGACATATGTCAAATTTCAAACATTGTGATTTGTTAAATTTTAAAAAAAAGACAAACATCGAAGATTTCCCGCCTAAATCAGCCTTTTTCAAGGTCATTACACAAAATGATGTTGAACTTTTCAGCGGACTGCTTTAAATATGGTGGAAACGGTTTATTTTTAATAATTTGTATGAACATAACCTATGGTTTTTTTCAGAAGTTTGTTTTATTTATATTTGTTTTTATTTTGCGAGTTTTGCGATAACTGATATTTATGAACTATGTTAAATTGTTTTAATTTATTAAAAATGCTTGTTCCCGAAGATCATTACTGCTTCACAACAATTCTTGTTCATTTTTTTATTAATTATATAATAATTGCAATAATATAGTTGTTCGTTATATAAATTAAAGATTATGAAATAAAGGCCGTTATATAATACAATTTCTATTCAAGGATAATCTCTGATATCGAGACACTAATCCACAGACATACCCCTAGCTATGGTTACCAGATCAAATAATGAAATTTCCTAACAATATCCCTGACTTTTCAGTAAATATCCGGACATTTTGTCTGAATGTTGTATGTGATATGTTAAGGCAGTGACATTTACAAAATATTTGCAATCGAAGCACCAAATGCGAATATCGAGTGAGTGTTCTCATTAATGGGAGCCTAGTGGACTAAAGAGAGAAATAGGCTATCTATATTGTTAAAAGCTTGCTGGTTCTGCTTTTGGTTTATCACTGGTTTCAACGAATTCAAATAAATGTTTTAATATTACTTTTAATATTTTATTAAAATATTCACTAAATCACTGGGAAACAACAGTTTTTCTTCTTACTTATTAATTTAATGCCACTATTGTAGTATTTTAATTTTAGTTCCCCTCGTCTCTATGTTCATGTCCTAGTTATATTATATTTCTGTATCTAAATTATTATTTTACAGTCATAGGCGTACTAACAAATATAACTTACAACTATTTATTTACATAATTACTGAAATGAAAAAGCGTGTATTTATGATAATAGATAATATGAACAAAACTAACGGTTTCTGTAAAAAGTAAAGTTTTAGAGTTTCGGAGATTAAGGGATGCTTTTGTTTGAGCCGATTAAAATATAAATTTACTTAAGATATAACTTCTTCTTAAGACAGTATTAAATAGTACACTATAATTATCCATTAATCCAGAATAGTAACTTAAAAATATTTATATATAGTAATTTAATAATTAATAATTTGTAGTAACAGTTGGTTTACGACAATATCTAGTGTTAAGCTTCTACTCTTGTAGCAAGTTAATTAAAAGAACATATCATGTGAAGAATGTCATGAAATGGGTATAAAAGACCAGCAATTGTCAAAAGAAACATCAAGCAATAAAAAGTGGAAATTAAATTTACTAATATACTAAATTCACTCATTTTGTTGAAGTGTAATTAATTTATTTTTTCTTATTAGAATGAGAGAAATACTGATAATTGCAGGTTTTTCCTGTTTCCCTAACAGGGGGCTAAAATTTCAGACATGTCAGGAAAATTCCTGTTGCCTGGTAACCTTATACTTAGCAAACTTTATATAAACCTATTATAAACAATTAAAAAGTAAAAATTAACATTGATGGAAATTTAATAACAGAAATCCAGTTAGTTAATGTATTCTTCTAAAAACTACAAACAATTGCAATTATTAAAACGATTGTTAAAATTACACTGCTATATTGAAATTTTCGTCTTTGACCTCCTTGGCAATTCTTTACCAGGTCGAAGTGGTAAACTTTGGAAATAAAACTTCTTTTAAATAGCCCCATATTACCGCACAAGTAACCTGAATAATTTTAGAAACACTGTTTACCGACTCGGAATTAGCACTGTTGTTTTCACCTGCTGATTTTATCAGCTAAATATCACAATGTTATTTCCAACCTAGTACACATTTTCATATCGTGTTTCCTAATTATTGGTCCAACAACAGCGAAAAGCCCTTCAAATTCACCAATAGTAGCAGGAAAATATTTTTAAAAAATCAGGTTCATTTTCCCGCATTTCTTGAATTAAATTATTAGTATGTCCAAGCCTTTCTCTAATGTTTTCCTCAAATATAGACTGGATCCAGTAGCGAGGACTTTCCCGTTTTTTTTAATAAATAATATATCAATCATCTCCTCACATTTTGTAACTTTTTTTTCTAGATTAAAATACTGCCACAATTAATGTATTGTTATGCTTCATTTTAATTTTTAGATAAAATATAAACAAAAATCCTGATAAAAATTATGTTAAAACAAAAAGAAAACACACTCCTTATGACCGTGGAACGAAATATCCCGTGTGGACCATACATTTTTAACTTAAAAGAGCGTAATATGCCTACGCTTAGATTTTTCTGGTCGTGTGGACTCACCCTCAATCGCGTAAGCATAAAATGACTTGAAAAAAATATTGTTTCGCGTAAAATTTAATTGTAATTTTTCTAGTGGCACTAGAAAAGTGTACCGGGTGTTTTATTTTCGATGGTTTTGCGGGTTATCTTCGTTATTAGTAAAAATAGAAAGATAAGATTTTCGTGGCACTGTGCTACTTTTTTAAGAAACGAACGATACCACCGCCACTGGTGAATTTAAAACCAATTATATAAGTTACATTTTTAGTTCCGTTTCGTAAATTTATTTTTTTGTTTACAGGTTCTTGGAACGAAACCATATATTGTCAAATTTTAATGAACAATGGGCATATTCGAGTAATAAAAGCTACCGTTACACCCATATGGTATGAAAAATGGAATGTGAATGACAACCATAGTTATTATAATCCGACCTTGATATCATGTAGGTACGTATCATATTACTGGTGTAGTTTGAGAACCAGTTAATACTTGATAAGTTGTTATAGCTATAGTAATGGGTATTTTCTCAGTTCTTTTAGATGCAATTTTTGTCACTAAGAAGTATAACTCTGCCTCGGGATTGGTTTCTTGGATTACTGCAGGCATTAGAGTGTCCTGTAGACACAAACGTGTTTTATAATTAAAAAAAAACAAACGGACAAATTACAGCTGAATTGTTCAATACTTATTATAAAATATTAAAGAATGTTATTGTAAAAGCTAAACAGTTAAGTAATAGAAACCATATTAATTCCTCTGAAAATAAAGATAGGGCTATCTGGCAAGTTGTTAAACAAATTACTGATCGAAAAGATAAAACCAGTACAGTTGTTGAAAACTTTTCTTCCAAATTTATCCTTTGAAAATAGTCAATAGTTTAAATAATTATTTTGACTCTCGATGTCATGGTTCACAAATTGAAGGGAGAGTAACAAATTCCATTTATTTGTTTCCTGCTGATTCTAATAATATATTAAAGGTTATAAATGGTTTAAAAAACAAGAAGTCGGTTGGAGATGATCAGATACCTATTTTTATTTTAAAAGATGTGGGTGACTTTATTTTTGAACTTTTACTTTTATTTTAAATTTGGGTTTTACAGCAGGTATTTTTCCAAGTAAGCTAAAAAATGCTCATATTAGATCAATCTATAAGAAAGGACTGAAATCTGAAGAAAAGAATTACAGACCATTCTCACTATTGCCTAATATAAGTAAGGTTTTTGAAAAAGTTTTATATCAGAGAATTGTAACATTTCTGGATAAGTTTTCTGTAATATCAGATAAACAAAATGGCTTCAGAGAAGGGAAATCCACAGTAAGAGCTTTGTATCAAGCCCTTACAGAAATGCTAGAATCACTAAATAAAAAAGCAAACATTGGCTATGTGCCTAGATCTGTCTAAAGCTTTTGATTTTGTAGACCATAAAACATTATTGTTAAAATTTGAAATGTATGGTATAAGGGATAATGCTCTGGAACTAATAAGATCGTATTTGATGGACAGGACTCAGTGTGTGGTTTAGCCTGATCTCCATGATAGGGCTATAGTGTTTCAGAGGGTTAAAATGGAGAGGGGCGTCCCTCAGGGTTCAATACTTGGACCTATTTTGTATATTCTTTATACAAATGTTTATCCGAAATCTCTGGAGAGCAGACTGTACTATATGCTGATGATACATCCTTATATTCAGTGAAAGTACGGCGGAGTTGCTATCGATGAAAATTCAATCTGTGATGGTCATTCTCGATGGGTACTTTCGGTCGCTAAATGTTTCCAAGACCCAGTGCATTATGTTTGGCAACAGATTAAATAATCAATTTATATTAAGATTTGAGGATATAACAATAACATCAGTTGAGAGCGCTGTTGTTTTGGGACTACACATCGACAGCAGGTTGGACTGGGGGCGCACATCGAGAGAGTTGCCACTAAAATATCTCAGTATCGTTTTGCATTAAGAATTATTTCGGTGAGAGTTGGAATCGATGCAGCTCAGTCAGCTTACCATGCATTTGTACAGTCCAGATACAGAATTAGTTTGATATTTTGGGGTAATTCCTGAGATATTAATAGAGTTTTAATTCTGCAAAAAAGATGTTTATGGTGTATTTTTGCAATGATAAGACAGTTGTCTAAAGGGAATGAAGTCTAAAGTAGGAAAGAAGAAGATAATTCTGCTAAAGAACCGAGGCGATGAAGTAAGAGATAGAAAGGAGATAATAATGATAACTGAACAATACTATGAAGATCTATATAGCCCTAGAAACCCTCCCTCGGGTAATACTATAAAGAATTTAAAAAAGACAATAACAAATGTGAATTCTGAAGACCTGCCAGATATTACAGAGGATGAAATAGATAAAGCCATACAAGATATGAAAAGAAATAAAGCAGCGGGAGATGACAAACTCTTAATAGAACTTTTTAAGGAAGGAGGAAGAAAAGTTAAGGAATATTTAAAGATCTAATTCAACAGATGTCTTGTCGAAGGTAGGATACCCAGTGGATGGAACAACGCTAACACAATTTTGATATGTAAAAAAGGCGATCCGACGACTCTGGACAATTATAGGCCTATATTCCTTCTCTCCCAGTTATACAAAACTTTCATGAAAATCATAACTAGCAGATTGACGAACAAATTCGACACATATCAACCTGTTGAACAAGCAGGATTCAGAAGGGGATATGGAACAAGCGACCACCTGTATACACTAAAAATATTAATAGAAAAAACCAACGAGTATAATCTGCCTCTGTACATGGCCTTTGTTGACTACGAGAGGCCTTTCAACAGCGTAGAACTATGGGCTGTTGAAGAGGCTTTGGTAAATAGCAGAATAGACTCGAGATACAAAAATCTATTGCATAATGTCTATCTAAACGCAACGATGACAGTACAACTTGATCACGAGCTAAAGACGAACCGCATCCCAACCAAAAGAGGAGTAAGACAGGGAGATACAATCTCGCCCAAATTATTTACAATGGCCCTGGAAGACTTGTTCATTCAATTGGGAAAATAAAGGTATAAACATTAATGGTAGATTCCTAAATCATCTGAGATATGCAGATGATATACTCTTGATCGCATCCGACTGGGAAGAGCTGCAGTCAATGAGAAACGACCTCCATGAAACATTGCTCCAACGATAATTAAAGATGAATCTCAAAAAAACAAAAGTAATGCCAAACTCAGACGAACAACAAGTTATAACAAATGCAACCAAAATAGAACAGGTGAATGAATATATATATATATATATATATATATATATATATATATATATATACTTAGGCCAGGTCATAAGAGCGAGTAAGGACAACCAGACAGCCGAAATAACACGAAGAACTCGATTGGGATGGACGGCGTTCGGAAAACTCTCCTATGTTTTGAAAAATCAGAAAATTCCCTTATACTTAAGAACCAAAGTATTTGATTGTTGAATATTGCCGGTTCTAACATACGGAGCGCAGACGTGGACCTTTACAAAATCAAATTTGGACAGAATCCGCAAAACTCAAAGGGCTATGTAACGACACATGTTAGGAATATCACTCAGAGATAAAAAACGAAATGAGTGGATAAGAAGAAAAACCAACGCAGTTGACGCTATAGAAAGAGCAGCATCACTAAAATGGAAATGGGCAGGCCATAACGAACGAATAAAAGACAACTGTTGGAATTCAGAAATTAGAAAATGGCGCCCATATGAAGGAAAAAGATCCAGAGGCAGGCCACAGATGAGATGGAAGGATGACATAGTCAGACATGCCGGCTTGATGTAGCAAAGAAGAGCCCAGAATAGAGAGATTTGGAAACAAATAGGGGAGGCCTATATCCGGTTTTGGAAGGACGAAAACTAGGCTAAAATGAAGACAGTTGTAGAAATATCTTTATTAGTAACAATATTTTGACGGTTATAGGTATGTACATTTTGGATTCGGTTATGTTTATTATTGATAACAGAGATCTTTTTGAGGGTGCATCTATTAAACATAACTACATTACCAGAAATAAAACAAATCTGCTTTCTGATAAATATCTTTAGTTATTTGCAGAAAAATGTCAAGTTTTCTGTAATAAAACTTTTCAATTTTTTACCTGAAAATGTACATTTATTACCGAGAAATAGATTAAAGTGTGTCCTAAAAATTTCTACGTGTAAAAAAGCCGTCTATACATTGGAAGAGTTTTATGAGTGTGATAAAGGCAGCATTGTCTCCAAGTAGAATTTTTTTTATTGGCTGTGTTATTAAATTTTAAATGTGTGTAAGTTTCCTTGTTATTTAAATTTTTTCATTTATAATATTGCCCTTTATCTTAAGTCTTAATTGTTTTGTTTTTACTACATTAATTTGATACAATTATTCAAAAAAGGTATTTAAAACGGTATAATTATTGTTGAGGTTTTTTCCCTTTCATTCTTTTTTCTTTTTTTATCTACAGCTGAGAAGGAACTACAATTTTTATTATGATGTTTATTACAGCAATGATATTTTTTTTGACATTATTCCATGTCCTTATGGGATTTTTTGTAAGAGATACTTATTGGAATAAATAAAGACTTATCTATCTTATTTATCTATCTATAGTTTCTTATGCTTAATTGTAAGAAATTCGAACAGAATCAAGCTCAGGTTTTCATAACTCCAAATGAAGAATCTACCAAATGCAGAACTAAATAAATAAGGTCTTGGTTTTCATTAGCGGTTTACCTACATATCAAAATTGCCTGAAGTCAGCTGGGCGTGTGAGAGTGCAAGAACACAGACATTCGAAAAAAAACTTTTTATTAAGAAAACACCTACAGGCAATATATTTCATTCTTCGGAAAAATAACTCCGTTAGATTCTGTCGCGTGTTTCCTAAAACAACCGTACATAATTTATTATTTCTAGATAAAGAGATGACTTAAGAAGACCGTAGGAAGAACAGACAAACCAAATATCAAATAACTCGTATATATTAATATATTAAACAATGTGTAAGAATAATAAACGCCTCTAAAATTAACTTTATAGCTATTCTAATTAAAATATAGTGGGTTCACCAGTGAGCGTTCCTCATACAACTTGAAACTAATACTTCCATTTTCGTTGATATACAAGACTGTTCGTATACATTAGTGGCCCACGATAAAACATTAGAATATTAATATTCCTACCTTTAAAATAAATTTACATAATTTTTGTAGATTAATTAGATTTTTCTCTGGGACAGAAAAAAAAGCTACTTTTATTTTTAACATTTATTTGTTGTAGTGAATGAAAATATCTAGAAAAAACATTGTGGTGAGATATGCAGATCTCCTCAAAAAAACAAACTTTCATGAATTCAGTAAACGATAGGATAGTTTCCATTTTTTTTCAAATTTCTTTTGAGAATCTTATTGTTCAAGAGTTCTCATATAATTTGGATTATGAGGTTGGGATGACGACTACAAAAGGTTCATTTTCTCTTTCATTTTTTAGATTACCATTATTACGAAATGCTACGCTACCAAATGCATTTTCGATTTCGAAAAAACCATGTGAAACCTTCAATGAGTTTCAAGAAATATCTAAGCCAGTAACAGCGAAACCAAGAAGTTTTACATTATGTATAAAACCATTAAATTTTAAAACAGATATATCATTGCATTTGGTACAATGGCTGGAAATTTGTAAGATACTTGGCGCAGAATATTTTTATATATTCGTCAGTAAAGTTACCAAAAATACCAGAAGAATTTTAGAATGGTAAGTAAATATATTACTAAAAATAGTTTTCTTGGGTTTAGAGTGTTTAGCCTAGAAACAAAAGGTGTCCTATTCATATACAGGGTGTTCCATTTCAAAATATAACTTCATTCTATCCAACATCGTCGACGCATCCTGTATAGTCGAGATGTTTCTAAAATTTATCTATTTACTAACTATATATTATAGGGAGTAAAAAATTTTACCTACAAGCAAAAAACTTTCTCCATTCAATTATCGACTCACCTTGTACATGTAAATGAGTGATTCAAATTACCCGTCATTCGGACACTGTCACGATGAGAATACTATAATTTAGAGGTTATGTTCACGAGACAATACGATTTAATTATGAATGTATAAACTGTCAAGTATAATGTTAGTAACGTCTTGATATAAATATCAGTTGAGTCAGTTACATATTTTTTATTTTTAATTTCTACTCTTCCTAAATTATATACTATTTTACTAAGGACAAAAAACTTACGGTTAGACTATATATATATATATATATATATATATATATATATATATATATATATATATATATATATATATATATATATATATATATATATATAGTGCAGTAGCATATACAAACCCTCAATTAATCCTTTTACTTTCCTCATTGTATGACAAGTATTGGTAGCATTCTTTCTTCAAAGAAAAAATAATAATTAAAAATAATTCTTTAGTAGCATCTTGATGCTGAATTGTCTTATCATTATTTTAAATAAATACCTACCAAGATGTGTCTAAGAATGTGGTCTTCACCTAATAAAAATACCGGTAACCATTTTGGTAAACAATTCTTTAATTGTTAAATAAATTTGGACATAGCCTCATTTATTTTAATGACTAAACAGTGTGCAAATGAATAACATTTTAATGCCATCTAATGGCATTTTACTTGGGTAAAACATCTAAATGTTATGTTTAAAAAGAGCGGGCGATTTTGTGTAAATCAACCAAAAAATTCTTTGTGGGAGTAAGTTTATGTTGATGCTTCATTCCTTTTTTGCTACAACATTTTTTTGCATATATTTGAAATGTTTATTGAAATTTGTATTGTTCCTTTCACGAGTTTTTTTTTCATATCCCGGTGTTTTCCCACATTTTCCTGGACATCCTGTATAGTAACAAGAAATTCAGGAAAGGACCCCGCACCAACCAAATGGAAATTGGATCCCGGTCAAATTCTTTGAAAATTCAGTATGTTGTAAGTCTAGATGTCCTGATCAAAAGTTCCTATGAGCACAAAGTCCAAAAGTTAATAGTTTTCGAGATATAGGGGAATGAGTTGCGCCCGCACCAACCAAATGGAAATTGGACCCCGGGTAAATTCGTTAACAATTCATTATGTTGTAGGTCTAGATGTCCTGATCAAAAGTTCCTATGGACACAAAGTCCAGAAGTTATATATATATATATATATATATATATATATATATATATATATATATATAGAGAGAGAGAGAGAGAGAGAGAGAGAGAGAGATAGATAGAGAAAATTGACCCTTACGCCTTGCCTATGTAAACGGTGGATCGCGCGCAACTTATCCCTCTGTAACTCGAAAACTATTAACCTCTGGACTTTGTGTCCATAGGAACTTTTGATTAGGATATCTAGACCTACAACATATTGAATTTTCAACGAATTTGACCGGAATCCATTTTCCATTTGGTTGGTGTTGGCGCAACTCATCCCTCTGTATCTCGAAAACTATTAACTTTTGGACTTTGTGCTCATAGGAACTTTTGATCAGGACATCTAGACCTACAACATATTGAATTTTCAACGAATTTGACCGGGATCCAATTTCCATTTGGTTGGTGCGGGCGCAACTCATCCCACTGTATCTCGAAAACTATTAACTTTTGGACTTTGTGCTCATAGGAACTTTCGATCAGGACATCTAGACCTACAACATACTGAATTTGCAACGAATTTGACCGGGATCCAATTTCCATTTGGTTGATCCGGGGTCCTGTCCCCGTTTCTTTCAGTGTTTATTGAAGGATCTCATTTAATTTTGTTAATAATATAATGATCAATACAGACGCATTTACCCACTTATTTCACTATTCAATGGTTAAAGAGAAATGAAAGTTTATGTCAAATTTCCCAGTAAAAATGAAGCATACTTTTCAGATAATGTGATCGATATTTATTCATATAATAAACATAGAATCCATCGTGATGTTTTTTTTACGACAACTAACAATTTTAAAAATTATTTTCATTTATAAATTATAATTTTTGACAGTTTTTAAGCTACGAAGTATGATTCTTATACATATATATTTGGATTGCAAGCTATTTTTCAACTCAACATACTTAACCCGATGTTAATATTGTCAAGTTCTTTTTGATAATTTTCCATCAATTTACGTCCTTCAGATATTGCATTAACTCTGTCTTTCTTTTCCAATTGTTTATGCCAGACTGTCGTTTTTTCTTTCATTTTCAAGTACTTCTATATACAGGGTGGACAAATTTCAATATTTTTATAGGCTAATTGAAAAACCGCGTCCGTACAAAAATCCTTCATTCTCAACCTCTTTTTTGGAGAAACATTTAAATGCAAAAACAGAACATGGCTATCTTGATTCGTTTACGATCTACAGAGCGATTTTCAAATTTGACCAAATTCTAATACGGTGTATAGTTTGGTTATTTCTTAAGGTTTTTTTTTAAATGGAACACCCTATATATATATATATATATATATATATATATATATATATATATATATATATATATATATATATATATATGAAGCTTAATAGTTTGCATTTATTTTTTCCTTTAAAATGATATTTCATTGTTGATATTTCTTATTATCGCGAGTCTTCAACTTTTAAAAAATTTTGCTTTAAATTTAATAAATTGAATAAGGAAATATTTTATCTTGGTAGGCGTATGTCATCTAAATCTAAGTTTTTTCGTTTGACATTTAAGGGCTTTTCATTAGTTTTAGTTGTCATAATTACGCTGTATTGAATCTTAAAAAGTTAAAATGTCATCTTAATGGTCTTTGGTATTACGAAATGTTAAATCGACATCTAATTGAAGAATTTTTGGATAATCTTCCTTTACATGAAGCAAGAACTCACTTCTTTCAGTAAGATAGTGTTCCCCCTCATAATATCAGGACCGTTTCCGAATTATTAAATATTAATTTTGGAAATAATTGGATAGGAAGTAATGGACCAGTGAGGTGGCCACCACGATCACCTGATCTAACGCCACTAGATTTTTTCCTTTGGGGGACATATTAAAGACAAAGTTTATAAGAAAACCAATAACAATATCAATGAACTTAAGAGAAAATTTTATAGACAAATATTCATATTCATAATGCAGTTCGGAATGTTATAAAAAGGTGCAATTTATGTATTTAAAATAACGGACATCAGTTTGAACATTTGCTTTAGTTAGAATTTTATTGATATTACTAATATATTGATTTTCTTATTTATGATACTTAAAATACATGTAAATATCAAAATTTTTATTTGCTTCTGACCTGCTGAATGTTCCATAATTAAAAAATTTTAAATTACTTAATATTGAGTAATTATAAAGATACAAACTGATGAAAAATCCTTAAACATCAAACGAAATAACTTTGATTTAGATGACATACGCCTACTACGATAAAGTAATTCTTTATTCAATTTATTAAATTCAAAGCAAAATTTAAAGCTCGAGGACTTACGAAAATAAGAAATATTAACTATGATATATCATTTTAAAGGAAAAAATAAATGCAAACTATTAAGCTAAAAATATACAGGGTGTTCCATTTAAAAAAATACAACTTTAAGTCGTATCTCATTTTTGGTAATCGGAAATAAAAAAATAATAGCGCCAATGTATTCTACGTAAAAAAGTGTCCATAGAAAGTTTTTTCGTTTTTTGATATCTTAAGTAATAACCAAACTATATACTCTCGTCTTCCTATGAAGGAAGGTGAAAAAATTTATTGCAGATATATGAAAGTTTCAAGTCGTAGGGGGCACGCAGTACATGATAAATATGTAAAAAAGTACAACTAGACCAGCCCTGTTTTTTTATAAATAGCATCCAAAGTCGGAAAATTCGATTTTCTGCCAGTAGAATTTTCCGGTTACATTTTAGAGAAAACTTGTCCAAATAAAAGTTGTGGGTATTGAAAAGACCTTTAATTTCATTTTTTATACATCAAAATCGATAACGAATTTATCGAGATAATGGCGAAAAACCATCTTTTTTGCACTATTATATAAATGTTACTAACTTTTGCAAGAAAGGCCGAAAGTGATGTATAACCCCTTGATAATAAGGCCATTATGAGCCTTTATAACTGTGCGAAAGTTGGACCAAATCGGTTTGGTAGTTTATGAATAATCTTAATTGTTTATCCCAGACACTGAATGTTCAAACAATTATCCTTGCCCAGAGGATGATTCTACAGATATTTGCAAAAGCAGAATGGATTCTTTGAAGTTTAAACTACAAACGACGATGAAAAAACGATTGATTTTTAAAAAAATTGTTGTTAAAAAAGCCGTTTAAAGAAGTGGTATATTTTTTACGTATAAACAATTGGAATAACTTTGTTTATTTGACTGATACAAGTTTGTGAATAAGTGGACTTGAAACCTGGTGAAAAAACACGAATTTTAAAAGAAAATAAAGTCTCGTACGACCGATAGAAGCTAAGATAGCATTTTTTTAAAAGTCATATCTCTTTTGTTTATAAACATTAAGAGTCGAAATTTTCACATATTTTAAACGAAGACTTGTATTTTATGATGCAATTGATAAGTATGAAATTCATGCATCGTTAGTAAAGTTATAGCCCTTCGAAGTGAAAGTATTTTTGCAAATGCGTTGAAGCGAGTGGTGGGGGAAGCTCGGCTTTCTCACGATGTGCTTCTGAAATTCAAACTTTAATTTGGAGCGCGCAACAAAATTATTTATTCCAAGATTTTAAAAAGAGGCTGGGCATCTTAAGGTACTTATAGATATACAACAGAGGATGTCTCATTCTGCCCCGTCAAGTCATTGTAGACCATCGCTGTAAACAGGCAAAGGTAGGATACAACGTAAATATGTAACATTTTCTTGATGTGACGGCCAAAGCCAGACGTTGTAATGTTAAGATGTGGCCCTGTTACGATGTTCCGTTAGGGTTTTCTGTTACATGTCCATATGCACCTTTATTTTAGGAATAAAGTATTGGTTTTTCTTTGCACTTTCTATAAGGTATTTCAATTTTGTTTAACAAATTTTATTCATTTATATATGACAAGCAACAACAATAAAGGTACAAATATATATATATATATATATATATATATATATATATATATATATATATATATATATATATATATATATATGTATGTATATATTGGGACAGTGTTTTATATTTAATATTTGCAATGTAATTAAACTGCTAGTAAAATTTTTTGAAACAATGTTAGTGTTAGTACTGCCAAAAAATGTGATTTCCGATGAAATGTTAATTTTCCGGTATTTCCCGATTTTCTATGATAATGAAAATAGGTCAGTTCGTCATACTTCGTCGAGTTACCCCTAGAACCTGTTTGTTGCGTGCTCCAATTTGAAGTTTGAATTTCAAAAGTACATCGTGAGAAAGCTGAGCTTCCCCCACCACTCGCTACAACGCACTTGCAAAAGTATCTTCACTTCGAAGGCCTATAACTTTACTAACGATGCATGAATATCATACTTATCAATTGCATCATAAAATATAGGTCTTCGTTTAAAATCTGTCAAAATTTCGACTCTTAATGTTTATAAACAAAAGAGATATGATTTAAAAAAAATGCTATCTTAGCTCCTGTTGGTCGTAAGAGACTTTTTTTTTAAATTCATGTTTTTTTCACCAGCTTTCAGGTCCACTTATTCACAAACTTGTATCATTAAAATTAACAAAGTTATTCCAATTGTTTATAAGTAAAAAAAGTACCCCTTTTTTAAACGCTTTTTTTAACAACAATTTTTTTAAAAATCCGTCGTTTTTTCATCCTTGTTTGTAGTTTGAACTTCAAAGAATCGATTCCGCTTTTGCAAATATCTGTAGAAACATCCTCTGGGCAAGGACAATTGTTTGAACATTCAGTGTCTGGGATAAACAATTAAGATTATTCATAAACTACCAAACCGATTTGGTCCAGCATTCGCACAGTTATAAAGGCACATAATGGCCTCTTCATCAAGGGATTATACATCACTTTCGGCCTTTCTTGCAAAAGTTATTAACATTTATAAAATAGTGCAAAAAAGGTGGTTTTTAGCCATTATCTCGATAAATTATTTATCGATTTTGACGTATATAAAATGAAATGAAAGGTCTTTTCAATACCCACAACGTTCATTTGGACAAGTTTTCTCTAAAATGTAACCTGAAAATTCTACGGACCGAAAATCGAATTTTCCGATTTTGGATGCTGTTTATAAAAAAACAGGGCTGGTCTAGCTGTACTTTTTTACGTATTTATTATCTGCAATAAATTTTTACATGACATCGCTACAAATTCAATAGGAAGACAGGAGTAATACACCATATTAGAATTTGGACAAATTTGAAAATCGCCTATAGATCGTAAACGAATCAAGATAGCCATGATCTGTTCTCGCATTCATATGTTTCTCCAAAACAGAGCTCGAGAATGGGGGGGGGGGTCAGATTTTTTGTACAGGTTGCTTTTTTTTAATTGGCCTATAAAAACAATCGACATTTGCCCGCCCGGTACAATGAACCCACATTCAAATTTCCAAAAATGTATGCAAAAATTGCAAAATTCCTGAACTTTTTTAGGTTTCCCAGTCGTTTTGGAAGCCTGATATTGTAGGGAATATGGTTGATTGATAAATTTTATTATTGTGTTAAAGGGTTATAACTTACTACAGTTTTTGTTTTCTATTTAGGTATCAAACCGAATTTCCAAACATGGTTCACCTCGAAGAATTTAAGCCAGTTCGTAGCCCAAGCGAATCTACACCAAATAATCTACTCCAGCAAACTTGGCAACGTCGTAAATACGAAATCATAGCATACAATACCTGTTTTTACAAAAATCTAGATTCCAAGTATGTTATTCCTATAGATATAGATGAACTCATAGTACCAAAAACTGTCGATACTTGGCAAAATCTCGTACAAAACATACATAATTATTCTTCTTTAATTATACAAAATGTGTACTTCTTTACGGGCGTTAAGAATCATTTAAATACCACATTTTTCCTCAAAGAAAACACAAGAACTAAAATTATAAGCAAAAAAGGAGAAAATGGAAAAAGTTTTATAGCAACGGAAAATACCCTAACTGTATTTAATCATTATTCACTGCATTTATTAAGACCGGGTGTAATCAAAGAGTATTTTTTGCCTTTTAGAGACGTGCAATTAAATCATTATAAGGAATTCTGTAATCCTGTGATATTTCCTGAATGTTTTAAGTACCTATCTAGTCCCAGAATCGTTGATAATGTTATGTTTAAGTATAGGAATAAGTTTAATGAACGATACAGAGATGTACTAAGTAAATTAGAGGAAGATGGAATAAAACTGTGAATACAATTTAATTTTTTGTTTTATTTTCGCCTCAAGAATTATTAGAAAGTATATTTTACCTTAATGTTTATCGTCTACAAGCCCATCGAAAATTTCCATGAGTTATAAAGGGTGTTTTTTATAGAGGTATAGAACTTTTAAATTGAATAAAACAAAGATGAATTTTTTAAATTGACATGAAATTTACTTTATTCGAAAGATAACCTTCTGGCATTATAATTTAAATATGACTTCTGGCATATAACCGCCACGGCTGGATCGGACGTAGTCTAATCTGGAGGTCCAATTTTCGATGACTTTTTCCAACATTTGTGGCTGTATATCGGCAATAACGCGGCGAATGTTGTCCTCCAAGTGATCAATCGTCTCGGGCTTATCGGCGTACACTAGCGACTTCACATATCCCCACAGAAAATAGTCTAGCGGCTTAGGTCGCACGATCTTGGAGGCCAATTCACGGGTCCGAAACGTGAAACTATGCGGTTACCAAACGTTTCCTTCAATAAATCAATTGTGGCACGAACTGTGTGACATGTTGTGCCGTCTCGTTGAAACCACAGCTCCTGCACATCATGGTTGTTGATGAACGAAAAAGTCAGTAATCATGGCTCTAGAGCTGTCATCATTGACTGTAACGTTCTGACCAGCATCGTTTTTAAAGAAGTACGGACCAATGATTCCACCAGCCCATAAAGCACACCAAACAGTCAGTTTTTCTGGATGTAACAGTGTCTCAATATACACTTGAGGATTATCATCACTCCAAATACGGCACTTTTGTTTATTGACGTATCCATTCAAACAAAAGTGAGCTTCATCGCTAAACAAAATTCGCTTATGAAAATCGAGATCAACGGCAATCTTGTTTTGGACCCATTCACCGAATCTACGCCTTGCTAGGCGATCGTGTGGTTTCAATTCTTGCACGGGTTGGATTTTATAAGAACGCAAACCAAGATCTTTCCGCAAAATGTTCCACAAAGTGAATGGACACATATCCAATTCCTGTGCACGATGGCGGATAGAGCGGATAGACTGATTCGGGTCTTCCTCTATGCTACGCTCTACAGCAGCAATGACTTCTTCTGTACGCACTGTACGACGTCTCTGTGGATGCGTATTATCATTTAGAGTAAACGTGGTGCGAAAACGTTCCATAGTTAATCGAATTAATTGCTCTGATGGACGATTATGTTGACCGTAAAATGGACGTAGTGCGCGATACTTATTTCGAACAGAACTATGATTTTTAAAATAAATTTGCACAATTTGGAAGCGTTGTTTAGGCGTCAGTCTATTCATGTTGAAATGCCAAACCAAACATAAATCACTTGACAGCTGACAAAATGGCCGCCAGTTAAAAAGTGTTGCCAACTTAAAGTTTTATTCCTCTATAAAAAATACCCTTTACATTTTGTCTCAATATTTATAGTCTATAAGCCCATCGTAACTTTTCACGAGTTATATTTATAATATATAAGAAAGAAGTTTCTATAAGAAACAATGACTTTAAGGTAGTTCACTCGTGAAACGGCTTTTCTTAAGAATGTGATCGAATTTGAATATATAGTTTACAAAATTGTCTTTTATTTAATTAAAAAAAACGAAATTTTTTAATCGTCTGTGAGAAGAAATATTAACAATTAAAATATGCATAATTAACATGCTGGAGGTCACTACATATAACATAAAATTTTTATAAAAAATTGAACCGACTTCTAAATGTGCGCTAAAAAGTGAAAAATAACTATAAATTTTTATATGAAATTGAACTTTTTGAAGTCGGCGCCAAACTAATACCTGACAAAATGTGATTTGCATAAACAGATTAAAATACTTTATTTGTAATTGCTTTCTTACCAGAATTTGTGTATATTAGTAGTTATTTATTTTATTTAATTTATTTCAAAAAGTTCAATTTTATATAAAAAATTATAGTTATTTTTTACTTTTTAGTGCACATTTAGAAGTCGATTCAATTTTTTTATAAAAATTTTATTTTTCTATTTTTGGTTTTAGAATTCATTATGATATCCATAAATTATTTGAACTAAGTACTAATCGAGATTAGTGTACCTCGCAACGACTCCAAGGTGGCAATAAAGTACCCATTTTATCCAAAGTTGTAAATTATCCTAAAATGAACCACTAAAAATTCTTTGGTTGTTAGAGTTTTCCAAATACCAGTAAAATTGTGTCCAAGAAATATTTAGTCTGTCATAGTAAATCCACTATCTTAAATTTCAAATTAATTTTAGATTGGTAATATAGGTCCCAAAACCTTCCAATATCGATGTTTAAAGAACCTGAAATGTAAATTTCTTAGCTCGATATATTCTATACTACATATTGAGTTTGTATACGCCTCAAGAACCCCACAATATCAATTTTCAATATTTAAAGAACCTGAGATGTAAATTTCTTAGCTCAATATATTTTATACTGCATATTGAGTTTGTATACGCCTCAAGAGCCCCACAATATCAATTTTAGACAAAATCGGAATATGTAAAATTTTCTGTCCCTCATATTGTATCTTATCAACCTAATAGTTGTAAAAAATTAACTTCATATTCGTAATACACGACCCCGAAAACTGTCTAATACCAAATCTGAAAAAATTCGAATAGGTAAAATTTTCAACTCACCATATTGCATCCGCTATATTGAATTTCAAAAAAATTATTTTAGGTCTTAATCTAATCTAAATCTAAACCCTTCAAAGCCCTCTAATACCAATTTTGGATGAAATCCGGAAATTTAAAATTTCTAGACTTGTATTCGGTATTTACATCCTCAAAAACGATTCACTCCCATCTTTGAACAAAATCGAAAAATGTAAAATTTTTAGTCCTCTATCTTGGATTTGCCATATTGAATACTGAAAAAATACTTTTAAATTCATAATTTACACCCTCAAGAACCCCGTATATCAGTTTAGGAGAAAATCGAAAAATATCAAATTTTTAGGACAAAATATTGAATATGCCAGAATGAGTTTTTCAAAAAATATTTTAAATTCATAATTAACACCAACAAAAATACTCCAATACTGATTTTAGACAAAATCGAGAAATGTAGAATCTTTAATCCGCCATCTTGAATTTTTTAAAAATAATTTCAGATTCGTTATGTGCGACTCCGAAAACTTCTCCGTACCAATTTTGAAGAAAATCGGTCAAAATTATTTTTTTTTGTCCGCCATGTTGAATCTTCCCATACTAAATTTTTTAAAAATATTTTGGATCCATTATGTGCGACCCCGAAAACTTCCCCACACCAATTTTGGAGAAAATCAGACAAAATTGGTTTTTTTTGTCCACCATATTGAATTTTTTAAAAATAATTTTAGATTCGTTGTGTACGACCCCAAAAATTCCCCCATTTTAATTTTGGAGAAAATCAGACAAAATTAATTTTTTTTAATGGTGTCAGCACCATCTTGGATATTACTGCACCAATTTCGTCCAAACAAATATGGGACTACCGCAGCAACTTCCTGAACATAACGTAAAAAATTTCATTCAAATTGGTGCCGCCGTTCTGGAGTAATCGGTGTACATACATAAAAAAAAGACATACATACTCGACGAATTGAGAACCTCCTTCTTTTTGAAGTCGGTTAAAAATGGCAATACATTTTGGAATATCTCAAAAACGGTTCTTACCATATTTTTTAAAAACTAATGCAACGTAGATCAAAAAGTTATGAATCTTTTAGAAAAAAAAAACCGGAATTTCTTGATCGTTTTGTTTAGAAAATACAGATTTTTTAAATAAAAATAATTTGAAAACATCTGACGCGTAGTGGGTACAGTGACCACAACTTGGCAACGCGCGATAATTCAAACCAAGTTACTTAGGTTAGTTTCTTCAGAATGTGACATTTTTTTAAATATATTTCTCGATATTTTTATATATTTTCTCAATGTGTTGAGATGTCAACATAACAAACTGTATAGGTATGAGACACACTATATGAACGTTACTATACACACGTTTACCGTATAGACCATTCAATATAGGAGAATTTTCAATTTTCCGAAATTTTGTTGTACAAATTTAAGTGACTTGCTACTATACGGCGTTTGTACAATTCGCTGCTTATGCTTACATAGGTTCATTATTCAGCAATGTCGTATAATTTTGCTCGTACAGGAGTGGAAAACCCCAAGCGCAACCTCCTGCTCTAGACCCGTATGGTACAAGATCATTGCAGGATGTCCGGCAAGTACCTCTTAATTTCTCGGGAACATACAGTGGAGGTCCAAATAACTCTATTTTGTCGTAGAAAAAAAAATCCTACAGTGCCCCTTAACGGAGATACAGAGCCCTAAAGGAGTACTCAGCGATTTACCCTGTCAGCTCTCAGTTTTGAAATGACTTGTATAATGTAATGAAATTTTAATATTTTATAGAGGCGATAAAGACTCATTAAACCATACTACAGTAGATGTTTTAGATCATCAGAGAAGTAAGGAACCAATTTGCGGTCGCGCTCGTTGGGCCTAACTTCTGACTACAGAGCTTTAAACTGTTTTTATTTCGATAGAACTGGTGGTTTTCGAGATAAATCGGTTTTTATGCGAAACACTTAAAAGTTACTATTGCTAAACACAAACAGGTAAAAATCAGGTTGTTATTGTTAATATCTACATAATGAATTACTATTGACGGAACTTGTCAAAACCGTCTTCAAGTGAAAATAATTTAATAAAATTTAAGAATATTGTCTTTTTTTTCTAATAGTAAATATGTCTATGAGAACATTCGATTCACTTTAGAAGGTCTAACAGTTTTAGTTTATTTGATGACAGTTATGAGCGTCTCCTGCCCCAATGTACGTTGCGGCAAAATTGACCCTGAATAAACCATGTAAAAAATTAATTCGTTAACTGTAATAATTATTTTCTATTACCTGTTTCCAAAGTCGTGAAAGCGTTCGTTAATTATTGATAATTGTGCTTTTTCTTTCTTTAGTAGCCCTACAACCCGGGGTGGGTCTTGGCTCAATGCACAACTTGCTTCCATCTCACACGGTCGTCCATGATAGTTGGGTCAGTGGGTAACCCCATTGTTCTTAAATCTGACCATATGTTATCTCTCTATCGCATGCTTGGGCGTCCTAAGGATTTTTCCCTGTCGGGGCCTCCTCCCAAATTAACTTGGTAAGGCGGTTATTAGGGAGCCTATGGACATGGCCAGCCCATCTTAGGCGTTGGGATTTAATTTCTTGTACGATGTCGCTAGCGTTATATATCTGTTTGACCTCGGCATTTGTTCTTATTCGGTATTGATTAGTATTGGGGTCGTGATAGGGTCCGAAAATCCTTCTAAGGATTTTCCTCTCAAAACATCTAAGTTTCATTTCCATTGCTTTTGTCAGCGTCCACATCTCACAGCTATACATGAGCACTGGTCTAATCACTGTTCTATATAGCCTGATTTTTGAGGTTCGTGTTACGTTCTTGGATTTGATGGTGTTGTTGAGACTATACATACATCTGTTTGCTGCCTGAATTCTCCCTTTTATCTCCTCTGTGATATCGTTATCTGCGGTGATTGTCGCTCCGAGATATTTAAAACGCTCCACTCTTTCAAAGTTATATGTGTCTATTGTTACATTTTGTCCTATTCTATCTCGATTCTTTTGTCTGTTTATGCACATTTCTCCTCATTGACCATTAGATCGGTTTTCCTTGCCTCTATCTCTATTTTGTTGAAAGTTTCCTTTACATTGGTGACGGTGTTTCCAACAATATCAATGTCGTCCGCGTATGCAAGTAGTAATTTTGGTCCATTTACTGTTATTAGTTCTGTTCTAATTTGTGTTGTTCTCACTACTTTTTCCAGGATTATATTAAAGAGGAGGGGTGACAGTGCGTCTCCTTGTTTTAGGCCACTGTTTATTTCAAACGATTCTGAGAGTTGGTTTCCTATTCGTACCCTGGATCTACAGCCATTTACGCATACTTTGGTGAGGTGGATCAGTTTTTTTTGGAATCGAAAATTCTGCTATTGCATTCCACAGTTGATCCTTTTAATGCTGTCGTATGCTTATCGGAAGTCGATGAAAAGATTGTGGATAGTTTTATTGAATTCCCATCCTTTTTCAAGTAGCTGTCTTATAGTAAACATCTGATCTATAGTCGATCTATTTTTCCTGAATGCGGCTTGGTATTCCCCTAGGAAATTTTCTACAAAAGGCGTTAGTCTACTTAATAGAATATTCGATAAGATTTTGTATGCCGTGTTAAGTAGGGAGATTCCTCTATAGTTGGAGCACTAGGTTTTGTTTCCCTTCTTATGGATAGGGATTATTATGCTTTCGTGTCATTTTGCTGGCATTTTCTCTTCTTTCCAGTGTGATTAGTGTGTGTAATTGTCTATGTAAAACCTCCCCTCTGTACTTGAGAAATTCGGCCGGTATATTATCGGAGCCTGGGGATTTTGCGTTGATAATTGTTAGTTAAGGTTAATTCAGGTATTTTTATGTTTTAAATAAAAACTTTGGAATTGGTTATTGAAATAAATAACAATTTTTCCTTTTGTACAATATTTTATTACCCAAAAACAAAATTACACGTTACACTTAACTTTAAAATCTACTTTTGAAACATAAATAATAAATACATCAATAGCAGTGTTGTACAGGGGCGGGGAGTCACATACCAACCCAAAATCTAATTAAATACAATAAAATAATATATACAAACAATTAAGTTTATTAAATATCACTACCAGACTAAAATACGAAACACTAAATTTTTGTTAAACAAAGTGGGGAAAAATTATTATAAATATATTTATTATATCTACAAAATACAATAAATTATCCGTAATCGCATTGCACAACCTCAATTTTGGGTCGGATCCTGTAACTCTCCTGCCAACAAGCCCTCGCGGACCTGTGATTGCCATTGGCCGCTTTTTAACCAATTACAATCGCCTGTGGTCAAGCCAAGTCAGTAGCAGGGGACTGAGGACCCAACAGCTAAGCTGTGACACAAAAATCACCTGTAATATTTTAACTTTACGATATGATAGTCGATAAATGGTTTACTTTTTTTTTCTCCGGTCCTCGTACATGACCTTGGGTGACGTCAAAACCGCGAAGCCAATGGAATGTGGTTTGAAAGAAGTGGGCGTCGCCTAATATCGCAAAGAAATAATATACAGGGGGTAGCCCCAATCCAACAGCATTATCAGCTGTGACGGACATCGCCTGCTGTCATTTTTTAGTTATTATCTACCAGCCCCTGTGTAGAATTTTGGTAAATTTTTACATATACTGCACGTTCTTTAAAAATTCAGGCAACACGAAGATGTCATCGTTATGTTAAAATTTACCCTGAATATATACCATACACCTCTGATAAAATAAAAAGTTTTTACCTTATATTTTATAACGATAGCGTGGGCAGTCCCGATTATTTTTTACTACTATTCTGCTAAATTTTTTAATCAGGTTAGAAACAAATTTTCGTTCTAGGAACCTACCTTTTTGCGGGAATAAAATCTCTAATTTCTTTTGTAACAATTGCTAATTAGATAAAGATTATAAAAAATGGACATTGTTGGATTATATATTTAAGCAAAGCTGAAAAAAATTACATAGAGAAATCTTAATTTGAAAAAGTATATTTGGGAAAATTAAACTATATATTGTAACAAAATGGTATGTTAAGTTTAGGGCTTACCTTGGTGTTAAGAAAAATGAAAGATACAAACCTGATTCAAAGACATTTAAAAAAAAATTGCCAACTGAAAAGACTCGTACCGATATTTTCTAAAAATTATTATTCATTCTGTTTAATATTGTATACCATATAAAAATATATTTTAATCAATTTTAACAAGGCAAATATTTATTTTTAATTTACGGTAATGAAAATAGATTCAAGTACTATGAAATGTTATACCGCACTATCGAGGTGTGGGTACGGCATTAATATATCTGCATAAAAATTAAATTTTTTGGAAATTTGGGACAAAAATTCAAAAAACTGTGGCGAGAGAATGTTTTATTCTACGAATTTAAGATATTTTCACCAATTACGAGGGCGAATCAAATATTAACTGAAGTAATGTGACGATGTACAGAATGGTTGAAAAGTTTTAAAAGCGACACCTATTAACCAGTACAGGAATCAAAATTTATACGCCATTTTAATATTTCATCTTCTATATGAACACACACAAAAGTTTATTTCTATCTGTCAAGTCGTTCTTTGTTTACAAGCCATTTGAAGTTGACGTGTCAGTGAATTTTTATACAGTGGATAAAACCGAATATCGTGCAGTGATAAAATTCTTTGTTTTGGAAGGTTTATCAGCAACAGAAATTCATATAAAAAAGGTGAAAGTCCTACAGGAATCTGCTTCTTCATTTCCAACTGTGCATCGATGGGTCTTAGAGTTTAAACGTAGTCGTACAAGCGTTGAAGATGAACCACGTAGTGCAACAACACCAGAAATCATTGAGCAAGTCTATGATATTGTTTGTAAAGACCTAAGTGTGAATAAGCGTGATATTGCTGATACCATACGCATCTCGGATGAACGAGTACTTTACACGAATAATTACGTATGAAAAAGCTATTCGAAAAGATAGTGCCGCATTCGTTAACAATTCAAGAAAAGCTGAATCGAAAACAAATTTGCAAGCGTAATTTGGAGCGTTTTAAGCAGAATAAAACTGATTTTGTGCATCGTTTTGTAACTGTGGATGAGACTTGGATTTACCATCATGATCCTAAATTGAAATAAGAACGTTTACAGTGAACTGAAGCTGGTTGTTCATCTTCAAAACAGGTCAAGTCAGAACAATCGGCAAAAAAGGTTATGGCATCAATTTTTTGGGATTCAAAAGAGATTTTGTTGATTGATTATCTTGAAAAAGGTAAAACAATGAACTCTGAGTATTATTGCAACTTTTTGGACCAGTTGGATAAAAAAATTCGTGAAAAAATATCCGGCTTACAGAAAAAAAAAAAATTATTTTTCATCAAGACAATGCACGTCCTCACACAAGTGGTTTGACGATGGCTAAATTGAAAGAATTAAAGTACGAATTGCTTGAACATCCACCGTATTCACCAGATTTGGCTCCCTCCGACTACTACCTCTTCAGGAATTTGAAACAATTTCTTCGTGGAAAGCATTTTTCGTCAAATGAAGAAGCTATTGTAGCTGTGAAACATTATTTTGCAGAGCTTCCGGAAAATCATTACAAAGATGGTATAAAATTATTGGAGGATCGTTGGAATAAGTGTGTTAAAGTTGAGAGAGATTATATTGAATAGAAAAACTAATTTCATTAAAAAATACACATTCTTTCATTTTCGCTCTCAAAACTTTTCATCCAACCTGTATGTTGTATGGGAATGTAAAGTGGAAGGGGAGTAAATCTGAGCAAGAGGTGCACACGTCTGTTAAGCAACCCATTATTATTAAATTTTTGACGCGGAAGGGCGTAGAACCTGCGGAAATTTTGCGTGGACTAACTGCATAGTTAGATCCAAGTCTACGATTGCCACAAAACATTTTCGGATGCCCGAGAGTCAGTGCAAAATGAGCCCCTTGCGGATAAGTACAAAAGAGATGAATATTCAGATGCCTGAACGAGACCGCCGTCTTTTGTAATGGGAAATTGCTGCACACGTCGGAATATTGTATGGAAGCACCCAATCAATCATTTCAGATGATTTGGGTTACCGAAAAACGTCGCCAAGGTGGGCTCCTCGCTTCTTGACGGAAGATCAGAAAGCAAACTGTCTTGGCGTGTGTGAAAGAATTTTGGCACAATATCGAACAGAGAGGGATGATTTCTTGAGGCACATTGTCACCTGTGATGAGACGTGAATGCATCATTACATTCCGGAATCTAACTAGGCAAGTATGGAGTGGGGAAAACCTGGAGAAGCAGCATCGTGGAAAGCCAACACTCGTCTTTCTGCCTGGAAAGTTATCGCAAAGATTTTTTGAGATTGCAGAGGCATATTGCCCGATGATTTTCTCCATGAACAGCATACAGTAAATGCTGCGTACTACAACCAACTGCCTATTGACGAAAAAGGCAAGAGATGCCTATTGGAAGTGCGATTCTGATCCATGACAACGCTCGACCACATACAGCTGCATTAACCCAAGAAAAATTGGACAAAATTCATTGGGAAACACTGGAACATCCGCCCTACAGTCCCGATCTATTACCGTGTGACTACCACATGTTTGGGACACTCAAAGAATTGGGAGGTCATCACTTTGACGACGACGAAGGTGTAGAAACGTTTGTGCGCAATTCGTTACAGACGCGACTAGATTAATTCTTTGATGACGGAAATAAAAGAGGAGATTATACAAAAAAATAAGGTGTTATCAAAATTTTATTTATTATACAAATAAATGTTCTAAAACAAGAGTCCGGTTCATATTTGATTCGCCCTCGTTCTTCTTCCCTTTCCTTTTTACATAAACTAGCATTAGTTAAGGTTAGTTCTAATTTTTCATCGAATTTAAGTTATATTTTATTAAATTCTTAAATTAATTAATTAAAACACGTGGTGTTTTTACTATAGTGTATGTTTCTATTAAAAACTATTTTTTTGTTTCATTTCAAGAATCGAGTCCCAACGTTACGTTTACAATTATTTTAAAAGTTGCAGCTGAATATATATTAAGTCAAGCGTTTCCAATAAAAAAAAAGACTCGAATAAAAGTAGTAAGTTTTCCAGGAAGCCATCCAACCATGACACTGAATTTGAACTTGAGAGTAACCTTAAAGGTTACTTTAAAAACAAGTGCTTTTTTAAACCGGGAATTACCTTTTTTTTATTACAAAAATGGACAGTAGGAAAAACAGTGCACCATATAAATGACTGATTGGTTTTACTTTCACTTAGAGGTGATTTAAAAGTCAAATATCTTAAATTTCATTCTCTATTCAAGTAAGCAGGCCTAAACACCAATATTATCCAGCTGAAGGGTGATTATTATCCATATGTCTGATTCAATTGTGAAGATTATTTTCATGTCCAGATCGTTTTAAGAATAGAATCCTAAATTTCATAGTAAAAATAACAGGGAACGTCTAGAATGAAGGAATTCGCTTGGTCAACCATACAGTTTATAATGTATTAAAATAACATCGAGAAAGAAGCAAAGAACCAGGGTAATAGACATAAAATAGAAAGTGGTATGGTTATTAGGTGATTTGAAAAATTTCAGGAATTCTACATAGATGGCGTCAATATCAGAAAACATGGAGTTGCGGGAATGTTCCATTTTTCTTCGTGTGAAATGTCAAGTCGATCTGTCTTTATTTAAATGGAATAATTGGAAATTCATGCAGTAATAAATTATTTATTTAAAAAAAGTTTGAAGGGAGAATGAAATTCATACCGATATGATAAATTGTATCAGCTCCGTCACGAGCAACAGTATTTAATTGGCTGGTTCAATTTAAACGTGGTCGTACAAAAACTGCTACCAATGAAATTATTGATTCTGTACATTACATGGTTTTGGATACTAAAAGAATGAGTGTTTTATATTTTGAAGAATAAATTAGAGTTCAGGTTAGTTCATGTTCAGGCAGAGTGGACTAAACCTGATATATACAAAGTGTTATAATATATGGCTGCTAGGTGACTTGAAAAGTTTCTAGAATTCCACACAGATGGCGTCAATATCAGAAAACCTGCTGTTGCTGGAATGTTCCGTTCTTAGTGTGAAATGTCCAGCCGATCTGTAAAATAATTTTTTTACAGCTGTTTCAGATAGACGTGTTTTTTTTTAATGGAAAAATTGGAAATTCGTGTAGTGATAAAATATTTATATAAAAAAGGTTTGAAGAGAAATGAAATTCATACCGACATGATAAATGTATAAGCTCCGTCACAAGCAACAGTATTTAATTGGCTGGTTGAAATTAAACGTGGTCGTACAAAAATTGCTACCAATGAAATTATTGATTCTATACATGATATGGTTTTGGATAATAAAAGAATGACTACGTATGACACTGTCGAGGCTATAGGCATCTCAAATGAATAAGTGTTTCATATTTTGAAGAATAAATTAGGGTTCAGGTTAGCTCAGGTTCAGGCAGAGTGGACTGTGCCAGATTCAGTTCACTTTGCCTGAACCTGAACCCGAATTTATTCTTCAAAATATGAAACACTTATTCATTTGAGATGCCTACAGCCTCGACAGTATCATACGTAGTCATTCTTTTACTTTTTAGAATGCAAAAAGGAATATTGTTAATTGATTGTCGACAAACAGGTAAAACAATAATAGGAGAATATTATTGCAATCCTACTAAAAAAAATCGGAAGAAGAGACATGGTTTACAGAACATCCACCCTATTCACCAGATTTAGTTCCTTCTGACTTTCATCTGTTGTCATACCTGAGAAGCAGAAAGTGTTTTGCATCGAATGAGGAAGTCACTGCAGCCGTAGAAGTATATTTTGAAGGCATGCTAGAAAAATCACTTCTGGAACGAGATAGGTGAATTGGAGTGTAATGAATTCAAGGGAGATTATACCGAAGAATAAACGTTTATTTTTTCATGAGCATCCTAGAATTTTTTCAAATCACCCAGTGTACACACACCACTGAAATTATTTTTGATAATAGGCAATAGTTTTTAAAATCTGGAAAACAAATCTTTAAACTTGGTCATAAATTTCGAATACAAAATAGAACAGTCAATGCAAAACTATTGTGCATCATACACTATTAAACTTGTTTACATGACGGTTACATATAATTTTGCATCCATATTACAGCGTTTACTTCAAAAGGTGTTTAAAAGACAGCATGCCCGGAACATTTTACTTTTGGATCCGATTTAATTTTAATACGAAATACTTCGGGTAAAAATCCAATAGATTTCTAGGAATTTACATCTGAAGATGCCATTTTTAACACTGTAATAATAGGCAACACCATTTCAGTGGTGTAAACTACTCTAAAAATGTGAATACCGTTGAAACGGAAACCTGAAATTTATTGTGCATATATAAAAAATATTTTCACAAATTTCTTTTACGAATTTAAGTCCCAAAGAGTAAAAATATAAACAAACAGCAGTTGGCAAATTTTTTTTAGCGCAATGAACCCAAACTCTAATACAAAAAAGTTAATCGTGCTCTCTATCAACTTAAAACCATTTAGATTCTTAGTCTATAAAATAATAATAATAAAAAAAATGTGAACCAACCTTTCAGTGTATGTCGTATCACGTTGGATAAGAAAAAAAAAATAAAAAAAGTTACATACCGAGTGTCGCTTATGGTTTGACATTTTGCAAACCTGTCAAAAACAAAATTGTGTCAGTAATGTGGCATAGTTTTTCAAATTTGAAACCATGCAAAAACATTTTTTTTTTCATTGAACATTGTCCTCTGCCATTATTAACAAACAAAGATTGTATTATCCATTTTTTGGGTATGGAATATTATTGGTTATTTATAACAACATTCATAAAGTGAAAAAGTGTGTAAAGCTTTGTTTTAATCTCTTGCTCTACCGTAGATTAACGAGTATAGAGGAGGCAAGATGCGAGTTTTATTACTTAAGCTTGTGTGCGATTTTTAAATGCTAACAAACATTGTACGAGAGCAGACAAAAATGTTAATGTATGTTCATAAGGCAAAATTGTACTGGAACGAACAGAAAAAGTCTGACATCGTTTTCAGGAAATTTTGGCTATCAATCATCGTTTTTTTTTATATTTAATATGAAGGTAAATGATTAACCACGTCAAATTTAACCAATTTTTTCAAAAACGTTAATTTTTTGAGACATCTCGTAAAATGGGGCTAATTAAGCCCATTTTCACGACGATACCTTTTCAATAATTTATAAATGAACGTACTATGTCGAGTACAGGATAAGCGGTGGTATTACTGCGGGCGCCCCAAATGCTACGGATTTTAAAAGATAATTTTTTTACAATGAAACAAAAGTTTCTTGTGAATTTTTCGATTTGTTCTATAATAATACCACCTATGTTATTTAAAATCACATTTTCATCATATAAATTGTTCGATAAGTATTTTAATCGAAATTAGATCCACAGTATTAAAAACAAATTTTAGATAAGAATATGAGCATATATTCTGCGGAGTAAACAAACCCTGTCAATGTTTTCACAACATCAGATCTAGGTAGCTACCTGCACTCTTATTAATTAATATATTACGCACTTTTATTAAAATTATTCATATTATTAAACTACCTAAATATTTATGTATTCAAAGTTGGAAGAATCCTAACTTCAAATAGACTCAGTTGAATTTCGCAGTAATAGCCGCATAATATTAAATGTTTCCGCATTATTTGGAACGCAATAATACATTCGTTTTCGCAGCAATACCAGCAAAAAGTAAAGTATACTTTATATATTTAATTTGTTACTTAGGTCAACATTTTTTTAGGTAAGTAAACTATAGCATTTCAACTTTCGGTAAAAAATGCTACCAAAAGATAAAATAAGATTTCGCAACATCCTGAATCAACGGCAGTAATACAACCGCTTACCCTATATTAAAAAATTATAACAGGTAAATTTTAGTAAAAACTCAATCCGGCCATTTTTAAATCTAACTTTAGATATTGGAGGTGACAAACTGTGTTTACAATTAATCTTCTAATGATGAAAATATGTTCAAGGGCCTTCGTGAGTTACAGCAAGTTCGAATACCTGCATTGTCAATTTTTTGATCAGTAATATTTTAATATATAGTATTGTGGTGCAAAACTTGGGCATCTTTGATTATTATACGCAATTCCTTGATGTAGATTTCGGGTCTAACGGGTCAGGCAACCATAGAGCTTACTGCATTACTAAGCATTCATTCTCAAACGAAAATTTGAGATTTCGGTAACTGCTAAATGCAGAAAAGCAATCTCCCAATGTCTTTTGAAACCTTTTTTTTTAGAATTTTCTTGTATTATTTCGAAATGCTTTCCTTTGCGGTAAGAAGTAAAAAATATAAATTATCGCCTAAGCTCAGGAAACTGAAAGCCCAGGTAACTATAACGAAATTTGATTGTCAATACAAGGAAGTGTATTAACATTGAAGTCAGCCAGAACAACTAAAAATAAATCAAAGACCATGTGGTCAGTAATAAACAATTTAAAGCAATAGTTCAATAAACAATTTAGAGCAAATTGAGACCAATTTATCGAATTTTCCGAGGATGGTGTCTTGTTGTAAATGCAGTTAATTTTATTGTTACATTTACTTTAGAGGGGGGTTATGTCGATATGGCTGACTACGATTTTTTTACAAGAAAATATCCTCTTTCATAATAAATCAATATTTTTTAGTCCAATAACAGAGAATGGAATTAACAAGTTGTCTGATTCTCTCAAAAGTTCTAATTCTAAAAGAGTTGATGATATTTCAATTATACTGTAAGTCGGAACTTACCAAAATACTTGTTTTCTTAATAGATAAAATGCTTTCGATTGAACTCTTTCCAAGTAAATTAAAACTAGCACGTATAATTCCTGTTCTTAAAAAAGGAGATCCAAATCAAACAATCATTGAGCTATAAACTTCTTAACCAGCATTTCAAAACTCTTTGAAGTAGCAATTAAGTCACAGCACAGAGACTGTTCTATGCGACTCTACTAAATCGGTCATTGATGCTTTGGATCAAAAGCTTTTAGCAGTTGGTCTTTTCATAGACTCCTCTCGAGCTTTTGACTGTGTACATCAACAATCCTGCTAGGAAAACTTTTTCGTTACGGAGTAAGAGGCGTTACACTTTTTCATCTTTTATCAAATTTGTCAGATCGATTTTAGTTTGTTCAGATTAAGGATGTTAAAAGTGAAAGCACACTTATATCTAAGGGAGTTCTCCAAGGTTCTATACTAAGACTCCTCTTATATATCATATACGCTAATGAGGTGCTCCCTTTTTGTCGAAATAAACCGTTTACAGCCCCAAGCAGAGTGTGACAGTACCTTTACGAAAATTATTAAGTGGGCGTCTACGAATATGTCGAGTGTCTATAAGGAAAAAATTCGTCATGCTTTTTTTTACTCTTTCTAGACGTCTTGACTTGATGGGTAATAGTATTCCATTTCTGGTGGTACTGATAACAGGATTGCCTGTCAAGAAAGCACTAAAATGCTGGATGTTCAAGTGGATCAATATTTACAGTGGCGCCCTCAGATTGATGTACTTTGTGCTAGATTGCTATGTCTTGCCAAGGTCTAAACTTGATGTTTGGCCAGTGCAGAGCCAACTACGTTAAGGAATTTTATACTGCCATCAAGCTTCCAGGTCTATGTGCTGTGAAGATAATTTTCAAATTACAATGTTGTGAATCCTGCAGAAAGGTCTTTAAGCAGAGGAGAACCCATTGTTTGACCAGGTGTCCGTTAGGGTCACGCCTCCTGAGTCAGTGTGCGAAGTTGTGTCGCTGTGAGTGCATCGGTTCGCCCGCGAGAATTTTTTTAGTAAAACAACTTTTTCCATTTCGCTGCAAACGTGATGGCAGATTGTCGAGAGCAACGCGGGGCTGTGATATTTTGTATCCTGTTAGGGAAATCGGCCGCGGATATTATTGTAAAGCTTAAGACTGCTTATGGGGATGTTGCCCTAAGTAAAATCAGAGTCTACGAGTGCTTTTCACGTTTTAAAAATGGAGAACTGTCAATTGAAGACCAACCCCGTTCAGGACGCCTCTCAACGTCAAGAATTGTCGAAAACGTCAACAAAATCAATGCCCTCGTTCAAGAAGACCGTCGCCGAACCATTTGATCAACTCTGTGAGATGTCTGGAATGTCATGGAGTTCAATGCAGAGGATTATATCCAAAGATTTGCACATGAAAAGGGTTGCAGCCAAAATTGTCCCTCGCCTTCTCACAGACGAGCAAAAGGAGCGTCGACTTCAGGCACGTTTTGAGCTTAAAAATCAGTTCGAAGAGGACCCTGAATTTATTTCCAAGGTGGTTACTGGTGATGAATCGTGGTGCTATGGATACGACCCCAAAACAAAGCAGCAATCAAGCCAGTGGAAGACAGTTGACTTTCCTCGCCCCAAAAAAGCTCGCCAAGTGAAGTCAAACATCAAGCCGATGCGCATTTGTTTCTTTGATTGCAGAGGTGTTGTGCACGCGGAGTTCGTTCCCCGGGTCACACTGTCAACCAGAAGTTCCACTTGGAGGTTTTGACAAGATTGAGGGAGAGTATGCGGAAGAAAAAGGCGGATCTTTGACGCATAGGCGATTAGTTCTTTCATCATGACAACGCGCCGGCCCACACCGCCCTCTCCGTAAAGCAGTTTTTGACCAAAAACGGCATGACACCGATTGTCCTCCGCACTCACCGGATCTAGCCCCCTGTGACTCCTTTTTGTTCCCCAGACTCAAAAGGGGTGTGAAGGAGGTAAAATAAAAATCGCTGGAAGGCCAAAAGGTCATCCCGATAAGTGAATTTAAAAGCTGTTTTGAACAAGGGAAGAATCGTTTGGAGAAGTGCGTTGTGGTCAATGAAGAACGCTTTGAACGTGATCAAAATTTGATGTAAAAATATTAAGAAATAAAGAAGTTATGGCGAAATTTCCGTTTTTTTGGGTCCCCTGCCCCTATATGTTTAAAATTGTCAATTTGTGCTGCGATTTTGATGTAAATTTACATTTAATTATAGTCATTGTAAAAAAATTGATTTATTTGTTCAACTGGATAATTCTATTACAATTAAGTATAATGTAAAAATAATTTACTTCATGTTGACACAAGCGTAGTTTTTGATTTAAGTAAAAAAGAGCCCAATTAATGACCAAGAGGGTCTCGACAACCCAACCTTCAAAGTAAATAATGAACGTTTCATGGATGAATATAATAAAAACATATTTATCGTTTTACACGTGAAAAAAAAGATTCCCAACTATTTGTATACTAGATTACGCCACCCCAATGCCAGTCGTCCTCACAATGCGAGAGAGGAAGAAGAGTAAAAGCAGTGTTCTCCTTTCTAGACATAGAGTATTATTTGCGTTTAGAGTCATGTGGTTTCCATGCTCCGCCTACTAGAGAGAGTACTGCTTTGACCTTTTTATCTTCTCTCGCATTGCGGGAAAGGCCGTCATTGGGGAAGGGCAATTCAGTATTTTCTAAATCTACGAGTGGATAAAAACGTCAAAACTATACGTTTTTTCGTCATTTTATGTCAGGATTTTTTCTGTCCTTACCATAACCTTACTTTATTTAGCATCTGCCGAGTTCCATCCATTAGTGGAATATTTATATATTTTTTTTCCAATTTCATGCGTTATGTGAACGTTTTAAATTCTATTCTGAGAAAGTTATTTGCAAGTAAAGGCAATATTTGCAGTATTAATATTCAGCTGTAGAAGACAGAGCAACAAAACAACTTTTTGAATGATCCAAGGCAAGTAACCTGTCGGGGCGACAGTTTGTGTGATTTTTAGTAGCAAAAAGGCCGTTATATGAGCGCTTTTACCTTTACTAAAAAATAATCCATCTGTAAATAAAGATTTCGAAGATGAGACAGAAGAAGATGCTGGCAAATTTCATCTTCAGAAAAACTGCGAGTTATATAATTTTGCCGGAAATATTATTATTTAGAAAGAGGCTACTACGTCTATTAATTAATTGACTTTGTCGTTCTTCCATACCCAAAATCAACCTAAATTTGAGTCAAGCATAAATCATCTTTTCAACTAAAGTTGTAATCGGAATAAATGAAATTATGACCACAGATACTTATGCAACAGACTCAAATTAATTATATGGAAAGATGAACAAAATGTTTTTTAAAAATATTATTATAAACAGTGTTGTGGCTTAAGATCTTCATCGACTCTGAAATGTAAATACTTCCAACAAAGAACGTACATATTTTGCCGATTTTTGAGTGTATTAACTAGCAATATTTAGCGAGGACTTTGGAACATATATTCGAGTGTTTGAATAAAACTCAGTTGTAGAACATATACGTTTATAGATTAATAAGAGTAAAACTATCCATTTGAGGCTTCAAAACCAAATAAAAAATATTTTGTTCACCTTAAATAATAACCGTATAGTGAAAAGGGTCGAGAGTGTTCTTAGATAATTATACTTAAAGACTAGTTTTAATTAAATAAGGAGTTGACTTAAACTTGCGGATGGTAGAGGAGCAGAACTGAAGATCATCTGAAACGTGGCTGCATGATCATATGTCCTGGAAACATCGGAGCGCCGTACATCATCCCGGGAGGCATCTGGATCATACCTAAAAAAATTTAATAGGATCGTTTACAAAATAGTTCGAGCCATATTGAAAATTATTTCTGCTTTCTAACGATTTGCTCCAAAACTCGGTTTTAGTTTAGGACACTTGGAAAGTTATTTTTTAATGAAATGTTTTATATATTATGATGTTTACGGTGATGGAACTTACGAGTTAGTATTCTTGTAACGAATTTAAGTAGTTTTGTGATAAAAATGGTTTTCTTCTGTGTAGAATAGAACCTTAATGGTCTAGGTTTTGTAGGTCCTTAATCTGGATTTTTTAAAATTTAATTTTAACAGTCACATGTAGAACTAATTATTCAAAACGTATAAAAAATATTTTTATTCATTTAAATATTATTAAGTTGGTTATATTTTAGTGTTATAAGGTTGACAATAAAATCAAATGTTATTACGTCGGAAGTTCTTATAAATTACACAGCTGTTTGTTTTCTTCCAGTTGTTATAAACTCGCTATGTGCTTTCTACTCACATTTTATTATGGCTAATCGTGGTTGTAAAAACTCTCCTAAAGCTTTTATTTATTTATTTATTTATTTATATATATATATATATATATATATATATATATATATATATATATATATATATATATATATATATATATATATATATATATATATATATATATATATATATGAACTAAAATGCAAACTTCGTTCCATCATATCCTTTCCGTGTTAGAGGTTGCACAGTTTGAATTAATTGCTGCAAAGCATAATTTGTCCTATTCCACCACTATCGAGATGATGGCCTACCTGTACCACCATATCGAGAAGAAAGTCAAAACTTACCCTCCCCGCTATAATGATACAGCAGAAGTACATGTTTCGTATCTACTAGACTCATCAGGGTACTGACATGCATCTGTTCGTGCAAAAGACAGATTGGAAGGAAGTATACAACACTGAACGCGGCTTCGCCGACCTCTCGTCAGATAGCGTATATATGTTTATGCGGTTTTCACGGATTCCTCCGTGTGAGATGCAATATCAGTGAATATATCCACATTATGCCGTTGTAGTGCTGAAATCACATTCAGCAAATGTACAACTATATGCAACATCCGGAAGGAGGTCGGCGAAGCCGCGTTCAGTGTTGCATACTTCCTTCCGATTAGTCTTTTGCACGAACAGGTGTACGTCGGTACCCTATGAGTCTAGTAGAGACGAAACATGTACCTCTGCCGTATCACCGCAGCGGGAAGGGTAAGTTTAGACTTTCTACTCTATATGGTGGTACAGGTAAGTCATCATCTCGATGGTGGTGGAAAAGGATAAATTGTGCTTTGTACCAATTTATTCAAACTGTGCAATCTCTAACACGGAAAGGATATGATTTGCATTTACTGTTCGCATTTTACTTCATTTATACACGGAGTTGCATATAGTTGTACGTTTGCTGAATGTGATTTCAGCACTACAACGGCATAATGTGGAAATATATATATATATATATATATATATATATATATATATATATATATATATATATATATATATATATATAAAGTGACTTTATAATTAAAAAACATAAAAGAAACATTACTGACTTTGTAAAAAAAGTATACTTTGCATCTTTTGGTGTAGAAATCGGTAATCAAGACAAATGTTGGGTTCCTCAAAAAGTGTCAGGGGTGGATCAGGTCTCTCACTCTTTGGGGGGGGGGGGGGATATCACAATAGTACAGTATGGCAAGCGAGAGCAAGTTGTCGATGGCAACATTTCCATTTCTAGTGTAAAAGGTAGGGTCGGGTCTATTTTTCTGAAATCAAACCCCCCCTGGGGGGGGGGGGGACGATTGCAAGAAAAAATAAGTTGACGACGAAGGGGGGGGAGAGATTCCAAGAAAATATATATTCCTAGTATAAGAAGCAGAATCGGGTCTATTTTTCTGAACTTAAAGCTCTTTGGGGGGGGGGGGGGATCGCCCCCCACCGCTCCCTGGATCCGCGCCTGCATAGTGTGATATCTTTGTGTCGAGGATTTTAGGAAATGGTATAAGAGAAGAAAGCTTTTAAATTTGTAATATCCATGATATGGAGAGAGCAAAAAATAATTCAAATGATTGTTATTTTTGCAGCATAGATGTTTCTGGAATTAACTTTAAAAATAAGAAAGGTAGGATATGGACCGGAACTTCCTGTCCCACCTGAGTCAATTGAAAAGATTTTACAGTCAAGTCCCGAATTTAATGAAAGTGAACCGAGTGATGATGAGTTCCAATGTTCTCCAGAAAATTTAAAACCACACAAGCTCAGTTAAATGATTAGTGAGAGATTTGACTAATAGTCCGGTCAAAATAGACATTGAAGGTTACATTAATTCGCACCTTGCTAAAAATTGGCATGAATGTTGGGAACCCTATTATACATAATTTGTCAATTATCCACATCAATCCGAAGTGTGGAAAAAAATTTATTCAAGGTCAAATGTTGCAAAAATCGGTTTTTTGAGTTTTCCAGCTAAACGGTAAGTTTTATAATAAAAATAGGTGAGACAAAAATTATTCATCATGCAATTATCTATAAAAATTGTTCATACACTTTTTTTCCTAAGAATCACCATTTCGGAGATACAGCGATGCAAAAAGTTGAAAAAGTTGTATTCTTCATAATATGCATGTCAATTACCGTAATATACGTTACAGAACGATAATATAAGTAAAAATATTAATTTTCGTAGCGTATACATACATATTATACAGTTTTAAAAATATAAACTCCAAAAAAAACCCAGTCCCTCATTTTATATGACCGTACGGCCTTGAGCAACATCTGTCTGCTATTGAATTGTCCACGTGGCGACGCTCGTATACCTGCTCCTTTTTGAAGGGCCTCCCTAGATAGAATAGTATTAGTCTCAAGCATTCTTTCGTAGTAAGAACACGTAGTTATTGCTTATATTTTCAAACAAAATTTGTGCAGTTTTGTGTTTGTAATAGAAATGTCGCAGTTGTGCTTTATTTGTAATAAACATTTGACCGAAAGCGAAACAGTTACTGTTGATCGTGGCCTAAAGACATTAATTAATGCAAGTATTGAAAGAGGTGATGAATTTTCGGAATACCTGAAAGACCAGACTTCTGTGACAGTTCATGTGCAGTGTCGAAAAAACTATACTCGGAAGGGTACAATCGCTGCATTGAAAAGAAAACAGGATGAAGAACAAGCTAGTACATCAAAAATAAGTCCACCTCGTACTAGAGCACGCGTAAGCGAACCATTTTTTTGTTTTAAAAAGTGTTGCTTATTTTGTGGCAATGAATTGAATGAAGAGCTAGAAAACAGAAAAGCACTGAAGTATCGGCGTAAAATTTTTCATGTAACAACACTTTCATTCAAAGAAACAATCCTGAATATAGCCCAGACTCGTTCTGATCATGTAGCAAAAGCTGTTATTACTCGAATTGAGTTCGAACATGATTTAGTTGCTGCCGAAGCTAAGTATCATAAAGACTGTCATAATGCCTTCTTGAGACCGACTACGGGGGGTCAAGCCGGTCGTCCTCAATCTGAAAGTACGAATCTTTTAATGGAAGAAATATTTGCACACATCGAAAATAGTGATGATTGTCAATTTTCATTAGACGAATTACAAAATATTTGCAACAATTCGTTAGATAATAGAACCATTAAGTTACGATTAAAGTTGAAGTATGGCGATAAAATTATTATAACAGAAAAGTCAGGAGCATCAACATTAATATGTTTTGTTGATAATCACTATGACATTTCAATTTAATACAATAGCTTTTTAACTCAACAGAAGCACAATAGATCGTGGAATAGGCCTACCGGGGAAACCACGTAAAAAAAACGCGCCATGTACACTACCTCACGGGTGGCGCGGAAACGTGTGCATATTATGAAGAATACAACTTTTTCAACATTTTACATCGCTGTATCTCCGAAATGGTGATTCTTAGGAAAAAAAGTGTATGAACAATTTTTATAGATAATTGCATGATGAATAATTTTTGTCTCACCTATTTTTATTATAAAACTTACCGTTTAGCTGGAAAACTCAAAAAACCGATTTTTGCAACATTTGACCTTGAATAAATTTTTTTCCATACTTCGGATTGATGTGGATAATTGACAAATTGTGTATAATAGGGTTCCCAACATTCATGCCAATTTTTAGCAAGGTGCGAATTAATGTAACCTTACCCCTATTTTTGACGCTAACTTGACCGGACTATAAGGAGAAAGCAGGTTCCAGACTAAATGAAAAACATTTATTGGAATCTGGAACATCTACTTACCATTATAGAACATAAGATGAACAATTTGCTCAATTTTTTAGGCAGGAAGAGGATATGGTTTACTGCCATGATATTGACAGTTGAATTTAGCATCGAGTACAAGAAGGAAGATTGGAGACTTTTTATATACTTATAAAAAACTAGTTCAAAAGGTGTTTTATTACATAATGGAAGTACTTATGCTTCAGTGCCTGTTGCTCATACGAAAATCTTGCTGTGTGGAGATTCAAAAGTTGTCTCCATGCTCCTTGGTGAACAAAAGGGATTTACAAAGTTTCCTTTGTTTTATATGTGAGTGGAACAGCAGATCAAGGGATCTACATTGGTCTTTTCAAATGCTATGACCTGTCCATATCAACCAAAATAAGACTATTAAGGTGCTATGTTTTCCCAGTTTTTAGACTTTGACAGAACTTTCTTACAAGAAAATAGAAACAAACGAAATGTGATGATACAGATGCATCTCAGGAATTGCTTGGACACACCATATTACCAGCCAAGCTGTTCTCGAAAGAATTGGTAAAGGAAAGGAATTAATCATTACAACAAAGTCACGCAAGTAAGAGTACTTAGGACATCGTGCGAAACAGCCAACGGTACGACTTACTGAAATTGATTCTGCACGAAAAAGTAGACGCAAAGAGGATGTCATGGTTGAAAAATTTACATACACGGTTCAATACAACAACAGTGGGCCTTTTCAGAGTCACAGCAGATAAAGAACGGATTTCCATGATGATCGACAACATCTGAAACGGTCACATACAAAAAATTCACTCTTAATCACAGTTATATTTTTAGCTCTCACTCTTGGCGAAGGCTTCAAGTTCTTCTGAAATTTCAAATATTATTTTATAAGTAAAAAGTCACTTTAAAGCGATGATTCCTTGTGCAACACCAATACCACTTTGTCAGATTTCTGCTCAAGTTTCGAACCTATTTAGCAGAAATACAGCTGTGTGAAGTAATATTATTTTTTACATCGCCGTAGGTCTGAGAGTTGTATAAAACTTCATATAATATTTAAAGGCCTAGATTTATAACAATAGTAAATTTTTACATTAGACATTTACATTCCTAACTTAAATAAGGGCCCTTGAAAATATATATGGGGTAATAGATTGATTCATGCGCTCTGACAAAAGGAAATTATACATCAACATCATAAGACAAAAAAAATATAAGGTTCTATTTGACACAGAAAATAATAATTTTATCACAAACACAACTCACTCTGTTATATTATGTATTTGTAAGTTTATACCCTTGACCAAGTCCATGTTAAATATTACAATGAATCAAAATAGAATCATATCAGCTACATTATTCTTAAAAAGTTAGTTAGAAGTAATTTTAAGAGCAGATCGTAAGACTATTATAATTTTTTGAATATTGCCATTTTTGCTTCTTTAGTCGACTTTATCTCAAAACAAAAACGAAAAATCTAACAATAAGAATACTTACCTGAAAAAAATAAAGAGAAAAGAAAAACAGAGGAAGAAAACTAAAAGAAGACGTTATAAAAATCAAAAAGTATTGCTGATCAGCAACGATCGCACAAAGCTATAAGTAGATAAAAAAATACAATTTCTACTCTGATAACCACACCGTGTCTAAAATAAAATTAACAAAATTCAAAACATTTACATATTAATATTTGTCAGTACACCAAATTTTCAATAATAAACAAAATAAAACTCCCTTTAAATTTTGAGATAAAGCGTCGCGTCAGTCTAAATTGCAAAAAATGACAATATTCAAACCCATCTACAGGTTTTGGGTGATTAGTGAGACATTCCTCAAAATCTAAAAATCCCTCAACTAAAGGCCAGTTTATCTTCCTCCCGTTAACAACCAGATCGCTCACCAACTACTTAATACCATCAAGTATAGTTGACAAAAAATTAAAAAGTTTCATGAGTAAAATGGGCAAATTAATAACACAAGATTGATAAATGTAAAATATTTTTTGATCAATTAAAAAAGAATAAGTTAAATTAAACTTTCTGCTGAAAAGTAAATCCATTTGTCTTCAGGGTGGTGGTAATCACGAAGGATGTCGCAGGATTGAAATAAGATCTGGTGCATAACTCGACAATAAAATAATTTTAACTTAAAATGTAATCTGGGCGCCTGGGTCAATTGATATCAGATCACCTAAATATTTCGGACGTATTTCTTGTCGCTGTACAAGAATCTTGAGGATATATCCAGGAAAGATCGCCAGGAAATTGTATAAATTGTTGTAACTAAAAACCTATTATAGTTATCAACATTTCTACTAGACAGATCGATTAATATAACAATTACAAATAAAATCATTTTTGGTTAGTTAAAAAATATTGATTATAGCCGGAGATGTTTCATAATTGGTATTTAAAGGTTGCAAGTCGTCCTAGGTTTATCACGGTTTCTATATATATATATATATATATATATATATATATATATATATATATATATATAAATATATATATATATATATATATATATATATATATATATATATATATATATATATAAATATATATATATATATATATATATATATATATATATATATATATATATATATATATATATATATATATATATGTTTCATTACTGGTGGCCGGGTACCATATCTCAGGAAGTGACAGTCCAGAAACTTTGGGAAAAAATCTCGTTAAGTAAAGTGGCCAAGATAAATTGCGGAAAATAATTTGTAAGTTCTTAGCTGTGTCGCTAGGGGGCGTAATTGCTATGATCATGTAAAAAAAATATTTTCTTCATGGCACGCTTGACCACGGACCTTAGAAAACAATTGCTTTTTCCCGTCAATTATTCTTTTGATTATAATTCCGTAACAAATAAAGTTATCGAATGATTATTTTATATTTTCGCTTAAAAATTTATTCCAGTTTCCGAATATGATATAAAAACTATGTCTTTCCATTTAAAATTTCGGAGTAAAATTCAAAAAAAAAGAGAAGGGGTCGAAATAACACCCCCTAGTGAGGTCCGCGAATATCATTCTAATATAGCTATTATTTCGTTTTAGTTGTCAGACCTTCCTTTCTCAAATGAGACCAAGTTTATCAAATTCGGTTCATCAAAATCAAACTTATGGCAACTTTATCAATAGATTTTCCTCCTGTTCACCTGCCCTAACTTTACATCTTACAGCAAAAAGTGTTAAACTAAAAAGATGTAAAATTATAGTAAAATTATCAGTGTAATATTTTTTGTCGTAGCTTTTTTATATGATCATAGCAATTACGCCCTCTAGCGACAGAGTTAGGAACTTAAAAATTATTTCCAGCAATATTTCTTGGCCACTTTCCTTAAAGAGATTTTTCCCAAAGTTCCTGGACTATCACTTCCTGAGATATGGTATCGGTCCAATCTTAATGAAACACCCTAATATATATATATATATATATATATATATATATATATATATATATATATATATATATATATATATATAGCCTTGATTTTTAGACCTTTAAGGTTATAATATCGCGAAGATCTTCAGAAAAGGTAGTCTGGTTTCTGCTTCTACACTTGTCGGCTTCTGTTCCTAATAAATTACCTGATCATTGTTCGGGGGAACACCATCGAGATTCGTGTCAAGCGGAAAGAAATACGTAAGAAAATTTTGGTGATCTAATGGATATCCATCGTCTCCCGGACAAATACGAAAACAGGATAAAAACAATTTTTAGTACTTCTCATATTTTTAAAGTGTTTGTTTGAGATTACAAAGTTAATACATTCTATTAAGAACAAATAATATCGTAAATTAGTTGTGCAGAAATTGCAAATTAACGGTCTTAAAGCATTTTATTAATTGTTCATATTTTTTAAATATTATTTCAGAGTGTGTCTAAAAAAAGTACGATATATTTGCAAATTTTCTTTAACATTGATTTTTCAGATTTTTTTTTTGTTAATGTCTGACACTAATTTAAAAAGAAAATCATTTCTATTCTGTTAAAAAAAGGTATTAATCAATCCTCTTAATAACAAATCTACATTATATCTAACATACTTCTTTTAAGTTTGGTGTCAAACTCGTCCCGAGAATAAAATATTCTGACAAATCACTAATAACGTTTCCCACCATTTTTAGACACACTGTACCACAGAGCATCTGAAATATTTACCACCTTCTTATCTCAGAAACTAAAGGATCTAAAAGAAAGAGGTATTTAGAGAAGTTTTTCGATTTTAATTAAAAATAAATTTAATGCAATTAGTCGGATCTAGAAAAAAACAAACTCCTTGTATGGGGTGAATCAACGATACGATGTAGTAAGTTTAAAAATTAAAGTAAAAATTCATCAATAAATTATATTCACTACAACATACAGGATGTCCAAGAGAATGAGTATGGGAACTCGATAAAAAAAAAGGAAGTACGAATTTGGAGCCATCCATAAATTACGTAAGGGTTTAGTAGGGATGGAGGGGGGTGGGGGAGCGTATTTTCTCAATGAATCTTACGTAATATTTAAAAAAAAGTATTATTTAAAAGATATTTCTATAATTTGTGAATCATATAACTGCGCGATGAAATATAATTAAATCGCCAATTAGGTAAACCATTATTACAATAAATTAAATTTTTTGTATTATTAAACTCGCCAAGGAAATATCGATATTTTTCTATATTATGATACTAATAAACTTCTAAATATAGGTTCTATATTTTAGATCTTCGTATCTAAATTATATAGAATTAACTATAAAAATAAAGTGATAAATTTCATCTAGTTTTATTATATTGTTATATTTTAATCGTTTTATGGAAAATATCCTAATTATTTTACGTAAGGTGATATAGGGGGAGGGGAGAGGTTATAAAATTCTTACGTAGGAGGAAGGACGAGTCGAAAATGTAAAAAAAACCCTTACGTAATTTATGGAGGACCCCTTTGGATAAACTGAAAAAAATCGCGTTATTTAAAACCAACAATATAAAGGTCATATAATTTCGATTTTAAATTATCTTTTTTCTAATGTTTCGTCATCGAGCAACCATCGTCAACTTCATTTTTTTAACATGGTCTCGACTTTCTAAGCCCTGTTTACTGTTGAAAACTTCTATCGGTTTCTTTCTAACTTTAACATTAACGTCAGAAAAAAAATATAATTCAAAATCCGAAAATGATATTTTTTCAAAATATCTCAAACATTAAAATGCATATTCATTTCTGACCGTCATATTGTAACTTTTTTCCCATTTAACCAAATCTGTATCTCATACTGTTACCGAGATTCCCATACTGGCCCTCTTTATCTTGGGCATCCTGTATAGTTACCAAACAAACACCTTGAATAAATATTTGAGACTATACAGGGTGAGGCAAATATTTTTGTAACTAGATATAGTAATGAAAATATTATCCAGTCAAATAGGAATGCAACCTCGGAATAACAGATATTAAGTTATAAACTTGTATAAATCTTCGTTTTGAAACCTAGAATCATATTAGCTAAACATTTTTATCATTTCGTAAAGCTATCACTAAAAAAAAGCATAAACAAATGTTAAGTGAAAATTACAACTTTAAACGATTGTAATTTTGTTATTAATAATCAGTGAAATATTTAGCAAAGTTCATTCAAAAATCACAATAATTTCCTTCAATTTAAGCTTTTAAAGGCCTCTATAGGACTTCTAGAAGCAGTTATCGATTTAGCTAAGGTGGAATTCTATTTTGCACAAATTTGTGCATAACTTTTTTCCCAATTAATATTTTTTAAAAATTAGAAATTCATGACGTTTCTAATAAAGAGTACAATCAATTTGACTAAGCAGAGCAGCCGAAAACAGCCAAGTTAATTTTTTTATAGACATTTCAACAATTAAATTATTAATAACAAAAAACTTACAAATTTTAGGCCTCGTACCCTCGAAAAATTGATTCTACAGACCAAAAAACATAAAAATACATGAAAATGTTGAGAAGGCCTAAAAGGGGCTACGAAACTCCCCCTTAGCACCCGAACTAGCTAATAAAATGACAAACTTTAAGTTTACCAAAGAATCTGAAAGTAAAGCAAAAGCTGCAACGTCTTTAATCAAAAATTTCACCAATTAAAACACAGATAAAAAGTCATTAAATATTGATAATGGAAAATATTTCTTCTTCTTCTTTTTCTTAACATAGTAAACCATGCTAGTAGGCTATCGCCTGTTCATTGCCATCACCCCGAAAGATGAGGTCCAGCATTCTCGCCATCGTTTTGGTGGTCTTCCCTGTGATCTTTTTCCTACTGGGTTATTCATTTTTGCGCTTTTAACGAGTCTACCGTCCTCCATTCTCCCTATATGTTTGTTTCAGAATTTTCGCATTTGTCTAACCCATCTTCCTGTGTCCTGTATCCCGCATTGTTGTCTGATATCTTCATTCCGTATTCTGTCGTGTAGAGTTTCGTCTTGTATACTTCTTAATGTTTTCATTTCAACTGTTCTCATCATTTGTAGAGTTCTGCCTGTATCTGGTCTTGTTTCTTCCGCGTATGTTATGATGGGTCTTAGAGCCGTTTTATATATATCTTAGTTTTGCTTTCGGTATTAACGTATTCGTTCTTTCACACAATTTCTTTTAGGCATCCAGAAATTCTAGCCGCTTTCATTGTTTGCTCTCTTACTTCGTTAAAAAGGTTTCCATGGCTTCTGTCCCCAGATATTGGTTCTTTGGATGTTACTAGGCATTTGGTCTTCTCGGTGTTGATGAGCATATTTAATTCGTTCGCTTTAGTGTTAAAAGAGTGCAGTAGTCTTTGGAGGTTATCTTCAGAGTCTGCAATAAGAACAGCATCGTCCGCATAGCAGACGGTATGGAAGAATGTGTTTCCCATTTTGTATCCAGCTATTCTGGGGAGATTTTCTATTATTTTATCCGTTAGATTAAATATGAAGGGGTTGAGGGAACCGCCCTGTCTAATTCCTGTGTCTTCCGTTGTTATATGTCCTACTCTGATTTTTATTTTGCACTGGATGTTAATATCGTATATTAGGTTACTTAACCTATGGTTTAGACCTTTTGTTCTCATTATTTCTAAGACGTCCTTTAAGCGTACTCTGTCAAAAGCCTTGTCATATCGACGAAGCACATGTACGCAGGTTTATTGAATTCTAGGGATTTTTCAGTTATTTGTTTGACAATGAATATTGCGTCAATAGTGGATCTGTTCTTTCTGAAACCTTGTCCTTCTTCTCGTATACGTATGATTTTGGTGATTTCTTCCAGTATAGTTTTTGTGAATGCATTGAGAACGCTATCAGTGTAGAGTGTTATTCCTCGATAGTTTTCTGTCCTTTTTTAAAGATGGGTATTGTTACACACTATTCTTCCATTCATTCGGTATTTTTTGTTCTATGATATTTTTGAATAGGGTTAATATTTCATTCCATAGCTTTTTCCCTCCGTATTTAAGCATTTCATTAGTGATCTCGTCTGGTCCAGGGCTTTTTCTATTCTTAAGGGACTTTAAGGTGTTTTCTATCTTGTCATTTGTTAGTTCTATGCTATCGTCCTCCTCATATTCATTTTGTATCTGTTCCATGTTCTCCTCTTCCTTATATAGATTTTTAAAGTAAGTTTCCCACTGCTGTAATGTTATTTTATTCGTTCTCACGGTATCTTGAACTTCAAGCTTGTTTCTTCTGAACATTCCCCATATTTTTCTCTGGCTTCCGTACATGTCTCTCTCCATCCCTTTTGTGAACCTTTCCCAATAGTTTTATTTTAGTTCTTTTATTCTTGCGTTTATCTCGTTCTGTTCCCTCCGGTAGTTGTTCCAGTTTTCAGGCGTTTTATTTCGTATATATTGAATGTATGCATTTTTCTTTTGTTTAGCTAGTTCCTTTACTTCCAGACAATGTAAATGAATTTTACAACTTTCTAATAACTCCAAATATCAATTAGAGCGAAGAAAATAAAATATATATAAAAAAAAGTTTTTATGATCTTTGATCTAAAACATTTTGACTCGCGTGCACCAGATTCCATGATACTTTTGTGCTAACTTAGAAATGTCCAAACAAAGATTTATACAAGTTAATGGCTTTCCGAGGTTTATCTTTTCTTTTAACGTATAATAATTTATTAATAATTTTACTTACTACTGTTGGTCCACCCTAAATAAAAATCTACATTAAAAGGACAATCTTTTGTATTGAGCTCTTTTCTTCCAACACATTTAGTTTCACAAACAAGCAAATGAAGACCATTATTTCAGACACCCTGTATCTATCATTAAAAAGCCCATTGGTAATTTAAAAACTAGCAAATACATTAAGCGTCGGCGTTGGTTAGCGAAATCGGCGTTAACCGGGGAGGGCGAATAATTGCTGCCTAAGGCATCATTGCGCGCAGGTAGTAGGAAAACCAAATCGACAGATGCAAATATAAATACCATCAATCAAAAAAAATGACAAAAAACCAACCAGACCACGGCAAAACTAAGCGAGTGACATTAAGTAAATGTTGAATAAACAATGCAAGGCATGCTAACACATAAGAGTGCGAGAATTACTTCGGTACCTGAGTTGGTCTTCCAAAAATCAGTCCACACAACAACGTGACAACACTGTACACTGTACACGAGTTTTAAATTTTACAGTCAATGAGAACTCTTGTCTTAAAAAATAACAAACTTTTAAAATTCTTAATTTTTCGTTTTTTTTTTTTTTTTTTTTTTAATTTAATACAAAATGCTATTTTTTTAAAGGTATGAGAGAACTAGTCCTGCGTAACGGTTAGAACTTTCATCCCCTGATTCAAGGGCAGAAATCGGAAGGGCGATGCAATAACAGATCTTTATTGATAATACCATTTAAATCGTCTTTTTTTGAAGAGTGATTCTCGCAAAAAAGTTATTATTTGATATCCATCTTTAAAGTTATTAATTAGAATATTTTGACATCGCAGCAACAACCCAATATTACGAAAAAAAAATAGAACATGGTTCTTATTCGGAACATCGTGAACACTAGATTCTGAATACCGGAAACACTAAATTTTTCGCTGATTTCTTGCATATAGGCTGTATTCTTTTGAGTAAATTATCACTGATCAAAGTGAAAAAAGTGAAACTGATAACTTCACGTTCTTTTGAATATGCATTTACTTGTCATTGGGTCGAAGTGATCATGATTACTTCAAGTGACAGAACTGAAAGTGATAATTACTCAAAAGAATACACCTATACTCTACTTAAGACACGAATCTGAACTTTTCCTTCGATGGTCGTACATAGGTTTCCTAAAAAAAATTTCTGACTTAGTCTTTTAAATTTTGCCTCTTTTACTAAATCACACTTGCACATTTTAAAATATAGCATATTTCGGAAAAAACTGCAATAACATTTTACTTGAATATAGCAGAAAAGTCGAGCAGAAGAAAAACCTAATGAACTTTGAACATGGCGGACAAATTTAGACATTGTTGCCGGTTGTTCAATGACCATAAAATTTCAAATTTTTTAATAAAAATGTGATAACTCGCTGTACTCTGTTTCCCTTAAAATTGAATATTAAATAATGAGGAGACTGATTTTTGGAAAAAGATTAACAGAAATAAAATATCAGTGACGTCACAGAGTGGTACGTCAGGTTGAAATTACTAAGTATTCTGCAATTTGGTCGGCACGAGTCGAAATTTCCAGACACAGAGTATACAGTGTGTAACATGATGAACTGCCACAATCAATCTTTCGGAAAATAGACTCAAATATTTTTAAAATTTGGCAAGGTACTAAAATCGATTCGAAAATATTTTCAAGATGGTGGCATGTACGATTATTCCAAAAGTTGATGCCTTCTTGCTTATTTTAAATGGAACACCCTATATGTTGTTTCATTTTTAGATTTTACGCAAAATTATAGACATATTTCAAAATTTATGTCAGGCCTAAACATAACTATCAATTTGTCCCATATGAAAGCCTTTTTTTGTTTAATTGAGGTGATCTGAGCCAACCTGGCTCACTGTCCTTATGGTTCTATTAAGACTTGGACTTGTGATTAGAATATTCCGCTCTTAAATAAATGCCGACTAAATTTCAGAACGTCCCAACCAATTTCAAATTTTTGTGACGTCACCACACTTAAACTTTAAGAAAAATTAAGAAATATTATGTCGGTACTTCTCTAATATCATTATCAGCTTTGTTTGTCACATTGCATGCTACAATATACAATTAATTACAATATAACCACCAAGTTTTCCGTCCAAATGAAATTTGAAAACCACGGTAACATGACAACACTGCATTTCGCAACAGACGTTTCTTATTATGGGTTTTCAAAATGGAAGGTAAATGTAAAAAGAAGAGGAGTAGACAAACTGACCATTTTTCTTAGTTTTTATTGAAAATTCGCATTTTTTCGCAGTTTTTAAATGTTCATTTTGTTAAAAAAAATGTTTAAGTATTTTGTTGTGTTTCTGTATTTTACAAGTGACAAATGAATAAAATGAAAATTTATTTTTTCTTTTGGGGAAAACTGTACGTGATCGCCAAAAAAATTTTCAGATTTTTGTTCCACGACTCCAAATTAGAGGGTATGCAAAAAATCAGCGAAAAATTCGGTGTTTCCAGTATCCCGAATAATTATAAACAACTTTTCCAAGTTGCTCAAGATCACAGATAGGCAATAATTTTTTTCAGTAATATTACCAATGAATTTTGTAATGGATAATTACAAAAATAGAAATATCAATTAATTAATAATCATTAATTCAGAAATAGAATTATCAATTGATAATTTTGAGATCAATTGGAAATTTAATTACAAAAATTATCATTCAATAAAGTTATTGATAATTTTATCCCTACAATTATCAATTAACGAAATAATTGTCATTGTCACTTTTCAAATTATCACACCAAGTAATTGATAATTTTAAAAATAAAATTATCCATTTCCAGAGTAATCGAAAATTTCATTTTTCAAATTACCCACTACATAAGTAATTAATAATTTATTTTCCCAAATTATTGTATTATTGATTGGTAATTTACCAGAATTAAATTAAAAAGTTATTTTTTATTGATGCATCATCTTTTTAGATAAAGGAATGAAAAATTAGTAGTCATGAAAATTTGTCGAATGCATGATGGGAAAAATTGTAACAAAAACGCACTTTCAATCGCTGAAACATTTTTTCGTCAGACTAAAACAAATATCAATTAAAAATAAAATGACATGTTTTAGTTTCGTCAATAGGATTCAAAATGATGGAAAATATTTAAATTTATTGATTTAACTTAAATATCTGGAAAAAATGCGAGAAAAATGGCGAAAAAAAAATTCTGATTACATGCTTAAGTAAGCTCTTTACAATAATTTAATGTTTCCACAACTTTTAATTAGACTATCTTGAAAAGATATCGCAGTTCACGCTAAGTTCATTTTCTTCTCGGAGCGATTCTTAATATATATGGTTTTCATATATATTCTGCTCTTCACATGGTTATCCTACAATTTTATATGACGCTGCATTATTTGCAAAAAAAATTGCCATTAAATTATTTTTTAATTTAATTAAAAAAAAAATACCAATTATTAATTCATTAATCTGGAACATTCCATTTTTAATTACTTTTGTAATGGGTAATTTGAAAAATAAAATATTCAATTACTTTGAAAATGGATAATTTTATTTCTAAAATGATTAATTACTTCATCAACTGATAATTTCAAAAATAAAATTATGAATTACTTCATTAATTGTCAATTGTAAGAATAAAATTACCGATTACTTTATTAATTGATAATTTCAGGAATTAAATATCCAATTATGAATTAATTGATAACTCAGGTCTGCAACAAAAATGCTGTCTGGATGTTTTCAACTGATTTCTATGCATTTAGGTGTTCTGAAAACTAAAAAAATACTCAAAAAATTCCAGAACGTCAGGTTATTTTGCAAAACGCAAAATTTTATTATAAAAAAGAGGTTTTTTTGGGCTAACTTGAAGTTATAAATAAATAGGTATAATTTTATTTTGATTACTGTTTTTAAATGTATACAGGCCATAACTATCATTACTTTCTAAATAAAGAACGCCCTGTGTGAGCTAAATTAACAAACATAAACATTTTGTAACCTGAACGTGTGCGCTCCGATAGTGTAGAAAGTGGCGCGGTACAATTACGTGTTAACTCGTCACTGTTTTATAGATCTTGGTTCAATATAGTGCAATGTCGTCTGTGTGGAAGTGTGTGAATTCGTCTGACAGTTTCTGTTATATTTGTGGCGAATATATGGTATTAAAGCAACAACTTAATATTACGGACTTTGTAAAAAAAGTATACTTCGCGTATTTTGGCTTAAAACTTGGAGATCAGGATAAAGTCTGGGCACCTCATAAAGTCTGCAAAAGAAGTGTTGAAGATCTTCGAAATTGGTTTAAGGGCAAGAAAAAAGCTTTCCGATATGAGATTCCTATGGCATGGCGCGAGCAAAAGAACCATAGTGACGATTGTTCGTGTAATGTGAAAGGGTATAATTCAAAACGGAAGCAGTCCATTTCATACCCCATTCTGCAATCAGCTATTCGTCCTATCCCTCATGGGACCGAAATACCAGTGCCCAAGGCCCTTGCTATCTTGGACGAGATTCCAAGTTCTGACGAAGATGGTGCTGTACCTGAACCCGATGACAAGTCAAGTTTTGAATTTGAAGATAACAGCGGTTCGAAATTGTTTTCCTAGGGCGAGCTAAATGATTTGGTAAGAGACTTGAATCTTCCCAAAAACGCTGCTGAGTTGCTTGGATCAAGGATCAAAAGCAGGAACTTACTTTTGCCGGGAGTGTCTTCCTCCTGGTTAAGATATCGTGAGAAACAGTTCACTTCCTACTTTGCCCAAGAGGACGAGTTGGTTTATTGTACCAATATTGAAGGTTTGATGGATACATTAAAGATCTCATACGACCCAGAACAGTGGCGAATTTTCATAGATTCTTCAAAAAGAAGCCTTAAAGCAGTTCTGCTTCACAATGGCGGTTTCTATGCTTCCATTCCTGTCGGTCATTCCGTACACCTCAAGGAAACCTACAAGAACCTGGAATTGATTCTTTGCAAATTAAAATATAAAGACCACGGTTGGCAAGTGTGCGGTGATTTAAAAATCTTGAGCACGTTGCTTGGACAACAATCTGGGTTTACCAAATTCCATTGCTTTTTGTGTCTATGGGATAGTAGAGACCGAGCAAATCACTGGACCAAAAAGTGTTGGCCTCCGAGGGAGCTTAACGTTGGCGAAAAGAACGTCCTGCATGAAACTTTGGTGCCTCCTCATAAAGTTCTTCTACCACCGCTTCACATAAAGCTGGGATTGATGAAGCAATTTGTAAAGTCACTTCCAAGAGATGGAAATTGCTTCAAATACTTAATATCAAAGTTTCCAGGCCTCTCGGAGGCAAAGTTGAAGAAAGGTGTTTTCGTTGGACCAGATATTAGACGGCTTATCGCTGATCCACAATTCATCACAACCATGACGGATCCTCAAAGAGAAGGGTGGATTGCCTTTAAAGAGGCCATAGAGAAATTTTTAGGCAATAACAAATACCCTAACTACAAACAAATCGTCAAAAGAATGTTAAAAGCATTTCAAGCTTTAGGTTGCCTAATGACTTTAAAAGTACATTTTCTTCATTCCCACTTCGACTACTTTCCAGAAAATTTAGGAGATGTGAGTGAAGAGCAAGGTGAACGATTTCACCAAGATATTATGGATATGGAAAAAAGATACCAGGGAAGATGGAGCGTCTCAATGTTGGTAGACTACCGTTGGACGCTTCAGAGAGACCTTCCAGATGCTTCCTACAAGCGAAAATGTACCAAAAGGAGTCTCACTGGGAAAAAGATATGTGTTTAGTGCTTACTAATGAATGTATTTTAGATAAAAAAAATAAGTTTTGCTACGCAATTATAAATTTTAAAATTTTTTTTTTAGTCTTTTATCTTTTATTTTAAGATGATAACTTGTTTAACATAGATACCTACATTGTCAGAAAACGTGACGTTCTATGACAAAATGAAAGTTATTTTCGGATTGAGCACAACCAAAAACATAAGAATTACGCAAAAAAACCAAAACAGCTCTCAAACTTTTTTTTTGCAGACTTGTGTAATGTTAGTGTCAAAATTTTAATTGATAGAGTAACGGATAATTTAAATTTGTTGAGTAATAACTTTTTCATAATTGATTAATTATAATTTTTTTGCCGATCCCTACTTAATATAAACATTAAATTTATTAAAAGAAAGAGGTTCTATATGGGGTGTTTTCTGCCTCCACTTATTTTGGGGTCTGGAATTTTTATTTCAATATAAAATTTTAATCTTAATTGTTCACTATGGAAGATGCGCGGACATTGCTTAAGATATGAAACGCCTTGAAAGGTAAGTTGAATATAGAACGTCCAGCTTATATAATGGAAAATATCGGAACAAACTGATTTTCAATCGAAACGTTTTATACAAAAGTTCAAGGGTATATCGATAGCAATCTAGAGGTGACCCTGATATTTGACCTTCAATAATCTAAAAACTCTATGTCCATCTTGGAAATGGATTTATGATAGATTTTACGTTTGAACTATCAGTATTTTCATACGCTTTGACCTTGAGATGTGACAAAATTAATAATTTTTGCGTTAATATTACTCTGTTATGAAAACCTGACGGTGGCATGCAAATTACAGCCCCCTAAATCATTGTTGTGATAAATTTTTTAAAAGTTTGATCTGTTATTGCGTTTAAATATCCGATCTATGCCGATGAAAATTTTAATCTATTTTAAACATTTCCAACCGCAAATGAATCAGTTAAACATATGTTTTAAATATTCATTAAAATAGAGGTTTCCGATTTTATTTTTAAAACGATTTTAAATAAACGACAATACGGCTCCCAATTTTAATCAATTATTTACATATAAAGTATAAAGACACGATTGATTTATTTCAGGATCTGAACCTTTACGAGAACAAATGTAAAGCTAGATAACGTTGCCCTACTATTCCTAGGAAAACATCACTTAATTGCTGTCCTAAAGGCAATACCATTATCTATGCTCATATTCGATAAAACGAAAAATCTACCTCGAATAAAACGGTTGGATCTTCTTTCAATCAACTTTATTCAGCTTAAAACAGCTTGCAGCGATCAAAATAAATATGTTAAAAAAATACAGAAAATGTCGTGAGCTAAACTCTACACTTAATATTAGGTAAGGGATAAAGATACGATATACAAAAAATACTTCGACAACTTTTTCCCCGTACAATGAATTTTGGTCTGCTGCATAGGTTTTTCTCCTTATAAAACTCGAGAATTCACTAATACAAAGCTACTGAAAAAATATATGTATTACCTTACATTTTGAGCGAAATAGTTTTTAGGTTTATTTATAGTTCGTAGAATATTTTAGAATTAATATTGGTTGTGTTCCCATTGTAACCAATTTAGGTATTGTAAAACTTGACTATGTCTCAGTTTCTTGCGAGAAAATTCTCAGTCATGTACTGTGTTTATATTAAAAAGTTCGGTAGCACTGATTTTTAAAATTTACGCCTCTAAAGGAAAAATAATAATGTTTAATTTTTTATAATATACGAGGTGACATATTTTAAAGTTTCCACCAGGTTACTTCTGTAGAGAAATATTCCAGAAAAAAATTTTCATTTAAAAGTTGTGGGAACATTTCATGCTGATCTTGGTATTCATCACTCGTTTCATTTTTTAAGTCAAAATCCCTATTTCTGGCTTCGAAAATGAATGGAAAGGAAAACTTTACATCTGAACATGTTACGAGGTCAAGATGTCCATTCGGGGCCATTTGAAGGTTAAGCAAGTTACTATTGCGACACCTGCTGAGGGAAGATGTGGAGACAAAGGTTTTAGACATAAGTTATAGGGGTCAGTGGTTACACTCAATATTAACCTTAATTTTGACCTTACGTCAAGCTATTATTATTTTCTCTAAACAGAAGCTTAGATTGGCGATCCGGCCACCAACGGCATGATCGAATCGTAATCACCGTTGCATTTGCATCGACTTGTTGGTAACACTATTATAAAAAAATTAACTTGACTTTGAAATGTTCAAGGCCAAAGTCAAGGTCACCCTTTGAGTATAACCAATAACTCGTATAACTTTTATTTAGCAAACAGTTTGTGCACATGTTTCCTCAATAGTTATTTATTGCAGTGCCTACTTGACCTTTAAAAAATCCCTAGAGCCATTTTGAAATCACACAGACGTAAAATTTTCCGTTTCCCACTTAGAATAATCCTCCCCCTTCCAGAGGAGGGGGAATATTGTCAGTTAATGTCGCGTTCAGATGTTCGCTACTTTCAACCTCTGAATGGAACATTTTTTCTTAAATGCCTTCCTCAAGAGGTAATCCAGTGGAAACGCAAAAATGGGACATCCGGTAGGTACGAGAAAACGTCTGTCAAAAACTTAAAAAAATAAATTCTTGAAAACTGTGAAGATTTAATATTAAATTATAAAAAGGAATACAGGGTGTGTTCGGTAAGCATCCTACTAATCACTTGAGAGTATAGGGCTGGTCAAGTATTTCCTATAATTTTTTCTCGGGCTAATTTGTTTCTAGTTTCCTTGTAGGAGTAGAAAACCGTATTTAGCATCACATCATTGAGCTTGAATAGAAATTTGCTACGTCAAAATTTAATTAAAAAACTTAAAATTGCAACCCGTAAACGTAATTTTCCAGGTTACTTGATATTTCTATTAGGAGGAACTTTAGGAAAAAGAATTATAGGAAATACTATATGTTATCTTAACCCCCGCCCCCCAATATGCTCCCGATAGATAAGTAGATACTACCAACACATCCAGTATATGGAAAGAAACGTCAATGTTTTTTCATATGTTGACTCAGCAAAATAAAATTATATAAACTCAAAGTTTAAATGTGAGGATTTTAAGTTATTGCATCTGCTTTTTTGTGAGGTGTCTCGCAAAAATATTCGACACGCCATGATGTTTGAGCGACCTCTGCAGGGTATGGGCGCAACCCGGTGCCTTTTTTACGTTCGTCGCAGTTTGTTAACACTGAAAAAGACGGAGAGTGTGATTGAAATTCTGGAGGATGCCTTTGAGGAGGAGAGTACGAGCAAAACCCAGGTAAGAGTGGTAAAAGAGGTTCAAAGATGGCCGCATTTTCGTTGCCAATGATCCACATTCTGGCCGAATATAATAATACCGGAAAATGTCGAGCGAGTGCGACGTAAAGTTCGCGAAAATCATCGTTTGACTGTTCGTGAATTAGACAGTGACCTTGACATTCCAAAGACTTGTATTTCGAAAATTTTGGAATGACTTGCGTGTATTCAAAACTCATTCTGAAATTGCTCAAGGTAGAGCAGAAAATGCTTCGTTTTGAAGTCGCTTCGGACAGTTTGGAAATAGTCACTATTAGAATGTGCCCAATAAAGATCATTACCAGTAAAGAATCGTGGGTTTATGGTTATGACCCAGAAACACAACAAGTTTTCCCAAGGAAAGCCCTCTCCGAGCCACTGCAGAAAAAGCATGTGGAAGTTAGAGCAGTGTTCAGTTCTTGTTGATTGTTTTCTTTGATTATAAAGGTGTTTTTGCATCATGAATATGCTTCGCGAAGTCAGACGATCAATAAGTAATTTAATCTTGAAGTTCTGAGAAGATTGCGTGACGCAATATGAAAAAGACAGCAGCGTTTTTGGCAAAATAGCTACTGGCTTATTTTGTGCAACACACAAATTTCCCAGCCTCCCTACAATCCCGATATAGCCCCCTGTGACTTTTGGCTATTCACAAGGTTGAAAATTCCTTTTAAAGGAAACGTACTTGAGTGCCATTCCAAAAATGACTACACGAATTGCTTCACAATTTGGAAACACCACCAAAAAATAGTGCCAGCGCGAAGTTAGAAACACAGGTCGGATACTTTAGGGACACACCTCGTATATTACTTTTTATCAATTAAGTGCAGCTGCAAAGGCGACGTACTGTAAAAACTTGTGCCCCGTCACTGATTAAAATGGAAAAAAAAAACATTTACAAGATAATATAAACACAGCATCAAGTTTTAAGCTTAATTACTGTCGTTCAGTCTAATGCTCTTAAAAAAAATCAGATCATATGATGTACAGCAAAACAGAGCCTTTCATTAATTAACTCCCGTATAACAGTACATTGCTGTTAGTAGAAAAAAATTAATAAAAAAGTATAAAAAGTAAACCAAAAAGAAATACATTCTTAAGGCTTGTAACAATCTATAACAAGATGAAAAGATCATGTTGCGACTTACACCTAAATGTCAATCTTTAGAGTCTCTATAAAAGCACTTAAAATTTATTGCCTAGCTGCAAATTTATAAAGTCCATAATACTCGTTAATACCTTTCTTGAATTCGGCGTGTAATACTTCAGTTTGTTATTTAAGAGTCTTATCATGACATAAATTGTATTTGTCCCTAGGATATGTTATAATAAAGGACGACTTATGCATGGCACCCTTTCGTTACTAAAATAGATTGTAGGGTAACACCGGTACCGTCGTAAGCACAAGGTCAGGTGGCTCTGAAGTAATTTTCTGCGATGTCAGAACCCGATGGGTCACGCCCTAGTGTGGTTCGAGGGCTAACCAAACCATTAGGATCATTTTTAAAATTTCTAAATTAGCTACCATATTAAATTGTAAAAATTAACTTTAGATTGGTAACCAACGACCCTAAAAATCCCCTAAAATCAATTTTGAAGAGATGTAAAAATTTTTAGTCCACTATATTAATTTTTTTTTAAATAATTTCAATTTCGTAATTTACACTGTTAAAAATTCCCTTATGTCAATTTTGGACAAAATCTAGGGATGAAAATTTTTAAGACGCCATATTGAATCTTATGAAAAAAATCGTAATTTACCCCCCCCTCGAAATCAATTTTAGACAAACTTGAGAAATTGTAAAACTTTTAAATTGCCATATTGATTTTTCAAAAAATAACTTTAGTTTCATTACGAGCGACCCTGCATTTTTTCTAAATATTAGTACCTACAACATGTATTTTTGTATTTGATTTTTGCGGAGCTTCTTGCTGTAGAATTTTGTTGTACTTGTAACAAAATCAAATAAACCGCGTTGAAATTGTTGACGAGTGGTACCTTTTTTAAATTGTAATGTAATTCACAATTTCAAATTAATATTAGTTTGCATAAACTTTCGATCATTAGACATATCAGTTGTGACGTTACTGTCAAGAGCTCAGGCCTTGTGCTTAAGGAGGTAACGGCAACACCCACTAGTGACCCGATCAAATTATTTTAACTAGAACACGTTCAGCTATGAATTCAAATTAAAAATAAATTTACTCAAACACCCCTACTAATTGTAAAAAGACCTGGTTTTTTAATTCCAGACAATCTTAGACTTTGCTATCGTGGCTACCATTCAACTTGGAATAAGTCATTTCAAATTAATCACAAATTTTGAAAGCCAGTAACTTTGAAAATATAAATAAAAACCCGACTCACGCGTCAAAAAGTTGATAAACAAACAATAAAAGAGAGAAAATTGTATCCTTGTTTCTATTTACTAAAAAAAAAAACCAAAATTTTTTTCTCCAATACTACAATAATTTGGACTGAAAAAACAAGTTTCAATGAATAATATTATAATTCTCAAAAAAGACAATACAGTAAAAATATATGAGGATGAGCCCTTAAAAAGTGGCCCCTATCAATAAAAAACCATTCTTTCCCCTCAGTAACCTCCCTTGGTTCCCTTACATTTTTTTCTGAATGTAAAAACGTAAGCATAATAAATTTTATATACGCCACTGTCTTTACGGGCGTGTCCAAGTAAAGTTACGCCCAGAGAAGGATGACGTAGCAAAAACGCCCCTTCCCTATAATCTATATTCTTTTGAACCAGGTATCAGTGATCAAAATGATAACGTTTCAAAAGAATACAACTAGAGTGATAATTCAAATAATAGTTCGCGAAGTACTTGTGAAACCATGAATTTTTTTTTTAAATCGACAATGATCTGAAAGGGTACCAATACATAAACATTGGGGAACTTCCTATATTATCAAATAAAAAGTAATATCACTAAAAATCATTTTCTGCTGGAATTATCTAAAATACCGAAATAAAAAAATGTAAAAAGAGATTTGAAAAATATCCCAGAGACAAAAGTACAAAGTAGGTTTCCTAAAGGCCTATAGAATCTTAGCCCTACCCTGGCCTATGGCACTTTCTACCTACCTGGGGGCATACCGATAGGAGGCGGCCGCATCAAGGGGCCCCCAATCAGCGGTCCTCGAAGCATACCCATCGTGGGACCCGTATGCATCACTGGTGCTCCCGTAACCACAGCCAAGGGTGGACCTAAAAGAGAACCTTTTTTTTTTAAGCCGAACATATACACTTACATATGATCAAGGAAGTAATGTTGTAACATTTAAAAATTTTAAATATTATCTTACCTGATACCCGTACAGGATATGCCGCTGCCGCGGCAGCTGCCGAAGCCATTCGGCCCATCATGACCATATGCTGTTGGGCTTCCTGTGCTTTGGCTTGAATGGCGGCCGCCTGACTTACAACGGCTGCTTGGTGAGCAGCTGAAACTGCTATGGCCAGCTAAAATAAACAAATGTTTCCACGATAACACACAAAAAAAAGCAACAATTGTTTCTATCAAAATTAATCAATATAAAAAATTCAGACAACACTTACATCAGATGCTGCCGAACTTGCACTCGATCGCCTTTCTTCTTCTTTCGACCACGCCGCCCCTTTGAAATATTTTGAATGCCTAGCTCTAATTTCTTCTAATGAAATATCTTCTACGGGGTGAATAATTTTACTCGACGACCCCGTAGAGGCTATTGTGTTTACTTTTGTTATATCACCGCTCCCACTGGCAGTGTTTGTCGTAGGCGGGGCACTTATCGTAGCTCCTGAAAAAATAGGCGGTGTACCAGATAAATACAAGCACAAAGCTATTTTCAGTTAGCCTGCTGAACTAGATTAATCCATAGATAAAAGTAAAAAAAAAACTGTAAATTGAGGTTAAGTTTGAATATTAATGAATCAAACAAAGTAATGTATAAAAAAAAAATACTGCATTCTAGGGGCCATTTTGAAAAGCGAGACTTTTTTATTTTCCAGACCAAGAAAACTTTTTTTTACTGCCACTCGTATCAAAAGGAAATTAAAAAATGAGAAAGTAAAGATTTATAATTTATTTTTATCGTAAAAAGTTGGCAGAACAGTGTAGTTAAATATCATAAAAATCGTTGCCCCAATTCCAGATTAGCAATTATAAGATTATATTTATGATGTAGAAAGAGCGAATTCGTCTCAATATTTCACCGTTTTTTTATAATCTATATTTAGTGCAGAGACTTTCCAACCGTTCTAAACGGTCTGTAAGTAAAATTTTTGCACTGATGTGGTGAGTACCCAGTCGTCTTACTGTGTTTTGACAGCCTGAATGTATTTTTTATAAAGTACCGGGTAGTGCAAAGTAAATGAACGGTGTTTTAAGGATAAGACAGCTTAATTATTTCAAATGAATCTTACCAGAAAATATAACCGGTTTTTTTTTTAAGTACTAGCTTCCTTACCTTTTATAACCTCGTTTTTAAATCTAAAAATATAGGTATATATTTTCTATTGTTTTTCCATGATATCTAGGCTAGCGAACAACAGCTTTTCATCAGTAAGCGATGTTGTGGTGTGGTGTAAGGAGTACTTATACTAGGGCGCCACTCAATTCTTAGTAGGATTTGTTATTGAGTTAAACTATTAAATTAAAAAGAGCAGTTTAAAATGGTATTAAATGTTTAAAACTGAAATATAAGGACCGAGAATAACTTTTAATTCTATTAAGTAATTTATTATAAAAAAAAATTACAAAATACTCATATAAAAAATTAAATGAGCCTTTTATGCATCAACAAAGTTCTTAATAAGTCCCTATCAAACCTAACCTGAACTAATAAAACTGATGAGCCTTAAATCACCTAATAATAAATACACAAAATTAATTACCACTTAAAAAAATGTACTGAATACTTATATATAATTCCATAAGGTTTCCCACGTTTGAATGGAAGATTAGCATCCAAAAAAGGCCTGGAACATATTTCAGAGTGTACCCCTGCTGTAGAGACCACACTTCTGGGGAGACCAAATCAGCATGATAGAGAACAGATTATTGAATGCACCCTACTATTTTGCACCCGTCTTGATCCCCCCGCACCGCCGGGTGGTTATTTATGCCACTGATCCTAGAATAATATTTTAGAGCTGATGTTGCTCAGAAGGAAGGAATAATGAAGGCTTACCTCTTTTCAATGAGGGTACCACAAAGAAGACACATTATTGAGTAGCATGAAATAAGGAATAGATTTCCTCATAGTACTTAATTTGGTATGATTGTCAGGAAAAATGCCAGATATTCATATTTTAGATTATAAAGTTGGTTCTAGTTTCCCCTTCCAAGGAAATGTTTCGTTCCGCTTGGCTGTTATCGACCTATGCGCGCCATTCCGATGGTTGCCAAGTTGAATTTAAAGTATTAGGATCGGGAGAAATCATGTCTACCCAAATCTGCATTGGAGCGATGGCAGAAAAATGACAATACGCTGCTTTTCCAGGGCCTGGACGTTCAGGGACGAAGCTAATCACACTAATTACATACTTACAACTTAAGCCAAATGCACTAGAACATTAATTATAGTGATTTTAATACAGGGTGTCTCAAAAGAAAGTACACATTTGTTTTGCTTATTGCGTGAACGCAACTATTCCGAGCGGCGCGGAGGGTATGTCAATCAGTAGCCTGGCTCTTGGGAATTTAGTCGCTATGGAGCGGACCGTGCTTTGTGCGTACGTGAGTTTTACAAAAACGGTAATTCGGCGACTGTAGCGCGTAGAAAATTCTGCAATTTTCGACATATTCGTCACTTAAATGATGCGCCAAGCGCTCGGCTTAATGGAAAATGGGTCCAGAAGTTTGAAGAGACCGGTTCAACACTAGATAAACCAAAATCCGGGCGTCCGAGGTCTTCGAGAACGGTCGAAAACGTAGAGTGTTACTCAGTCTGTTCGTGACGACCCAAACGTTTCGATTCCTAAGCGTGCTGTTGCTTTAAATGTGCATAGGTCATCATTATGCCGCATTTTACACAAAGATTTAAAGCTGAACCCCTATAAAATTCAGTTGGTGCAAGAATTGAAGCCTCAGGATGCTGGTCAGAGGCTTGACTTCGTAAACCAGATGACTGAACGCTTTTCAACGTTTACCAACATCTTCTTTTCGGATGAAGCCCATTTTCATCTTAATGGTCATGTAAACAAGCAAAATTGCCGCTATTGGAGTGCAAACAATCCAAAACAAACATCAGAAACCTCTACATTCGCCGAAAGTGACTGTATGGGCTGCGATGTCGGCGCGAGGAATTATCGGCCCTTACTTTTTTGAAGATGAAAGGGAACGCACAGTAACAGTGACTTCAGAGCGGTATGTGGAGATGTTAGACGACTTCTTCGTGCCTGAACTGCAAAATTTTCCTGGTTATAACCAAAGAACATGGTTCCAGCAAGACGGAGCAACTTCACACACGTCCAACATGTCTCTGCCACGAGTGCGTGAAATTTTTCCTGGCAAATTGATCTCAAAGAAAGGTGACATAAGTTGGCCTCCACGCAGTCCTGATTTATCACCTATGGACTTATGTCAAATCAAAAGTTTACGCCAACAAACCGACTTCCCTGGCACAATTAAAGAAAATATCCGCAACGAAATGGCAGACATCACGGAGAATACCTGCCGAGCCGTCATGGGCAATTTTAGTGCTCGATTAAATGAATGCCGTGAGCGCAACGGATTACATTTGGACGATATCATTTTAGAAAAATAAATTTCCAAACAATGTATTTTAATATGTAATAAACATTTTTTCACCAAAGTCCTGACTTTTTTTTAAATCGATATTTTAAATGTGAACTTTCTTTTGAGACACCCTGTATCTACTTTCTCAACCGATCGAAATGATTATTAGCTATACTTAAATAAAACGCTATAAATTTATGCAAATATGAAGCACTGAGATCTTTGTCCAGACAGATAAATTTAATTTGTAAATGAATATATACAGGGTGTCCGCTAAGTATACATCAAACTCCTGGTAGTGTAGAGAAGGTGTCAAAATAACCTTAATTTTGATATTTTCATTTTAGGATGCCGCTTCTGAACATATATGTACAGTAGCGCTCAAAAGAATTTGGACACGAAAAAATTTTTCATTACCTTAATTATTTCTATTCAAAAAAATAAATATATATACCTTAACTATCGACGTGAAAGACATTGCTCAAAAGGATCGAATTTCAACTTGTTTGTTTACCTTATTGGTATTCTAAGAAGTATGTAAAGCATTGAAGGTTCATAAGTATTTTGATAATCATTTAACTACGATTCATCGAAGAAATGGTTGCATTAGAGCTTGAGTTTTGGGTTTTATAGTTAAACTGATATTTATTCAACATGTCTAAGTATAAGGAATATTCAAGTGACTTTAAAAAACTTGTTATAACTGCCTTAAGGGAAGGAAAGCAACGAATAGAATCGGTCAGAATTTTAAAGTGTCTCAGCAACTTGTTAGTGCGTCGAATAAAGTTTACATAAACGTCATTCTGTAGAAAATAAGCTTAGAAGTGGCCGAAGGAAAAAACATGTTTTAAACAAAATCGCTTAATAAAAAAATTACCCCCTACTGATACCTGCAAGTCTGTTGTGCAAATTAAAAATGAACTGCAAGAAAATTATAACATAAACGTTCATGTTTCGATTGTAAAACGTCGGCTAAAAGATTTCGAATTACATGGACGATGATCAAACAAAAAGAGAGTTTTAGCTCCAAAAACTGACCCCTATCAAAATTTGACCCTCGAATTTAGTGCCCAGTCCGTTCCTGACTTCCCTAGGTCAATGTAAAAGGTTGCTTATTGCATGGATTCGTGAGTCTTTATCAGTAATAAAACATGCCGAAATTTCATTAAAATATACAAGTCTGCTTAAAAGTTACAGCCTAAAAGGTCAATCTGTGAATACTTCTTTTCAACGCAATATATCCGTTATGTGGTATTTTAAGAAAAAAAATTATATGAAACACTAGCTTTGTTTTGACACATTCTGTACACTGCCGAGAGTTTGACATACCTATACTTACCAGACACACTGTATAAACTTGAAAATATTTTGAAATAATAATAGGGAACAAACTAAACACGGCTATATCTTATTTCCGCTTATAAATTGTATGATATCAATACACTTTTTAGTTTTTACTTAACTAAACAAAATTAAACCAGTTCATCTTTAGGAATTCTAGCTATTGTAAAATCCGTTAACTGAGAATGTAGAACACTTCCATTTGTTTTTTCCATGAGATTATGAAAAGAAATGGTAAATTTTAAAAAAACTAATTTTATAGCAAGAAATTAAATTTTACAGTTCGATAAGATAAACAAATAACAACCTTAAAAACCCACATGTAACTTAGTTAAATAAATACGCTGTTTACAACCTATTTTTAATTAGATTTAACTTGAAATTCAAATTTACACACAACGATTAATTGGGAATTTGAAGCGAAATAACCACTACTTTTCAAGCTGATTTGAACTCTCACTGACTGGAAGAAAATGTAGAACATAAAACAGGTAGAAATATATATATATATATATATATATATATATATATATATATATATATATATATACTTACCTGAGGATATAGGTTTAAAATCGGCTCCTACAACACCAGCTCCAGGAGATGTAGAAGGTACAGCACTGGGAAAGAGGGGCTTTGGTGGACCCCCTTGACTTTGCATCATCATATGTGGTGGCATCATAGGTGGCATTCTGGAAACAACAATGTTAAAAGAAATATTACTTACGTGCTATTTGCAAAAAAAATTGTTTTTAGAATAAGGTTTAGTTTACTTACCCTTGTTGCATAAATTGTTGTCCCATTGGCCCCCTATGCATCATGGAGGCTCCAGATCTATGGAGTATTAAGTATACAATAATTTACAAGATATATTTATATAAATAATAAATTAGAACACAGGGTATTTAATATTTGGGATTCCCTTAACACACTATGAAAAGTTTTTAAAAAATTTTGTAGTTTTTCACAAAAAAAACTATTATTTGACTCTTTCTCTGTTTAAAGAGCATTTCAAATTATACGTATACCCAATTTTTTATCTACATTATCAGACAGAAGCAAAGCAACATTTCTATAATACACTAAATACAAGATATCACATTTAAAAACAATAACAAAATTGCCAGTAGCCACTGCTGATGGAAGACCAAGGATAATGGGTAAGACCTTCAGCCGGGGGGGGGGGGGGGGGGGTCCTGTCAGTAAGAATTTTACACTACCTTTCACACTTTGTGAAGGTGTCTATGCAAGGTTTTTCGTCCAGGAAAAAAAATTGTAAGGGTTGATAAAAATGTGAGGAAATAAATTTAACTTAAAAAATTTTTTTTTCATCATTTATTATTTTCTGAAGTACACACGTCACTGGAATTGATTTCTCTGACGGCGCACAACTCAGGGCTCTCTATATGCAAGCGATGAACAATTAACAGAAATTATGGACTTTAGGTATACATGTAAAACTACATGTTTCTGTAGTTTAATAAAGTTATTTTTGTACTTTTTTTTTTTGGACATTGTCAATATGTATTTTGTAACGTTTGACAATTGAATAAATAAATAAATTGTTGAAAACCAAAGCCACAGTCATGTTCTATGAACTTGAAATAGAAGGTATGTATAAAAAATTACACTTAAATTTTTACTACAAATAAAGGCTAACATAATTTTGAAACATTTATTTTATGTGTTAATGTAGTTTGGCGAAATCTTCCTCAAAATATCATTCCAAATGTGACTGCTTTAATATCACGACGTTGTCAGTAAGTAATAAATAATAATGGCTATTCTAATAACTATCACGGTAACACTTCTAACCACTACATATCTTAAATTGGTTTATTGATTTGTTGCAATAAAATAGATAAAATACTATTGTGTTGCTATATGTTATCAAAATTTTTGTCGAGTTTTACGATTATCATCATTTTCTAATCTAAATTATGTTTAAAGTTTGCCAAGATGTGAAATATTTCTAAAATTTTAGATATCATTAAAATAAAATAAGAACTACAGGCGCTTTGTTGTTTTACCTTTGCCCAGTAATGTAGGAAATTTTAAGACACTACAATTCATGTAAAATTTGGCAATATAGCAATAACTTTCATAAATAGCAAATCTTAATAAATATAAAATTCTTTTGGAAATAAATAGTAGTATCCAATTTTTAAAAGTTTTTTACAGAAAAATTTTAATTAAGCCAAAATAATTAAAAATATTTTATGTATTTTTCCTATTTAAAAGATTTAAAAAAAAAAGTACATTAAATGAAAAATGAAGGAAGACTATTATTTTGGTTATCTTTACTAACCAAAATCAAATCAGAATTTGATTATTTGAAAACTACTTAATTGAAATCATAAAAAAAAACACAAATTTCTTACCCTGGATGCATAAAGCCCATGGGTCCCATGGACATCATTGGCATGCCGGGAGGCATTCCAGGTGGAGGAGGCATCATACCAGGAGGAACCATGCCAGGGGGCATAGCTCCTTGCATGCCAGGTGGAGCATTTCCTAGTAATCCTTCAGGTTTCGGTCGTTTATTAGCTGGCTCATCTTCATCAGACGAATCATTACTTCCACGACTACTCTGTTTCTGTCTTTCATGTTCCTTTAGATCTGCAGGTGGTATACCTATTAAAGGAAAAAGTTGAGTCAGCATTAATACCAGTAACGTGTTCTTGAAGAGCTATATGTTTTGTATATATCAATGTTTGTTTATCACAGTTTTTAAGGTTATATTAGGGAAATCTGAAATTATAGTTTTGTAAATGCTGACTCTGAAGTTTTTTAAATATATAAATGCTGTCACATGTTTAATACTATCCTCCGTTTATATGGTAAATATTTTAATTAAGTAATATCTAGGAAGACATCGTTTATTTGAAAACGTTTCGACACACCCATTTCGAGGTTGTCCTACACGAATCTAAAATAGCCTTGGTTTTCCACTATTTTTCCTCACTTTCCTGGAAAGTAAAGAAAATCATTTTTCACTTTAGGTTCAATCTTTGCATTAAACTGTTAAAATTTTGTTACAACCACAAATTTCACACTAATAAAAAGTTCTGTATAACATTAAATTTCATGAATTAGCATTTTTTTTTTTGGAAAAATCAAGAAAAACAACCAAAAACAAATCAAAATGGCCTGTCACATCTAACAGTGGCGCTCCCTGTTTGAAAAGGGTGCTGTTATCAGAGCAAAAATATAATTTCTATAAAATCCACATATATTTTATTAAAGCTGTCAAGAACTAATTTGAACTAACCAAAAATTTTGGTTTGTTAAGGTTCATTTTAACCTTGTTTTTACATTACAAAAATTACACTATGTTTTTGAAGAAGACTGACAAAATTAATAATTTACACCACTAAATTATTTCACATTTGGCAATGTTGCAATGAATATTTGGCGTTTTAAGTAATATAATGATCGATGATGTTTACGAAACGTATTTTTACTTTTTCGTTGAAAATACAAGCTTTTCTAAATTTGTCTGCTAAAATTTGTGCAAAAATAATTGAAATATATTATAAACAATGTATTTTAACTGGTATCATTCAAAATGAATATGATATTTCAGTGTTTTCTTCAGAACTAAAAGTGCCTTGTGTTTGTATGTAGAAAGTACTACATTTTATGTATGGCATGGGATCTTTCTGCAGAAGATTATGACCCTACACTGTTTATTTATTTTGGAGAACATTTGTATCTAGTTTAAAAAATACAGGAATCTGATTCAAGAAGGAGATTATAACATAAGGAAGACATAACATTCTCCTACCAGTGCCCTCAACCACTAGAAAAAAAATAGTTTTATATACAATATTAATAAGCTGTTCAATCACCTACTAGAGAACCTAAAGGGGATATATAACTTTACAACATTTAAAAGAAAAACAAAAAAATACTTTTAGATAGGGCTCACTATAAAGTCGAATATTTTGAAGATGATTCAAATATAAACAAGTATTTTATAGCGTGTTCATTCGGCTACACTTTCATTTTTCTTTGTATTCTATGCTGTATGTATATAATCATGTTCTTTTATAATTTATAAGTGGTTTCTTTGCATTATTCATTGTTTTTATTTCTGTATTATATAAGTTCTATTAGGAAATGTCTCTTGACACATAGCTTTGACTACAAGAAGTTTGTGCTTTTTTGAAAATAAAGCATGTTTTTTTGAATGTGAAGTAAAATGTTTTTTTTTTGGATGTTCCAGGAAAGTGAGGACCAATAATGGAAAACCAATTTAAGAATTGTGTTCTATGACCTCAAAATAGAGAGTAAGTGTGGAAATTTTTTTAAGAAATTGTCATTTTCGTAGATTTCACTTAATCGAAATAATTATCATTTATACATCTACTTTGGGTTTAATAACTAGGAGTTTATTAACCTTAACAAATAATATAACAAAAATAAAACACTAATGTCATACACAAGACAATTAATAACACTTATTTAAATAGATTTCATATACTCAGCATGACCTAGAAACAGTAAATAATTATTTTCAGGATAAAAGAAAAATGTGTTGCTTGAACCTACCTTTAAAATAAAAAACTAGCTGTGGATTATTATAAAACATTGTATATAGGCTTTAAAACTGCTTAAAAAGTTAAAATTGAGGAGTTACTGCTTAAATCTATTCATTTATAAATAGTTTTAAGATTTTGAAACGCGCTTGGCAAGGTTACATAGAACACTACTTCAAAACTCTCATGTTTACTAGTGGTTATTAATAGACTTACCCTCCATTCCATATATCTCTATATCTACATTGGAACGGTTTGGTAATGAATTGGGAACCTTGTCTATAGTTTCTTTGTGAACTTGCATACAATGTATTGATAAACCAGGTCCTGTATATAGTTTTTTGTGACATATATGGCATTTAAAATGCTTCGCCTTTTGATGTTGTATTAAAATTTTCTCATCGTCGAATTCCCTATTACAGTACCTAAATTTGGTTAAGGAAGTAATAATTCTAAAAATAATTTGCCAGAAAAGTTAAAATTAGCCCGCCACAAGGTGGGAAAATTGGAACACGCCAGGGTAATGTTCGTAAATTAAAAAAGGATACCAGCACCATGGTTTGGATTGCTTCTTCTTCTTTCGACCCATTTTTTTGTAGAACTAAATGGTTACTAACAAAATCACAGCAAATTAAATACTTCACTAATGGTTACACTAAAAATTTATCACAAAACACACTTTTTCAACAAGCCACTAATCAAAATGGCTGCGCTAGAAAAGTGTCGCAAAAAGGTGAAGTTGACAACGTGACGTTTAAAAAATGTAGATTTCTGTAAGTTTTGTAGCCCCGTTATGAGTATAGTTTATATTTAAATGTAGAGAGAACGCCACCATAAACCAAAGCAGGAAACTTCTGCAGTGGTGAAACATTAAGTATTAGTTTTTACCTTTCCCGATAGATGGTATTGTAAAAAAAGTGAAGTTGACAACGTGACGTTTAAAAATGTAGATTTCTGTAAGTTTTGTAGCCCGGTTTTGAGTATAGTTTATATTTAAATGTAGAGAGAGCGCCACTATAAACCAAAGCAGGAAACTTCTGCAGTGGTGAAACATTAAGTCTTAGTTTTTATATTTCCCGATAGATGGTACTGTAAAAAGGTGAAGTTGACAACATGACGTATAAAAATGTAAATTTCTGTAAGTTTTGTAGCCCCGTTATGAGTATAGTTTATATTTAAATGTAGAGAGAGCGCCACCATAAAGCAAAGCAGGAAACTTCTACAGTGGCGAAGCATTAAATCTTAGTTTTTACCTTTCCCGATAGATGGTATTGTAAAAAAAGGTGAAGTTGACAACGTGACGTTTAAAAATGTAGATTTCTGTAAGTTTTGTAGCCCCGTTTTGAGTATAGTTTATATTTAAATGTAGAGAGAGCGCCACCATAAACCAAAGCAGGAAACTTCTACAGTGGTGAAACATTAAATCTTAGTTTTTACCTTTCCCGATAGATGGTACTGTAAAAAAAGGTGAAGTTGACAACTTGACGTTTAAAAATGTAGATTTCTGTAAGTTTTGTAGCCCCATTTTGAGTATAGTTTATATTTAAATGTAGAGAGAGCGCCACCATAAACAAAGCAGGAAACTTCTACAGTGGTGAAACATTAAATCTTAGTTTTTACCTTTCCCGATAGATGGTACTGTAAAAAGGTGAAGTTGACAATGTGACGTTTAAAAATGTAGATTTCTGTAAGTTTTGTAGCCCCGTTTTGAGTATAGTTTATATTTAAATGTAGAGAGAGCGCCACCATAAACCACAGTAGGAAACTTCTATAGTAGTGAAACATTAAATCTTAGTTATTACCTTTCCCGATAGATGGCGCCAAGTGAGCTAACTAAACTGGTTCTAGATTGAAATAATTTTAAAATATATGGTAATTTTTCTGATTGCTGGAAACACAGAGTTTTTCGACGATTTTTGGGTTGTAAAATATAAACTCGGAATTTTTCTGGTTATAGCAAAGTACATTGGAACATTCAAAATAACAATTTTTAGACAATATTTGATCAAATATAGCAAAAAACACTTGAAACAAATATTATACTAAGTTAGACCGTAGGAGAACAAACATACACTGTTACTGGATGTTTTAGGATCATAATATTGCACTTGTTCTAATGTTCTAATTAACTTTTTACTTCTTCTGTTCCAGAATCGTTTCTTAAGTAAAGAGAAACAAAGTATCGGTAATGTCAAAAAAGTTAATTTTGATTTGCCATTTACATTTTTAAAATCCAAACAAGAAAGGCTTATCTAGGTTAGGCTCAGAAACTGTGGTTAATTAGGCAATTTCTTGCAAGGAAGAGTATTTGTTTTGCCTAATTGGTAGTTCTAAGCTTCGATCATACTCTTTAGATTTAAAAAACAATAGATTTTGTTTGAAGGCTGATTATGGTCGGGGGGGGGGGGGGGGGAGAGGCTTTTTTGATGTTTGACAGACATAAACATGTTTACTTACCTTTTCTTTCAGTTTAAATGTTTGTCGTGACTCTTTTAAGTGTTTTTAAATGTTAGAAATTACTATAAATGCGAAGTTTGCAATTAATATTAACAAAAAGAAGATTTAAAAACTTATTTTTATTGATAAAATTGGGACTTATTGAAATACTAACAATCTTTTTTTTGGCCTTTACAGTTTTTCTAGTATTACTAAAAAAAATTTCAATTTTCTGTATCAGTTACAAAGGGGCGAATATAAGCCAGGTACTACGGGGATCAGTTTGCCCAGTGCGGCTCTGCATACTTTCACTAAATAAATAGGTTATTTAATCCTATTGGTCAGATTCAAGTTAGCCTTTAATCCCAAGTTTAACCTTATATTGAAAAGTTTGCGTAATAGTCCTTTTGGAGAACTAGGACTTTAGTTTCCCTTTTCAACAATGACGATTGCGGATTTTCATTTGCAGAATGGAATACAGTGAAACTTTTTTGTTAGCAATTTGTTCCATTTTTGACCCCGTTTTTTTTTGGTGAATCATAAGTTTGGAACTGTTTTTTTGTTTTTAATGTTTTATTTTAATTATTTGATATCTTTCTCCTATATACACTATCGAAAAAACCAAAAAGGGATGTTCCAGACTATGAAAGCAAATATTTAAACTAGATACCCGAAAAAAGAAAACGAGGATGCTCAAGAAGATCTTGGAATCGAATGAAATATGTATATATATATATATATATATATATATATATATATATATATATATATATATATATATATAATATATATATGTGTAATCGAAGGTTTTCGGGCATCCGTGTATGCGTCCCTCTCAGGACTGTAAGGCAGCTGACAGTTCGGTGAAAGCTCACTCACCATTTTCAAAGTTCACTATACGGCGTCTACGAGGGAACAGTTCATTTTTACAACCTAAAAATATCGCATAATGACGGGAATGGCAGTATCGTTCTCTCGAAATCTCGCTGTTCTCTTGGTTTGGACCAGTAGAACAAGTTCTCGCAAGATTTGACAAATGTGAAAATCGTTAAAAATTACCAGCCACAACACCTAGTGCCATGGGTGCCAGCGCACTGGACATGCGCAGTCTAAATGTACTGCGGAACCAAGGTGCCTAAAATGCGCAAAGGCACACCTAACTTACACCTGCAAATTGGCACCTGGTCAAAAACCCAGGTGTACCAACTGTGTAGGTGAAACACCCCGCAAATATACAAGGCAACTAAAGCGGCCACCAGGCCCTCAACTTTTGCGAATACAGGGGCTAATCAGAATGTTCCTGCTCCTCCAACATTTGTATGAAGTTCACAATATAATAGGAAGTTTGAAATTCCTGATCGAACACCTCTCACTGCCCAGATGTAAAATTTAATGCGGACAATGCAAACCTCAATGGAGGCTTTCAATTCCGTATCCAACCAAATGCATTTATGCATGCAGACATTTATGTTACATGTGTCTGCTGGTGTTCACTAGATGCAAACTCTGATGATTAATCCCTCCTACTGAAGATTGCTACTCTCAATGTTAACAGCATGTCCGACAAAAAGTTGGAAATAATCAATTTCGTCGAGATACACGGGATCCATGCTCTTTTAATACAGGAAATCTGGTTAAAAGGGCAACGATTTACGAGCCCAAATTATAATGTTTTTCGGAACGATCGCCCGCACGATCATACTTTTAAAGAAACACATTGTTGCCCACTCGGTACCGAATCCTGACAATGTTCAGGTTAGTATTAAGGATGAGGAATAGACTTCTTATTCTTGGATCTATTTACTCGAACCCTGCAGCGGCCATAGAACGTCCAAAATATTTTTGATACCGACGAATCCATTCTCGTAGGAAGAGATTTCAACGCCATCTGGGATTACAGGACCAAGAATGCGAAAGGCTTAGTTTTCGAAAACGCCTCTTTGGATAATCTGCTGAAAATTATTCCGCCTGATGAAACAATGCATTTTAGCCTATATGGTTTACCTGAAAAACTGGACATTTTTGTGACGAGGAATACTGACAGTTTATCAAGGCCCTGGGTTTACTATGGGATGACATCTGATCATATTCCCGTAGTTATCGAGTATGGCGACCCAAGAACTAAACAGGATGCTTTTAACCTGAAAACTTTTACTAATTGGGCAAAGTTCAAAGAGATCCTCAAGGAGGCCGATTACCCGGACATTGCTCCGGGTGCTGGGCCCCTAGAGGACTCTGTATGCAACCTCACAGTTCTGATGCTCTTGCCAGATCTATTCTAAGTCCATATCTCCAAACATACTAGTCCATAGGTGGATACCTGACTTAATTATACAAAGAGGACCCAATACGGTTTCTTACTTTTTCGTGAGAACCGCTCCCATTTTCTACCAAGATGAACGTTCTCTCGAGAATAAGAATAGTCATTCAGATGTTCTTCGGAAAACACGTAACGACAACATAGTCGACATGCAAAATAGATATGTGCGAGAGGTTGCCTACGCTCTGAAAGGGCATACACAAACATGACATATAAAACTGGATTGCTCATGAAAATAATTTTGACCCCCCCCCCCTTATTGGTCGCCATTAGGTGCAATGATTTGTATGGCAACATTGAATTCCCTGCTAGTTTCTTACATTGACGTGAATGTGTCGTGTATGAATGTCAATTCTATTATTCTAACTAGCAGTCTTACTATACTATATCTAAAACAATAAATCGCTCTTCCTTGTTTTACTTACAGGTTAATTGAGTATATTCAATAAAAAAGTCCAGGATAATTGTTTCTGTAAAACAATATTTAACTTGAATTTCTGTTTTTAGTTTCCTCAAAATTATAATTTTTCTGTTTAAAGCAACTCAATAAAGCAAATTTTTTAAATTTATTTGGAACAGCGTAAATATGTAACAATTTTATTATTTTTAGATAACAAGCATGAAATGTCAGTTCTTATAAAGAAATGAAAATGCTTTTTCTGACTGTTTTATTTTTTACAATAAAACTGTTATTTAGCAAAATAGCAAAAATGTGAAATATGGGCCAAAAACAAATCGAGACTATTTTTTTTTTTGAAATATCTGTTTTAGAAACATCCTTATTCGGACGTAGAGTATAAGAAGTTAACGAAAAAAAGTATTAAGGCATTTATTTCTAAAAATTTTATATCATGAATTAATATATTATATTGTTTAATATAAGGTATCGAAATGTCCACATAATCTATTGCAAAGTAAGATAGTTTCATTATTTAAAAATAGCTTCGATTAGGTCTTTGTTAAAATTATTTTCTCTTCGATGCTTTTAGGAACTGATATGTTAGGTATTTATATAGGGTTAACAGCATTCATAATAATGTTGACATTTCCTTCATAATAACGGAGCTTTAATTTAAAGGAAGTAAAGTAACATTATGTACTAAATTATTTTTATAAAAAAAATTAAACTCTAAAACAGTTTATATTTAATTGTAAACAAATCAATATTTATTAAGACACTTTAAATAAAGTTTGTAAATACAAGAGAATTCTTACCTGAATACAATTATTTTTAATCTAAATACACACATAAAGATTTACTAGCAACTTTTAATTTTTACACCAAGTTAAACTTTCCATTTACTTAACTGTTTAAGGATCTGGAATTGACCTTTGCTAGAGTTGAATTTTTGAAATGGTAATCAATCGCAGCTTCTCACTGCTTTGACAAAGGATTTTCATGACACAAATTTTCTATCTGAGCTAAAATCAAGAATTTTTGTTTTATTAATTAATAACATATTCAAACAAAAGATTATTATTTTATTTTTAGACAAAACAAATACATAAAAGTAAAATTTATGTAATTTCCAAACATGTTTAATAATATTGAAAAATTTCATATCATATGCAATCATTTATTTCTATTTTAATATGGCATATTGGCTTCTAAACGTATAATCATTTTAAATTTTAACACCATACCAGTTTCGATATTCAGCTTTATATGTCAGTGGAACATTAACTTTATGGTAAAACGATATTGTTGTTGGTTAATGCACACCTAATTCAGGACTTTTTTTTGTAGAGCCAGTGTATGTTATTAAGTCCAAGTTTAGTTGTTTCATGATGTTTTACATCAAACAGTGCTTCGTAGTTTTTTTCAGGCAGTTTATTTGTAAGAAGCACAACACAAACTTTTTCCTCACCTTCTTGTATAAAACTATTTCCAGAAAAATGCTCTGAACAGAGTTACTCATCTGGTGTATAAAAGAATTATACTCATGACTAATTTGCTTCAGCCCTTGAATTTGAAGATTCTTTTCTCTTAGAAAACTAAAATATTGATAGCATTTAAAAATTTTCATACATTATATCCATAAGATTAAACTTGTTACCCTTAGTTTTGCAATTTGATTCTGAGGTAAAATTTTATATAATTATTATTGAATGCTTTATAACTTACCAACTAAATAAATTACAATTTACCAGATAAGGTATTTGCACGTCTTACGATGAAGAATCATATTTTTTAAAATACCAAAAAAAACCTTAAAGTTTACGTTCCTGTTTGAAATTTTCAGTAAAACGTTACCTAAAATGTGATAAAATCCATAAAACAGCAAAATCAAAAATACATTTTTGTCAAAATTCAGTCAATGTCAAAAATACACTTTCACCAATATCATGAAAACTTAGGGAATTCATTGTTGCCAAAGCAATTATTTGCACGTAATGGCACAGAGCATAGTGGCGTCATTTTTATTATAGGGGAAGTATTACGCATGACCAGTTCAGTTTTATATGCCAAGTTCGTGAGGGCATGAGGTACATGAGGAAGAATGAACGCGTACGTCACTGATTCAAATACACACCGCTCTTTACTAAAACAACTAAAAATTAATTACGGGCTTCAAAAGTGAATTATTTATTATTGTTCGCGTGGAAAGCACTACAGAAAGTTTGTAGTATTTTCTACTAAGTAATAATTCCAGCATTAGAAGCAACGTATAATAATTTATTTTAAAAGTCATTTGTCATGATTAAAACATATTTGTTTTACAGTTCAGAACAGTATATAGCCGGAGGAAACTCTTTCGACAAATTACGTTAAATGAAAATTGTTTGTCCTGTGGGAGAGAATTTAGTATCCCGGTTGGTTCGTTTTTGTTCTGTTGCGTGGCCATCGGAACTATATCATTTTAGAACATAATGTGTTGTGGTTTCCTCGATGTTGGCCTGGGGCTAAAACTTAATTTTCATTAATAATATCCAACTATGCTCTAAAAATCTCTTTAGATAGCTTGGTATATTGTTACAGTTTTAAAGAACAAATTAATGCGATGTAAGAAAACAAACTTTTCGGGTTTATGAAAGTTAGATATAAAGTCCTGTTTTTGTTTAAACGGAGAGATACGTATGCTGTTGCGAGCCCATTTGTAGAACTTTTGAGATTTACAATCCAAGAAAGCGACTGGATTTATGCTTTTTAATTGGATAACAGCACTCCGGTGTATTATTTCGTTGGGCGCGAGCCAGGGTTGGGCTTATTTTGATTTTTTTTTAAACAATTTAATTAAAGAAATAATGATTCTTTTGAGGTTTCTACATAAAAACTCACAGGGAGCAAGTCGAGAGAATTTATTGATATTTATAAAAAATTTTTATAAAAAAAATTGAACCGACTTCTAAAAGTGCGCTAAGAAGTGAAAAATAACTAGAAATTTTTATATGACATTGAAATTTTTGAAGGCGGCGCTCCAGTTATGGGCTCGATTGTCTCTGATGTTTGACAGCCATATCTATATTGGTCATTTTCTATTGAAGGATCTCTGCTGATAAACTTCCGATTATTCTTCATCGGAATAACCTGGTCTTGGATAGCTAAGAAGATGCCCTTCGTTTCCGGAAACATCTGTCCTAAAATCAAGCAGTACTTCGAAGCTAAGTTGTCGACATTGTCCTGGATAACCTAATTTGGATGCCATCTGTGAAGTGGTTTTTGTAGCCAGACTTGTAACTTCTCTTTTTCTGTTCGATGGTGAGAAGCAATATCCCGTTTCTTCAGCTGTAGCGACGTTGAATCGTTTGCCTCGCATATTGGTCTATGTAGTGTGGAAGAGTCCGCTAACCTGTGGAAATTAGAACGTAAATTTATTATTTGTTGATCGAGCTGCTTACCAATATTGACCAATCCTCTTCCTTCTTGATGTCATGGAAGCATTGTACGTTCAATAGCACTCCGAGGGTGGTGTTTGTGTGCTTTTTTTAAGATTGTTCCTATTTTTCTTTGCAGGGTTTCGATGTCTGTCCTGCTTCATGCACTTATCAAGTTTAAACTGCATTCCGATATCCCCGAAGAACACCTCCACAATTTGGGCATTTGCTTCAGCTGACTTTTGGTAGCAGCCATCAGTTTAAGGTTATACATGTATAGAAGATGATTCAGTCTTACTACCCCTTCGTTGTTATTTCAAATACTAAAGTCGTATCTGGGGGAGTTCGAACGACATGACAGTGAGTTCATTGCAAGCCAGAACCACAATGGGCTTAGTAAATCGCATTGAAATATTCCCCGTCGTATTAGGATTGTATTAGTTTCGATGGTATCGCTGGATGGCACTTGTATCTCAGTTCTCCAGGTTGACATGATGCGTTCTAAAAAAGAAACAATATGATTATCGATCCTATACATTCTCAATATAATTTTGAGCCACTCGTGTAGTACTGAGTCGAAGGCCTTCTTATGATTCACGTAGGCAGCAAAGAGATTTCTTCGGTTGGTACAGGCTTAGTTACATGTGACAGAGTTAACAATCAATTGTTCCTTGCATCCCATTGCTTCCCTGGTGCATCCTCTCTGTTGACTTGCGATGATCTTATTTTATTCACAATGTACATAGATGCCTTGCTTCAAGCAGGAGGTGACTACCTTATATAGTGCAGGAAGGCAGGTGATTGGTCTATACTTCGCTGGGTCATGTGTGTTATGTTGGTTCTTTAGTAAGAGACACGTAATACCTACTATCAGAAACAGTGTGATTTTTTGCTGAGTTTAGAAAAACATCATTAATAAGATTAGCCAGTTGATAGTATTTACATCAGAACTTTTTGAGTTTTGGACCCGGTCGAGACCTGGAGATTTCCAGTTACGGAATTCCTTGATTATTCGTGAGATTTCCTCGGTGGTAAATGGCTCAAACTGCATCTGGTTGTACTCTTGGTAGATTTGGTGTCCTTCATTGATCCAGCCGGCTGCTATGTTATAATTAACGGATGTGGAAAGTTGGTTCCCCCAGAACTATTTTACCTGCTCTCTATTGGGATATCTATTATCTGCCAAGTTAGGTGGAGAGTTTAGTTTATGGTAGAAAGTCTTCTGATCGTTGGAACAGCACATTGTACTAAACTTATAATTTTAAAGTAGGTGTATGCCTGTGTTTTTCTGAATATTTTATACTGTAAGTTATTGTTATTTCAGTAAGTTGTTGGTACTTGTGTATCGGTTCGGGTTTTGATGTTTTTGAGATATAAAAAAGTAAATTGTTGCAGTTTCTTAGATTGGCTATAACTTTTTTATGTCTCAATTTTTTTAAACCTGTAAACACTTGTATACAGCCACTTTTTACGCAGAATGCGTCTATTTAGTAAAATTTTAGTTACAACCATCATCAACTTAGTTTTTCCTTATGACAGCATATTGAATTTTTAACTTGTTACGCGTTTTACGTAGGAGGTGAGCAGATCGTTCTCTATGGATTTAATTTGATTACGGTAGCGGAATATCGATCAGTGGATATTTCCCGTGCTGACAGTCATCGGTCAAATGCTCAGCGCAGGGGTATCGGTTTGACGGTATCTACTTATATTCGGGATATCCTTGCTCTCTGAACTGATCAACGATTTGACTGCCTGAAGGTCAAAACATCCACTCGGTGGTCGGTTCTCGGGCGCCACCATCGGGATTCATGTGGTCGAGGGCCCACTTATGCAACGAGCAGCTTGTTACAGTGGAGAAACGGCAAGCCAGGGGTCAATTGTGCGTATTAGTGCTGGCTGCCGGCTGCTAATTGTTTATATGTAATGTTAAAAATGGGACTAGGTAATAAAACAAACGGTTATAAAACATCCTGTATCCTGTATTCTATTCTTTTATACAAAGACAGGGAATAAAACTAACTTAAAATCTAAGATGGGCAATAATGTAAACAAATAAACGGTCTGGAGGGCAAGAGAATGTTTTTAGAGCTGTTCACAGTAGCTCGTACTGATCGGTAGCGCTATAGACGGCAACTCGGCGGTATCATTCACGACGCTATTCACGTACCTCGTACTACACGGTTGCGACGATATTCCCGTTTGTTAAGCGCCCTTATCAACGGATATCGGAGGGCACCTGGCGGTAAAACACATTCCTGGTCAATACGGAAACAAAACTAAACCAAACTGACGGCATTCAGTGCGTGTATGTATAGGTGAAGGTAGGAAGGAAATAAATGAACTGACGCTTATCTACATTGCTAGACTAGGAAGGCGCGGTCCGGCAGGCGACCAGTCCAGTCCGTTTGGACTGTTGACTCGGGTGGAGAATGTGCAGTTCTTAGCGAAATAATGGTCTTCTTGTTGTGTTCGTAGTTGTATTCGTAACCACGATATACAATCTGGCCTAAAATTTTTACAGCGGTGTTTCGTCCACGATACCAGCGGTTGGACTCATCAGTGGGTCCGCTGGCATCTTTCCCAGACACCCTGTGTTGACGTACTTATATATAGTTGGAACTGATATTTGTGCTTATTTTCGGGCGGAACGTGTCGGTAGGATATTGATTATTTGTGCCATTTCTCTTTATCGACCAGACATCGTGATTTTTAATTTTATCTGTAGTACTACGACATGCTCAGGCTTAAATAGACGGCCCAAGCTCCCACTAGGCTGACGTGTGTGGGCGTGCGGTGATCGCGCATACAATACTGCTGTATGCGGCGCGCGATTACTATGGTCGGACGCTCTGAAAATCTCGGAACATGATATTTCCCGGCATAGCGCGGTAAATCTAATTATATTCCGGTAATATTGAAACTTTAAGCAATCTTTTCTCGCAAGAATCAGACTTTTCGGATGTAAAATAAATAAATTAAATCCCGGTGAACATACTCATACCCAACAAATTAGTAACTTCGTTACAAACTCATAAAAAAATACCTAATTTTTTTCTATAGCACTATGTGAAACACTAAGGCAAAAAAACAACGTTATAACCTAAAAATCACTATTACTGCAATTTCATTGTATCATCACACTAATGCAGAAAGTCTTGATTTCTTTTTAAAACAAGTATATGAATTAAATTCTTTTTCCATCTCTTATTTCCCCTCATTGAATAATAATATCCTGACTGATATATTTTTATTTGAACTGCACGAGAATAAAAATGAAAATTAAATTCGATAAAAGGCATAACAATGCGACATGCGATATGTTTCATACATAAAGCATATAACATTATATACGATCAAACGGTAATACAATACTGTTTTCCATGAAGTTTCAGGTTTGGGTTATATAATTCGGGACTTGATATTGGCCAGATAAAAATCTCATCAAAACGATGATCCTTTGTTTTTTGCTTTGTGTCGTTATTTTTTAAATTTATTTGTAAATTGAGGTCTTTGTTTTCAGTAGCGTACATATAATCGGAGAAAAAATGATTCAACAATATTTATGAAAAATTCATAAACAATACTGCAACTGATCTTAAAATATCTGTGCCCGTTAACGGAGATACAGAGCCCTAAAGGGGTACTCAGCGATTTACCTTATCACCTTTAATATAAAGTTTTATAGTTATTTTTAATTTTTTAGCGCAATTTTAAAAGTTTTTTTATAAAAATTTAATTTTTCGATTTTTGGTTTTGAATTCATTATGATACCCATAAATTATTTGAACTAAGTACTAAATGAGATTAGTGTATCTCGCAATAACTCCATAGTGGCAAAAAGTACTTGTTTCATGCGAACTTGTAAATCATCCTAAAATGAACCACTAACAATTCTTTGATTCTTAGAGTACTCCAAATACCAGTGAAATTGTATCAAACAAATATTTAGTCTGTTATAGTAAATCTACTATCTTAAATTTCAAATTAATTTATATATTGGTAAATTTCTTAGCCTGATATATTTTATATTGCATATTGAGTTTGTATACGCCCCAAGAACACTGCAATATCAATTTTAGACAAAGTCGGAAATTGTAAAATTTTCAGTCCTTCATATTGCATCGTATCAACGTAATAGTTGTAAAAAAATTAACTTAATATTCGTAATACACTACCCCGAAAACCATCTAATACCAAATCTGAAAAAATGCGAGTAAGGTAAAATTTTCAACCCACCATATTGGATCCGCAATATTGAATTTCAAATAAATAATCTTAACGTCTTAATCTAATCTAAATATAAATTTTTCCAATTCCCCTAATACCAATTTTGAATAAAAACTGGAAATTTAAAATTTCTTTCGTTATATTGCATCTGACATATTAGATTGTCTCAAAATAATTTTATATTCTCTATTTACATCCTCAAAAACGATTCAGTCCCACCTTTGAACAAAATCGAAAAATGTAAAATTTTTAGTCCACTATATTGCCATATTGAATCAAGACAAAATATTTTTAAATTCATAATTTACACCCTCAAGAACTCCCTATATTATTTTTGGAGAAAATCGAAAAACCTACAATTTTTAAGACGCCATATTGAATCCGCCAGATTGAGTGTTTCAAAAAATATTTTAAATTCGTAATTAACACTAATAAAAATCCCCCAGTACTGATTTTAGACAAAATCGAGAGATGTAGAATCTTTAATCCGCCATATTGATTTCTTTTTTAAATAATTTCAGATTCGTAATGTGCGATCCCTAAAACTCCCTTATATCAATTTCGAAAAAAGTCGGACAAAATGAATTTTTTATCCGTCATATTGGATCCGACATATTGATTTTTTTAAAAAATAATTATAAAGTCGTTATGTACTACCCCGAAAACTTCCCTGTACCAATTTTGGAGAAAATCGGACAAAATTAATTTTTTCTTCCGCCATATTGGATCTGTCACATTGAATTTTTTAAAAATAATTTTAGATTCATTATGTGCGACCCCGAAAATTCTCCTACATCAATTTTGGAAAAAATCGGACAAAATTAAATTTTTTATCCGCCATATTGAATCCTTCATATTGAATTTTTTAAAAATATTTTCAGATTCGTTGTGTACGACCCCGAGAATTTTCTCATACAAATTTTAGAGAAAATTGGACAAAACAAATTTTTTTGGCCGGCATATTGTTAGCGCCATCTTGGATTTTACTTCACCAATTTCGTCCAAAAAAATATGGGACCACTGCAGTAATTTCGTGAATATAACGTAAAAAATTTCATTCAAATCGGTTCCGCCGTTCCGGAGCAATCGGTGTATATACATAAAAAAAAATACATAGTCGACGAACTGAAAACCTCCTTCTTTTAGCAGAGTTTATGATGGACCTGAAGTAATACTTCAGGAGCATTGTATCTTTTTTATTCACAAACAAAAAAAAAATAGCAAAAAATGTAAACTATATTTGTATGTCCATATAATAAACATCGTATGACATATTTATAGATATGAGGTTATCTCGATATAATATTTGGTCATTAGTCCAAAGAAGCCGGAATACTGTATTGAATTCATTTCCCTGATATAAAATATAACCAACTTAATTATTTCTATACTCCATCAAGATGGACAAAATTTACTGTTTGCGTTTGCAGATGATGTTGATATGATTGGTGGTAATAGAATAAAAATGAAAGAAACTCTAATACGGTTCGAAAGGGAAGCAAAGAAGATGGGACTTCAAATCAACGAAGACAAAAGTAAATACATGTTCATGAGTCGGAATGGCCGAAACCGAAACAGAATAGGTCAAAACATCACCATCGAAGAATATAACTTTGAACGAGTCAAAGAATTTAAATACCTAGGAACAACAATATGCGAAGATAACAACGGATCACAGGAAATAAACAATAGAATACAAGTAGGAAATAGATGCCTGTACGCACTGCAAGACCTGATGAAATCGAAACACCTCACAAGACGAACAAAAATGGACCTATACAAAATAGTTATAAGATCGATAGTTATATATGGTTGCGAAACATGAACGCTAATGGTAGCGAACGAAGAGAGACTACGAGTCTTTGAAAGAAAAATCTTGAGGAAAATCTCGGGACCAACGATAGATGAAACGATAGGACAATACAGAACAAGAACTAACAAGGAACTAGAAGAACTATTCCCAGATACAGATGTAGCAAAAGAAATAAAGGCCAGAAGACTCCAGTGGGTAGGACATATCAGAAGGCTTCCTGACGACAGAATAATAAGACTAGCTTGGGAGGAAGCACCGACTGGGCGAAGGCCACTGGGACGACCCCGACTCCAGTGGAGAGATAATATAATAAAAGACCTCAAAACTATGGGCATCGAACACTGGATGGAGGTAGTGAGAGATCGAAATGAATGGAGGCATATCGTAAAGTCGGCTAAAACCCACCCAGGATTGTAACGCCAAGGAGTAAGTAAGTAAGTAATTTACTTATTGAACAATGCAATCGATATAGTTTTACTTTCTTATTGGGAACAAGGGTTACATTGGAGTTTCCAACCTTTAACTATTTGGTTAGGTTTTCACAGTTTTGCCCTTATAAAAAAAATGTAGTGGTATCGTCCTACGCAAAAATGAGGTATTTTAAGCACTATGTTCCTTAATGACAACTCCAGCCGTAAGAAAGAAGTTACAATAGTGCAAATAAAAAAAACTTATTGTCGCTCAGAGTTTTAATGATAAATTTTTGAAAAGTATATTAATTGAAATATTTTTTTCTTACTTTCTTTTAAAGATATTAATTTTTTTCAAGATTTCCATAAAATACTTTTACGAAAATTTTCCTTAAGCTCAATCGGTCGGATCCTTTCAACGTCACAAAATCAGAAATAAAGCAAAATATAAAAACTGTAATAAGTCGGCGACGCGGAATAATAAAAATGGTATTATTTCCTTATAATTTACAAAATCCGTCAGGAATTCCGTTCTGCTAAATTAAAATTTGATATTTAATTTTGATATCAATAAATTTAAAATTACTTTTTTAGAAAAGATTGAATATTGTGTTTTTTGTTCTTCGTAACTTTCGAACGGCGAAGAAAAAAAGGCTCTAAGAACAATTCATTCTTTTATAATATAGCATACGGCTTTAGAGAACTGTTATACGCTACAACAATTTTCGAATATTGAAAGGTTGAATTAAGGGTTTATATTTAAGTTTTCAGTAGGACGATATTCTGATGGATTACATTCTTGATTTGCTACAACTGTAACAGTAAGACTACCAAGCGCGGATCCAGGGGGGGGGCGGTGGGAGCGATCGCCCCCCCCCCCCCAAGAGCTTAGAGTTCAGGACAATACACCCCATTGTGCCTCTTACACTAGGAATGTGTATGTTGCTGGCTTCCACTTCCTCGTTGACAACTGGTTTTTTCTTGCGGTTGCTAAAAATAATCATCATTACTTTTCAGATGGGACCCATATTATTCTTAATATATGTAAACAATCTGGGAGATGGATTGGCCGCGGATAGCGTTTGCCAGTTTGCTGATGACACATCAGTGATTCTCGCGGACACTTCTATGGCGGGACTGTCTCAAAAGTGCTCAAACTCTGCATTAAAAATGCAGCAGTGGTGTTCGGATAACAGCCTCACTCTAAACGTAATAAGACCGGTCTCATTCTTTTTTCAAAGCATGTAACAAGGTCTGAGTCACTGCTTGTGTTGCTTGGAGGTGGATCTATACCCACTTTGGAACATGTTAGGTCCTTGAATGTTCATTTGGACCCCTCTTTAAACTGGGAACATCATATCTCAGCTCTTGGGGCTAGGCTTAGCAGTTTGTGTGGTGTAGTCCGAAGGCTTCGTGACGTCAATACTGCAGAGACTGTTAGGCTTTTCTACCTTGAGCAAATACAATCTCTTGTCTCTTATGGTATTTCCTTTTGGGAATTATTATGAAAGGTTGTTAATATATTTAAAATTCAAAAACGCATAATAAGATGCATCTTCCACCTACATCCAAGAGCTTCATATCGACCATTTTTTACTTAGTTTAAGTTGCTTATTGTTCCCTCATTATACTTTAGATCTTTAGTCATTCTCTCCAGAAGGAATACGGAATTATTTTCGCTAAACAGACAGCTTTATGTGGGAAACATGGTTATGACTACTAGAGTGGCGAATGACCTAAATATACCGTTACATAACTCCACCTTCTATCAGAGAGGACCATACTATATGGCGATTAAAGCCGTAAGAATGTTACCAAAAGAAATCTAGCTTATCAAGTCGATTAACTGCTTTAAGAGACGCTTAAATGAATGGGTGTCTGATGGGTGCTTTTACTCTTTCAATTTTAATGAATAATTTTTATAATATCAATATTTTTAACTCAGTATTTTTTGTTCAAACTGATTCTTTTATTACTATTTTTTTTTTAAATTATTTCGTATCTGTCTTTTTCTCCTTTTGTTTTCCTTTGTGTAAAGTTCCTATCGAAATGTCGATAAGTTTTTATCTTAATTGTAGTTAGATCAATATATTTATAATTCTTAACGTTAAACATTTCTTTCTCTGACGTTGCTTTGTTATGTGATCATAATTTTGTTGACAAATAAAGGATATTATTATTAAGAGTTCTGAGTTCAGGAAAATAGACCCGATTCTGGCTCTTATACTAGGAATGTGTATGCAGCTGGCTTCCACTTCCCCGTCGACAACTTGTTTTTTCTTGCGATCGCCCCATCCTCCCCAAGAGCTTTGAGTTAAGGAAAATAGACCCGATTCTGGCTTTTAGACTAGGAATATGTATGCTGCTGGTTCCGCCCCCCCCCCCCGTCGAAAACTTTTTTTGCGATCGCCCCCCCTCCCCCGGTCGACAACTTGTTTATACTAGAAATGGAAATGTTGCTGATGACTCTTTCACCGCTTTCGCTTGCCATACTGCACTTTTGTGATATCACCCCCCCCCCCCCAAAGAGAGAGGCTGGATCCGCCCCTGAAGACTACTGGGTGCTTGAAACGATATTTAGATTGGATCACGCGTGCAATATCTAGAAGTATTACCTTTTCATTACTTTAAAGAAAATAAAGCATTTTTACCAATCCCTGTATACAGTAAAGCTTCGTAGACCTTACTACAGGTTACACCACCTGTCATTGTATGGCTCCAAAAGTGCATTGTAGTAGCGCAAAAAAAGTTGCATCTTATACTGCAGCTGGTATATTTAATGTTGGATATATTACTATCATCATTATCATCACCATCATGTAGCTTATTCTGATCACTGTTGAATGAAAGCCTCCCTTAATTCCAGCCATCTCTTTCTATTTTGTGCCACTTGTATCCAATTTCTAGCCACCTTTTTGTGTCGTCTGTCCACCTACTAGGAGGTCGTCCTCTACTTTTATAAGCCTCGTATCTTGGGCTCCATTCCATAAGTCTCTTTGTCCACCGTACATCAATCATCCTAGCCACATGTCCTGTCCAGTTCCATTTAAGATGTGAGATAGATTTTACCGCGTCTCTCACTCCTGTTCGGTTTCTTATGATGTGATTGGATATTCTATCTCTAAGGGTGACTCCCAACATTGACTGTTCCATTTTTCGTTGCATGATATGTATTCTGTTAATGCTCTTTTTTGTCAAAGTAAGTGCCTCCGCTCCGTACGTGAAAACAGGCCAGACACCCTGGTTAAAGACCATATTTTCTTTTATTTTTTAATTTATGGATTTTTCCCAATTTTCTGCACTAACTTTATTCAAAAAAATCATTCAATAGTTCAGTTAAATTACTAATTTTGTAAGTTGTGTTATTTCTAGCAACTCTACCTTTCCCTTGAGAGAGATATTTCCTTCTCCAACTGACTTTTTCCGAACAATCTATAAGAACAGATTTTCTATCTGGTATTTCCTAGCAAAAATTAAGTTCTCTGAGCAATTTAGCTCAGTTCTTTAAATTTCAAGTAAATCCCGATCTTCATTGATTTTAGTTAAAATTTTGTCGACGGTCGGGATCTGCTTCTCATAATAAAATGTATGTACAACTCCTTTTATTGCAGTTTACATCTCTTCTTCCAACGTGGTTTTTCGTCTGCCTGTAATCGAATGTGGCTTGGGAGTTATAACCAGTCCAGTCGTTTTTTTCTCCTTCAGTATTCGGTACATAGTAGATTTTCCAATTCCTGTCATGTTGGAACACATCTCAACAGAGCGTTTAACATTATTATCTAGATATTGATACATTAAGGTATCATAAACATTCATCGTAATACGTTTTTCGTTGAGGAAAAATGCCTGGGTTTTAAGAATTTTGTAATAAATTTAGATGTCGAAGCCATATCTTTTGGGCATCTTACTAATCTCAAATAATATATAAAAACAAGCACAAAGAAGATAAATCACTAAGGACACACTGTAAGGTGTACTTTGCTCACTGACAGAAATTAAATTGAACTAACAGAAATTTTATTATTGCAGTAAATTTATAAAAGCTTATAATATTTAAATATAATTTTATATAATTAGATTTACGGCAGTCCTCAGTTACCTGCGGCACTGAAGCAAGTACGTTGGAGGTGTCGGTAACAGTTTTATTACTCTCTCTAGTTCTTGAATAGAGTATAGGAATGTGTATGCTTGCGATTGTCCCTCTCCTCCCTAAAAACTTTGAGTTCAGGAAAATAGAACCCATTCTGCTTTTATATTAGGAATGTGTATGCTGCTAGTACCCCCCCCTCCCCCGTTGACAACTTGTTTTTTTAGCCCCCTCTTTAAAAGCTTTGAGTTCAGGAAAATAGACCCGATTCTGCCTCTTATACTTGGAATGTGTATGCTGCTCGCGCCCTCCCCGCCTGTCGGTAACTTGTTCTTTCTTGTGATCGCCCCTCCTCTCCAAGAGCTTTAAATTAAGAAAAATAGACTCGACCGTGCCTTTTACACTAAAAATGGGAATGTTGCTTGTGTCTCTTCCCCCCCCCCCCCCCCTCCGTCGACAACTTGCTTTAGCTTGACATACTGTACTTTTGTGATATCACCGCCTCCCCTCCCCCAAAAAAAGAGGCTGGATCCGCCCCTGGTGTCACAGCCTTTCTTGGATAGTAATTTGAAAGGTCTTACCTGGTATACATCATATTAAAAAAAAAGAAATGTACCTGGTGGTTCAATAATTGTGTAAAAAACTTGATTTCATTTCAGCTATTTTGTCTTTTTTTCACATCCGACAGATTTTCCACATTTTCCCGAACACCCTGTATATTTATATCATTTGGGTTATTTAAGTCAGGGGAAATATTAATCCTTTTATTAGATTTTATTCCCATATTACGCAACATCTACCATGCTTTTATTTATTTTTTTCGGCAAACGTTTTACTTATAAAAGCCTTCTTTTTTCTTCGAAATATGAAATTCCTGAGTCAAGAATAATAATTTTTAATGAAAATTAAAAAAAAATTATTTGCTTTCGTAACAAAATTTTTCATTTTCACAATGCCTAGTTGTGAGGTCACAGTTGAGTCGAATTTTGTATTGAATTCTATCTCTTTCTGATTTAATGATTAATGAAAAAGCAAATCGCCTATTTAAATTGACCAAAAAATGATTGGATAATTGATAAATTCGGTTTTTCTTCACCGAACAAAAATCAAAACTCAAAGAAAACAACATAAGCCTAGAGCTAAAATAGCAATCTCTTGATGTAACACTGGCGACTAAGCCTGGAATAAGCCGTCAACTCATCAGAGATAAAAAGGACGTGACGAAAACTCTAAATTCATTGGAAAAGTTTGTCGTCGGACCGGCAAAACGAGCCGAACGTTTAGCCAGAATCTAAATTCATTTAAAAAACGACGATCAATCATTATTTGTTGGTGAGCAAAGTGATTGATACAGCTGAAAGGAAAGAACGCCCTCGTCAGCATACGGCTCTACATGTAAATTATTCTCGGTCTTGAAGTTTTAGTAAATGATGTCTTTTTAAATGCAAATTAGAAATGTGTGAGTGTTTACGGAAAAGGTTTTCTTTTTGGATATATATTCTTTTATTCTATCACTTATATGAAATAGGTGATTATACAAGAACATTATATATAAAAAAAAATCTTTGAAGAAAGACATTCATTTTAAATAAAAAAAATACCTGTTGTTGTAAAACGAGACCGCCCCCTTGTCGAAGCGATCGGTTCGTCACAATTTAATTTTTTAGACCCTAAAAGAGGTGTTTCGTCCTAGCTACCGACGGTGGACTCATCAGTGGGCCTGTCGGAGCTTTCCCCAGACACCTTTGGTACACTTTCAACTGCATACTCATATTTAAACCTTTCTGCGTCGGAACTTATAAACCAAGTTCTGAGTGTGCCGCCATCTGCGACACTGTTTTGTATATGACTAATAAAGAGAATGAAATATTTTAGACCGTTAAAACTGGTTCTACTCTTACAAGCTAGGGAAACACGCTCATATTAAAGTAACTGTACTGATCATCTAATAAATAGAAAATGTCCGGACCATGCTATGCGCCAATTTGGGTAAAGTGAAGTTATATCAACAGTGAATACGCTGTCGCCACTGAAAAATTATAACGACTAAACGTAATCGTTTACCTCCCACTGACAAGGTTTGAAACACTTTGCATACCTTTCCGAAATTTCATCGACATAAGTAGTTGAACGAAACGAATGGTAGGAAGAGATAAAATGACAGTATTACGTTATAACCTCACCGAACTGATCCAATTCGTATCAACAGATGGTTATGTGCGGATGTCTGCTATACTATTGGTCGGTCGTAAAAATAGATTAAACATTTTTATTATATTTTTGATTGTTAAAAATAACTAGTCATTAAAAAAGCAATATGTTGACGAACCGTTTCTTTAAAAATTTTTATTTTTTGAAAAACAATTGAAATGTTAATTAGGTGGTACTTATTTTCAGTATTTTCTAATTTTTAATTAAAATATTCTTAGAAAGGCGAATGTCTCGCAAATTTCAAGTAAATTTGAGATTATAGATATACAAAATTATTACGCAAGATTCTGTTCATATCTCAATAGTTTGAGCGTGCTGTTTAAAAATTGTTTTCCCACGGCTAGTTCTAATTATAGATTTAACATAAACACTTGTGTCCAATATCCATAACAGCCGAGTATCTTACTTTTAAACAGTTGAGTGTAACATAATTGTTTTCATCAACACAACTTATAAAAAATTTGAGAAATAATAATTTGTAAGATATTTGAAACTTTTATTTAAATAAGAAACATTAAATTTTATATTCAAATAATGTTAAATGCGACATTTTACTTCCATATGCTGTGTTAAATACTATACTACACTACAACTAAATAAATATTATTATGATTATAATTTATTAGGTCATAAATTTGAACCCTGCTGGCCAACAAACGAGTTCCTTCAGAATAAAAACCTTATTTATAGTATATTATATTCAAGCCCCTACAAATCTTTACAAAATAATAAAAAAGTATATTAATGGTTGAATGTGAGATCTGCCAGTATCATTAATGGAGGTCTTCTGGCTGGTCTATGGTTTCGGTCCCTGGTCGTATATAGTTCCTCTATCACCGGTCAAATTTCAGGTTTTCTTTCAAATTTAGTTATCAGGACAGGAAGTCTTGCAATAAGACACTGGATGTTTAGTGATTTTATACAATAATTGATTGGTGGATAGCTAGGATGGTGGATTTTAGTCACACTACATAGAGCTGCGGTTTCTACCGTTTCAAGGTTTAACAGTGCTGGCTTCCTGCAATTACTGTATGTAGAGGTCATGTATTCCTAATAAAGTCAGTATATTGCTTTGTATATATGAGTTGTTTTTTTTGATATGCCTTTTTCTTTGTATATTAGATTCCTAAGGTATTTGGCTCTTTGTGTATATTTCTGTTTAATAACTGCCAATTGAAGATAATTTTGTGGTCTATATTTACACCTAAATATTTGACTGATGGCTTGGTAAATTGAATCCAGGTAAAGAAACAAAGATTTTAATGGCAATCAATAACTTCGGAATAATAACAACAATGACACTATTTTTTGACTTTTGACGATTAATTTGACGTGCCAAAACGTCAGTTTCCCCAAAATTGCGCCGAGCATATCCCGGACATTTTTCGTTTGACAGCTCCATTATAATCTGTCATCCATTTTATTTTAAGAAATTCGTGTAGGGAAACTAACTTTTTGAGCCCCTTGCATATTTGCTTCTCAATCGCTCTGACTACTTAATAATAGATTTTTCAATATAAACATCTCACAGAACATAATAAAATTTGTCTTCTTTAAAATAAGCTCATCGATAACTTTAAGCCACATGATTTAAATATACATATAAATAATAAATTTTGCTCCGTTTTTTTTTCATAGTTTAGTTTAAATTAATGTGAAAATTACTTTTAATTTTGTCGCAAATACCTCGGTGAACTACTCTAATTAATATTTAAATAATCTTCTTTTTCTTAAAAAATATTTTCACCAATATCTTTTCACAAAGAAGAAGAAATCCCAGCAATCATTTGTTTAGTAATTGATCATTTGAAAATCCAAAAAATTAAAAAAAATAACGTTTTAAAGAAATACGGAAAGTAAACCTATTTCGACAGGGTTTAAAGGAATAAAAATATTTTTTTTTTATCTAAATTTAAGCTTTAGATATAAATTTATGATTTAGGGAGCAATACAGAAAAAAAATAATTTAGCAAATAAAGGACACCTCGATGCTGCAGGGCTCTTACAAAAAGTTGTTATAGCTAAATGAACTAAAAAACCGGCTATTTAAAAATGTTCCTTTCATAGAAAACGTAAATATTTACCTATAACCTCTCCACCCTAGAACTAACTTCTTGTTAACTATAAAACTGACCTCTTGCACTAAATAAAAATGAAGAGAGACGTTTTGGTGGATGCTTTTCTTACTACTTCAAATATGAACTACACAAATCAGCTACAATCCTTACCAATCAATTTTTTTCATTCTTCAAAATAAATTAATATGTACCATTTTTCCTACTCAAAGGTCCTGAACTCTCTTCATTTCATTCACCTTAATAGCCCAGGAGATCAAGACTCTCTTAAAATATTGGGTACCAAGTCAAAATGGAATACTTATCAATACCGCCACCCTTGCCACTTCTTTTCTCGCAGCAAAAAATCAATACATTTTTTCATCATAAGGACCTTGAAATTCAACTTAATTCAAATTCTCATTCAACAAGAATGATACTTATTGGACTATTTTAATAAATTACAAACTGTCAAAGACGTTTTTTTTTACTTATTCTTCCCTTTCATACATACAAAGACAAAACCCATGAATATTTTTCGAATAAATCATTCCCTTCCTACTTCTGAACCTGCTCTACAACCTATAAAGTTGCCAACATCTTGTAATGTTAATTGTCCTCTTAGCTAGGTGATGAAATCTTTGACTTACAAGATAAGTTTCACAATGCTATATATACTATATTAAAAATTTTAAATGTATGACTTCATGCTGTCGATCCTTGGCTGCTTTGGTAAGTATTATGTATTCTAAAAGCATTTGTATGGTGTATGTAAGCTGCCTCGGCGATTTTGGCTATGTCTGGTTGTTTCGAAGGACTCATGGGTGTTTACGGTCATCAATGGTTGCCGGGTTTAGAGGTCTTGGTGCCTTCATGTCTTGATTACGGTATTTAGAGCATTTCCTGAATGATAAGAAGTACTCGCCACCACTGTTGGTGGTGCTTCCTTAGTTTTGCTGCAATTCAACACGTGATGTCTCTAGCCACAATTGACTTAGCTTGGGCTGGTTTTGCATTATTTTCCACATTGAACTGTGTAGAAAATAATCTCAAAATTCTTTCCGTTGAGGAAATGGGAACGATATTATACTTTTTTTATTCCGCAAAAGATATTAGCCAATGTAATTAAATTTAAGATACATCAACTACAAAAAAGTACTATAAAATTTGCGAACAGATTTGGGAATCGTTGCTTATCCATAATCGTCTATCAATTTATTTTTAAAAAATTCGATAAGCTTTGCACTAATTTTCATAACAAAAAACTAATCATTCGTAATTAGATCAGAATTAAATGAAAAAAAGATCAAATAATTTTTTTGGTATCGTCCTTAGAGATCTTGAATTGTAACATTTAACCTCCAAAGCCGTTCAAAGTATACCATTGACGTTCTAAGGCATGTACAACGTTCATTGCGATTACAGTTTTCCTTTTAGCAGACTCGGTGTATGTTACAACATCCCTAATAATATTTTCTAAGAATACTTTTAAAAATCACGGTTTTATTCGTAAATCAAACTAAAAATACATTTGACACCACCTCGCCTGGCCAATTTTCTAATGCAGTTACACCTTAAATATTGTTGAATGATGAGAGAACGCCTCAGCTGAGTTTGTCTTGTCGCTGAATCAACAGTTTTATCAACAATTGACTCTTTTAATTATCGCAGAAGTACATAATCGTCCTGAATTAAAAAAATTTGTTTTTAAATTTAAGTCTTATCTCGATCTTGCAACTTGTTTACTATAACCTCGAACTATCATTTAAAATAGGTACTTACTGATAATCCTTGTAAAAAAACTATTTTTATTATTTACCTAATAATTATCTAATGTTTACAAAAATAGATTTTCTGTAATAACTTTTTATCTTTATATATTTTTCTGAAAATAATGGGATTATGGTGAATTTCTGGTAATAAAATGGGATTAGAAGTAAATAAGAATTACCATAAATTTAATATCAATCGAAAATTGCTATCATTTTCTAAATATAATTAGTTTCGTTTTAAAATTCGAGACAGCAATTTAGTTTTTAGATCCTTGTTAAACAAGAATCATATTAGGTGTTCCACTCACTTGTGTGCTTCTTTTTACTTTAAACTTTTTCGAGAGTATATTAATATAATTATTAGATTATAAAAGTAAGTATATTCTATTTCCTGTTACATATTTTTTGTCGTAAATAATCAATCCGCTTCAGAATAGCATAGAATTGTGTCATAAAATGAAAAAATGTCATAGAATTAGGTACTTACAATTTTCACTTGACGGCCTAGTTTCCGCTTTAAATATTTAAGACAAATCTAAAAATATTAAGCTGCTCAGTAATCTCTTAAAAAGAAGTGAGATAAAAAATTGGGAGCTCATCAATATTTGTAGTTAAATTACTTCTGGAATTGGAATTTAGAATACTACCAAGGATACAGTTATACATCAATCATCAAACCAGTCTTTGCAAATAAAATGATCTCCGTTTCATAGTTTAATCAACAAATTTATCCTTTTCCACTAAGTAAACAAAACTTTGGTAAAGAGTTCTGTACTAGTAAACAAATCGCAAGAAATAACAATTATAAAGAAAACCTAATAGAAAATTTGATAAAGAAAAACCAAAAAAATATATTAAGAAAAGAATTCTATATCGCTAATTACCCAAAAGAAGTCAACTTCAAATTTTTAAAAGATTAAATAATTTAGATTATAAAACTATGTGTAGAAATATATTGCACATGGGTAGGTTATTAGTTAAAAATATGGATAAAATAGATAAATTAAATAAATCAGGAGTATATGAAATTAATTGTACAAATTATGACGCTACATACATGGATCAAAGTGGTAGAAGTATAAAAACTCGATTTAAGGGACAAAGAACAGCAATTTTAAATAATATAAAATTTCAGGAATATCCTCACACTGTCTAAATTGTAGCCATTTCATAGATTCAAATAACAACACATTACTCCATTCCGCAAAATATTAGAATAACTTGAAATTAAAAAAATCTTTAAAAAAATAACTCACATTTGGTTTCCAATATTCATCTCAACCTTCCTTCGCGATCGTCTTTTCTCTGTTAATCTGGGTACCCATATCTCTCCCTCCCACCCCCTCAGAAATGGCATCCTTCAGGGCTCAGTGCTTAGTTGCACTCTCTTCCTTCTATCCATGAACTCCATCAATGACTCCATTCCTCCCACCATCTCGGCTAGACTCTACGCTGACCACTTACTTATATATATATATATATATATATATATATATATATATATATATATATATATATATATATATATATATATATATATCGCCTCACAATCATCTATCACCTGTGAAAGGCAACTTCAGCTATGCATTCAAAAATTGCAATCATGGGCAATGAAGACAGGTTTTACTTTTACTCAGTCTAAATTAACGGTCACCCACTTTTGTAAAAAGAGAAACTGTTTAAAACTAAACTCTATCTCACTAAACCGTAGACATCTCCCTATGGACAGCCAACTTAAGTTTCTTGGCCTAATATTTGATGATAAGCTTTACTGGCGCCCTCACATTGCTTCCCTTAAGGCTCGATGCTTTAAGGATCTTAATATGTTAAAGTTTCTCTCCCATACCACTTGGGGCTCAGATTTCCACTCGCTCCTAAAAATATACAACTCCATCATTCTCCCCAAGCTGGACTATGGTTGCATTGCTTATGACTCGGCTAGGCCCTCATATATCTCTTCCCTCGACCCTATCCAGAACCAAGCCCTACGTTTATCGACTGGTGCATTCCGTACCTCCGCAATAGCCAGCCTTCAATGCCTTACTAACACTAAAATACGTCATATCTGTCAAATCTAGGCCCTTCTTTTTGGATCATGATAAAATCCTTAATCCTTCTGATTTCTCGGCTCTTTCAAATGTCACATTGGGTGCCAATGATAGAGCCTCTGTGTTTATAGCCTCCCATAACATAACCATTCCCAATACCACTCTCATCCTCCCTCAGATCTTCTCCCCCTGAGATCTTCCCCCCTTTGAAATCAACTTTGATCTTCTTCAGTATGATAAGAATAATACCATACCTTCCATCATTAAACAACACTTCCTTAGCCTAATTCACTCAAAGTTCAAAACTTTCAAACTATCCTTTACCGATGGTTCCAAATCGGAGGTTGGATATCATCATTGCCACTATCACTCTATTTGCCGCTACTCAAAAAGTTCTACTGAGCTACAATTGAACCACTCTCTCAAATTTCTCAACCATGAAATTATTCTTCTTCCGATATATTTTCTTCCGATATTTTACTCTGCATGATCAATCTAAGCAGTTTCTTTATTTTTATGTTGTTAATTATTTCAGTTTTTGTCCATCGCTAGCAATACTTCTACGTTTGTTTTTCTCTCCGTCCAAGATATTCTCAACATCCTTCTGTAACACCACATTTCAAACGCTTGCAGTTTATTTATGTGTTCTTGTTTTAGTATCCAACCCATACTGCAGCACTGAAAATACATAACATCTTAAAATTCTCATTCTTACTTCTAAAATGATGTCTCTGCTGCACAGAATGGTTTTCAGTTTTACAAACGCACTCTTGCCACTTCCATTCTCGTTCTTATTTCTGTTGTTTGTTCATTATTTGCTGTTATCCATGTGCCCAAATATTTGTATTTTTGCACTTTTTCTAAATTCACACCTCGCAACTTTATGCTTGTTTGCATATTCTGTTTTTTAGTTATTACCATATATTTAGTCTTTTTGGTGTTCATTTTTAATCCGTGTTGCTCGCAAACGTTATTTGTTTCGTTCACTAGTTCTTGGAGTTCTTCAGCGGAGCTAGCTATGATAGCAATGCCGTCTGCAAATCTTATGTTGTTTACAGCTCTTCCGTTTATTATTATTCCCTTACTTTTCGTTAACAGTGCTTCTTCGAAAATCGATTCACTGTACACATTGAATAGTAGGGGTGACAAAATGCATCCTTGTCTCACTCCTCTTCCTATTTCAATTTCCGGACTTGTTTCGTTATCTACTATTATTTGTGCGCGTTGATTCCAATATAGGTTAGTTACTATTCTTCAATCTTTGTTGTCTATGTTTTTTCTTCTTAGAATCTCGACTAGTTTTTCATGTCTAATTTTATCAAACGCCTTCTCAAAGTCAACATAACAAATGTGTATATCGGTGTTCATATCCATACACCTCTGTGAAAGCACATTAAGTGCAAACAACGCGTCTTTGGTGCCTATACCATTTCTGAATCCAAACTGACTATTATCTATCTCCTTTTCAAGTTCTTTATAAATGCGTCCGTGTATTACTTTTTAAAACACCTTGAGCACATGGCCTACAGATTGTAAACACGATATTCTAATGGATGTTGAATTGATTTTAAATGGGTTTTTAGTTTTAATTTTTGATTAACTGTAGATTTAGTTAGTTTATTTAACTTATTAGTTTATTTACTTTATTCTATTAGCTTGTTTATGTTTGAATTGTCTGCAAGGGGCCGTTGGCCTATTGGAAATAAATAACTATTTATTATTATTAAAACCAATGCTGAAGAAAAATTATACGAACTACATTTTATCCACGATACGCCTATAGACAGTATGTCACTGCAAATTTCATTAGCTGAATATAACACCAATGGTTTATAGCTGCTTTATATTTTTCGACTCTTACTTGTACCCTTACGTGAAAGGAAATGGACTAAAGTCAGACTTACCCCTTTGAAACTACAAGTGTTTGAAAATAATGCTAATATTCCTTTTGTCTTTTGTTTTGTAAAGTGTTGCAAAATCTTTGCAGCTTCATTGATCTAATAAATTTCACTCGATTCACATAAATTTAGTATTTTTAATTATTACACTGAAATATTTAACCAGAAAGATCTTTTATTTTTTCCCTTTTAAGCAAAAACATTTCCAAGCTAATTCAGAAAATAAAGTCTTTTTCTTGGTTATTTGCCTCTAAATTTCCGGTTTAGTAAATGGCGTTTTATCAAACCTTAAGGTAATACAGTTTTTTCGTTAGAATCAATATTTCTTATTGAAACTAGCAATCTATCAATATCAGCAATGAAAAGTCACGATTTTCGATATATTTTTAAGTTTATATAGAGCAAAAGAACTTTTATGCTTTAAAAATTGAATAAAGCATGCTAGATTGAACCATAAAACTTTTCAGCGGTAGCATGAACATGCTTTTGGGCTATACAATTTCTTTATGAAAAAATTTAAATGGAGGGGAAATAAAGCTTTATTGGATACATTTATGTTTAACTAAAAGAAGCAAATATCAATAAAATTGTTGATATATGATAATACGAGGGTGTAGCTGTTTATATCTGGAATTGGCAATATTGGCGTAGCTGTGTCATGAAACATACCCATTGTAAAGTTTGACATTTCAAACGAAATATGTACAGAGTGTTCAATTTTCGACACTTTTGCAGAGTATCTCTATTATTATTAAAGATAGGAACTTACAATTCTCGAAAACCTTTGCTACTTTTCGGTTAAACAAAGCATGCAATAAACAAAATTTTACTAACATTTGTTTGAAGGTAGTAGACAATGTTGAAGAATGACTAAAATGTGGTTGTCAGACTTGCATTGTCTTTATTTTTATTTATTTTTACGACGTTTCGATTAGGTTGTATCTCTAATCGTTATCAAGTATAAACTAAATGTTTTGTCTTAAGACTATGAGATTATATAGGCACTGTGTCCATTAAAGCGCAAAGTTTCGCTTCACTGTACACACCTCCATGATTTGATGTTACAGAGTAGTGGTTGCCAAATATGAGGTATCTCAACACTCGGTTTACTAAAGATTCCATTATTGTTTTAATGTATATATAGAAACGGCAACAGTAAAACCGAAAGTCTGGTTGAGATACGTCGATGATACCTTCATCGTATGAAAGGGCAATGATCAAGAACTTAGTGATTTCTTGAAACATCTAAATACCATTTGACCTACAATTAAGTTTACAATGGAAAAAGAGGTAAATGATTAAATGCCCTTCCTAGATGTCATGGTGAACCGTTCAAACCAAACTATTAAAACTTCAGTATACAGAAAGCCAACACATACTGGACAATATCTTCATAATAGTTCTAATCATTCTGTTTTAACAAAACGGGGAATTATACGCAACCTCTATAATCGCGCTATATCTATATACAATAATACCGATTCACTGGAAAAAGTGGTCGCAACTATTAAATCAGATTTACAAATGAATGGTTATCCTTTAAAACTAATTGACGATGTCATAAATAAATTTAGAACAACGACCACTGGACAGCAAGAAACACATTTCTTCTTCACAATTCCGCACACTAAGGGAACTTCAGAGAAAATAAGACGAATTGCCAGTAGTTATAATATAAAAACAGCCTTTAAATCAGGAAATACACTTAGAGCTCATTTAATAAAAACAAAACCGAAAACTAGCGATAAGGAAGAATGTTACAAAGTTCCATGTGAGTGTGGTGAAATGTATATTGGAGAAACCAAACGACCACTAGAAGTTAGAATTAAGGAACATAAAACTCATACACAAACAGGGGAAACGTGGAGATTAGGTATCGCAGAACACGCCTGGGATAAAGAATACCATATAAAATGGTCTGAGGCTACGGTAATACATATGAAACCCAACACGAAAAAAAGAAAATTTATAGAAGTAGCTTACATTAAAAACAATAATGGAATCTTTAGTAAACCGAGTGCTGAGATACCTAATCGTTGGCAACAACTACTTTGCAACATCAAATCATTGAGGTGTGTACAGTGAATCGAAACGTCGTAAAAATAAATAAAAATAAAGAAAATGCAAGTCCGACAACCACATTTTAGTAAAAATTTTACTAGGCCTCTCTGTTTTTAAGATACAGGGTGAAATTTTTCATTTACAAGCTCCTTTCTTATCTTAGTTTATATGTAAATTAATGAAAAAGTAAAATATGTCATTGTACAGCTTGTTCCGTCAACTCTACTGACGTTCTTTCTAAAGGACTCAGATTTTGAGTTCTAAATCAAACTTTTTTTAAATAGAACACCATATATACAGCTCAATTTAAATTTTTTCAAGTTTTCCGAAAATATATAATAGTTCATATTTCATTTCTTAAATAAATCTAAAAATTTTGATTTTTTTTGAAAATTTTGATTAAATTCGTATTAGGCTATTGTAACGAAGGACTAGGAGAGTTTTGATTCATCCTTAAAGAAATATTATTTTGATGAGTCTCTATAGAAATATTATATGGACGAGTCATCATTTGAGTAGATTATACAAATAGGAACAGGATATGTGTTTAGTTTGGTTGTGATTTAGTTGTAAAAGTGTTAAAAAGTAGTTAATACAGTATTGGAAGTAATTTAGAGAAAAATATTGTGTTTTATATGAATCCAGTGAGAAAATAAAGGAGAGAAAGCTAACAAGCTAGAGGAGATGGAGAGAAAAAAGGATTTCATTGTTGAATTTGTTGTCAAGTAAGAAGATAAGTTTAATTTTCAATAGAGTTCGAGAACGTCCTGTTTTAAAACTCAAAAAGATATTGAAAAACGAACTTTACCATCAAATATATTAGAAAAGAAGACTAGAACAGAATTTTTGACCAAGTTCTGGAATATTTCATTTGGAAATTAGAAGAGATCGTGAAAAACTGACCATCGAATTTGGCAAGAATAAAGAAGCTTAAAAACGAATTTTTGATAGAGTTCTAGATCATTCTATTTGAAAAAATAACTACTTTTGAAAACATAGTTTGTGTCTAAAAGTAATACACATTATAATTAAGACAAAGAAGTACACAGTGTCATCAGTAAAGTCCGCATTAGGTGGAAAATAAATTTTATATGTGTTTATTTTTTTATTAGAAAATTTGAGTCTTTTGAATTAAACTATTTTCTTCATATTAATGTGTATTACTTTTAGACACAAACTACGTTTGCAAAAATAGTTATTTTATGAAGCTACTTTATACCGGGTCAAAAACAAACTTAGCATAAGATGTGACCAAATTTTAATAGCCCTATTTGGATTCTGTAGAAAAACACACATTTAATATGGCTCAACTTTAAACAAAAAAAGATGTCTGGGATGAAGCATTGTTACAACTAAGAAGTTTTATGTAGGTTGCGTTGGATCTTATTTTGCAACAGTGGTGCAGTTTACAAAAAATTCACAAAAAACCTAAATTATCTTATACAGTTGAAATTTTGCATATGGGCTAAAAATTGAATTTAGAAAAATTTTTTCCAATAACATTTTTCGATATTTTCAGATATAACCCAACTTGGAAAAAATTAAAATTTGACAGATAATGCTAATAACGTGATTACTGTTTTTTTGGTTAATTTTCATCTCGATCGAAGCAGAAATTGTTGCCAAAGTCAAATTTCAAATAAAGCTACTAATAAAAAAAAATCCCATATAATGCCGATTTTACTGGTCACACTGTATATATATATATGTATATATATATATATATATATATATATATATATATATATATATATATATATATATATATATATATATATATATATATATTTGTCAACCTCTGTCCATCCACTCCTGGATGTCGGTCTCTCTCAATTGTTTCTATCTTTCTCTATTCTTCGCCAATCTCATCCACTGTTTGCCCGCCACTGTCCTTATGTCGTCTACCCATCTTTTTTGAGGTCTTCCCGTGCTTCTTGTTGCCTCCCTCGGTCTCCATTCCAGGATTCTTCGTGTTCATCTGTTGTCCTCATATTGGGCTATGTGACTAGCCCATCGCCACTTCATCTTTGCAACCTCCTTCACGATGTCTTTGACTTTCGTTCTGCGTCTTATCTCGGTGTTTCTAATCCTGTCTCTTAATGATATTCCAAGCATGTTTCTTTCCATCGCTTTTTGGGACTGTTTCTAATTTTTTAGCGGACTTTTTAGTGAGGGACATGGTCTCTAATCCATACGTACACCCCGGTAATATGCATGTGTCGTATACTTTTCTTTTTAGATTTATGGGAATTGAATTATTTTTCAGGACGTATGCAAGTTAACCGAAAGTGGCCCATGTCAGCTGTGTTCTTCTTTTTATTTCAGCATCCTGGTTTGATTTTCCTAGTCTGATGTCATGACCCAAGTATACATAGTGTTCGATGTTTTCTATCCGCTGGTTCTGTATTGTTATGTTTGCCTGTTTGTGGCTCATAATTTTTGTTTTGTTGTAGTTCATTTTAAGGCCTACAGATGCGGATACGTCATTTCGTCATTTATATATATATATATATATATATATATATATATATATATATATATATATATATATATATATATATATATATGCTTTGTTGTTTATCCGGGAGTTCATCCGTTCGTCATTGTTTCCTGTTGAAGGATCTTGCAGACGTTTCGCCAAGGTCGCACTTGGCATTTTCGATGCTTACTGATCGGAGTTTGGAAAGTGAACTGAGGTTCCTTAGATTGCGCAGGCTTTTTATACTTTTCGTGATCGTTCGTAATCGGTCGTGATCGTAGGTTGTACCGAAGATTGTTCGGTGGTGACTCCTCCTTCGTGCCGCGTGTGCTTGCCGACGTTGCCGGTTGTACTTGTTTTACCGATGTTGATGTGGTGTTTTCTGTTCGTTTGATGACGGATTTCCATGTGACTGGCAAATTTAGTGCGTCGTCTCTTTTGTTTAGTTCGCCACTTTTTTCGATTTCTATTGCTTCGCGAACAAGTTTTGTTCTGAGGTTACTAACATTGGCAATTTCTTTGCATGACTCAAAATCAACTTTATGTCCTGTTTGGATATGGTGTTGAAAAAGTGCCGACGTGGTTTGTTTGTTGTTAGTAGATAGCTTGTGTTCTTCGAGTCTAGCTGATATTCTGAAACGTCTGCAAGATCCTTCAACAGGAAACAATGACGAACGGATGAACTCCCGGATAAACAACAAAGCACATTTATCCATCCGTGACACACTTCAAACAAACATATATATATATATATATATATATATATATATATATATATATATATATATATATATATATATATATATTCCTTTTTTCACTTCATGTTAAAATTGATCCTAAACTAACAGTTACAAACAAAATTACATACAAGTTCTTTTTAAAGTAACCTAAATGTGACTGATGTCAAATGTCAAAAGGAAAAAACAACTCTGATAGAAGTCCAAAACAATTACAACCTTTTCTATGTCCGACAACCAAAAATCCTTTCTTGGCGACCCAATATTAACTACTGTTTAGAAATAAGTTGTTTTTCTAAAGAATGAAGTATTCGTCTTCTTCTTCTTTCCTGGTCTTACAACTCTGGGCAAGTCTTAGCCGCATCCACTATCGCCCTCCGTCTCCTACGGTCTTGTGCTTCTATTTCCCACTGCTGGACTCCAATCCTATACAAATCAGCTTCGACGGCATCCTTCCATCTTTTCCTGGGACGGCCTATTGATCTTCTACCATCTGGTCTCTCAAAGAATACTGTTTTCAATAATCTGTGGTCCCCTGACCTTACCACATGGCCTGCCCATCTTATTCTATTGGCTTTTATACAACGGACTATGTTTTCACTGCCATACAGTATTGCCAATTCAGCATTGTGGCGTCTTCTCCAATTTCCTGTTGTTTCGTTTCTTTGGGGACCAAATATCATTCTAAGAACCTTTCGTTCAAATATGAGTAATTTATTTATTTCCCGTTGATTGAGGGTCCAAGTTTCATTGCCATAAGTAACTACCGGGCGAATAATTGACCTATACAGAGTTAGTTTGGATAGTCTTTTTAACAGTTTAGATCTCAATAATGTTGTGAGGGAGTATAACGCCTTATTTGCTGCCACTATTCTCGCTGAGACCTCTTTTTCAACTCTATTGTTGTCTGTGATTACCGCTCCTAGGTACTTGAATTCCTTAACCACTTCGAAGTTGTGTTCATTCAGTGGTATATTCTGCCCGATTCGAGGTCTTGGATTCTTGGTTACTACAATGTATTTAGTTTTTTCTTCATTTACTCGGAGATCCATATTACCTGCTTCTTCCTCGAGTTGTGAAAATACCTCTCGCACGTCTCTTGTTGAATGAGCCACTGTATCGATATCATCAGCAAAGGCCAGCAACAGTTTTGAACCTTGGTTCGCAAAACCCTCTGTCAGCCTCGACGCAACCCTGCTCATTGCATGTTCCAAGGCAAAATTGAAAAGCAACGGTGACAGAGGGTCACCTTGTCTGAATCCTGATGTCACACTGAATGGCGCTGATGTTCTATTTCCTACCCGTACCTGTGCATATGAGTTTGTCACGCACATTTGTGTTAGATCGACTAATTTTTTTGGTACGCCCATTTCTAGCATTGCTAGCCATAGTCTGCTTCTTTTCACGGAGTCTTATGCTTGCTGGAAATCCACAAAGATTTGGTGGACATCTCGGTTAAATTCCCAGTTTTTTACCAATATTTGTCTGATCGTAAATATCTGGTCTATTGTTGACCTTCCAGCTCGAAAACCGCATTGTTAGTCGCCGATAATATCTTTCGCATAAGGCGTCAGTCTGTTTAGTAGAGTAATTGCTAGGATTTTGTATGTTGTGTTGATAACAGATATACTTCTATCATTTAGAAATTGTTCCTTGTTTCGTTTCTTATGAAGTATTGAAGTTGGTAATCCTTTTTAACCGAAGCATCTTGCATAAACTTTAAGAAATCTGTTGAATTGCCTGAAATGTTGAAATTAAGTAATAAATGTGATGTAGATCGAAAGGCGCAAGGCTGAAAAATGAAAAGTTTTGTATTTTTTCGAGGCCAAAACACCGAATTTTTAAAAATCTAACCACACCATCGTAAGGCTGAGAAAAAAAAATTATCGAAAACCTTATTCGATTCATTCTAGCTTCGCAAACATGAGTTTAAAACGTAATGATTTTGTTCTAGGACGTCGCGCGAGGATAGTTCACATAAAACACTCCGTATTTAATCTTTTTGAAAAACTAGTTACTTTACGTAAGATATATTTTCAAAATTGTTGCAAAATTTTGAGACTGAATTGTATATTCATAAATGTTTTTATACCTGTCAAGTAACATTTTAAAGTCATAAAAATGGCACTTAATATTTTATACCCTTTTTCTGTAGCATAACTTAAAATATATGGCTACCGAGAACTTTTGTCGGATTCGTAATTTTAGTAGTAAAACTTTGGCTGTACATAAACAGTTTTACTGGCTTTTACTAACACATACTATGGAAAATTATGGTAGTTTTAAAGCTTTATATCATGCAATTAACAAAACAGAAAAGAATAATAATTTTCAGCCATCGCGTGTTACGGCAAACGAAGAAATATTAACTCGAACAAGAGACTGAAAATTAAGTGAGGGGAACGTGTTGAAAATTAATTAAATTTTTGTTAATATCGTTTCAGTTTTGTTGTCTTATGAATTTTAGTTAATCCTGCTGTTTTTAACATAATTTTAAATTGTAAAAATGAAGCATTTATTTTTCATTTAAGCGTAAATTGATGTAAATCTATACAACGATGAATAAAAGAAGAATATTTGTCAAATTTCCACGATATTTAACTAAAAAACTTGACGCGTTTCGTTAACACTGTGCCTTCATCAGAAGTTCTATTTTAAATGACAAAATATTTGATTACCTGAAAAACTTATACCTAGATTTACAATAATGAATAAGTGCAATACCCTAATTTACAATCTATTACCTATTATTTAAATTATTGGGAAATCCACACTGGTTCTTGTTAAAAGATATTTAGCAGGAGTGATTGGTGTTGATATCTGTTTGGTTATTTAATATATTACCTGTGTTCTTTAATCGATTTATTTCTATGGCTTCTAAGAAATTCAGTTTATAACCTTTCCTTTCTACATGGAGAATTTCAAAATTATCCTCTAATTGATCATTTTGTTCTATTAAATGATTTACGTATGAAGAACTGTTTTTATTGTGTAAAAAATTATTTTTGTGTTCCTGAATCCTTTTTTTAAACGATCTGCCTGTTTGGCCTATATATACTTTTGGGCAACTTCCGCATTTAAGTTTATAGACCCCAGACTTGTTATTTTTCTTTGTTTTTGTTTCATAATTTTTTAAGTGTTTTCCTATTGAATTATTTGTTTTGAAGGCTACCCCAATATCTTTTTTATTCAGAAACTTTTTAATTTTAATTGATGATTTACCAAAATATGTTAATGCGGTAAAGTTGCGTTTCTTGTTTTCTTGTGCAATAGGGTAAACTTCTTGTGTGGCTTTCTTTTTTAATTCTTTTGTTAAAATTGAGTTGACCATTGATGGTAAGTAACCATGGTTAACTGTAACTTGTTTAACCCAATTTAATTCTTTATTAAAATTCTTTTCAGATAAAGGAATGCTAATAAAACGATGAATAAAACTATGGTAAGCCGCTAATTTATGTTGTTCTGTGAGATGAAGTTCTATGTATGGTTGTATCCGTATGTGTGGGTTTGTGAAAAATTCCAAAAGAGTGTTTATTTAAAACTTTAGTAATGACTAGATCAAGAAAATTTATTGAGTTATTTTCTTCTTTTTCCATAGTAAATTGAATATTTTGATGGATTTAGTTAATCAAATCTAAAGATTTATTAAGTTGTCGATTTGTGCCTGTGAAACACACTAATATGTCATCCACATATCTGTACCAGTACAAGAAATGTTGGCTTATGTGGGTATTAAATATTATTTTTTCTATATTGTCCATAAAAATCTCTGCTAACAGTGGGCTTAAAAGGCTCCCCATAATTAATCTTTCTTTGCTTTTGTAGATACTCTTTTGGAATTTTTCACAAACCCACACATACGGATACAACCATACAGAACTTCATCTCACCCAGAACAACATAAATTAGCGGCTTACCATAGTTTTATTCATCGTCTTATTAGCATTCCCTTATCTGAAGAGAATTTTAATAAAGAATTAAATTGGGTTAAACAAGTTGCAGTTAACAATGGTTACTTACCATCAACGGTCAACGGAATTTTAACAAAAAAATTAAAAAAGAGAGCCACACAAGAAGTTTATCCTATTGCACAAGAAAACAAGAAACGCAACTTTACCGCATATTTTGATAAATCATCAATTAAAATTAAAAAGTTTCTGAATAAAAAAGATATTGGGGTAGCCTTCAAAACAAATAATTCAATATTAAAACGCTTAAAAAATTATAAAACAAAAACAAATAAAAATAACAAGTCTGGGGTCTATAAACTTAAATGCGGAAGTTGCCCAAAAGTATATATAAGCCAAACATTTAAAAAAAGGATTCAGGAACACAAAAATAATTTTTTACAAAATAAAAACAGTTCTTCATACGCAAATCATTTAATAGAACAAAATCATTAATTAGAGGATAATTTTGAAATTCTCTATGTAGAAAAGAAAGGTTATAAACTTAATTTCTTAGAAACCATAGAAATAAATCGATTAAATAACACAGGTAATCTATTAAATGACCAAACAGATATCAACACCTCACCCCTGCTAAATATCTTTTAACAAAAACCAGTGTGGATTTGCCAATAATTTAAATAATAGGTAATAAAATGTAAATTAGGATATTGCACTTATTCATTATTGTAAATCTAGGTATAAGTTTTTCAAGTAACCAAATATTTTGTCGTTTAAAATAGAACTTCTGATGAAGCTACAGTGTTAGCGAAACGCGTCAAGTTTTTTAGTTAAGTATAGTGGAAATTTGACAAATATTCCTCTTTTATTCATAGTTGAATATGGATTTCCGTCAAGTAAAAGCCAGCACTTTACTTAGTAAACCTATATGTTTTTAAATTAAACAACAATAAGTGATTTGTCAGATATGCTGGACAAGAACTTCCCAGGTAGAATAAAACAGAATTTTCCCCTAACTTTCCCGAAGGTAAATGGCAAATCAAAAATAGAAATCTTGAATAAACGAGTCATATGCGTCACTTAACTTTCTCTAACAGATTTTAAAACGTACCGCCTCTAACAAATCTTAAATCGTCACTGACATCGATCACTTCTTAAAAACACTACCACTTACTCTTCTCCAGACCGGATGTTTCGACCTTTCGTTCGTAGAGGGCATTAGCTATCCCATATTGGATATTTAATTCTTGATTTGGCCTGAGCATCTTGAAATTATTTTTTATGAATTTATATTTAATCAAACTATTCTACTTCACTTATATCTAAAAGCTTTGATAACAACTGTAAAAAAACCTGATGGCCCTTTTATTCATTTTGGTAGTATCTAAATCATTCTTTCTTGCGAATAGGAAAACAATCACTATACAAATTCTTTGTACATGTAATCAAACGAATATATTGCATTATAGCGATTTTATTTGATTATTCTTTTGTTTCCTAATAATGGGAAAATTGTTCAGTTCAAAAATATTCCAGCGGTGTTCGCCAATACCAGATGTTAAGATTATCCTTGGCATTTACCCCTTTGGTTTTAATTACATAATCAGAGAAGTATTTAAAATATTAAAGGGGTTACAACCTTTTAGTTTGTGTCGCCATAAATTGTCTGGTTTTATATTTTTTTTAAGAAGACACTTAAACGATCCAAAAGTAATACAACTATGTCTCGGCTCAATTTTGATAACTGATTTATTTTTTTTTATGGGTTACGGTTTTAGGGTGGTAATATAAGATATATATTGTCTCAGTTCCCATGATTAAAACCCATCTGCAGAGTAATTATTTAATTCCTCCATTTAGTTAGTTAAATTAATCATAACCGAAAATCCAAACTTTAAATGTTTCTCCGAGTATTTTCAGCTGGAATTATTTTCTCTCTTATTCTATTCGGAGATATTCTATTTTCTCCTTTTCTTTCAATATTTTTTATATTTAAAAGTGATCAGCACACACATGTACAGTAAACATTTCTAAACCATTACCCGTTAATATTGTTAATAAACTAATACACGGGCATAAACTAGCTCTCCAACTAAATTATAGTAGTTTTCAAAATCATTTATTAGGCTTTGTTTTCTCTTGCTAATTTAAAAACGAATAATTGATTTTCCAAAATATTTCTTCAAACAAAAGAATGATTTTAAATTTAGTTTTCAAAATAAATTTAAGCTGCCACCAATCTAAATTAATATACGACCGTAATAAACCAGATTAATTTGTACTAAAACTGTCCCGTACAGAGTTATTGTCGTTAAAAGTTGGTGTCCATATTGAAGATTTATTACTGTATGGAATTTTTAAATGTAGCGTGTCATCAAATAACCCGTTTTTACCCAATTTAATGATAAAGGTTTATTTATGTTATATGTCTGGAAAAGTGACATTTCACTAGACGGATAGGCGAGCGGTAAGCGAGCCTGATGAAAAAGTAATAAGATTTTTCTAATGCGACAAGAAATAATAACATTATTTAACCAAGTCTATCCAGTTCAAAAAGTAAAAATCCTGCTTCGGAAATTGGCAGTCCATTAAGTGACAATACTACATTTTTAAATGCTTCTTTTCGCTGACAACCAAGTGGTGGTGATATATATATATATATATATATATATATATATATATATATATATATATATATATATATATATATATATATATATATATATATATATATATATATATATATATATATATATATATATATATATATCATTTTCTTTTTATTTTGCATTTTCTTGGGTTTAGGTTCTTTATTTAACAAAAAATCAAAAACAATTTGATGTTTCGCCCTTTATTTAAGGCATCTTCAAAATTTTTTTTTTAATTATTGATCTATCTAAAAATATTTTTTATATAATTAAAAACATTCATACACAAACACATTTACAATTTGACAAAACAAACAAACACTTTAAAAACTATTCAAATTTCTAAAAAAGTATTTAATTTTACACAGTACATACCTTGACATTTTGTTTATTTATTAATAATGAAATGAAATTTTAACATCCTCTATTTAGGTACTTAGGATGCATGGAATGTGAGTGTGTTTTATTATTTATATTTTAACAATGGACCAAAAAAAAAACCAAAAACGCATACATTTAATTTCATGTTTAAGAGGATATTCAATTTTTGATGTTTATTAACAGGATCGAATACCTAATATTTTTCTTTAAATTAGGCTGGCGTAAATGTGGCTCTAATTTCCTATATTCATTAACAGTGTTCATTTTCTTCATCTGCAATTTTTGATAATTCATATCTTTGTTTTTAATTATGGTACTGTTATAATTGAAGGTATGTTTTTCATCCTGTGTGTGTTTGTTTAACGCAATTGAGGCGTTTTTCGTATATTTATGGCCATTCAATCTGTTCTTTAACAATTGGCTTTTCATGCCTATATATTTTTTGGGACAATTTAAGCAAGAAATCGAATATACCACATTTGACTTATTCATGAGAGGAGTTTTACTTTTTAAATTAGTAAATAGTGTGTTTAATTTATTATGAGACCTATGACATACGATAATATCATGCTTTTTTAAAATGCGTTTTATTTTTTATGACAGTTCACTAGTGTAAGGTAATGCTACATATTTTTGCAGTTTACGTTCTATGTTTCTTGTTATTAAGCTATTATAAATATTTATATGTACGTTTATTAATTATTTCGGTGATGGCTTTTTCATTGAAATTATTATTAATTAGCCAATTGCTAAAGAACAGATTGAATGGCCATAAATACACGAAAAATGCCTCTACAGCGTTAAACAAACACACACAGGATGAAAAACATACCTGAAAGGAAGTGATAGAAATTAAAAAAGATAAAAACACTGTTAACGACAGAACGGGTATAGAAAATTTGAGCCACATTTACGCCAGCCTAATTTAAAGAAAAATATTAAGTATTCGATCCTGTTAATAAACATCAAAAATTGAATATCCTCTTAAACATAAGATGCCTTAAATAAAGGGCGAAACGTCAAATTGTTTTTGATTTTTTGTTAAATAAAGAACCTAAACCCAAGAAAAGACAAAATAAAAAGAAAATGATATAATCTATGGTTTAAGTATCTGGAGTATATATATATATATATATATATATATATATATATATATATATATATATATATATATATATATATATATATATATATATATATATATATATATTCCAAACTAGGGTTATTGGGGATGCAATCTTTTTTAAATTGTAGGCCTTGGTAAGGAAAAAAACTCTTTTTTATTATGTCAAGTTTGCGAGAATTTATTTGTCTCTTCTTCAAGACATGTCTATAATTATTAATTAAATAGTTAGAGTATTAAATTAACTTATAATTATTAAGTAACTCATCAATGTGGTTGGAATATTAAACAAGTACACATCTGTAAAACAGCGGAAAAAAACAGCATTAGCACTTTTTAACCATATTTATATGCATATTTTGAAAGAATTGTGAAAATTCGTTGAAATTCTAGAAAATTCGAAAACAACTAAACATCCTACTTGACTATTCCACTATTTTATAGTGATACCTGTCATGTGTTAACTGGAAGTGTCGGGGGGGGGGGGGGGGGTGATGTAAGTAGTGGGGAAAAGCACGGAATCTTAAAGAGTGGCGTAGTCAAAGGGTTTTCTCCTTATCAAGGCCTACAAATTTAAAAAAGACTGCATCCCAAATAACCCTAGTTTGTTTGGAATATTGTTTCATCACTTGTCAGTCGCGACTACTTCCCCCTTTATATATATATATATATATATATATATATATATATATATATATATATATATATATATATATATATATATATATATATGTACCTTTCTTGTTGTTGCTTGTCATATATAAATGAATAAAATTTGTTAAACAAAGTGAAATACCTTATAGAAAGTGCGAAGAAAGAAAAACCAATACTCTATTCCTAAAAGAAAGGTGCACATGGACATGTAACAGGAAACCATAACGGAACACCGTAACAGGGCCACATCATAACATTACGTCTTATCAGATGACTGGCTTTGGCCGTCACATCAAGAAAATGTTACATATTTACGTTGTATCCTACCTTTGCCTGCTTACAGCGATGGTCTGCAATGATGTGACGGAGCAGAATGAGACATCTTCTGTTGTATGTCTATACGTACCTTAAGATGCGCAGCCTTTTTTTAAATAGGGGGCCATATCGTTGAGATTTTTTTGTATTCAGATGGAAAATTTGATAGAGCGCCACCTCCATATACGGCAAATATTCGTTAGTTTTTAGTACTATTATGTTCCTTTAAAAATTTGATGATCCTTCGATGTTTCAATTTTTTAAAACTCATTTTTTGTTGCAAAGCACTTTATTAAACCCAAATTAATGAACAAAATGATATCAAATTTGATTTCGATTTGACAAATGTTGTTACTATTGAACACTTCTAGGCAGTGTAAGTCAGTTGTTTTTATCTTGGCAAAATAAATATTGTTTTTGGGGTTATGTAACTTATTTTCACTGATCTCTTTTGTTTTTAAGTACATCTTACCGAATATTTCAGAATACAGACATATTCATAATTTTTACTTCAATTTTTGGGTAGTGTATTGTAAAGGTTTCCGGCATATAATACCAAAAAAAGAAATGAACTTCCTAAAATCCCGATATCCGTTAAAAAACAAATGTATAAAGCTTTAAAAAACAGTATACTTTTAATCAACAAAATGTGGGTAGTTAAAATTTTAATGGAATAATATTTCCAGTTTTTTAGATTCACCGATTCAGATTTTAAATGATATTTTATTTAAAATCATTTTTATACAATAAATAAAACATGGAATACATAAAAGAATTTGAATACGATTTTTTTTGAATGCATATGTACGGATGACATTAGATGAAAAATATTTGGACTTTATTGCATTTTACAGTGATCTGGGGATAAATATAACAGTGTTATTGTGTTGTTATCGTGTTAATATAATATTTTTGACGCCAATCTTCAAGGAGAACTGTAATCAACAGCAGGAATTGATGGAAAATAGAAGCAGATCTATTCTCTAAACTCCCCACTTAAAGGTAGATTTTATAGAATACAATCAAGATATAACTGAAATTCAATTATCTTAAATTAATTAATACTAATTTGCTATGAATTTATTGTTTTGTGAGTGGATTTGCATCCATAATATTTCAATAGTTATTGTATTTGCTTATGTAGTATGCTCTATCAATTTAATTGCTATGAATTTTTAGGAAGTGAGGTTATGTCTCGTAACTGTTCGATATAGCATTCTTATTATTATTTTTCTACATAACTAGCGTTGTCCATCGCGGCTTCGACCGCTCATTCGATGGGGTTATTAGACAGAGGGCCAGAGAGGAAAATTCAACGTGACTCTTTACATGAGTAATTTATACCTAAAATGGCAATACTATACTAAAACAAAAGAATGCTTGGTTGGAAGATGCCAGCTTGATGTTTTAAAGTGGGGGTGAAGGGTCAAATATGCAAATATTTAAGAAAAAAAAGTGATAAAGTACAAAGCTGAAAATTGATATTTATATTCTTTTTATGAATATAATGAAGGAAAAAAATTGGCAGTAGTGTAGATGGTGAATAAAGGGTTGGTAAAGGTCGTTCAAGTTCTGAAAAAAGTACTAAAAAATATGTGATAAGGTACACTTCTGCCAATTGCGTATTTATTTGTAAGATAATTTATAAACTATTTGTAAATTGGCAGAAGTGAAAATGAATATTTCATGTCGAAAAAGAAAAATGTATGCAATGCGCGGTGTACGCTTGTCATATATATATATATATATATATATATATATATATATATATATATATATATATATATATATATATATATATATATATATATATATATATATCCAGAGAACATTTTTGAAAGGGTAAACCAACCCACTTTGATTCATACACAACCAACTCAATTGTCACTACCAGTTGCAGACAACAACGCAGTTGAGCATTCTATCTACATGTCACTTCCCAACATTGAAAATTTAAATCTCTGATTTAGATAAGTTTTCCAAAATGGAACTTCCATTAAAATTGCAACTAAACAAATTAAAACAATCGCGTTACTCTATTCTAGAACAACTTTTAACGTCAACTGTCAAAATATCGAAGCTATTCTTCAATTAAAATGGCATTTTAACGACGTACATGTGTTTGAAAATTATTTTCTTAATTAATTAGATAAATTTTGCCTTTTATAACATTCTTTTCATGTTATGTGATATTAGTGTTAAGTGCTAATGACTGTGTCTGTTGGACAAAACCTGACATTTCATATGTACTCACTTTGGTAGGTCCTTGTCTTTATTTTTGTTTTGTAAAAGTAGAATTAAGGAAGGCTATTTTCTCTTTTGTAGAAGTCCTGATGAAGGAAATAGAATTTCTCGAAAGCTAGATTAACAATCATCCTTCTGACTGCAGCTCTACAAAAGTGCCTTAAACCTCTCGGTTCAGTTGGCTTTTTCTTCAATTACAACTGTCTAATTACTACTTCCTAATATCAATATTCAAATACAACTATACTATTCTAAAAAAACTCTTATTCTGTCCCTATTTATATTCTTATAGAATATCCTATAGAAATCTAGAACTCACTAACATAAAGCTGAGATCTATCTTGCAATATGACTCATCGATATAATATTTCTTTCGGGACGTTATAATAAAAATGGCTCATTGCACTGGAATATTTGTATATGAGGGCGTATCGATAGGTATATATATATATATATATATATATATATATATATATATATATATATATATATGTTATTTCACAAAACATCCGCGGGTAACATTCGCGCTTGTTACTACACTTCTGAGAGCATCAAAGATCTATCATACCGAAAATATTTGGCTTTCCTGCATTGTTTTACTGGCTGCGACACTACCTCAGGTTTTGCAGGAAAACGAACCGTAACGCCGATAAAAAGCTCCTGCAAAATAACGATTTGGCTATCTTAGCTGACATTTTTAACAAAAAAGATGCAGGCAAGGAGTTTATAGCTGAAGTGACTGTAAATTAATAGCATGGACTGACATAAAAAAAATGTAGCTCTTCATGATTTACAGTTTCATATGTATCCAACAGCCATGATCAAATTAACCTTCAAATTGGATATATGACCACCAACATCAGGAGCAGCAACACAACATTGCTTTAGGGCATATTATTAACTTCAAACATGTCTTGGAAATTAAATTATCGCTATAGATTGGGAGAGGAAAAAATCAGTGAAAGGAATGATGCAGCCGAATATCACTGAAGATCAGTTGATGCCCGAAGGTTGTTTCTTTATTGACAGTAGAAGAAAAAACGAAAAAGCGAGCCTAGTCCGAACTCTGTTGGACAATTAGTTTTAAGAGGAAATGTGATTAAAAATTTCCATTTTTTTTTATTAAAGTTAAATAAAACCGCAATTGTTGAGTATTTTTGTTCAAAGAAAATATAGCTTACTTGGAATATTAAAAGGTACACTCTCTCCAAGTTTCAGTTTAATTGAATTATTTTTGTAGGAGAAAAAAACAAAAAACCAAAAAAAAACTGTTTTTTGATTTTTTGTTTTTCTCGGAAAATTTCGAGGTTAGGGTAAAAACGGTTTATACAAAAGTTATGGATCCTTTTATTATCTACAACTTTTGTTTCTAACTTTTTTCGATAAAATGCGTAGTTTAGCCGGAAATTGCAAAAAGCTGTTTTACCCCTCAAAATCGCCCTTATTTGACCCCAGTGGGTCACCGCTGGTTCGGATTATTTCTCCTTCATTAGTTATGATATTACCTACAATATTCCGGTATCAGTTTACTGTAACGAATTATTTATTTTCCAAACTTTATTTTGACTGGTGTATTATTGATTTCTTAAAAAAAAAAAATGAAATACCGCAAGAGAGCTTTTTTCACTTTATGTTATAGAAAAAATCTGATACGAAAGTGTTACCCCTGGAATTAGAGATTTAAAAATAATTTTAAGCAAATTTTATTAATCATATTTGTAAATAAAATTTTTATCCCAAAATTTCATTTAACAAATTATGGTAAATATTTGTATTTATCGTGAAAGTAATAATAACCTAAGTATTAATATTAAACAAATATAACGATTGTTTCTACATATAATTAATCGACACACGATAATTCAAACCAAGTATTATACGAATAAATTTTTACCTTAAATACAGAACAATAATTTTAATCTGTGTACATTTGTTTATCTCTGAACAATTATTAACCGATATCTAGTAATACCCTTTAATGCCACCGATAACACGTACAAAATTGTCTATCATATCATTCTATCAGTTTTGATAAATGAGCAAATAATCAGAAATTGTGTTACGAAAAATTTGTAACGAAAATACCATTATAGAACTTGTACGTGATTTAAAATATTATTTATTTAAGAAGTGAAGTTAGAGAAGTGAAGACTATAGAAATATGGTTGACAGAACTGAATCACCATCATCGGCGAAAGTAAGGGAGTTAATTTTTGCTTACGAACGTCAAACGAGTTCGACGAAACCACTTGAAGACTCGCCTGGCAGACCACGAGCAAAATCTATTGGAAACGCCCTGTCTTACAAGCTTTTTCGACAGCCCAACTTGGAATTCCACAATATGGTAGACATAGAAAAGGAACTGGTAAAAATTGAAGCTCATCTAAATTACTATGAAATATATGAAAAAGAAACGCATGTTGCTTTCCAAGAGCAGCTTTTTAATGTATTGACAAGTATTGTAAGTATCGATCCTGAAGATCAAGAGGGTGCCATAAGAATGAAGAAAAAATTAATAATAGATACTCAAAAGCTAGCTACGATGTTGAACTCTAGATTACCTTTTGATGGAAACCAATCATATAAAGGAGTAAGAAAAACTTATAGTACTTTAGTCAGAAGGGAGGAGGCAGTAGTATCAACGACATCCGTTAAAAGCCAAGAGCACAGAGCTATTTTATCTAGTACTCAAACCTCTACACTAAATGGAGGTTTTAAATCTGAAGAATCGCTAAATTCCACCAAAGATTCCGCAGATTTGTCTTCAAGACTCGATGACACGTCATCTTTAGATCTTAGTTATCTGGAAGAACGACCGCAATCTAGCACACCTCCACCTCAGAAAAAAATTGTAGAAGACGAACACACCAGCTCAATTCCTTCCGTGTCAAAGCTAAAAAAGTTTTTCTCATTTAGAAGAGAAACTAAACCGGAAGTAAGAGTGACCACAGCTTCATATTCCGGAATTACCAGGTCTCAGTCTTTAAATACAAAGACAAATAAATATTCTATTGTTAAAAAAAATAAGAGTGAAGAAATAAAGAAAAAGGAAGAAACTATCACTGAAAGTGATGAGGTTATTGAGAAAGCTCACGATCAGAAAATCGTTACATCAAGTTCGGATTCAAGTACAAGTCTGTTAGTAGATAAAAGTAATAAAATTGATTCTTCGGAGAGTCATGTGTATGTGGAACCAGTAAAAGAAATTGAGGAATATAGAGATGTACAGAATGAAGTTACCCATACTGTTTCGGTTTCAAAATTAAAGGGTCTGTTCGAGAAGAACCAGAGTGAGACCAACGAAGGTAAGTTAATATTTTGATTTTTATGCAGTCATATTATTTTAAAGCAAATGGTGATGCCGTAAAGCCAATAAAAAATTAGAAGCAAATTTTTTTCACATTTCTGAAATAAGCCGAAAAAAGATAATGTATATAATATGCTAAAAAATAAGCAATACTGTACAAAAAGAAACATTAAGTTTTGTGAAAAAATTGTTCAATGGAGGTATGTCTTAAATTTTAAAATTTAATTTTTATTAGTTCACTCCCACATTTTATTAAAATGCTGGAAACATCAAGGACCAAATTGCCTTTTTTTTTGTCCAGGAAAAAATTCTGTACAGGGTGAGTCAACGATTGGATGAAGTAAGTTTGTGCCTTTTCGGTGAAATTTACAAAGAAACTATATTTATTGTTTGATACAGTTTATTTTTACGCAGATTTTAAAAATATTTAGGACTCTACAGGGTGAGCCATAAAACTAGGACAGCATAAAGTTGTATTTTTTTTTAAATAGAACACCTTATATACGAATCATATTTTCGATTTAGCTTCTAATTTTAAATCTTTTTTATTGAGGGTTTACTATAACAAAACTTTATAGTTTCTGAGATAATTAAGTTTAAAGAAAAAAAGTCACATTTTCAAGCATCAATTCAATCCTAAATAACGTTTTCAATTTTGTGACAAATATATTCAAATTTGGAATTTAGCAAGGCCAAGGACAAGTTAACATAATTTTTACCTAATATTTGCAATAAAAGCTACAGGGTGTTGAACACATCCGCTCAAATTTGAACAAGTTTAAATGAATAAATATCTTTTTTTTTTAAATGGTACACCCTGTATATTTTCATGTTATTTAATAGAGTAATAAAAACCCTAAAAGTTTTGTTCAATATATCCTATACCTATTTATAATAGTTTTTGAGATATTTCAGTTTTTCTTATTTTCCATTCTTTTTTACAGAAATAGTCTTCATTATCATAGTAGCCATGTAAAATAATAAAAAGAAACTACAGAAACAAACAAAATGTGGTTAAATGTGATGAAATACATACATGAAAACATAATGTGAAAAAATTAACACAACAATAACGACAAGGCAAATACATATTTACTTTTATACTAAATTGAAACAAAAAAATTACCTGTTAAATACTGAGATTAATTATTTCTTTTTAATAAGTGTTCGAATAAACGACCCTCTTGTGCAATGCACAAATTTAGTCTTTTTTGCAGATTTTCTCGGACCCTGGACAAAATTAGTGGCGTTATTGTTCTACAGGTATCCCTAATCCTGTTTCGCATATCTTCCACTGTTGTTGGTGGATTAACATACACCTTATTTCTAATATAACCCCATAGGTAGAAATCTAATGGGGTGATGTCGCAAGACCTTGGTGGCCACTCAATGAAACCCCCACGTCCAATCCATTTTTGCGGATATCGTTGGTCCAAAAACGCACGAACTTCACGATGGTAATGCGGAGGCGCACCATCGTGCTGGAACCACATACTGTCGAGCTCATCCCTATCGAGACCTTGAAGCAGTTGGGGTAGTTATTCTTGTAGAAAGTTCAGGCAACTATGGCCATTTAGCGGTTCATTAAAAAAGTGGGGTCCAATAATTCGATTATGATGAATACCACACCAAACATTTAATGACCAGTGGTTTTGATGTTGCACCTCTCTAATCCAAAATGTGTTTTCTGTGGCATAATAATGCATGTTGCGTCTATTTACGGCACCGTTACTTCTAAAAGTAGCTTCATCACTAAACATTACCTTGCATAATAAATTTGGATTTAATTGAATCTCCGCATTTATTCTACGACAAAAGTTTACACGACTTTCAAAATCCTGTCCATGTAATTCTTGGTGTAATTCCATGTGATATGGATGATACCTATATTTCTTGGTAGTACGATTAGCGGTGGATTGTGATGTTTCACATAATGCTGCTAACTGACGGCTACCAATATAAGGATTTTCCTGAACATTTAACAATACTTGTAGTTCTTTTTCTTCATTGTTGATCACGTTTGGATAATCAACAGTACCAGAAGAATCAAATCTTTGCATTAAGTTTTGAAAAGTATGGGTATTAGGCTGGCGTCGATCAGGATACTTCATTTTGTAAATTCTTTGAGCAAGAAGGCAATTTTTTTGAGCCTCTCCTATTGTATAAATCATATCTATTAACTCATTCTTTGGAAAATTCATTTTACAATATAATATGAATGCAAAAAAAAAACCAAACTACACTACATAAAAACCAAAAGAAGCGATTGCGGTTATAAATTTGACACACAGAAAAATGTTCTTTTACATTGTTTTTGTCATGGCTACTATGATAATGAAGACTATTTCTGTAAAAAGTATGGAAAATAAGAAAAATTGAAATATCTCAAAAACTATTATAAATAGGTATAGGATATATTGAACAAAACTTTTAGGGTTCTGCGTAAAAATAAACTGTATCAAACAATAAATATAGTTTCTTTGTAAATTTCACCGAAAAGGCACAAACTTACTTCATCCAATCGTTGACTCACCCTGTACATCACTTAATTTTTCGCAAACTTCACTCATATTTTTCACAGACGAATAAAAAATCTCTTGGATTTTTTCACTCTCAAAGTTTTGGTCAATGGCCAGTCCTTCTGTTTTTGGAAATTTCCGTTCTTGATCTGCATGAAATCTCCAGCTTTTAAAAAGTTTTTTCAATTCGATTTTACTTTTTAGAATATCATTCACTTATGTTCTTCCAACACCAAACTTTTCCGCTAACTTTCATAAACTGGAACTATATACTTCATTTTCCGCAACGATTTCCACTTTTTCTTTAAGAGATAAACGTTTATGTTTCAGAAACAAGTCGAATTTTGTTAAACTTTTAACTAAATAAATTATAAATTATAATTACAAATATTTCAATAATTTAAAATTCTTCTTCTTCTTCTTCCTCTTGTTATAGGCTTAAAGCCTGTTTTTTCCAACTCAATCATTCATCTCATTTGATGTTGAAATCCAGGATTCTCTCCATCTTTTAGGTGGTCTACATATTGGTCTTCTGGTTTCCGGTGTTCCATCTCGGGCGACTCTTGCTATCCTATTTTGCGCCATTCTTCCTACGTGCTCATTCCAGGCTCTTCTGCGCTTCCATCCCCATCTTACTATATCCTGCATTCCATGTTCCTCGCGTATTGTTGAATTGCATATGTGATCTCTTAATGTGTATCCCGATATTCTTCTTAGTACTTTCATTTCGGCAGTTCTTAGAATTGATTTTGTTTTTGTGTTGTCAGCTCTTGTCTCTATTGCGTACGTCATTATCGATCGAATACAGGTCTTGTAGATTTTTGTTTTTGCGTCCTTGCTCATGCATGTGTTGTGCCATATTATATCCGCCAGGCTTCCTGAGATTCTATTTGCCTTGTTTACTTGGTTTCTTACTTCTCTTGTTCTGTCTTGGTTTGCGGATATCTCAACTCTCAAAGGTCATGAGTTGTTTTATTGGTTTGTCATCCACTACTAGTTTGCATCTTAAGGGCACTTTGCTTATTACAATTGACTTAGTTTTATCGATTGATATTTTCATGTTGAATTGCTTGCTTATGGTGTGGAATGCAAATAGAAGTCTTTGGAGATCGTCTTCATTTTCCGAGACTATGACGGCGTCATCAGCGTAACATATTATTGTTATTTCCCCGGTATTCATTCTGTACCCTGGTGCCGCTCTTTTGACGTTCTCAATTATTTGGTCCATTACTATGTTAAACAGTAATGGACTCAGAGAGTCCCCCTGTCGTATGCCCGACACTATCGGTACATCCTTAGTTAGGTTGCCGCTTACTGAGATTTGTGTTGTGGTGTTGGAGTTTAACTGTTCAACTATGCTAATTAAATTGTTTGGGATGCCTTTAATTCTCAATATTTGCAGAATATCATCCAGTCTCACCCTATTAAAGGCTTTAGTGAGATCTATAAAGCACATAAAAGCCGGCTTAGTAAATTCAATAGATTTCTCTGCTATCTGTCTTAAGATGAATATGGCATCTACTGTAGATCTGTTTTTGCGGAAACCTTGCTGTTCTTCTGATATTCTGCAATAGTCAGTTATTATACCTTCAAGGATTTTGGTGAATAATTTCATTATTGAATTTAATAAAGCTATTCCTCTATAATTTTCCGTGATTTTCTTATCACCCTTCTTGAAAATAGGTACTGTTATACTTTTCTTCCAATCTCGCGGTATCTAAAATTCCATTTATATAATAGGATTTCAACTAGTACTTTGGTATTTCTAATAATAAAAGTACCCATTGTGTGCGGTGTATGACCGGTATTAATGGTGAAAGTTCCAGGTTATTTACTTGAAATTCACGTACCGTGGCCGTTTTTGCAAAGTTTCGATATTAGCAGGTCTTTTGTTATAAAAAAAACTATAAGATTCATTTTAAGAAGCCCAAAATTGGCAATTGAGCGGGGTAATCGCTTTTGAGGAGTGTCCGAAATGAGAAGTTTTACTGTAGTTTTTTTTTATTATATTTCAATTTCAAACGCCCTTGAAACCCAGATTATTAAAAACTAGATAAAAAACAAACAAAATGAACAATGATAACATGTTTGTTTTGATTAGGGAAAAAAATAATAAAATTTATATGAATGCCACTAAGAAAAATAACTCTCCTCGGTCTACTTCTAATAAACGACCACACAATGCTTTTTCATGTTATCCTACTTATTTGTCATAAAAATGGTATTGTTCTGATCATGACAAGATAAAATGTGGAAGCGATTCCCATTTCTCACTGTGAGAAACCTATAACTTCATAACTAATTTGTCACTTTCTTCAAACATTTCCTTTAAGGTTTTAATTTTTGTCGTGATATGTTTTTGTTTAAAAGTTGATTTGAAACTAATTTTTAGAAGTTATTAAAGCAGGGCATTCTAAACTTACTAGAAGCATAAATAATCTTTATTATACGAGGATCGGGATTTATATTTCGAGAACTGGCAATATTGGCATTGCTAGATACTATCTGACGTATACAGATTGATATTTTAGGCCGTATATGTACTTAGAACAATTTATCATACGAACTCTATTTGTGTTGCTTAGAGAACTTCAGAATTTCGTCTCGTCAAAAAAATGGAATTAACTGGTGAATATTTTCTCGTGAGATTATTTTTCACAAATTTTTAAACAGTTTATTTCAAGAAGAGTTTAATGCACATCTCTGGTTTAGCGATTTCAATCGTGGTCGTTGTTCGCCCTTGGACGAGTCGCGTAAAAGTCGTCTAAAATCGCTTGTAGTACAAGAAAACATCGATGTTGTCTGTGAAATGATAATGCAAGAACGTCATGTAACATATCGTGAGTTTGAGGCATTTTTGGCCATTAGCAATACCACCGTGTTCTGATAAACACATCTCTGATAATGTTTAGTCCTTATGATACAGGATGTTAAATTTTATTATTATTTTTAGTTATTTATCATATCATTTGTTTTTAAAGATAATTAAGTCAAATTTGAAACACGTAACATTTTTTACAGTTCTCTATTCTTCGTGGAAATAAGTGTCTTTTAAATGTTGTATTAAGGAATATACATAGAGATGAAAATTGTGTTTCTATGAAATCCTCAAAAATTGATATTTGAGATAATTCAGATTCTAATGCTACTTGTCTTGTAGATATTGTCTTTTAGAGGAAAACTTCAGAGACAAAAAAGTTGGGACAAGATGGGAAATCTAACCAAGTAATGAAATCAAGTCATATATATATATATATATATATATATATATATATATATATATATATATATATATATATATAACATCAGTTTATAACGTTCTACGCCGTCTTCTGATTTCCAGTCTGCATTGATCTTGGTTTGTCCATAGGTTTTCATCCATTCCTCTTGTTCTTATATCTTTATCCACTCCTTCTCTTCAACTTAGTCGGGTCTACCTCTCTTTCTTCTTCCCTGTGGTGCCCAATTTAAAACTTTTTTTGGAAGTCTAGTATCGTCCATTCGTTGAACATGTCCGTACCATCTAAGTTGGTTGATTTTAATATCTTTTGTTATCTTGTGCTTAATGTCCATAATTTCTTGAATTCTTTCATTTCTGACTCTGTCCATTCTGGATTTTCCAGCCGCTCTTCTCCAATAATCCATTTCTGTAGGTTTCAGTGTTCTTAGAGTTCTTTCAATGGCCATACTTCACTTCCATAGGTGACAATGCTTTTAACAATACTATTAAAGATTTTGTGTTTGTTTTCATTGGATATTGTTTTATCCCACAATATGCTGTTCAACTGTCTAATAGGTTATCGTCCCTGGTTGTTTCTATGCTTGATTTCTTCGTCAAGTTTACCGTCGTTGGTTATATGCATTCCGAGATGCTTGTATTTCTCACAGATACTCATACATAGACATGTATTCCGTTTTGTTGATGTTAACTTCTAGCCCCCACTTTCGATATTCTTCTATTGGGTTACGAGCCATGTATTCTAGATCATCGTAGTCTTGTGCCAGAACTATTTGGTCGTCTGCGAAACATAATGTGTATAGTATGGAATCGTTTAGTGGAATGCTCATATTTTTGCACTTTCTTTTCCATGTTTTCAACGCTTGTTCCAAGTAGATTTTAAACAACATTCCTGCTTGAGCCTTTTGCTAACCGTGAATCCTTTTGAAATATTATGCCCTTTCTTTATTTTGCTTGTATTATTTGAATAGAGCTCTTGAACAGCCTTGAAAAGTATTATATTTATATTTGTTTTTTCTAGGGCTTCCCAGAGTTTTTGTTGTGGTACGCTGTCATAGGCTTTTTTGAGATCCACGTAGAGCAGGTGTATTTCTTGGTTCCGTGCTGATTTTTTCTCAATGAGCTGGGTTATTGTAAAGAGATGGTCAACAGTAGATCTATATGCTCTAAATCCAGTCTGTTCTTCGGCCTCCATATCTGAGTATTCGCTCTCAATCCTCTTTTTGAATAGTTTCCCATACACTCTCGAGATTGTGCAGAGAACCGCAATTCCTCGATAGTTATCACAGACGTCTTTACTTCCTTTTTTGTGTATAGTAGTAATATAGGATATTTTCCACTCTTTGGGTATCTTTTCTCCGTTTATACATTTTTGGTAGAAGTTTGTCAATTGTCGGTATAACTTCTCTGTGCCATATTTAAGTAGCTCAGGCGGGATATTTCCGGGAGCTTGTGATTTTCGGTCTTTTAATGTTTGGCATATTTGCTTGACTTCTTTGCAATCTATTCTTAGTGGAGATACTATGGTGCGTACGTGCACGCCGGAATCAGCTTGTACTGTTGGTATTCTGCTCTTTCTTCTGCTAGCAATTTTGAAAAGTATTCATCCCATTGAGATAAATCAATCGGTGAAATGATATCTTTAGATTTTTCTTGTCGAAGAGATCTCAGTATTTTCCAGCTCAAATCAGTTAAAAAGTACCGCTCTGTATATTATGTCACATAATAATAATTTTTTATTGAACTGTAAAAAGTATTATGTGTGCCAAATTTGATTTAATTATACACCCTGTATCTTAAAAATTAAGCATTGTCGGACATATGTTTATATGAACTTTTATGCTTAAGATTAGCTAAAGAATAACTTTTTAAAATTTTTCGCACTTATCTGGAAACACCCTGTATTAACATATTTATGTAGCAGAAATCTAGTTAATCACCATTTGCAATAAAATAAAAATCCCCAATGTGGCGCCTACGTGATATTTCATATTTGCCTGGTACTCATAACCTACTATCAGATATTACCTATTAAGGTATTTCTAAACATTAAGAAATAAACTTATTTAAATTTATAGATAAGATATTTTCCTAAAATAAATAATGATTGCAGGTTTAGGTTTACTAACAACTAAACAAAATGAATTTAGCTCCGATTTCAACCTACCCTTCACTGCTATGAATTTGGGAGCATATAGGCTAAAAAGAACTATTTCAGGAAATTACATGAACTTCACTGGACTGATAAGGAATGTCGATATTAATAAAAGGTCCGATCTAAGTAAGAGCAAGAGTCTATCAGATTTGAAAATAACCAACTTCAGTTATGGATCGAAGGACAACGATATTGATGACGATTTGAGCAAGGAAATTGATGGCGACGATGATTTTGAACATGTGTCGATTGATATAGGAAAGAAGTCCGAGGAAGTCAACAATAACGTTGTTAAAAATGGTAAGGATGTGAGAATAAAGGGGGAAATAAATCACAATTTTTTGATCGAAAAATTTATTCGAAAAAACTCTTTTATTTTGCTTACGAGGGATGTTTGATAAATCAGTGAGTTTCAATGAAAAGATACATTAATTTTGATTCATTTTATCTAACGATATTCAAATTTCTTTAAGCTTCCAAAAAAAAACGATATTTCTGACTCTAAAGAAGGGGTATTTGTTTGAGTTATGCCATTTTCATTTGATCCAGATTTCTTTCCCGCTAGTTATTTTTCTATATATAGTATATTAACGAATAAAATAAAAACATTGATAAAATCCATTTTAATAATAAATACATTAAAAATTAAAACTAAGAAATATTCAAATTAAGAATTGTGTTAGTACAATTTCTTTAGCTTTATGTGTTTCATCGATCTAGAGAAGGCATTCGATCGTATACAACTGGAGGATGTAACACAGCTACTTTACGACAGACAAATACTTCAAAACATTATCAAAACGATTGAAAATATATATCAGGCAAATACGATTCAAGCTAGGATAAACGGTGAATTGACCGAAAAAATAGAATTAAATAATGGCATCCGACAAGGTGACTCTCTTAGCCCCCTACTATTTAACATCATCATGGACGAGTTGATAAAGCAGGTGCGTAGATTGAAACGGTAAAAATGGGAAACAGGGAAATCAAAATACTGTGCTACGCCGACGATGCTGAATAGCTGAAAGCGAAAACGATTTGCAAAGACTACTGCACCAATTTAACATAACAGCGAAAAAGTTTAACATGAATATATCAGCGTCAAAAACAAGCCATGACTACATCTAGAACACCTCTTAGATGCAAACTAGAAATAGACAACAAAATTATACAGCAGGAAATGAAGTTCAAGTATCTCGGAATAAAAATATCCGGATATGGGGATGTTGAAACGGAGGTGAGGGGACAAGCCATGAAAGCAGCAAGAACGGCCGCATGTCTTAACAGTACCATATGGAGCAATAAACATATAGGAATTGAAGTTAAATCAAGAATTTATAAAACAGCAATAAGATCCATACTAACATACACTGCAGAAACCAGACCAGAATCCTCGAAAACAAAGCAAATACTGGAAACAACAGAGATGAGAGTGTTACGCAGGATAGCTGGCAGGATACTTAAGGATCGGAATAGGAGCGAGGATATAAGAAGAGTGTGTAAAGTCGATAACATCAATGACTGGGTATTACAAAGAAAAAGGGAATGGAACGAACACATTAACCGCATGACCGAAGACAGAATAGTAAAGAACACGAGGGACAAATCACCAATAGGATGTAGGAGTACCGGAAGACCCCATAAACGATGGAGTGATAACCTCGCAATAGACTGAAACCAGGCAAAGAGATGAAGAATAACAAGCAAATTGCTTATATATAAGAAGGAAGAAGGAAGAAGAAGAATTCAATTTCTTAAGAACTGTTGTATTTTTAATTGGCAAATTGAAAATATCAGTTTCATTTTTTACTGAATTCATTTTCTGCATGTTCAAGAAATAGGTCAATTGAAACCATAAATCGTTCGGTGATATGCCACCTCAAACAAATCATGAAGCTCTTTAAGAAATCGATGACATTAATGAGCAAATCGGGAGTATCAATACAGGAGTTAATAATTTTGTAGAGTGAAATAAAGCAAAAATAAATGCGAAGCGCATAAAACTGAGGCATATTTAAACGATTAGCAATATCATTCCATCATTCACTAAAAGATGATCCTCTTGAATTCCTCGCTTAAAGACAATTAGACATAAGAAATTTCTTTGCACATTTTTGTTTGTTTCTTTATATATGTAATAATGAGGTGACCAAACTTGGTGTTATTAAGGTCCACAAGTAGTCTGCTCAGAAGTATGAGCAACTTCAGATCTCTGTAGACAACATTATATATAAGCGTGTCAAAGCGACCAGCCCTATCAAATGTAACACCCAGATCTTTTAGGTGTTCAACGCGAGTGATCGTTTTATCATCAATAAAGTATTCAAAAGATTTTTTACGATAAAAACTAATAAAGGAGCAGTTATTGATATTATATTTACATTTCATTACATTTCAGCCTAGTTCTCATCCTTCCAAAACTGGATATAGGCCTCCCCTATTTGTTTCCAAATCTCTCTATTCTGGCCTCTTCTTTGCCACATCAAGCCGGCATTTCTGACTATGCCATCCTTCCATCTCATCTGTGACCTACCTCTGGATCTTTTCCCTTTATATGAGCGCCATTTTCCAATTTCTGAATTCCAACGGTTGTCTTTTATTCGTTCATTATGGCGTGCCCATTTCCATTTTAGTGATGCTGCTCTTTCTATAGCGTCAACTGCGTTGGTTTTTCTTCTTATCCACTCATTTCGTTTTTCATCTCTGAGTGATATTCCTAACATGTGTCGTTCCATAGTCCTTTGAGTTTTGCGGATTCTGTCCAAATTTGATTTTGTAAAGGTCCACGTCTGCGCTCCGTATGTTAGAACCAGCAATATACAACAATCAAAACTTTGGTTCTTAACTATAAGGGATTTTCTGATTTTTCAACACATAGGAGAGTTTTCCGAACGCCGTCCATCCCAATAGAGTTCTTCGTATTATTTCGGCTATCTGGTTGTCCTTGCTCACTCTTATGGCCTGGCCTACGTTTATATATTCATTCACCTGTTCTATTTCGGTTTCATTTACTGTTATAACTTGTTGTTCGTCTGAGTTTGACATTACTTTTGTTTTAATCCTCGTTGGAGCGATGTTTCATGGACGTCGTTTATCATTGACTGCAACTCTTCCCAGTCGGATGCGATCATCTGCATATCTCAGGTGATTTAGGAATCTGCCATTAATGTTTATCCCTTTATTTTCCCAATTTAATGATTTGAACAAGTCTTCCAGGGCCATTGTAAATAATTTGGGCGAGATTGTATCTCCCTGTCTTACTCCTCTTTTGATTGGGATGCAGTTCGTCTTTAGGTCGTCATCAAGTTGTACTATCATCGTTGCGTCTAGATAGACATTATGCAATAGATTTTTGTATCTCGAGTCTATTCTGCCATTTACCAAAGCTTCTTCCACAGCCCATAGTTCTACGCTTATTGATATTAAAGGGCATGAAATTTGATATGCACCAAGCAGAAAAACGAGCAGGATCGCGTTAAATGCCTTCGCAGTCATTTTCACCTCTGAAAACTCCAAATGTCTTTAAGTCATCTCCATAAAACATTTTCTTTGCTTTTAATTTGATATCTTGAAAACGTGGTTTTTGAGGGCTTCAGTGGTTTCTTCTGGTGATGAAAATGACGTGACGTTTTCGGTTGGTTTTTCCTGATTTTGTCGGTGAATTCTGGACAAACAAATTATTGCATATCATTCTGTGTTAACTGATCTCTAGTTCTCTAAAGGCATAATTGCAACATGTCTCGTACAATCGAAGAAACAAGCGATCATATTTTTGGAAGTGCTACATGAATGAACAAATTTTACGTGATTCGATTAATCTTGGAACAGCCAAACAGTAGGTTGTTTCTCAGTTACCAGTTTATACGAGTATATCCAAGTTTCGTCATCTGTTACGATGCTACAGTTTCTCGATCGAATTTTTTGAGCTTTTCTTTATACTAATTAATACGACATATGTCTGAGCTTCGCTCAATTATGCAGAATCCATTGAGAAGAGATTTTTTCAGCTATAGATTCATGCAGAATCGAATGTGTTGCAATTTTCGATATACCTAAAGGTTACACGGTAAGTCACTTCCCGATCTTCTACAATTATACTGTGCGTTGGAATATCAACCGATATTGGTTGACCTGTACAAAATTTATCACTGACATTCGCACGATCACGACGAAATTCTGTAAATCAATTGTAAAGAGTCTTTTATGATAGTATTTTATTACCAAAACTTGGTTGAAGACATTCTAGGGATTATTTTTAAATTAGGCCTTTATTAAAGTCGTAAAAATCATCTTACAAAAACCTTCTTACGAAATTTCTATTTTTTCGTAAATTTCCTTTTTTAGACACTCACTATAAATAAACCATTCTTTCAATTTCTAACCTGCAACTCTTTTTATAATAATAAATATAAAATTTTACGAAAACACTAATGATATAACTCAATAGTGCTACCTGATGGTAGTTAAAAGAAAATTAAAAGGTTGTGCTCGTATCTTGCTGTGGATCAAAGCGAACTACAATAATTGAAATTACATTAAAAAAAATATTGTGTTTTTATAATGCTACATGTAAAAATATTTGTTAAAAATTTTATGCCAGTTTTCAGGTAGGTTTTTTTAATACCCCTCAATAATTTCTAGGTTTTTTTGTTTATGAAAACTCACAATATCTAAAACTAACAAATTAGCGCTAATAAAAGCGAAAGCGGAGCTACTCAATTGAGTTTTAATTATTCCTTAGCTAATGCACTTTAAGTTGTCTATATTATGCAATTAAATAAACATTTTAAAAGAAGTTCTAGGAATATTTAGTTTTATCTGACAAATATTTGAAAATCTTTTAAAAATCAATGCATTAAGTGAACAAAACAAACATATGTACATTAAACTAATTATCTATTGCAAACCAATAAGTGTATTTCTTCAAAAACTAAATGAAATCATGGTAAACAAGACTCGTTCTCGAGAAACTGAAAAATATTACTAAAAATAATTTGATTTGTGTCACTAAAAAAACTTTTAAATTGTTTCTTCTAATAACTCTGTTTTTTGCGTATAGTCCTTGTAAACCATGTTTTTATTTCGTTTTTGTATACCCCTTCTTCCTTTAATTGAAATGTTTATAGTGAATTGCTAGCTAAAGTTTAATTCTGGATGAGTAGCTAATAACAGTAAACGGACCAAAATTACTACTAGCATACGCGGACGACATTGATATTGTTGGAAACACCGTCACCAATGTAAAAGAAACTTTCAACAAAATAGAGATAGAGGCAAGGAAAACCGGTCTAATGGTCAATGAGGAGAAAACCAAATACATGTGCATAAACAGACAAAAGAATCGAGATAGAATAGGACAAAATGTAACAAGAGACACATATAACTTTGAAAGAGTGGAGCGTTTTAAATATCTCGGAGCGACAATCACCGCAGATAACGATATCATAGAGGAGATAAAAGGGAGAATTCAGGCAGCAAACAGATGTATGTATAGTCTCAACAACACCATCAAATCCAAGAACCTAACACGAACCTCAAAAATCAGGATATATAGAACAGTGATTAGACCAGTGGTCATGTATGGCTGAGAGGAAAATCCTTAGAAGGATTTGCGGACCCTATCACGACCCCAATACTAATCAATACCGAATAAGAACAAATGCCGAGGTCAAACAGATATATAACGCTAGCGACATCGTACAAGAAATTAAATCCCAACGCCTAAGTTGGGCTGGCCATGTCCATAGGCTCCTTAATAACCGCCTTAACAAGTTTATTTGAGAGGAGGCCCCGACAGGGTAAAGACCCTTAGGACGCCCAAGAATGCGATGAAGAAATAACATATGGTCAGACTTAAGAACAATGGGGTTACCCACTGCCCCAACTATCATGGACGACCGTGTGAGATGGAAACAAGTTGTGCAGTCAGCCAAGACCCACTCCGGGTTGTAGAGCTACTAAAGAAGAAGAAGACGCTAACCATGTCAAAATATGTTTTGTTACTGGTACGTTTCGTGAATCTTCCTCATGACAGGAAAAATGCTTTCTATTCCCTGATAGATTTCAACGAGAACCCAAAATCTTTTTGATATGATTAATATTAAATAGCCTTTTTATTAAACCTTTCGTATAAAGAATTGCTTTTAAAATTTTAAATACAAATGGAAACATAAAAACCTAGAAATTTTAACGTATGGTTAAAAAAGAAATATTGCAACTTTATTTAGCCCTTAATTCACTTGGGAAAAATGGAAAATTGTAATGATTTTCCCTTTTATGGCGTTAAGGAAATTTGACTTATTTAAATTTCGTTTTAATTGCTCTGTTTTAGAAAAGTTGGAAGATAAAGTATCTTCTAGTGAAACTAGCCAAACAGTACAAAAAGAAAATGAAACCATAATTTTATCAAAGTCAGTGGAAAGTTTGAAACAAACGTTTGGTAAGGAGCAAATAATTGTTTATATTGTAAAAAAAATTTCATCGATTCACAGTTAGTGAAATCCTGAAAAATAAATGTAATTTTTGTTGTAAGGTGATTTTATTAAAAAAAATATATTTCATGCATTTTTGAAACTTGTTTTTACCAAAAATATGTCATTTGGTAAGAGATACTATGCATAAAGTATATTATTTTTGAAAGTTCATAAAAAAAAAGATAAGAGTTTAAATTTATTTTTTTGTAATTCAATATGGCGAATTTAACATGGTATTACGTCATGTCCATAATCATAAGTAACGAATCTAAAGTTATTTTTTTACAATTTAATATGGCAATATGGAGAACTCAAATTTTTTCCGATTTTGTAGAAATTACGGATTCTAAATTAATTTCTTCAAATCCAATATCCACAATAAAATAAGTTGGACTTAAAAATTTACATGTCTCAAATTCTTTCATTATCTGTTTTGGAGGGTTTTGGGAGGTTACGTTACGAATCTAAAATTAATTTCTTAAAATTCACGATTGCTGATCGACTATAGCAGACTAAATAGTGGTATTTCTTTTGTGGTAAAAATTTCATTTAAAATTTGGAGAACTTTCAAAATCGGAGAATTTCTTTTTATTCAATTTAGTGTGATCTACTACTTTGGATAAAATAGGTACTTTTTTGTAACCTCAATTCAAACTAAAAGTCGAAAAATTAAATTTTTAGGAAAAAATTGAGCCGACTTCTAAAAAAGCACTAAAAAGCGATAAATAACAATACGAATTTTAATACGAAAGTAAAATTTCGGCGTCAAATTGTTGCTAAATGAACGAAAGAACTACCAACCCGATATACCTATAAGATACGACAAGCAAGCCAATACAAATAAAGTACTTCTTAATCTTTTTATGTGAATTATATTTTGTCAGGTTTTAATTGGACGCCAACTTCACTCAATTTCATGTAAAAAATTTATATTTTTCCTTTAAACTTTTTAGCGCTTTTTTTAGAAGTCGGTTTAATTTTTAAAAAATTTTTCATTTACACTTGTCAAAAATAATTGATTATTCTGGACATTCAAAGAGGCATTATAACAATTACAGTATTTTCGTTGCAAAGACTACTAGGGTTGAGTATATTCTTTATATTTAAGAAAACTTAAGTTCCAATACTGGACCGAAAAACACAGAAAATAAAGAAGAAATAAAATATGTTCTTCACCAAGCTCAAATAGAACCAGTTCCAAGAACCTCCACTGTAGTGGTGGAACCGGTATTAAAAGTCCCAATTCAGTTGACAACGGGCTATACCAAAGTGAGCCATACTAAAGAAGTGAAAGGTAATTTTTTTTTCTTTAATAATTACAAGATTAAATAACCAAATTATTTTTTTTTATTCAATGTTAAGGAAAATATTTATGACCGATAAATTTAATTCAATTTAACTGCATTTCAGAAACATCAAACAATACTACTACTTCCACAGAAAACAACGATGATATCAAACATATTCTACATCGCACAATAGGACCGATTCCTGGAACACCTGAACGTTCAGAAGAGCCCACGTTGAAAGTACCCATACAGCTAAGATCGGGTTTTGTAAATGTTAGTCATTCTCAGGAAGTAACAGGTAATGAAAAGTAATTATCAATTCTTGTATATCTTAAAGTTAAAGCCGAACTATTATTTTGAACTACCAATCAAGAAAACCATGAATAAAAAAATTACGAAATATTCTAGACGCACGCACACATTAAAATGGAGTAAATGTTTCAAAAAATGTGTCGCTATACTTCTACACGTATCTTTACGAACATTTTTTACTGAAGTTGTATCAGGATGGATACGAATGTTTCTATTAAACGGCATTATTTTTAGAGAATACACTCGAAACTAAAACAACTGTAACGGGAAATAAAGAAATCAGTGTTCAAGAGCACAAAGAACCTGAACTCAAGATTCCCATTCAGTTAAGGACTGGAGTGAGTAATACAACCGGTAAATATTTTTTGATTGAAAAAATTATTTGGATTTATTTATTTTTTTAAATATTAGTACAGTTCATTGCAACAAATAATTTACTATTATTGTTGTTTTAGAGGTTACAGAAAGAACTACAAATACCGAGAACACTGTTCAAGATATTTCAGCTTCACCTGGAATGGTAAAAACCCTGAAAGAAACGTTTGGTAAGTTTAAAACTAAAGTAAATTAATAGTTAAAAAACTGAGGAATTGCGTATAGGATACGTATTACGCTAGGATTTCGAAGTACGTGCTAATATGTCGAATTGTTTTTGATTTTTAAAATCTACCGCAGATTGATTTGATGTTATCTGGTACCATGAGAAAGCTAAGAGTGTTGTTTGATTGCTGAAGAAAATAAGAACTGCTCCTGCCCCTCTGCAGATTCTCTCGAAGACACATAACAAAAGCAAGTTTGGCATGCCGTTGTATGCTGCCCCAGTACTTCACTTATGTTGTCAGCTTTGGACCGATCCGTACACCAAACAAGGTTTACTGACTGACTCATTGACTAGTCATTTTGAATGATGTAAGGCTTGTCAAAGTTATACGTTCTTGGCATGGTATCACTGCTCATTTTAAGTCACAACGCCTTTAATGCTGATGTGTCCGAGGATAGATCCAGTCCAACAGATCTTGTGTAGTTCCAGAATGTATGCCCTTACCCTCGTTTTAGCCATGATTATTATAGCAAGGAGGAGGGAAGTTTTAGTAGGGTTTCCATGGCTGCTGTTGGGTGTTTTGGAGAGCTCCAGAGTGACTCGTTATTGAGTGATTTTGACCCATATACAATCGAGTCATATGTTAAAATGGGGTTTACCACCACTGTAGACAGCCACTGATAATGGACATCTTATCTGTGAAAATAACTTTCTACAAGTGTGAGTTTCAGAAAAGCTTTTCATCAAGGATTACATCTAGGTACCCCATGGCTCACCTACAGTTTTGTTGAAATAGAGTTGGTAGTTTTATTTTATTCAAGTTTTTTTAGTGGAGGATATGAATATGCTTTTTCTAAAGTGCTTCTTAGTGCATCAGGGCACCTTGTATGAGTTCCGATACTATTTTGCCACGTTCTTCCACGATATGTATAACTAGATGGTAGAGCATATTCTTGGATATTGCTTGGTCGTTGAGGTTTATCAGAAGTTCATGGATCACCAGATCTCACAGAAGGTGGAGACAAAACTCCTCCCGATGGGCAGTTCTTAACTATCGACACCTTCATGGTTTCTTCCCACACATTTGATTGTGTTCGTTTGTCTAGAAGCATATTTTTTTATCCACCTACATAAGGTGTCTTCAATGCCGTGTCTCTTGGCAGGCGTTATCATAGAAGCAAATACAGTGTAATCGACTGCTTCTTCATTATCAAGGAAGAGCGTTAGCGCTCTTCCCTTATTATTTATGACAGATTCTATTCTCTTTACTAGGTGATGTAGAGCTGACTTACATAATTTTCCTGATTGTCAAGGAAGTTGGTTGGGGTGTATTGGTGTTTTTTCAGCAAAGTTTCCCGTATGTGCCTTTCAACTAGTTTCAGCTCTAGCAGAAAATATGATAGGGTAACTGGTCTAAAGGACTTGGCATGAGAGTAATGTCTACCATGCTTTAGTATAAAAATAATTTTATGCCTCGTCCAAGCCGATGGTAAGTATCCTGTAGCTCTGTTTGCTTGGAGTTACCAGATCTTTACTTTGCTTTAAAAGCATTGGAATTACCTTATCGGATTCCGGTGCTCTAAACGATTCTATAGCTCATAGTATCTTGGTAAGGGTTATTACCTTGTCTACTATCTGCCAATCGCATTTTCATGCCCTTTCGATCAGAGTTGAAGGATTAGTTTCATCATTTGCTGTGGAGACAGGAATAATGTAAGATACGTCTGGAGGAGTATTTCTAAGGTATTACAGCTAGTCTCCATAGAAGTCCCATTCGATTTCTGCAGTGTCTCTATTGAACCGAGGTGATTTTCAGCAAGAATCTTGCAGAGGCGTGATGTTTCAGAGGTGTTTTCGACCTTTTGACATAGCTTCTGCCACGAATTTTCATTGGCTCGTCTTATTTTTTCTTGTAATCTGTGAGTATTTTAGAATATTTTGTTTTTCGCTCTGTTAAATAGTTTACGTATTTCTTTCCGTAACACTGTTAGATGTGGGTACTCTAACTTCTTTTGTAATTTTGCTTGAAGTCGGTTTTAAGTTAAATAAAAGCACATGTCTAAAAAATTCAATCAAAATAGTTGAAAAAAATTAAAATGCTGTGACATACAGAAGAAAAGACTTATGAACTTGACGAAATTATAAGGGTTCAATATGGCTACGGTATCATTAAAGTGAAATATATGTTTGTAATACGAAATCACATATTTTAGAATATAAAGAATCTTCGACAAGTGGTGACGTAAATGATGATATAAAACACATTCTTCATAGAACAGTAGGACCGATTCCAGGTACTCCTGGTAACTCAGAAGAACCTTTACTTAAAGTACCAATTCAATTAAGAACAGGTTTCGTAAATGTGAGCCATTCTCAAGAAGTCTCAGGTAAGATCATTTGTTTTATTTTATTAGTTTTAGTCGAATATTCGAATATCTATCTCCTATACAGGTTGTCCTTTAAGAAATCGTACATCAGTCAACAGTAGATTCCTTTCTCAGTGGCGTAGAGTAAGAGGGGGAGGCAGGGACGCTTTATTAGGGGCAAGAAATTTCGAAATTTTTTTTTATTTTGACTACAATTTATTTTAATCTTTTTCGTTGATAGAGCGAGGTACAGATTTCGAATTCTCAAATTTCTTAAAAGTGTTGTCTCATACTAGTCATGCTATCTCTTATTGCAGAAGAGAGGGTGTGGAAATTTTTGTATCTGTCCGGGGTGGCCAAATTTGAGTCTGCCCAGGGTTTAAAAATAACCAATTTAAAACAAATAAAAAAATCCCATATCAATGTTCTATCCGCATAAATTTAATTGAAATACATATTATGTTTTTTTTTTTAGATATTTATAATTCATTAAATTATAACAATGATAAAAAAATTATCAAAAAAAACTTGATTTTTAGAATAAATATTCGGAAGTATTTGGGAAAATATGATTTATCGAAATACAAATTTTCCTTTGAAATCAATCACAATCATTAATCTGCTTGACAGCATTTTTTATTGTTTTGGTTTCAATCAATGCCTTGTACTTTAAAATCATATTTCAATATGTTGGATCTTATTATATAGAACCAAAGACATAGAATATATAGACTGCGCATCCTCAGTGCTGGCCGTTACCACGCTGCGGATTGGTTGAATATATAGAGCAAAAGGAATTTTTTCCAAAAGAAGATAGCACCCTCTGCTACTATTAGCAAGACCACAAATAAAATTGGATTTCTAGCCCCAAACTACTTTTGATTCGATATTTAAATTTTTTGTATCTATAATAACTGACAATATTTTTGACGTGTTCTCACTCTGTATACCATTACTTATTTGACACCCTATATAATAATACAAAACGAAAAAGTTGAAATTTTTTCAAAAAAATTATTTTTGCTTAAGGGTTTTTTTATGCTAAGTGAAATGCATAATACGTGGCTTTTATGACAGAACTATATAAAACAGAGTTCAAATTCAGATATTATTTCAGTTCATTTCATTTCATCACATTTCTTTTTTCATTGTTAATATAAATTTTGCTTGTTTTTATGTTTAGAAAATACTGAGACTGTAATATCCAAAAGTAAGGAAAGTAGTCCAAAGCCTGAAGAACCAGTACTCAAAGTTCCAGTACAGTTACGGGTTGGTGTAGGTAGTACTGAAGGTAAGTTAGTATTTTTTGTATCAATGGAATTTGAGAAATTAAGCAGGGGTACTAGAACTTTCCATAATTCTATTTTTGAATATAATCTCCCCTATAAAGACATAAAAAAATATCCCTGAAGACATCAATATCATCTTTTAGTTTATTGTCTCCTGCAAAATCACGTACCTTAGGGTGTTTTTTTTTATTATTAGTCACGAGGTCAAACTAAGAAACGTCAAAACATTTCATAAAACATAAAATTGTGAATGAATTTACATAAAATTTACCACCCTTAGAAAAATGTTGTTAGATAACACACAATCAGTTGTTTCTGATATCGCTAGGTAGATATTTTTTCTAGTACCTTATACATTTTCTGAATTATTCCATAATATCTTACTAAAAAGATATTTTAAAGTTTATTAATATACGCCTGTTTTCGTTTTTAGTACATACTGCTGAAACAACTGAAACAGTTCTATCTAAAAGTAAGGAAAGCAGCCCAGAGCAGAAAGAGCCAGCACTTAAAGTTCCTGTGCAGTTGAGAGTTGGTGTGGGCAGCACAGAACGTAAGTTATTGTTTTTTCCATGGACTGAAAGATTGTAATTTAAAGAAATATACCAGATTATATTTTTTGATTAGACGCATAAGAATTTTATGAAAAAATTATAATCAAGTTTAATAATATATATCTATTTTCATTTTTAGAACGTGTCACTGGAACTACTGAAACAGTTGTATCTAAAAGCAGAGAAAGCAGCCAAGTACAGAAAGAACCAGTACTTAAAGTTCCAGTGCAGTTGAAAGTTGGTGTGGGCAGCACAGAACGTAAGTTATTGTTTTTTTTTATTCATTGAAAGATTGTAATTTAAAGAAATATACCAGATTATATTTTTTGATTAGACGCATAAGAATTTTATGAAAAAATTATAATGAAGTTTAATAATATATACCTATTTCCATTTTTAGAACGTGTCACTGGAACTACTGAAACAGTTGTATCTAAAAGCAAAGAAAGCAGCCAAGAGCAGAAAGAGCCAGTACTTAAAGTTCCTGTGCAATTGAGAGTTGGTGTGGGCAGCACAGAACGTAAGTTATTGTTGTTTTTCCATTGACTGAAAGATTGTAATTTAGAGCAATATACAGGATTATAATTTTTGACTGGCTGCATAATAATTTTAAGACACAATTATCGTAAAGTTTGTTAATATATACTTATTTTCATTTTTAGAACATGTTACTCAAGCTACTGAAACAGTTGTATCTCACAGCAAAGAAAGCAGCCAAGTACAGAAAGAACCAGTACTTAAAGTTCCAGTGCAGTTGAGAGTTGGTGTGGGCAGCACAGAACGTAAGTTGTTGTTTTTTCTATGGACTGAAAGATTGTAATTTAGAGAAATATACAGGATTATAATTTTTGACTGGCTGCATAATAATTTCAGGACACAATTATCATAAAGTTTATTGATATATACCTGTTTCCATTTTTAGAACATGTTACTGCAACTACTGAAACAGTTGTATCTCAAACCAAAGAGAGCACGCAAGAACAAAAAGCGCCAGTACTTAAAGTTCCAGTGCAGTTGAGAGTTGGTGTGGGCAGCACAAAACGTAAGTTGTTGTTGTTTCCATTGACTGAAAGATTGCAATTTAGAGAAATATACAGGATTATTATTTTTGACTGGCTGCATAATAATTTCAGGACACAATTATCATAAAGTTTATTGATATATACCTGTTTCCATTTTTAGAACATGTTACTGCAACTACTGAAACAGTTGTATCTCAAACCAAAGAGAGCACGCAAGAACAAAAAGCGCCAGTACTTAAAGTTCCAGTGCAGTTGAGAGTTGGTGTGGGCCGCACAGAACGTAAGTTGTTGTTGTTTCCATTGACTGAAAGATTGCAATTTAGAGAAATATACAGGATTATAATTTTTGACTAGCCGCATAATAATTTTTGGACACAATTATCATAAAGTTTATTAATATATACCTGTTTCCATTTTTAGAACATGTTACTGCAACTAGTGAAACAGTTGTATCTCAGACCAAAGAGAGCACCCAAGAACAGAAAGCTCCAGTACTTAAAGTTCCAGTGCAGTTGAGAGTTGGTGTGGGCAGCACAGAACGTAAGTTATTGTTTTTTCCATGGACTGAAAGATTGTAATTTAGAGAAATATATAATATTTTAATTTTTGACTGACTGCATAATAATATTAGGACACAATTATCATAAAGTTTATTAATATATACCTCTTTTCATTTTTAGAACATGTTACTGCAACTACTGAAACAGTTGTATCTCAAAGCAAAGAAAGCAGCCAAGAACAGAAAGAACCAGTACTTAAAGTTCCTGTGAAGTTGAGAGTTGGTGTGGGCAGCACAGAACGTAAGTTATTGTTTTTTCCATGGACTGAAAGATTGTAATTTAGGGAAATATACAGGATTATAATTTCTGACTGGCTACATAATAATTTTAGGACACAATTATCATAAAGTTTATTAATATATATCTGTTTTCATTTTAGAACATGTTACTGCAACTACTGAAACAGTTGTATCTCAAACCAAAGAAAGCAGCCAAGAACAGAAAGAACCAGTACTTAAAGTTCCTGTGCAGTTGAGAGTTGGTGTGGGCAGCACAGAACGTAAGTTATTGTTTTTTCCATGGACTAAATGACTGTAATTTAGAGAAATATACAGTATTATAATTTTTGACTGACTACATAATAATTTTAGGACATAATTATCATAAAGTTTATTAAAATATACCTCTTTTTATTTTTAGAACATGTTACTGCAACTACTGAAACAGTTGTATCTCAAACCAAAGAAAGCAGCCAAGAACAGAAAGAATCAGTACTTAAAGTTCCTGTGCAGTTGAGAGTTGGTGTGGGCAGCACAGAACGTAAGTTATTGTTTTTTCCATGGACTAAATGACTGTAATTTAGAGAAATATACAGTATTATAATTTTTGACTGGCTGCATAATAATTTTAGGACATAATTATCATAAAGTTTATTAAAATATACCTCTTTTTATTTTTAGAACATGTTACTGCAACTACTGAAACAGTTGTATCTCAAACCAAAGAAAGCAGCCAAGAACAGAAAGAACCAGTACATAAAGTTCCAGTCCAGTTGAGAGTTGGTGTGGGCAGCACACAACGTAAGTTATTGTTTTTCTATGGACTAAAAGACTATAATTTAGAGAAATATACAGTATTATAATTTTTGACTGATTGCATAATAATTTTAGGACATAATTATCATAAAGTTTATTAAAATATACCTCTTTTTATTTTTAGAACATGTTACTGCAACTACGGAAACAGTTGTATCTCAAACCAAAGAAAGCAGCCAAGAACAGAAAGAACCAGTACATAAAGTTCCAGTCCAGTTGAGAGTTGGTGTGGGCAGCACACAACGTAAGTTATTGTTTTTTTTCCATTGACTGAAAGATTGTAATTTAGAGAAATATACAGTATTATAATTTTTGACTGGCTGCATAATAATTTTAGGACACAATTATCAGAAAGTTTATTAATATATACCTCTCTTCATTTTTAGAACATGTTACTGCAACTACTGAAACAGTTGTATCTCAAAGCAAAGAAAGCAGCCAAGAGCAGAAAGAACCAGTACTTAAAGTTCCTGTACAGTTGAGAGTTGGTGTCGGCAGTACAGAACGTAAGTTATTGTTTTTTTCATGGACTGAAAGATTGTAATTTAGAGAAATATACAGGATTATAATTTTTGCCTAGCTGCATAATAATTTTTGGACACAATTATCAGAAATCTTATTAATATACACCTGGTTTCACTTTTAGAACATGTTACTAAAACTACTGAAACAGTTGTATCTCAAAGCAAAGAGAGCACCCAAGAACAGAAAGCTCCAGTACTTAAAGTTCCAGTGCAGTTGAGAGTTGGTGTCGGCAACACAGAACGTAAGTTATTGTTTTTTCCATGGACTGAAAGATTGTAATTTAGAGAAATATACAGGATTATAATTTTTGACTGGCTGCATGATAATTTTAGGATACAATTATCAAAAAGTTTATTGATATATACCTGTTTCCATTTTTAGAACATATTACTGCAACTAGTGGAACAGTTGTATCTCAAACCAAAGAGAGCACCCAAGAACAGAAAGCTCCAGTACTTAAAGTTCCAGTGCAGTTGAGAGTTGGTGTGGGCAGCACAGAACGTAAGTTATTGTGTTTTCCATGGACTGAGAGATTGTAATTTAGAGAAATAAATAGTATTATAATTTTTGACTGGCTGCATAATAATTTTAAGAAACAATTATCATAAAGTTTATTAATATATACCTGTTTTCATTTTTAGAACATGTTACTGCAACTACTGAAACAGTTGTATCTCAAACCAAAGAGAGCACCCAAGAACAGAAAGCTTCAGTACTTAAAGTTCCAGTGCAGTTGAAAGTTGGTGTGGGTAGCACAGAACGTAAGTTGTTATTTTTCTCAGGGATTATATTATTATATTTTAAAGAAATAGAAAATTTTATCAATATATTAAATTTTGATCGGTTTTTAGACCATGTTACTGAAACTTCTGAAACAGTTGTATCTGAAAGCAAGGAAAGCACCCATGACCAACACGAGCCAATACTTAAAATTCCTATACAATTGCGAGTAGGTGGTGGTAGCTCAGAAGGTAAGTTGTTATTTTGTTTTTATGAACTGAGAAATTTGTAATTTAAAGAAATGTCCATAATGGCTGGATTTTGTGTATTTGCATCAATATTTCTTAAATTAATTTTGAGCTCTCAGTTTTATAGTTGTTCTATTTTAGAGCATTTAAAAGGAACAGAAACAATTACTGTCTCTGAAACAAATGAAACATTGGCTTCCCCCGGAACTGTAGAAGCATTAACAGAAACATTCGGTACGAATCAAATTTTAGGTTAATAATTTACTAAATTAAATAGGTGGAAATATTTGTCTTAAATATATTTTTTTATTATTAGAAAATATAAGCCATGGTAATAGGAGTGTGGAAATAACTGGCTCTAGTTTAGGGAAAGCTGATTTAAACATTTCCGTTCAACGCCAAACTGATTTTCAAAATATACATCATTCTCAAACGGAAGTCGTTGGTAAGTACGCTATATATTACGAATTTTAACATTCGAATATAAAGAATGTATAGTGATTAAGCGAGGATGAAAATATGATTCTTTCGACTCTTCATATGCTCAAAGTAGGAATTTTGAATTGTGTGGTCAGTTATCTAGAGTAGAGGTCAATTTTTTATTTTAGTTGAGAGATATATAAAAAAAACTGAATATCCTATTTTAGAATACTCAGAAGCAAAAGAAAGAAGCCTTGAAACTCAAAATATTCTGCAACATGACACGCTAGCTTCACCTGGAACTGTGGAAGCATTAAAAGAAACATTTGGTAAGTACAATAAACTTCAAAAGGTTGTATATAAATATTGTTATTATATTTTAATATTTAGAAAACATTGGCACTCATAGCAGTAGCTTTGAAGTAACTGAAACGAGTTCAGATAAATCCGCCCTACATACTCCTATTCAACTCAGAACAAATTTTGAAAATGTACATCACCAATCGGAAATTGAAGTAATTGGTAAGTAGAAATAAGAATAATATTTTATCGTCCTTACCAATGCTAATATAAAATTTCTTGATTATTAACAAAATGTGTTTTCTTTGTAGAACACTCAGAAGCAACAGAAAATAATGTTGAGACTAATACCAGTGAAGTATTGGTTTCACCTGGAACCGTTGAAGTTTTGAAAGAGACATTTGGTAAGTTTTTGAAATTTAACCCTAAAATAAAATTTTGTAATAATGGCTACTTTTTTTTATTAAAAGAACATATAGGTACTCACAGTGGTAGTATCGAAACAACAAAACCCGATTCCGGGAAAGCTGTCTTAAAAATTCCTTTTCAACTCAGAAGTGATTTTGGAAGTGTGCATCATCATTCGGAATTTGAAGTTGTAGGTGAGTATAGTTACATTTTGGTTATACTCCAAAATATGGGGAAAAACAATTTAATAATTTTAATTTAGTGCATCATTTCTGTCTAATATTCAGTTAGGTTTTATAATATCAGGACAAGTTTAAAATTTATTAAAATTTAACAAACTACCGTAAATCTATGTCTCTAAAATTGGCAAATAAATACTATTTGGGTTTTTCCAATAGATATATCGATACTTATATTTGGGCGGAAAGTAGGGACACTTAGCTTCATTTATAGTTTTCTTGGGATAAACTTTATATCACTAAGTTAATGAGCTTCATAATTCCTCCAGGGAACATTCATTTTTATTAGAAGAGGTGACAATGGATCTACCACATTTCCCACGTACTTCTGTAGTGTTTGGGTAATTGCAAATAGTACTGGTCAATTGAAATCAACATTGCTATTGTATGACAGGTTTCGTTGAAACAAAAGAACTTCGATACTCAAATTATTCACCTGATTTCATAAAATGTAATCGTGCTCTCATATTCAAGTGTAACAACAGCATTGTTTGGATTTCCATACGGGCCAGTTATGCCTTCAAACCACAAGACACACTAACTAGTGCATTTTTTTTCTCAAAATCTCTCTTGGATTTTTCAGTCTCTAAATTAAAAAAATGAACTCTCAAGAAAATAATTTTCTGTCAAAAATTCGTTTCCACATATATTCATTAGGCAAGCATATGAGGCATTTCTAGGCTTGGGTGGCGTAGGTAAAGTATAATGGCTGTGGTCGATGATGAATCGATGATTGTGACTCTTCGATTACAGAGATATTTGGTCGTTATCTACTCATTGAGTTTGTGCCAATTTTTTGAATTAGAAGGTCGATTTTGTGCACGAAAATATTCAGGTAAAACACGCATTGCATATTTTCCTGATCACGCATTTTCACATTAGACTTGCGTAATTTTTACTAGTTATTATATGGTGTATTCTACCATGATTAATTTTGTTTATTATTAGAGATTACTAAACTTAGTTTGTTCATTAATAGGTAAATTGTTGTTTTGAAAATATTTATTTATATCATATTGAAGTTTTACTTGCACCACCTTTCATTGTTGCTGTATGGTCTCTTATGAGCAGCTGTCCATTCCGTAAAAATAGTTCGATCCCCGTGCAGCTTGAAATCTTTATTCTCTTTGAATTGTGTTTATAGAACAAAATTTTTTCTGTCTGTAGTAATTTTAGCATTATCATTTAGTTTTCGGTGCAATTGAGTCGTGTCTCCCCTTGTATTTCGATGTGGAAAACGCTTGATGTCCTTTCATGATATGATACGTTGTTTTTGATGCCCTATATCCATATCTGCAACAGTAATTCTGTATTGAGGAGTGCCTTTTGATGTATTTTAGGTAATTTTTCATTGGAATAATCTCATCCTGAAGAGCAGTCTCTGGAATCTTTTTTCTCTATGTTAATTTGTAATTTGACGCTAACCTGTTGGCATTTTCATGGATGTCTTTATTTGGCTGTCGTTCATAAAGACTTTTTGTTGGAATATGTTTAATTGTTATACACACGATTTTAGTAATACAATTTATTAATGTGTATGTTTTATTTTTAGAACACTCTAGCGAACATAAGACTGAAGTAAGTCATCAAAAAGAAATTGTGAAAGAAAATACTCAGGTACCAGAACCCCTTTTAAAAATCCCTATCCAGCTTAGGATGGGCAATAATGTATCCACAACAGGTAAAATTTACCATTCTTTATCACTTTATTTTATATTTTACCGGCAGCGTCGCCCCTTCTACTTCTGTGTCTGCACTATGTTTCTCAACAGTAAAGTCTTTAAAGAGCTGGTGGAATGATTGATCGATATTTAAGGTCTATAGTATCCAACTCAATTGCGGGACCGGCTTGCCAGATAGAAAACTCGAAACTTCCCCAAGTTAAATTTAAGCTTGAAACAAACTATCGGCCACCAGGAACATGGCTAAGGTTTGTTTTGTTCAGAAAGTTAATCTTTATATCTCATAAACTCATTTATTCTACTCAAAAAAATGTTACAAATAACAAATGAAATATATATCATACCAATCTAACGAAGCAAAATGGCGGCAGACAGGATTCATTTGCTCATTTACTTAATTAACGTTGGTTGATCTCCCCAAGATTTCCCATATTTATATGTTCCTCCAACAATGTCCCTTTACTTTTTCCCTAAAAAATTTTGCAAGAATATTTTTGACTAAAATCGTGAAGAAATCCCCCAATTTGGTGTCCCTGGCTTGCCATAGGGAAGGAGTATCAGAACTTAGAGCTTCATCATCTAGCGGCTGGAATGAGAATTGCAACGTATCTCTTAGTGGAGAGCAAACGTACTAAGTTTTGAAGCATTATCTTTATAACATTAATTTTAATGAAAATTGATGTTTTTTCGAGATAAAATATAGTTTCAAACCTTCTCAGTTATGTCGAGAAACATAGGTTAAAGTCTGGTTCCGATTGGTTATGTAGGAATTTCGGTTATCTATAACAAACAAAGCCCGCTTCTTCATTATGTAAAAGTACAGGTGTCTGTTGTATATTTCAGAATCAGGAAAGAACTCTGGCGATACTAGAATAACAACAACCATTGAAAAACATGAATCAGTACCTATAGTCAATGTAACACAATACAATGATACCCAAGGTAAAATATTTAAATTATTTACATATATATATATATATATATATATATATATATATATATATATATATATATATATATATATATATATATATATATATATATATATATATTTATATATATATATATATACATATATATATATATATATATATATATATATATATATATATATATATATATATATATATATATATATATATATATATAATGCATGCAGTAACACAACTTTCTTAAATTTAAGGTGAGTCCATTGTATCAACAGAGGGAACAATGGAAAGGGCTAAAATAGAAGAAAAGACATCAAGTTTTATGAAAATTTTAGATTCACCAAGTGAATTCTCAACTTTGCTTTCAAGTAAGTGTATTTTTTATATATTAAGTTATTTATAAATAATGTCTCAATTAAGGTTTATTTTATTCAGTTTCTTCTTAAGTTGCAGATAGGTTAAGACAAAATAAAAAGTAGTTTGTGACAAATCGGATTTCCAAGTCAGTTAGATTAGCAGCATTATCAAACCTAATGTGAACAATTGAGAGAAATTGAAAATAATAGTACCATCTTTAATAATTATGAAGAAAAATTTGAAGTATTAAAGATAACTTTTATTTTAAGCTTTTTTACTAGGATATGAAATATTTTAAAAATATTTTTCTTCCTCAAGAAACAGGTTCGTCATTAGGTCAAAGTCAATTTGCCAGCTCTACATCCAAAGTATCTGTGTCGTATTCAGAAAAGCGAACCGTTCAACATAGTAAGTCGATTTCAGAAAACATCACGAACAGTCAATCAATATTCCCAAAAAATTATTAAAATTTAACTATAAAATGTTCTTTTCTAGCTTCTTCTACTCAAGTTTCCCAAAGAATTGTATCATCATCTTCTTCATCTTTAGCATCTCAACAGTCTAGTCAAAATTATCTCCAAGTCCTTGAAGAGCCAGTGTCATATTCCCTCTTAAGGAGTAAGTTCGATAATGATCTTCAAATAAACACAAAGACACAATTTACTCTATTTTCACTTGACATTTTACATCCCGACAAGTTCCACATACATTTGAATTAAATATTTTAGATTCTGCCCTTAGAAGTTTTTTCTTAGAAGCAAAAACTTACTAACTTTGTATATTTCTACATTCTAAACACTCTTTTCTGCACATTATTACACCATCTTAATTACATTTTTTTCCACACGACACAGTACTCAAGCGAATACCACTCAACTTGAAGTAATACTTACTTAGGTATTACTTTTAGTATCAACACACTTTATTATAGAAATCATAGCATCTACAATATGTTTTGTATTTATAACAAAGTTGATTTGGATTTTTGGAAGTTTAAGTTGGGAGGGGGGGAGTTAACTAACTTTGAAACTATTATATATAAGTCCAAAGTTTTTTACCTATATTGTTGTTGTGTGCAACTTATTGTGTTAATCTTTTTCATGGTTATAAATTTTAATGGTATTGACTTATTTTGAGGTAGTTTTTTAGGTAATCTCAAGGATTTTTAATGATTCTGAATCATTTATAATTTCTTTCCTATAAAAAAAGTTTCAGAAATTTGTAAGAGCAATTCTCAAAAATTTTAGGTACGGAAAATCCAAACGAAGAAAGCATAGGCATAGTTACGGAAGTAGACGATGATGTAGAGGAAATAAGAAGACCCAAAATTAACTTAAACGTCAGCCAAGAAAATATTATTGAAGAAATACTCAAAGAAACTGATTCGCTTGAAAATGTCGATGAAGAATTCGAAAGAATGTTACAAGAAAATACTAAATAATTGTTCTACTCACTTTCAAAGGTGTTTAATTTTTATTGTTGTTATTTTCTATTCCTAGTTAGGTTTGTTTTTTAATGTTATTTTTATGTGTTATTTTAAAATTGTTGTTTTTTATACATATATATGTAACAGTTTAAAAATATAAAAGATATTTATATCTGTTTAATATTTTAATAATTTAATGTTTTTTTTTAGATAATATATTATTTCTTTATTTTATGACTTAGTTTTATTTATACACAAAAGCGAAGAAATGCAAGTGAGGCTTAATTACGATCAGGTATGTTCTCAGATCCCAAGATTCGTCAAAGTATTTTAGTAAAACACAAGAATTTTCCGAGTAAATAAAGAAAAGATATAAATACAAGAGAAAAATTGGTGTTTAGAAAGATAAATTCTTTATTGAACAGAGGAGCGACAGGTTTATCGGAGTTCTCGTATTGATTAGAAATTGAAATTAGAATATTTTTCTATTTATGTTTTATGATCTTCAAAAGAACTAATATATATGAAGTAGTGTAATAAATTACCAACAAAATTCTAAATTAACTTTTGCAATAAATAAAATGATTGCATTGAGAGAGAATTGAAGAATGATGAACCATAGATGGCACTAGAAGCAATAATAATTTTACAGCTAAATCCACATATTTGTAACTCTACAATAAATTATTAGAATTTGGAATAGAGTCTCTTGAACAATTTAAAAATAAGCTATTTTAGGATTTTTCAAATTTTTTTTGATGGGAAAGAAGTTTATCTAGCCTGTCAACTTTTGGCTGAGGGTTTCGCATTTAATGCCTTCATCTAGAAACTTCTCTTTTTATGGGCTTATCCTCTCTTTTATGGAGGTTAAAGGGTCTTTCCTCGAAAGTTACAAACGTTGGAAACTTCTCTGTTACGTCCGTGATCACCGTATTAGTGCACGTAACTATTTGGTACAACCTTGACTTTAAACTTAATACCATGAAGTACTGACAATATCATAATTGATCTAGAAGGCTAGATGTTCCATGTTCGATAATGGATAATCATCGCCAGTAGAAACGTGGTTAAACTTTCGAAAATCGATGACAACTTTTCATTTCTATTTCCTAGAAGCGTTAATTTTTTTGGTTCAACCCATACAAGATTAGACAATGGAGAAACTAAAAGCCGGGTATATATTTATATATATATATATATATATATATATATATATATATATATATATATATATATATATATATATATATATATACAGGGTGTCCAAGATAAGGATCCTAACCATGGGGATCTCGGAAACAGTTGGAGATACGAGGTCGGTTAAATCAGAGAAAAGTTGCGCAATTTAGTGCTAAATTAAACGCAATTTAAAAATTTTAAAAATTCAAAATACTTCCGGAGAAATCGTTTTTAATTTTTGTAGGCTTTATTTAAAGAGATATCAAAAAATAAAAGGTAGATTCTTCTTGCCACTTTTTATTTTTTATAATTTGGTCTAAACAAAATTTAAATCCGACGTTTCGTTTCTGAGATACCATCATGAACTTTCATTTTTTATATGGAACAAAAAAAAATATCCCATGTATTTGATAGCATTTTTTATTACAAATTCAACGGTGTATCACACTTGCATATCAAATGTGTAGTTCATTGGCTTTTATAAAACTGATATACCTTTCTCTCTCGCTCTCATGGAGCTCTTATGGAAAGTACTTGAACTACGTATTCGATATGCAAGGGTGATACATCGTTGGATTTGTAATAAAAAATGCTATCAAATACATGGGATACTTTTTTTTGTTCCATATAAAAAATGAAAGTTCATGATGGTATCTCAGAAACGAAACGTCGGATTTAAATTTTGTTTAGACCATATTATAAAAAATAAAAAGTGGCAATGAGAATCTACCTTTTATTTTCTGATATCTCTTTAAATAAAGCCTGCAAAAATTAAAAACGATTTTGCCAAATTTCGTTTTTTTCCGGAAATCTCCGGAAGTGTTTGAAATTTTTAAATTTTTTTAACTGCGTTTAATTTAGCACTAAATTGCGCAACTTTTCTCTAATTTAACCGACCTCGTATCTCCAACTGTTTCCGAGATCCCCATGCTTAGGATCCTTATCTTGGACACCCTGTATATATATATACACATATATATGTATTTAGATATATATATATATATATATATATATATATATATATATACACATATATATGTATTTATATATATATATATATATATATATATATATATATATATATATATATATATATATATAGTATATATATATATATATATATATATATATATATATATATATATATATATATATATATAGTATATATATATATATATATATATATATATATATATATATATATATATATATATATATACGAGATTTGCCCCAAAATTATCGAGCCTACATTCATATCTCGGCATCAAAACTTCCGAGCGACTTCTGTGGGGCATGGGCGTCACCAGTAAGTGTTCACGACCTCGTTGATGGGCGCAGTTACCGACTGGACATGTTAGTTGGTGAACGGTGTGCGTTTGTTTATAGTGTTTTTTTTCATTCATCGCATTTTGTTATTGTAAAAAATTGCGGAAAATTCGATCAATGAATTTGCATCAAGTTTTACTTTAATCTTGGAAAAACTTGCCCGGAAACAATTAATATGATGAATAAGACATTTAGAGAAACAAAGCGGCAGTCTTTACAGTGGAAGCCTTCTGAATCACCAGGATAAAAAAAAACACGTCAAAGTAGGAGCAAAGTGAAGACAATGTTGACTGTTTTCTTTGATTATGAAGGTGTTGTGCACCACGAATATGCTCCGAGAGGTCATACGATCACTAAAGAATGCTAAGTTGAAGTATTGAAAAGATTGCGTGACGCAGTCAGAAGGGAACGGCTACAGCTTTGGACAAGCGGTGATTGGCTGCTTTACTACGACAATGCGCCAGCGCTTTCATCGAACCTTGTACAGTAATATTTAACAAAGCACTAAGTCGTACAGCTTCGCCAGCCTCCGTAAAGTCCCGACGTAGCTCCCTGCGACTTTTGGCTCTTTCCCAGATTAAAAATGCTGCTCAAACGACACCGGTTCGATGACAAAGAGACGGTTGAAACTAATGCAACGAATGCACTGAAGGCAATTCCGAAAAGTGACTTCCAGGACTGCTTCAGGAATTGGAAACACGGCTGGGAATGTGTTATTCAATTAAATGGGGACTACTCTGAAGGATGTCAATCAATGGATGATAAAGAATAACACCAATGCGGAGATATGAAGGTAGGCTCGATACTTTTGAGGCAAATCTCGTATATTAAAAATAAATAATTTCAGTGTCTATATATTTGAAATAGAAGGTTTTTTTTCACCTTAGGATCATTAAGAGAAGGGACAGACAGTGTGTTTTCTGTGCATTTTGCTCTCGGTTTGTTACAGCTTCACTAACGAGTGGAATGCGCAGTGAACAACTATCTGCCTCCTTTCCTAACGGTCTATCTATCTTATGCGATTTTTATGAATTCCTACGTGTGAGATGCAATAGCAGTGGTTATACCTACATTGTGCTGTTGTAGTTCTGAAATCACATTCATCGAACATATCGCTATATGAAACTTCATATGTGAATGAATTGAAATGCGAACAGCAAATGCAGACCTCGTTCCATTATATCCGTTTCAAGTTAGCATATATTAAATAAATTGCGACAAAACAAAGCTTATCCAATTCTACCATCATCTAAATGATGTAGCGAAGATGATGAGCTCTGAATTTCTTCTGGATATGGTGATATACGTAGGACATCATCTCGATGGTGATGGAAGTGGATATTTAGGGTTAATCCCACATTTTTGGAAATTTTCAGCACTTTGCATATGTTATTATAACTTTGATCATTGATTCTGAAATCCGAAGGTAAACAAAATTTTTATTAATAATGACTTTTCCTCGAAAAGTCAACTTAAAATCAAATTCATACGAATAGACTTATTCATGATATATTTCGCTTAAAACGAGTCAGAGAATGCACTTATTCATTTTTACACATATTATTTATTATTAGTGTTGAATTAAGAGCCACTTTAATTTTTCTATGATATGTGATGCTGTGATGGAGATGTCTAAAGTTTTATAATTTATATTTATATTGTCAACAAAAGTTATATTCATACTGAATACAACAGCATTTCTATTAACAAAAAGAAACTTTCCAATTTGCTTCATTTGATACCTTTACAAGAATATGTTTTGACAGTTGAAAATTGGTATAAAGTTTTCCTCAAGCGCATTCATTTCACCGCGTAATAAAGTTTCCTATTTCCATAGAAATTTTAACGTTCAATTGAAGTCAATATAAAGTTCTTGCATTGGCTTTTTAGTTGATTGGAATGAGCACTTACGCAAATCCAACCTTTTTATTTCGTTTAATGTCGAAAATATCCCAAGCATTAAAATACATCGAATTCCGGATCCTTGGAAATATTACCCACAAGATTAAAGCCTACATATGCATATGTGCAGCCGAGTAGTATTCTGAGTTGTAAATGAAGCGGAATTTCTAGTAGAAAATCGTTCGCTTTTAAGGGAAAAATAAAAGAGTCGAGTTAGCAAGATGTTTTATTGATTTTCCAATGGGTATTTAAATAGAAGTATGTTCGGGCGTAAAATTCCAAGTGAAATATTCACAAATAGACGACAATCCTTTATTCAAGGCTTTTGAATTATTTAAAGCTTACTCGTACAGCAATTTTATACGCTTCTTTTGGAGTTGCTTTTGCCACATCGCATTTTACTTAGTTTTATGGGAGGAGAAAACAACGTCTTTTATTCTTTTACACTCGAAAGAAGAACTTATACATGTGCTTACTATTTTAAAATTGTAATGATTTTGCTAGAACGTATAAATATTGTGATTGTTCTTGTTAAGTCTTGATATTTAGTAAAAATAGTATTAAAATTTGAATTAGGCATTTCTAAACTCCAACATGCCAAAACTTTAAGCAGGAACACTCGATTTGAAAATATTTAATTGATTACATTTATGTATTAAGTAAAACACACATCTTATCTAGTATATTCAAAACAAATATTTACACACTAGTTTACCAACATGATTTAATTTTAAAATTAATGTAATCAGCTTTTTTAATCTTGTAACTTTTTCGATTTTTTTAAAAATGTTCACGCCTCTCCTCATCTGCGATATTTTATCAATAACACAAAAAATAAAGAGTTTGAAAAAATATATTTTAGGATTACGAGAAAATTGATGATATTTTTTATCGAATTATACTTTATTTTGATTCGGCATCAGTGTATTTACAATAAAAATTCAATCTCATAAACGTATTTTTTTCAAAAAATCGCTAATCTTTATGTGGCTACAAAATTCAGTATAGTAGTACTTCGGTAGATCGGGTAATTGAGGAAAAAATCGGTGGATCCACCGAAAATTTGGTACAGGTGGTAATATTGGTCCCCTATGACTATAGGTATATTCTTTTGAGTAATTATCACTTTTAGTCAGAGTAGTTGAAGTGATCATGATCACTTCGACCCAATAACAAGTAAATGCATATTCAAAAGAACATGAAGTTATCAGTTTCACTTTGTTCACTTTGATCAGTGATAATTTATTCAAAAGAATGCAGCCTATGTTCGTTGGCTTTATATTAGTTAGGAGTACTTTCTCGATTATTGTCGGCTCGGCAGAACGTTTGTCCTTCCGTCTCAAACTTTAGATGTTTCCTAGAAATGCAAAGGATTTTCGTAATTGCTACAAACTATCCCAGTCAGATTAGATCGGGCATCAAACACTTTCTTGGAGAGTAATTTGAAGCGTCCTACCTGGTATATACCTCATAATCGAAGGTATGTTTTTCATTCTGTGTGTGTTTGTTTAACGCTGTTGAGGCCATTCAATCTGTTCTTTAGCAATTGGCTTGTCATGCCTATATATTTTTGGGACATTTGAGCATGAGAAGCCAATTGCTAAAGAACATATTGAATTGCAATAAGTATACGAAAAACGCCTCAACAGCGTTAGACAAACACATACAGGATGAAAAATATACCTTCGATTATAACAGTAACATAATTAAAAACAAAGATATGAATTATCAAAAATTGCTGATAAAGGAAATGATAAAAATTAAAAAAGATAAAAACACTGTTAACGACAGAACAGATATAGAAAATTTGAGCCACATTTACACCAGCCTAATTTAAAGAAAAATATTAAGGATTCGATCCTGTTAATAAACATCAAAAATTGAATATCTTCTTAAACATAAAATTAAATGTATGCATTCTTTCGGTTTCTTTTGGTCCATTGTAAAATATAAAAAATAAAACAGACTCGCATTCCATGTGTGGCGGGGAGGGTAAGTTTTGACTTTCTTCTCGGTAAGGTGGTACAGGTAGGCCATCATCTCGATGGTGGTGGAATAGGATGAATTGCGTTCTATAACAATTTCTTCTAACTGTGCAACCTCTAACACAGAAAGGATATGATGAAGAGGAGTTTGCATTTACTGTTCGCATTTTACTTCATTCATATATGGAGCTGCATATAGTTGTACGTTTGCTGAATGTGATTTCAGCACTACAACGGCATAATGTGGATATATCCACTGCTATTGCATCTCACACGGAGTAGTCCGTGAAAGCCGCATAAATATATATATATATATATATATATATATATATATATATATATATATATATATATATATATATATATATATATATATTGATAAGTGCTATTTTCAGAAAATATATTTTGCAAGAACATTTTTGATGAAGATGTATGAACCGAAACGTGAAATCAAGTAAAATAAAATTAGTATATATATACTGTCGTAAATAGTCATGCCCCTGATGGAAAGGACATACGACCACCGTATGGATGTTTCATCCCGATACCGGTGGTGGATTCATCAGTGGGATCCATCGGTATCTTTCCCGGACATCCTGTTTGTCATGCTTTCTACAAAACTTGGATTCCTATTTAGCCAAGTTTTGTCGGCAAATAATGGTGAGATGTTTTACAATACGCCCCCCCCCCCCCCCGCAGGGCTTCTGCTTAACCGACTTTGACTACGATAGGAAGTCCAAGCTGTAGGAAAGCATATGCCTGAGAAACAATGTGAAACGAACATCCTCGGTGGTCTTCTAAAGGTCAGGCCGGGCTTAATCAAGGCCCTTGAGCGGTTTTTGACCTTTGTCCTATTTTCGCATCATGAGCGGTGTTGGACGTTTGTCGTATATGCGCCGTCCTGTCAGGGTCGCCATGTCGCAAATAGTCATGCCCCTGATCTTAAAGGCATATAACTAACGAACTATTTGCGTCGACCTAAAATGTACGGATGTTTCGTCCCGATACCGGTGGTGGACTCATCAGTGGGATCCACCGGTATCTTTCCCAGACATCTTGTTAGTCATGCTTTCTACAAAACTTGGATTCCTATTTAGCCAAGTTTTGTCGGCAAATTAAGGTGAGATGTTAGGTTTCACCGTAATTTATTGTAATGGGTGCTATTTTGAAAAAAAAACACATTTCGCAAGAACATATCTGATGAAGGTATATGAACCGAAACGTCAAACCAAGTAAAAAAAAGACACAGATCTGTATGTAATTTATCAAAAAAAAAAATTACTTAACCCCCAAGAATCCATCAGAACGATTTTTAAGTATGTATATATATATAATGTAGATTTATATAATAAAGAAAATATTAATAAAATCAGTTCAATAATTACGTGTTTAGTTAATACACACTCATTAAATCATATTCACAACTTTGGAGTTGGTAAAGAACAGGCAAAAATTAGAACCCAATCATTAATTTTTTCGCCGAATCTCAAGAACCATTAAAAAATCAATAGCTTTAAATAGGATATTTCGAAGTTTTATCTTCATTCGAAATCCAGACAAATTAATGGAGAGAGCGTCATTCATTTTGTCAATTAATAAGAAAAAAACGACAAGAAGAAAGATAAAGCGATATAATAAAAACCGAAGCAAAGTAGAAATCCACGAAAACATTATCTCTGGAAAGGGAAAAAGAATCCGATACGATGTTTAGAAGCATCGGTTTGAAAACCCATTAGACCTGATAGTAATAAATTATACTAGCTAATAGCTCGATTGTTGTTTTCTAATTACAAAGTTGTATTTTAACAAAGCACAATCTATTAGCTGTGATTGGAATATAAAAATAGATATTTCTATCTGGTTTAAATTAACTGATGTTTTCTCATCCTCATAAGATTAAATAGGGAGGAGTGCCCTTCACTTTAAACTTCTTTATTATTTGAGTATTAGTACAGCACAGATAATTTACAATATATGAATATGTATACATACTATTTAAAGTTTGATAGCGTGTCTTACTGTATAACCTCAAACTGGATATTATTCGCTGACATATTGATTTTTTACTTGAATATTAATTTACTGATTTTTGGATTTCGTGGTGAAATTAATTATGAAATAATTTGAAATATGAAATACACGTTTATTGAATATGCAGATATACATCTGATGTAAGGTATTGCAATGCTCTGGAAGCCAGGGAGGTTGTATCATGATAGATATTCTAAGCGTACGCTTCCAGATCAGAAAACATTTCAACGAGTTGACCAACGTCTAAGGGAGAGTGAGAGGTGATTCCATTTATATATATATATATATATATATATATATATATATATATATATATATATATATATATATATATATATATATATATAAATATGTAGATAAGTTTTTGTCCGTGTAATTTAAAATAAAATAGAATAAAATATTGGCTTTGAAACACGCTAAACGATGCTCTCGTGGTGGGATTGTTTGGTGCGGCACGTGGCTTTGGCTGCTTAAATAGCGGTATGCTTGCTTGCCAGTACCGAAAAATGCGACCCCTATCTTTTGGGCAGCGCGTTTCGTGTACTCGATTTTACATATTTCTGTTTTAATTCACCGTCGCGCCACCATATGACGGTTCTCTTACAAACTTTGTTAATCTGTATGGTTCTTGTATTATCAAGTTGACCATCGAGATGTCGCCTTTGTCGTCTTATTTGCCGTATTTTGATTATAAGTATGGCTTATACGATGCAAAGGCGAGATGATGGTTTGTACCGACTGCGGTGGCCTGACGAGTCCCATATTAGGACGAAACAGCGCTGTCGCCATCTGTCGGACCCGGAGTTATTCCATACTTTGGAGTGCTCCGCACTTTTTAATACGAGAATCATGTAGATTGACAAATTTTCACGTCCGCTTCGCCAATATTTTATTTTATATATATATATATATATATATATATATATATATATATATATATATATATATATATATATATATATATATATATATATATATATAATAGAGTTCTACGCCTTTCGGTTCTCAGTCTCCATTGTTTTCAGTCTTCCCAATCCCATGGAAGTAAGTTTCTTTCGGACATGGCTCGGTTAGTGCCCTTAATCCAGATAACTTTTGATCTTCCTCTTTTTATTTTTTCATTTGGTGTCCATTTTAGGATTTGCTTTGGTAGACGTTCGTCCGTCATTCTCTCCACATGTCCATACCATACCAGCTGACGTTGTTCGATTTCATCGAGAATAGTTTTCTTTACGCCCATAATCTCTCTAATTCTCTCGTTGGTTATCCATTCGATCCTTGACTTTCCAGCAGATCTTTGCCAAAAGTCCATTTCAAGAGCCAGCATTTTAACTTTCTAAAGTTTTATTTATCTGCCATGTTTCACATCCATACAATACAACGCTTTTAAATATTGCATTGTATAAAAGATTTTTCCTATGCTTGGAGATGTTTGTTGACCATAACAGTGAGTTTAGGCAACCAATAGCTTTTTTCCCTTCAGTTATTCGCTTCAATATTTCTTCTTCAGTTCGTCCACTGATTCCATTTAATAAGGTAATATTATTAAGTTTCTTCATAATTTTAGGAAATTTTGGAAAAAGGCGTATTGATGCTGATCGGGGAAGAACAGTACATAATCTGTAACTAGAGGAAAATATTTTAAGTGTTGTAGACGACACTCCTTCAACGAGTAATCAAAAATTATCAGCGCAGTTTAATACATCGGAAACAATAGTACATGAAGTTCTCCAAGAACAGTTGTTACATACATATCATTTGAAAAAGTGCATGAACTGATTCTTGAAGATTCTCTCCGTAGAATGCAGTTTGCAAGCAGGCTATTGGATCAGCAACGAAATAATGTTAACTTCATTAGCACTATTCTTTTCGCGGATGAAGCTGAGTGTACTAAAAATTGTATCATAAATTTACACAACTCACATGTATAGGCTAATGAAAATCATTCAATTATTGTTTTACATCATCAACATCAGTTCAAATAAATTAATGGCTGGGCAGGAATCATTGGAAATTTTTTGATTGGACCATTCGTATTGCCGGTACGACTGAATGGAGAACTTTATTAGAAGTTCTTCCAGAACGCTTTTCACGATTCCCCGCCGAAACATGTACTATATGCGTGCACTAGCGGATGGGAAGGTGGTGGTGATATCACAAAAGTACAAGCGAAAGCAAACAGGGGGGAGGATGCGAGCAACATACACATTCCTAGTATAAGAGGCAGAATTGCTCTTGGGGGAAGGGGCTATAGCAAGAAAAACAAGTTGCCAGAAGCATACACATTCCTAATATAAAAGGCAGAATCGGTTCTATTTTCCTGAACTTAAAGCTCTTGGAAAGGGAAGGGGCATCGCGAACATACACATTCCTATACTCTATTCAAGAACTAGAGAGAGTCATAAAACTTCTACGGAAACCTCCAACGTTCCTGCTTCTCTGAGGACTGCCGTAAATCTAATTATAATTAAATATTATAAACATATAAAAATTTACTCCAACAATAAAATTTCTGATAGTACAATTTAATTTCTGTCAGGGAGCAAAGTACACCTTACAGTGTGTTCTTAGTGAGTTATCTTATTTGTGCTTATTTTTATATATTATTTAAGATTAGTGAGATACCCAAAAGATATGGCTTCCACATCTATATTTTTTCCAAAATCGTTAAACCAGGACATTTTTTCCTCAACGAAAAAACTTATTACGATGAATATTTATGATGCCTTAAGATATCAATATCTAGATAATAATATCAAAAGCTTTGTTGAAATGTGTTCCAACATGAAAGGAGTTGGAAAATCTATTATGAACCGAATACTAAAGGAGAAAAAAACGACTGGAATCGTTAGTACTTCCAAGCCACATTCGATCACAGGCAGACGAAATATCTCGTTGAAAGAAGAGATGTAAACTACAATAAAAATGTCGACAAAATTCTAACTAAAATCAATGAAGATCGGGATTTACCTGAAATTAAAAGAACTGAGCTCTGGAAATTGCTCAGAGAACTTAATTTTTGCTGCGAAAAACCAGATAGGAAATCTGTTCTTATATATCGTCCAGAAAATGTCCGTTGGAGAAGTTAAAATCTCTCTCAAGTAACAAGTAGAGTTGCTAGAAAGAACACAACTTATAAAATTAGTAATTTAACTGAACTTTTGAAAGATTTTTTGGATAAAGTTAGTGCAGAACATTGGGAAGAATCCAGATAATAAAAGAATAAAAGAAAATATGGAAACTCGGTCTCATGATCGGTGAGATAGAGGAACCAATTATGATTAATTTGAGCGAAGATAGCTTCACTGACTTTGATTACGAATTAGATACGTAATGTTTACCAGCGTTTTATTTATTTATTATTTAAATTTTCTGTAAAATATAAAAATTAATTATATTTGAATCCCTTTTTTGTGTTTAATTGTAATTCTGCAAATGGTTTAAGAAATAAATAAACTGAAACGTCAAATGTCCTAAAAATATTTTTAATTAATAATAAAAAGACCGATAATCCCAAAAAAAATTTAATATTATATGGACGAATTTATTTTTTCTTTCTTTTTGACAATGGGTATTTTGTAAGTATTTAAATTATAACTTAGCATTTTTTGAGATAAAAAGGCTACGTTTTAGTCTGAATGTGCCTAAAATGGTTTTTATGCCAAAATTAAAAATAATAAAAATACAGTTGTGATTTGTGTTAAATATATCAAAATTATCCATGTATGTGAATTATTAAGAAATCATAAGAAATATAATAATTTTATAAAAACTTTTTATTTTAAGTTTATTACAGAAATAATATTCTATGCCATAAATACTTAGTGATAAAATAAACCTCTTTTCGACGCCTATGACAAGGATTAAAATCCTTTTTAACACTTCACACATCCAAATATCTATTGTTATCCAACCCAAATAGTCCATTATTATAGACCGGTATTTTTAATTATAAAATTTCTAACCCATTCCTATGAAAAATCTGTGTGTCTAACAGATTTTGCCAAAGACACCGGACTATAGAACACAGGTAGTTTGCGAAGAAAAAAAAAGTTTACTCTCTCTAGTTCTTGAAAATACTATAGAGTCTATTTTCCTGAACTCAAAGCACTTGAGGGCGATTGCCTCCACCCCCCCCCCCCCCCTTGGATCCGCGCTTGCATGCACGATAGAGCACCATATCATATCAGCGTTGCTATGCGGGAGCACCTGAATAACCTCTATCCAAACCATCTGATAAGTAGAATAGGACCTATTGCTTGGTCTCCTCGATCTCCCGACCTAACGCCGTTTGATTTTTACCTGTGGATCGATAGTAGTGAAGAACTTCTAATGTGAATCTTTATATTTTTATTACTAACCAAATTATTTTAATTTTCTCTTTTGATACAGATCACTTGAGTGATAAACTTAAAAAAGAAATTTTTAAAGCTGAGAAATTTTCGAAATTAACAAAATGGCGGCTGTTTCTCGAAACAAAATCAAGGAGTTTTTTTACGATTGCCTGTTATATGCCTTATTATTCAAACTTTTAAATTATATTACCAAACAAGTTGTGAGCGATTTTTCGTACCCTAAAATCGATTGAGTACAGAATTTGCATTAACGTTTAAACCAAATCAATTTTATGTATATTTTATATAATAAAACTTTCTTGGGAACAATCAATAGTGAATTTAACATCCAAATTCATTCCACAATTTTCAAGATTAGCTCGGACATACAGACGTACTGATGGCTATCTCGGCTAGCTCAAAGGTTACGAACTCTATATGAGAACATCGTCTATACAATTCGAATACAAAAGCTTCCTTTTTGCCCTTGTGACTTAAACTTGTCTATCGGTTCGTTATAAGAACTTCTGACGCGTGTAAAAGGGTCGCTTTTATTGCTATTGTCGCAAAAAAGTAGCTACGCGTGGCTATTTCTTTGTATATGATTATTTACGCTTGTACGCCTTTAAGAAACACGATTTATTTGTACGAGGGACACTACAGAATGACCTTTAAGTTCATAGGTGATTTATAAAGCCAATAAAAAACATTGTATTTTGAAATGGGTTTTGCTGGAAGTTAGTGTACTAAATGGAGTTTGTCGACAAAAAACAACATCTCTCAAACGCTCTTCGGTTCTAGCTTATAAAGTTTGTGACAGAAAATTCTAAGTTTTGATTTTCTCTGACATATTATTTTTAACTGATTACGGGTGCTAGTTTTATTAACATAAACTGTAACCCTTTATTTAACACAGCGCGACGTGAAATTTACGAGGTTTGTCCCAAAAGTATCGAGCCTACCATGATATCTCCGCATTGGTGTTATTCTTCATCATCCGGTAAGTGATATCCTTCAAAGTAGTTCCCATTTAATTGAATAACACATTCCCAGCGGTGTTTCCACTTCCCAGAGCCGTCCTGGAAGTCAGTTTTCGGAATTGCCTTCAGTGTATTCGTCGCATTAGTTTCAACCGTCTCTTTGTCATCGAACCGGTGTCCTTCGAGTGTCATTTTTAATCTGGGAAAGAGCCAAAAGTCGCAGGGAGCTACGTCAGGACTGTACGGAGGCTGGCAAAGCTGTTCGACTTGCTGTACAAGGCTCAATGCATGCGCTGGAGCATTGTCGTGGTGAAGCAGCCAATCAGAGATGTCCAAAGCTGTGGTCGCTTCCTTCTGACTGCGTCACGCAATCTTTGCAATACTTCAACGCAGTATTCTTTAGTGATCATGTGACCTCTCGGAGCATATTCGTGGTGCACAATACCTTCATAATCAAAGAAAACAGTCAACATTGTCTTCACTTTGCTCCGACTTTGACGTGCTTTTTTAGGTCTAGGCGATTCAAAATACTTTCACTGTGAAAACTGTCGCTGTTTCTCTAAATGCCTTATTCATCATATTAATTATTTCCGAGCAAGTTTTTCCAAGATTAAAGCAAAACTTGATGCAAATTCGTTGATCTAATTTTTCCGTCATTTTTTACAATAACAAAATGCGATGAACGAAAAAAAAAACACTGTAAACAAACGCACACCGTTCACGAACCAAAACGTCAAGTCAGACCGATAAGCTTTTAAGTGAAAATTCTGATAAACCATGGATGTTTTAAGGCTATCAAAGCATCACTCGATCGAAAATTGTTATTAGTTTTTGCAAAATAAACGTATTTAAACAATTTGCATGGTTTTGCAAATTGAAATTTTCAAAATTGAATATCTCGAAGAAAAAGAGAGATATTTGTTTAAACTCAACGGTATTTGAAAGACTAAGACCATTAACTAAATAATCCTAGACTATTATTCCAATGCTACAATTTTGACGCTCATAAAATGGAGACAATTTTGGGACACAACTCACTCATCATTACAATATTTCGAATATTAGTAATAAAATGTTATATACATGTCCTTGCAACAAGTATAAAAACATTTAAACTGTTGGATTTCCATTTAAAATGTGGCAATGTTGCATATCCCTTCTTGCAGACTAAAGAGGATAAACTCCTCTTTGTTACTGACCTAAAATCCACAGTTGCCACAACAAGTCTAAAACATTTATATTTGTTCTTTGAGAACTCTCTGTAACAATGGTATAATATAGGCCTATTGTTAAAACAATGCTCACAGTGCTACATTTAGGATATAATAAAATCTTAGTATTGGAATGTTTCTTCGAAATAAGACAACTTTGCACGTCTCTTGAGCAAAAACGACACCTCTTCAATGTATTCTGGTTGCCTGATTTAACCGATGATTTTAGACCACTGCTATAAGGTATTATCTGCTCTCGTTTTCGCAAACTCGGTTTTAATACTTTGTTCGCCATTTTAGTTTCAATTCAATTATCTAGCAGGATTTTTTTCGTTTGTTTCTTGAGTTCAGTGGTGTAGACTACAACGAAAGTTTCTATTATGAACAATAATGTATTTTTTGTGTAGTAAGTAAATTTTTCCCTTTTAGGGCGCTTTATATATAGGTAACTTTTGAAAATATTACTTTTTAAAAAACATTTTTAAATTTTACTTACAGGAAAAGATTTCATGGGTCATTTGGGACCGCCATCGATTTTTTTTCATTCTGTAATATGTTGGAGTATACCAAAAAATATCCAACACGTATTTTTTTACGTCATGAATTGCATTTTTATATAATGCATAATTTAAAAGGCTGATTTTTTCAAAAAAAAATTTTGAATATTATTAAGTTCCCCAAAAAGGGATTGATACACATATTTTCTCAGTTGTGGTGCAAATTGGACAAATTAAAATTTTTGTGCGCCATCTTGGATTTTACTGAACCAATTTTGATCAAAATGATATGGGAGTACTGCAGAAACTCTCTTAACGTAACGCAAAAAATTTCATTTAAATCAATACAGCTGTTCCGGAGTAATTGGTGTACAATATATATATATATATATATATATATATATATATATATATATATATATATATAAACTCATCAATACAACTATAAAATGATCGTCTGATTCATGGCAATATTTGTTTGTAAATTTAAATGAGTATAAACGGAGGAATTAAAAACTTGTACCGGTATTTCAGATTTACTATCTAACATGGCAACACTGCATCGTTTCATTTCTTGCTTTCTTACCACTATTTGCTATAACTAAATTAATTGAATGAGTTGGATTTAATACTTGAAAATTTCTCACCTTGCGCTCTCGCCAAAAATAACAAAAATAGTTGCCAAGGCTTACATAAGTGGTAAAAGTCTAGGGTTATTTAGTCAATGGTAAAACTTATAATTAAAGATCCTATGTATAGTTTTTTGAGAAAAAAATATCACGATGATACATAACCTCAAATATAGGCCGAGTTTTTTGCAATTTTAGATTAGGATATTTAAAAAATCTGATGTGATGGAGCAATTCTGAGGATTCCAATTCAGCGACTCAAAATCTACAAGAAATGGCTATCCTTATTCAATATACAAATTTCACGTCGTGTTATGTTATTTATTTTCACGTTGGACGTGCGCATTAAAACTCATATTTATGTACACACTATGCATTAACTGCTAACTAATTTATCTTTTTGAAGTCACTCGTGGTTCTTAAGCTCATGGTATGATTCAGTTCAGCTCTACTCTTCCTTATAGGTGACTGCGGCGTTTTTGTATTGGCAGACGTTATTCTGGTTCTTTCGTGAGCATTCGGGAAAAGTCTTGGTTCGCCGAAGTAGAAGTTGCCGGCTCGTTCGAAAATGTATTCGCATCGCCAGTGACATAGCGATTCGTTGCATTACAGAATGTTCCCTGTTGCGATATTTAATTTAAAATTCCACCATTACAACATTTTCTTCGCTAACACTTTTTATAAAGCTTGCGAGCCCCTGGGAGAGCATGCGTACGGGACATGTTTTTTGCTATTCGTTCACGAAAAGAAAGATGAAAAATTTATATGTAGTTAATAAATCTGTAAGTACATGACTAAAATCTTTTAAAGAAAAAACAGTCTTTTAAACTGATCTCGTTATGTAAAAAAAAATTGTAATATTTTATCATTCAGGAAGAGTATCACATTTTACGTGTTTACCGTTCTCATATTTTACTGTTTTTCTAAGTTCCATTTTTATATACGTAAATATTATTTCTTTTTTTATGTTTAAATTTATTTTCTCCTATATTTTCCTTTTCATATATATCAAATAAACCCCAACGTATACTTCGAACATTACGTACTTTACATTTTGTGTTTCCTCTTTGTCCTTTTTTTATATATAAGTGTATTTTCTTTTAGGGATGTTTGCTTTTTCCCCTTTTTATGAGGTGTAAAAAAGTCTTTTCCTTTAGTGGTGTTAAAATTTTATGTTATATACGGTTATACGAAACGGTATGTTTTTACAAGTCTAAATGTTGGAAGGAATGGAAAATATTATCCGATGGGAAACATTTTTAGTATTCATCTCGTGAAAGCTTCGAAAAAAGTTAAACCACTACTGACAATAAAACACAAAGAAGACATTTGGTATTGTTTCTAAATTTTTAGGAAAAGATGCACACTTAAAATGGGATTCTAAGCTTGTAGCATAATTTTTTAATAATTTTTTCCAGTACAGAAATGGCGTTTACTCTAGCAACTTTTTGCTAAATAAAAATTTTACTTAGATACTGATTTTGAAAAGTTATGTTGTATATTTTACTATTAGAGAATATGATTTTTTATATCTATATTAAAACCATAAAAAATACTGTCTAGGCAATGAAAATTAAAAATAAAGACAACAATACAACTCAAATAGGCATGATATAAAACAAAAAATCGAATGCTTTATGAGGCCAATTTAAAGTCTAATAAGAAGGAACTAGATAATATTGGAAGAAGAATATTTAACGTTGGATCTGAAGATATATACAGAGTGTCCAACGACGAACTGTCGCAATAGAATTTTCGTAAAATAGACTTTGGAGAATGTTTAAAATTTTGGCTTTTTATTTAAGTCGATAAGTCATTTCCAAATGCCATAGGCAACTAGATACATTAGTACACCTATTCAGAAAACACAAAATGGTGCAGAACACGATTATTTGGCGTATTCTATGAAAATGAGAAGATTTAGTCTTATACTATTCGATAGGTATTTAAAGGTACATTTTCTAGTAAGTCAAAAAGTATAGCGATCTATTTAAATTAATCAAGTTATAGCCACTTTAAGTTCTTTTTTCATTAGTTTTGATTTTTGGACACTCTGTATAATATAGCAAATTTATTCCACTTTAAGTTCTTTTTTCATTAGTTTTGATTTTTGGACACTCTGTATAATATAGCAAATTTATTCTAATTGGGATATAAAATATGATTTATTGTTACACTTTACTGTAAATTTCGAGAACTTAACTTAAATACTTCTTAAGTATTTTAAATATGAAAATTAGGTTAGATTTTGTCAAAATTCAAATTATTTTAAAACCTTTAAGGTTTAGGTACTATAAACCTTATTAAAATAGGCACTTATTTTGATTGGAAAATCGAAAAATGCAATAATATACAGGGTGTTCTATTTAAAAAAGTCACAACTTTGATATTTTCAGAGCTTTTGGGACACCCTGAATAATATAAAAATTATTTAAAAAAAAAACTATGTTAGACCCCAATATATCCCAAAAATAAAACTTTTTGAAAGTGACATATTTTCACCGCAATATTTCATGCTGTATAGGATGAATAATCCTGTATATATATATATATATATATAATATATATATATATATATATATATATATATATATATATACAGGTGTGGAAAATGCAAAACAGAAACTCTAAAAAAAGGAATGTAACAGAAAGCGACGGACAACCTGTTAAGCCATGTTGAAGAAGTGAAATAAAGCATACTGTTGTATCGTAGCTTGCTTCCTGGTTTCCAGCAAAAGTGGTGTCGGGCAAGGACCTTTCGCTGGTTTCGGGTCGTCAAAACATAGTGGGTCGAAAGCACGGATTTGATATTTTAAAATTAAAAATCGGATCCAATAATAGCAGACTGAAACTTTAAAATCATGAACATAAATTCGAAAAACGTCTAATGTGGTTCAACGTTCTAAAAATGAAATAAAAAGAATAATTGTATTTCCATGAATAAAATATTGCGCTTGACTTCAAGGTACATTTTAAATACAATACTGGACTGACCTGACATTCCATCGAAGCCCTATTTGCAAATGAAACTCTTATGTACCAATCTAATTTATCGGGCGTCTAATTGAAGCAAAATAATTCTATCCACTGTATGATCCAGTAAGTCTTGGAATTTAACCTCGGCTGTTGATTTAGTAAAAGTTACATACTCGTCATGTGGATAACATGCTTTTTTGTATTTTACACACGAGAGTAACGGCGAAAATATATTACTGCTTTTCTGTTTAGCCCAATTTTGTAATCGTTGATATTTGTTTCCCGACAATCAAATGTCAAATAGAAGAGCCGCGCACAAATATAACTGGGCGCGACGCAACCACAATACTGTAGCCTTTGACCTGAGACGAAACTTTAGAAAGAAAAGACTGGCCGTTTATATTACCGAGGTTTAATAGAAACGTTACTATAGCCAATCTTCTATTTTAAATTTCTTAATGGCTAAAATAATTTCTAAATTATTTTGGCCGTTTTCTCAAATTCTAACCCACTAGGCCCGTCAGGTTGGTTCGGGACAGAAGATCGCAGGGAACGCCTACGCCCAATATTACCCCCGCTAACTTCGGTGCAACACCAAGACGAGCAGTACCTTGAAATGAATGAGAGGATGTAGTTACTTTTCGTCTAAACTTATAACGTAATCGACGAAATTTGGAATATTTAATGACTATTTGATACATTTATTGTTTTAAATACATCAAATAGTCGAAATACAAAAAAAAATAGTTTTTGTTGGCAGTGGAGCGTAAAGAAAATTGATATTACACAATGAACATTTATTCTAATAAAAATACTACTAAAACGCAACGGTAATTTCTAAGTAAATGAGCTAATAGACCACTTTAAAATTAAAAATCATTCTCAAAAATAAACTTTTATTCTGGTAAAAAATAAAAGTAACACGTTCAGTAATTGTAAATAAATAAACACCTAAAAATCTACAAGAGGTGTTCAAACAGGCTTCCACTTTGAGCGAGACAATAACCCAGTCTATTGTAAAATACGGTTCGCGTATTTGCCAAAACTTCAGGGGTTATATCCCTATTAGCCCTTTGTATCATGTCCTCATAAAACACCATACGTGTTTCCTGGACTTTTGGAAAAATTTCTTGAGTTATTCGCAATTTGTAACAGCGATATTTGTCCTGCTTTATAATATTCCGAACTGTTCGAGCGATCATATCAAGTTCTTCGGCAATTACGGTACTATTGCAAGGAAAATTAATTTCTGCTTAACTACAAACGTCAGTCTCCCGATTTGCTCGGTCGTCTCCTTGTTCCTCATTCTTATCAGTGCATTTTTTACAAATTTTTAGACAACTGGTTGTTTCAAATTTAAATATAAAAAAATTTGGCGCGAAACACGGAAATACCAAGACTCGGTACTTACGTTTCGACGGCCTGAAGGAAAGCAAATAATTTGGAATTCTCTTGTGTACTAGGGCGTGGCGTATGCTGCCGCACGCTTTCACCGCCCCAGCATTGTATTACCCCTCATCCGAGGGCCAAACTGGTAATTTACACGTAACCGATGCTTACGATGCTTATCTTCTGTCTCATTCTGATTTGATGAATAATATAGTATTTTCTTTATCATACTTAAGAAACGTCGAGTTTCTGGTTTGGATTTTTCAGACCTGTATATATATATATATATATATATATATATATATATATATATATATATAAAACTTGTAAAAACATTTCATGTGTTTAAATACAACTCAAAATATCAGTTTGTTGGAGTATTTTTTGTTTTTTTAGTCATTTCAGAAACGCTCAAAACGATATATTTTTTAACTAAGGTTTACAGAACTGTGATTTTTTTTATGCTTTCATTCCATACCTCCCCTATCCCCACACCCCTTCCATTAAACCCTTGAATATCCTTAATAATATTTTTCTTTTAAATTACAGATTGTGATTGCTTTCTGAAATTTCAAACAAGACATTTCTATTATCTAATTTATATAGAGAACTAATATAATTTACCTGGAATATAAAACACATTAATTCGATAGACGGCATTTTAAAGAGACAAGAGCAACAGGTTAGAAAAAGGTACAATCCGGATGCCATAAATTTTGTATTCAAATTCTATTCGATTTTAAATAAATTTCCCGGGGCTTTTCTTGGCAGTAACAAGAAATGCATAATAAAACAAATCAAGATTAAAAAGTTCCAATACCGATACGATTTGTTTAAATGAAAGTGTATTCCTGATTATTTCACATTATTCATATGTTTGAATGGTAAGAGTGAATAAAGTGTAATACTATGAAAAACATGGCGCACCACAATTTCTGAGTAGCATCATGCGTTTATTGATGGCTGTAAAGAGATTAAAGATGATCTGTATTCTAGACGGCCATCAACATCAATTGACGTCGATAACATGTCTCAGGAGATACTTGGGAAGTTGAGAAGCGTCATTTGGCGATCATGATTATCGAGTTCTCTGCATCTATTGTTGGACATAAGCCTCCCCTTGTACTCCCCAGCCCTGCCTATCCTGAGCAGCTTGCAACCAATTTCCAGAGATCCTCTTGGTATCACCTGTCCATCTTGTAATTAGTCTGCCTCTATTTCGTTTGTCAGCCCAAGGTCTCCAGTCTATAATCTTGCTATCCTTCCCATGATGTCAGTGACGCCCGTTCTTCGTCTTATTTCTTCGTTTCTCACTCTGTCCTTAATAGTCAATGTCAACATAGACCTTTCCATTCACATTTGGGCTACCCTCAATTTTGTTGCTGTTTTTTTGGGACAATGTAAGGGTATGTGCGCTGTTATGACCGGGAGAATGCAATGGTCCAAAGTTTGGTTTTAGATAATTTAGAAGATCACTTTTGAAGAGTCACTTAAGACTGCTTTGTGGCCCATGCTAGGATTATTCTTCTTCGTCGCCATTTAATTGGCTTTTATCTTCAACGAATCGCAGAGGTAAGAGCATCTCTTCTTTAACATTTACTTCTCTATTACTCCACTTTCGATATTTATGCTTTTGGTAGTTTCATGCTTGTTTACAGTAATTATCGAATTCCTATAGATCTCTTGAAATAATTGGATATACCGGTGGTCTATGCGATAATCTCTTAAGGCTTCCTGTGAAACTATATGGTATCGAAAGCTTTCTGAAAGTCGACGAAGACCAAAACGGTGACTGATTTTTCTATAAGTGCTTTTATGCAATGTCGGTAATCGTTGGTTCTAAACATCCTTCGGAAGCCTGCCTGTTCTCTGGGTTGGTAAAAATCTAGTTTTGCTTCTAATCTGTTAGTAACGATCCTGGTAAAGAGCTTGTAGAGATAATTTAGCAGACTAATGAATCTGTAGTTTTCCTAGTCTGTTAAGTCCCCTTTGTTGTACAAGACAATAGTCTTTGAAGTGTTCTATCTAATAGGTTGTTTGCCCTAGTATGGGTATAAACTGAATTGCATTTTTATTTCGTTTAAAAGTGCTTGACCTCTGATTTTTATGTCCCCAATATTTATGTCATCTTCAATCGAGGCTTATTTTCTGTATCATTATATCTGGTACTTTTTCCGATAATAATTGTTTTTTTTTTTGGTTTGCTTATTCCTTTCCTATTTGGTGTGACAATTCCTTGTTTATTTTTTTCTTTCTGCTGACTATTTTTCTTCTAAGCACTTTAAGACTTTTATTTTCTTCGATAGTATGTTATATTTCTTTATTCGTTTTGATGTCCTTCTCAATAGCCTTTATGTATCTTTATCGCTTCTAATATTTTTCCTTTTTATCATTTGTATGTAAGTTTCGAGACTAATATATTCATCCTTTAGTTTTCATGTGCAGTTTTCCTTTTGACTTTCTGCAGTAGCCTCGATTATTATGTCATTATACCACTCATATAGTTTATGTCCTTGGTTGGCGCTTGTTTGTTTTCCAGGATAGCACTAATATGCACTTGGAGCTTATCCGTACTTCCAGCATTGGTCCAAGAATTTTTAGATTTCTCCTTGATTACTCGGTATCTCTCATTTTCAAGATCTATTTTCACTAACGCTCTCACCTTTCTATGGTCGCTATCTATTCTGAACCTATTTAGAACTGCCTTTGAAATTTTGTTGTTTTTGTGATATTTCACATGAATTTTCTCTCATTTTGTTCCCAGTTTCGGAACTAGTCTCTCATGTGGCTTCCATTGTGCTCTGGCACCCACATCATTGCTCCTTACCAATTGCTTTAGGGCTTACCTACAGTTCCAAATCAACTTACACTCATAAGTGCTTGACCTAAGAGTTTTTAGTGCTGCTTGGCTATCTGAAAATATGAATATTATTTGCAGTTTGGAAGATGGCAAGAGTGTTTCCTAGAGATTTGGCGAATCCTGGGTCTAGTGCCCTCACTTTAATCACCTTTATCACATGGTATCATTAATCTATACCTTTCTAGTCGAGATACTCCTTTTCGGTTGCGGTCAGTTACTACTTCACAGTTCATGTCAAAGTCGAACATTCTAGATATGAAATCTGCTGGTTCCAATATGGATTCTGTTGAAAACGTAAGCAACGCCACCTACACGTGTAAAATATTCGAGCGCTAACATTTAAAATACTCCATAAACTAAATCGTTTTTTCCACATAAATTTATAATTTACTTCAGAGCATAAAATTAAATTGAAGGGCAATTTGAAAACGGCCCGAGAAAATGTTGGTAATCCCAATTTGAACTAAAACCGAAACTAAACAAATCACTTAACTTGATTAACTAATTTGCCCTGACTAGTACAATCCGACTTAATAAAGTTTAAGAAAATTGAAGCTGCACAGTTTAGACGGATGAAAATCTCCTCCAATTCTAATTAAGGCCCATCTGTTTTATTTTCGTTTTCACACGCAAAACGACTGTATACCTCGCTAAATCGGACTTTTTACCTGTCAAATGGGGGCAATTTAATTTTAAAATGGGGTGAAAAAGAATTAGACGCTGACGAATCGGTCTAATTTTTATTTGAATTAGCGTAAAATGGTAGCCAAATATGCAATAATGTTTTCCTTTTTGGATATCCCCTTTTTCTTTCTTCTATGCTGGGTTTAGAATCTGCACCTTTTTTGCTCATGCTTCATTCAACCGAGATTCAATTTATTGCACCATCGTTTCTTAGGTCTTTCTATACCCCATCTGTCCATACTTGTATCGCATGATTTTACAACTATAGTTTGGTTCATTCTATTTGATGTCATTATATCATTTTCTTTCGCGTTTGTGTACTCAGACAATAAAATTCACCATTTCTCTCTTTGGGGGGGGGGGGGGGGCGGTAATATCACAAAAGTACAGTATGGCAAGCGACGGGGGGGGGGAGACACCAGCAACACTCCCATTTTTAGTGCAAAAGGAAGGATCGGGTCTATTTTTCTGCATTTGAATCTATTGGAGAGGAGGGGATGCCAGCAGCATACATATTCCTAGTATAAGCGTCAGAATCGGGTCTATTTTTCTAAACTCAAAACTCTTGGATAGGGGGGCTTTCGCGAAAAAACAAGTTGTCAAGGGGGGGGGGAGTGCCGGCAGCAGGCTGAATTGGTTCTATTTTCTTGCATACACATTCCTATACTCTATTCAAGAATTAGAGAGAGTAATAAAACTGTTACCGAAACCTCCAACACACCTGCTCCAGTGCCGCAGGTAACTGAAGACAGCCGTAAATCTAATTATATTTAAATATTATAAGCTTTTATAAATTTACTGCAACAATAAAATTTCTGATAGTTCAATTTAATTTCTGTCAGTGAGCAAAGTACACCTTACAGCGTGTCCTTAGTGATTTATCTTATTTGCTCTTGTTTTCATATATTATTTGAGATTAGTGAGATACCGACAAGATTTCGCTTCCACCTCTATATTTATTTCAAAATCGTTAAACCAGGGAATTTTTTCCTCAACGAAAAACTTATTACGATGAATTTTTATGATGCCTTAAGATATAAATATCTAGATAATAATGTTAGAAGGTCTGTTGAGAATGAAAAACCTCGTTGGAAGAAGAGATGAAAACTGCAATAAAAAAATTGTACATACATTTTATTATGAGAAGCAAATCCCAACCGTCGACAAAATTCTATCTAAAATCAATGAAGATTGCGATTTATATGAAATTAAAAGATCTGAGCTCTGGAAATTGCTCAGATAACTTAATTTTAACTGGGAGAAACCAGATAGAAAATATGTTCTTATAGATCGTTCGGAAACTGTCCGTTGGAGAAGGAAATATCTCTCTCAAGTAAAAGGTTGAGTGGCTAGAAATAACACAACTTACAAAATTAGTAATTTAATTGAACTTTTGAAAGATTTTTTTGAATAAAGTTACTGGGGAAAATTGGGAAATATCCATGTAATAAAAGAAAAAAACAAAATGTAGTAACTCAATCTCATGATCAGTGAGATAGAGGAACCAATTATAATTAATTTGAGCGAAGATAGCTTCACTGACTTTGATTAGGAATTAGATACTTAATGTTTACCAGTGTAAACAAAATTTATTATTTAAATTTTTGTTTTTGTGTGTTTTATTGTTTAATGTTGTTAATATATTTTTTTATTTTTTATATATTCTTATTTAATGTGTCCCACTTTTTAATTTTATTTATATTTAATTCCAATTAGAGGTAAGTTTTTTATTATTTTATTAATGTATTTATGTCTTTTCTTAAGCGATTAGAATTAACATGTTTATTTTATTTTTTTGGGGCTATCGGATTTCCATATAATAAAGTAAATTAAATGAACATATCAGTATAATAGAAATACAAATAAGTAGGTCTAATTTTAACTCTAACACATAGAAATTAATTACATTTGGAGCTCTTTTTTGTGGTTAATTGTAATTCTGCAGATGGTTTAAGAAACTGAAAAGTCAAATGTCCTAAAAATGTTTTTTTTTATAATAATCAAATGACATATAGCCCCAAAAATATTTTAATATTGTATGGACGAATTTATATATATATATATATATATATATATATATATATATATATATATATATATATATATATATATATATATATATTTATTAAAAATAAACAAATTCACGGTCTATATATTTGAAAAAGTTGTTTTATTCTCCTTACGACCGTTAAGAAAGGGGACAGACAGTATATTCTCTGCGAATTCCACTCTGGTTCACTCTCCATACTTCTTAACGGTCGTAAGGAGAATAAAACAAATTTTTCAAATATATATATATATATATATATATATATATATATATATATATATATATATATATATATATATATATATATATATATATATATATATATATATATATCGTACAAATTCTTTCATTTGTGTTTTTATTAAACCAGAAAATAATAAATAACATTTCCAAATTTTCAAAAAGTATTTGTTTTCTGGTTTAAATTTTTAATTAACTATAAATTAGATACTTTTAGGCTACATAATATTTTGTTTAATGCAATATTAAATAGAATAAATCTTTTATAATACACAAACTGTTTAAATAATATAATTAACTTATCAGATTGAATGTAAATGTTTTTATAATCAATTTTCGATTGAATTTATAAATGTAAAATTAGCTTTTGCAATAATGCGTTATTAGCATAATTTTTGGGATTAACTATTCATAAAATATTTTTAAAATAGATTCAATTACTTATATTGCATATATTATACCTTGAATGACTTTTTAATTATAATAGTGTAATGAATTTGCTGAAAACATCTTAAAATTTCAAAAGCGTCAAAATGTAATTTTATTGAACTGAGCAAGTAATCTAATTTAAATTGCAGCTTGGTATTTGTAAAACACCATATATTTTAGTCAATCTGTGCCGGGAATATTATAATCCATAAACTTACTTAGAAAGCCTTTTTAAGCGGTGGTATAGTAGGGTTATAAGTTTGAAGTTGACTAGGAAATAATTATAATGTTCCAATATACTGTTAGAGTAGTCACGAGTCGCCAATGGATCCTTCTCATGTTTTAAGCAATAAATATATTATACAGGGTGTCTCAAAAGAAAGTACACATTTGTTTTGCTTATTGCGTGAACGCAACTATTCCGAGCGGCGCGGGGGGTATGTCAATCGGTAGCCTGGCTCTTGGGAATTTAGTCGCTATGGAGCGTTTCTCTGGAGCGGACCGTGCTTTGTGCGTAGGTGAGTTTTACAAAAACGGTAATTCGGCGACTGTAGCGCGTAGAAAATTCTGCAATTTTCGACATATTCGTCACTTAAATGATGCGCCAAACGCTCGGCTTATTGGAAAATGGGTCCAGAAGTTTGAAGAGACCGGTTCAACACTAGATAAACCAAAATCCGGGCGTCCGAGGTCTTCGAGAACGGTCGAAAACGTAGAGAGTGTTACTCAGTCTGTTCGTGACGACCCAAACGTTTTGATTCGTAAGCGTGCTGTTGCTTTAAATGTGCATAGGTCATCATTATTCCGCAGTTTACACAAAGATTTAAAGCTGAACCCCTATAAAATTCAGTTGGTGCAAGAACTGAAGCCTCAGGATGCTGGTCAGAGGCTTGGCTTCGTAAACCAGATGACTGAACGCTTTTCAACGTTTACCAACATCTTCTTTTCGGATGAAGCCCATTTTCATCTTAATGGTCATGTAAACAAGCAAAATTGCCGCTATTGGAGTGCAAACAATCCAAAACACAAACATCAGAAATCTCTACATTCGCCGAAAGTGACTGTATGGGCTGCGATGTCGGCGCGAGGAATTATTGGCCCGTACTTTTTTGAAGATGAAAGGGAACGCACAGTAACAGTGACTTCAGAGCGGTATGTGGAGATGTTAGACGACTTGTTCGTGCCTGAACTGCAAAATTTTCCTGGCTATAACCAAAGAACATGGTTCCAGCAAGACGGAGCAACTTCACACACGTCCAACATGTCTCTCCCACGAGTGCGTGAAATTTTTCCTGGCAAATTGATCTCAAAGAAAGGTGACATAAGTTGGCCTCCACGCAGTCCTGATTTATCACCTATAGACTTTTTCCTATGGGGTTATGTCAAATCAAAAGTTTACGCCAACAAACCGACTTCCCTGGCACAATTAAAAGAAAATATCCGCAACGAAATGGCAGACATCACGAAGAATACCTGCCGAGCCGTCATGGGCAATTTTAGTGCTCGATTAAATGAATGCCGTGAGCGCAACGGATTATATTTGGACGATATCATTTTTAAAAAATAAATTCCCAAACAATGTATTTTAATATGTAATAAACATTTTTTTAATCCTGACTTTTTTTTAAACAGATTTTTTAAATGTGAACTTTCTTTTGAGACACCCTGTACTTAAAGGTTAGAATTATTGAATTAATTAATAAATATTTGTTATCACCTAGCATATTAATTTTAAACGGTTTTCAAAAGGAATAATACAATCTATTTTTAAACTGGGACTAATTCAAGCAGAATGAGCAACAGATCTAGTCGAGTTCGGAAACATCCAGCACAACTGCTTGAGGAAGACGTTTCTAAATGAGTGGTTAGGAAGATGACAAATTTTCTTTTTCTGTTTACTTGTTAGTTTAAACGGGCTTTGTGCGTCATTTGTAAAAGTTGAAGTAAAATATATTTACTTATTTTAATTTAAACATCATTCAAGATTAATTAGAACAAAAACGTTTGGATTTATGTACAAGAAAGGCTGTGGTATGAAATTATTTTCCTTTGTTATTTGTTTAGTTGTGTAGGTTTATACAGTGTGTCTCTAAAAGGTTTGCACAAAAAGCAAATTTCATAGACTCTCACTTTTAAATAATATGAAGAAAAACGATTTTTCACTCTTAACTATTATTACTCGAAATATTTGCTGAACAAAATTCGAGAGGTTAAACATGAGTATTCCTTGGAAGAATGCCCAAACAGTACAAATACGTCTTAAAGACGTCCATAAAACGTTTGATTTCAACATTCAGGACGTCTTATGGATGTTCATAAAAGACGAATGACGTCCATAAGACGTGGTATAGACGTCTTATGTTAGAAAAGGTAACGTCTTTAAGACATTTGCTTACAACGTCTTATGGACGTCCCTTCCCAACATTAAAACAACATATTCCACCAATAAAATTATGTACATTAAAAAGGGTCCCTTTAATTTTTTTGTTTGTCTTGTCTACAAAGTCAAACCGTAATTATTCAAAAGTCCAAGAAATAACTTTAATTAAGAAAAAATCAATCAAATAACTAGAAGTTCCGCATGAATAATTTGCTTTAAAAAATATGTTCAACATAATCTCTTTATACAAAAAAAATACATAACTTAAGCATAATGTAAACTTTTTCTAATTTGAAATTGAGGAAGAGAGGTAGAAAAGCAAATATTTTCAGAACTACTACTGTTCGAACTATAAGTGAACCTATCAAATTTAAGCCTTAGTTTATCTCTTCGATATAATAACTCTAAAAGGTAGACTATTAACAAAATAAAAGTTTATTGAAATAAAAAGTACACAAATCTTTAAATAGTTTTAAAAACAAGAATTTTTATTTAGTCGAATAACAAATCTGGTCTGATGCCCTTTTCAGCCATGTTTGAATTGAAATTTCTTCATTCTTCCGACTTTTTGCCAGTCCTGTTGTCTCTGTAGATCCTAATAACAAACTGATTTTAATTTTATAGGATAAAGTTTATCATTTGTGGCAGTAAATTTTTTGATATTTTTACGAATTTTTATAATTGTCCTCTACTATAGAATCGTGACATACTATTTCAAGGTCATTTCAAATCATAAATGCTCCCTACTCCCAGTCTTGAAATTTCTAAAACCTTAAACAAAATTACTTCTTGTAATTAACAAAACTCTATTTTCTATGTTCTTTAAATATAAACCAATCATCAGGAATTTATACAATATATAAATCTTACAGGTTTCATTAGTGAAGCACTCCATAAACAAACATTTCGCCTTCCACTTCATTAGTAATATTTCTTGTAATATTTAGGACCGGGTCTGGATGAGCTGTGCAAGCCTTTTTCTCATAGATAATATTTTTGAAGATTTCATTTCATACTTCTAACATAGAGTTACTACAAAAATATAAGCGGTGAAGCATTCGGGAATTTCCTGTAACACAACCTATAAATAACGTTACTGTTTTTCTAAGTACATATGATTCTCGATCTTACCTTAAGTATTACATAAACACGAATAAAAAAGATTTTCAGAGGCACATAGATAAATCAATTATTTTAATAAAATTCTTTCAAAAGCTAAATTTTCAGTCGGTACCCCAACAATATTAAAAATGAATAACGACATGACGAAACACAAATACAAAATTGAAAAATGACAGTTGATAGAAACAAAAGGCGGGTTTTTTTAAAGTTATAGTTTCGCTGGCATCATATATATATATATATATATATATATATATATATATATATATATATATATATATATATATATATACATATATATATATATATATATATATATATATATATATATATATATATATATATATATAGATTTATGTGTGTCATTGTTATCGGTACAGCAAACAGTCTGTGACAAAAAGCACCAAAGTATTGACAAAAAAGATCACGCAAAAGTTCTATTAACCAAGGTCGTAGTGAGGCTACTAAAAATTTGTCGTTCAATCAAAAATTTTCTGAGCTCTGTGCGGCGTTGCAAACTTATTACCCAACTGCGACAAAATCCATAGGGAAGGAAATGCTTTTTAGTTTTTATCAACTAAATTATACACAACTGTATTTATTTTCATATAAAATGTAGTATGTAGACTTTTAAAAGATATCTTAAAGACGTTGTATATAGACGTCTTTAAAACAACGTCTATAAGACGCCTTATTTATGTCTTAAGACGTTCAGACATAATCTGGATATAAAAATGACGTCTATAAGACGTCTAGTGCTGTGTGGGTGTGTTTTAAAAAGGAAAATTATTTGCATTTGTGAGTTTAACATTTCTGAACTATAATAAAATTAAGTTTGACTGGGCCGAACCTGGATTAAATAAATCACATCAGATGCAAAATTCAAATTAGTTACTTAAGTATATTTAATAAATAAAAACAATTATTTACATGCACATTTAAATCACTTTTATTGAAGATATAGCTTAATTAATAATATAAAAAGAAGGTCTCTATCTAGATACTAGATAACTCAATATAGTCGTGATACAAACTTATATGAGAACAGAAATTTGTTTCGTTGCTGGGGACTCAGCACATACACGGGATGCCCGAGACCTTGATTACACATCACACCCGTGAGAATATCCGACATAATATTGCTGCTTACATTAAAAATAATAAAGGAATTTTCAATAAAACAATAGTTGAGATACTTAATCTTTAGCAATCAGCATTTTGTAACATTAAATTATTGAGCTGTATGTAATGAAACGAAACTTCCCCCTTCAATTGACACAGTTGCTAAATAAATTCATAACCTTAAGACTAAACATTAAGTTTATATTTGAATACAATTAGAGACAAAACCTTTTAGAAACTTTGTGCAAACAAATAAGAATAATGACAATGCAAGTCCGACACCCACATTACAGTCAGTCTTCAACATTGTCTACAACTTTTAAATAAACATAAAGCGCTTAACAACAACAGTAACAAAGAGTTTTTTAAAGTCAAGATAATTTTCATTGACAATAGGGATGTTGACTGTATTCAGATAAAAATATAATTTTGCCGTGAAATGGTAGTTTCCATAATAGAAATTCCTTAAAACATAATGTTTTTCTTTATTTTTAAGGAGTCAAGTCAAGTGACGACGAACACCAATTAAAGTGCACTTTCTGGCAAACATCATCGCTGTCAAAGGCTATGTTGTTAGATTAACATTATTTTATAGCGATTTCAGTGCAATTTCCTAGGAATTTGTTTGCTACTTCCTTTTTAAAATGATTTCAAGAAGTTTTCTCATGATAGAAAGTGGATTTATTAAGACAAATAGTTCGAATTTGCCGAGAATTGATTATTTTACGGTGGCGAATTTCTTCACAACAAACAGTAAATTCTGTTCTGCTGAATTTAGAAATGTGAGGACCTCCATGGACGTAATATACCAAGAATTGTTATTTCCGCAACTAATAATGTCCATAATAGTAATTATAGATGCTTATTAGCTCAAAAATAAAAGAAAACAAGTACAAAATATTGTTGCCAACTTTGATTACCTTATTTCTAACCTCAAAATTCCAATTGTCATCTTTGAAAACTTGAAAATAGACAAATATTGTGACAGAATTTGATTATAGACTCTTGCCGATGACATATTGAGGTAGCGTTAATTATCTTATCTATAATCATTTTTGTCCCATATTAATTAGTAACTATTTTGATAACCTACAATTAAATATCACAGTACTAAAGACACTCTGGAAGTCTAGTCGTTCAACTTCTCTCTTGCAGCTTTAGTACCAAACACTACGGTTATTAAAGCTTACCACAACTATGACTCAGATCTTCAGAACTCAGGAAAGGCTGCTAATTAGTTGGTCAGTAGACATCTCTGGTCCTGTAGATCTCGCAGCAGCGCGCCCGCAAGTTAATTCGCGTGAAGGTTTTAATTAAATTAAATAAAACAAGTTTCTCAAAACACTTAGTCTATTAACAAAATAAATAGAATAAAACGAACTATTTACAATGAGAAACTTAAGAGTAAATCTGGATTATAATTAAAAAGCTTAAAACTACAAGCTCTTTAGACCGTTCTGATATTCCCCTTAATGAAATAAACCCAAATTTATTTGTTTAATTAAAAGTTTAAGGGATGGTGGACTCCCTTCCCCGGTAGAAAATAAAGTAAATTTCTCCTTACTATTTGAAATGCTGTCTGGAAGAATAAAAAAAAATATAAGACAAAAATAGCGGAAAAGACAGCAGAGAAAAACCTTCTTACACTGGTAAAACACTAAAACGCACGTCACACTGACTTAGACGAATTCTAAATTGTAACTGCCCTTAATTAATTTCTCAAAATCGAACTCAACTTTCATCCCTTAGAACCGCCCTTCTCCCTATTAGATGCGTTGGTCCCGTCATGCGTGCTTTTCCACCAACAGAACGCCCTTACGCGATGCATCCCCGCGCGCCAAAGGTAGTTTTCGTTCCCGAGCGTCGGTATGCTTTCGGTCCCCTGATTCATAGATGGCATAAGTCATCCATGCGTCGAATTTAATTTAATTTAATATTAAAACTGACCAGAGCTCAAAACTAATAATTACTTTATATAAATGTGATCAATAACTATTCTACAACTATTCTAAAAGATGCGTGAAAGAACCCATAAAAAAACCCCAAGGTTTTAACCATTTTCTCTCTTTCTTATTCTTATTTTCGTCAATTGGGGAAAAATGGGTAACAGTCGCGAACTTTGTACATAATAACAAATACTAATATTGCATTTTAGCGATTTTATTTAAATATTCTTTTGTTTTCTTATGATGGGAAAATTTGCTCAGTTTAAGTAAAAGAAAGCTCTCTCACGGTCGCCACGTGTGGTTATCACTTTACAACTTAACCTTAGACCCTTAACGATATGGTTTTTAAGATTATTAAGTTACTTTGACAGATTTATATCAAAAACTTCGAGAGGGTGGAATAGTTTAGTTTTTGTGTCACATAAATTCATTAAGTTTATGTTGTTTTTTTCAGAAAAATTAACTACCCCAAAAGTAATAAAACTAGGCTTAAGTTTGTTAATGGATTTATATTTCCCTGATATGTGACTATTTTTGGCCAGACATAAGATATACAATTTTAACGGTCCAAATCTTTATACAGAGGGGGACTCAAGTAAATTCTTCCATTTAGTAGAATTTAATTTAGAGTTAATAAATGTTAAAATTAGTAAAAATCACAATAAACTTTTGTTCCCTTACAATATTATCAAAACTTACATCAAAATGGTCTTTACAAAACTACATTTTAGATTGTGTAGACACAAATGCCGGATCCCTGTGAGCTAGCTGAAGCCACATTTTTCTATTATTTTCCGAACGTGGAACGTGATTAATTAACTTACAAAACTTAGAACGCATATTTTATTACAAAAATTGCGAAAAAACTTTATATCTTTTTGTCCGTTTACTAGTCTTTGGCAACATGTGACGTAACAGCGGTGAGTGACATTATGTACTGATACACGATTTTAAATAATTTTCCAAAAATAGTCAACATCCCTATTTAAGAAAATAAATGACTATATTTCACAGAAATGATAAAACTTAATAGCAAGCAACATACAATTATTGTCTTTAAAAAAGAGGAACAATTAAACTGTTGAGAGATTTGAAGTAATAATAAGATGGGTTGACTCCATATTTTAGACGATTATTCAGATCTTTCGAAATGTAATTTAAATAATGACTTCTTAATTCTCAAACTTGTTAATCTTACAGAAGGATTAGGGCTCCAACATTCTACTATCATTCTTGCAATGACTTTTAAAATAGGATGATTTCCCCATTCTTCCTTTAAAGCAGGTCTTATTTTTCTTTTTGCTACTGTTTCTAAAAGGAAATTCCACGATAACTCACAGTTTTCCGAAACCAATTCTACATCGTACGGAAGCTGATACTTGCTGTTAGTAATTAGAGACTGAATATGACATCTGTTCATCATTTCCCATAGTACCATCGAAAAACTATATATGTCAGCTACTTTATAGCATTCAAAATTATTTTCGTCAAAATTTTTCTCTAAGACCTCCGGTGCCAAATAACGAATTTCCGAGTTTTCTGTATTACTTGGTAGATCGATTTTATTGAGACTATTAAAAAACTTGGCAGCTTTTTTAAAATCTGAGAAACAACATTCCATGTTTCTTTTCACCAGAACATTTTTTGAATTAATATTGTTATGGGCAACGGCGGGTTTTCCTTTACATCCGTAAATTTCGTTATGTAAGTGATTGAGTCCGCTGGATAATCCTTTGGCCATTTTCAAGAGTTCTTGAGGATTTATAGTGTGGTTCTTCAGGTAGTCTTGCAATGAGCCACGTTCATGATACTCGGTTATCAGAATCATTTCGCTTTTGGGACCGTTACCTGTAAAAATAATAAAGTTATTGAATATATGTTGAGAACGCTAGTCATTGATTGAAATAATATATACACTATTGTTAAATAAACATAAAAATTTGGTATTATACGAGGATCACTAGAAAAGAGTTTCCTTAAACAAGGAAGCAAAAAATGAATTTTTTAATAATTTCTTTTTATAACATCTCTCTTTCCCTCTAGCAGCCCAATTTGATCTACCCTTGGACATAGGCCTCCTCTAGTTTCTTCCATTCCAACCTATTTTTCTGCAATTTGGTGCCAGTTTCCACCTGCTTTCTTTTTTATGACATCTATCCATATTTTGGGAGTCTTCCGATATTTCTTTTTGACGACCTAGGTCTCCATTGCAATATATGTTTTATCCACCTTCTTACTTCTTTGTTTCTTACTCGGTCACATAGTGATATTCCCTGCATGATTCTTTCTATTGCTCCCTGTATAGTACGCAGTTTATTAGCTGCTTTAACTATTAATGTAGTTGTCTCCATCCCACAGGTCATTACTGGGAGAACGCACGAGTTAAATACTCTTCTTTTCAAATTAATGTGAATATCGGCATTTTTAAGACCGTAACCCAATCTTCCAACGGATGCCCATGACATTCTAATTCTATTTATTTCCGCTTCTTTGTTTTCTTTCCCAAGTCTAATTAGATGGCCTAAATACAGATATTCCTCAACTCTTTGTATTTCGTTGTTTCCTACATAATGTGGAGTATCTTCTGGAGACATTATTTTGGTTTTTGCTAAGTTCATGCTTAATCCAACTTTCTCTGAAGCATTTTCCCACTCAGAGAGCCCAGTAACTTGTCTAAGTAGTCACTTATTAATACCATATCATCCACGAAACATAAACGGTTGAGATATCCACCATCGATGCTAATTCCCTTATGTTCCCAGTTTAGTTGCTTAAAGACATCTTCCAGTGTTAAAATAAAGAGTTTAGGAGAAATTGTATCTCTTTGGCGCACACCTCGATCAATATTTATCTTCGGTGTTTCTAGGTCCTCTGTTATATTTACTTGCAGTGTAGTCTTATCGTAAATATGTTTCAGAAGATTTCTATATCTTCTTCTTCTAATATTCCTATTGCTATAATCAACAAAGGCCAGATGGATTTGAATATTATTTTCGGTGCATTTTTCAATTAGTAATTTGATCATCTGTACAGGGTGAGTCAACGATTGGATGAAGTAGGTTTGTGCCTTTTCGGTGAAATTTACAAAGAAACTATATTTATTGTTTGATACAGTTTAATTTTACGCAGATTTTAAAAATATTTAGGACTCTACAGGGTGAGCCAAAAAATTAGGACAGCATAAAGTTGTATTTTTTTAAATAGAACACCCTATATACGAATCGTATTTTCGATTTAGCTTATAATTTTAAATCTTTTTTATTAAAGGTTTACTATAACAAAACTTTATAGTTTCTGAGATAATTAAGTTTAAGGAAAAAAAGTCACATTTTCAAGCATCAATTCAATCCTAAATAACGTTTTCAATTTTGTGACAAATATATTCAAATTTGAAATTTAGCAAGGCCAAGGACAAGTTAACATAATTTTTACCTAATATTTGCAATAAAAGTTACAGGGTGTTGAACACATCGGCTGAAATTTGAACAAGTTTAAATGAATAAATATCTTTTTTTTTAAATGGTACACCTTGTATATTTTCATGTTATTTAATAGAGTAATAAAAACCCTAAATGTTTTGTTCAATATATCCTATACCTATTTATAATAGTTTTTGAGATATTTCAGTTTTTCTTATTTTCCATACTTTTTTACAGAAATAGTCCTCATTATCATAGTAGCCATGTAAAATAATAAAAAGAAACTACAGACACAAACAGAATGTGGTTAAATATGATGAAATACATTATTCGTTATATTACAACGGCAATAGTTTAATTAAACATATTGTGAAAAAATAAACACAACAATAACGACAAGGCAAATACATATTTACTTTTATACTAAATTGAAACAAAAAAATTACCTATTAAATACTGAGATTAATTATTTCTTTTTAATAAGTGTTCGAATAAACGACCCTCTTGTGCAATGCACAAATTTAGTCTTTTTTGCAGATTTTCTCGGACCCTGGACAAAATTAGTGGCGTTATTGTTCTACAGGTATCCCTAATCCTGTTTCGCATATCTTCCACTGTTGTTGGTGGATTAACATACACTTTATTTTTAATATAACCCCATAGGAAGAAATCTAATGGGGTGATGTCTCAAGACCTTGGTGGCCACTCAATAAAACCCCCATGTCCAATCCATTTTTGCGGATATCGTTGGTCCAAAAACGCACGAACTCTACGTTGGTAATGCGGAGGCGCACCATCGTGCTGGAACCACATACTGTCGAGCTCATCCCTATCGAGACCTTGAAGCAGTTGGGGTAGTTCTTCTTGTAGAAAGTTCAGGTAACTATGGCCATTTAGTGGTTCATTAAAAAAGTGGGGTCCAATAATTCGATTATGATGAATACCACACCAAACATTTAATGACCAGTGGTTTTGATGTTGCACCTCTCTAATCCAAAATGGGTTTTCTGTGGCATAATAATGCATGTTGCGTCTATTTACGGCACCGTTACTTCTAAAAGTAGCTTCATCACTAAACATTACCTTGCATAATAAATTTGGATTTAATTGAATCTCCGCATTTATTGTACGACAAAAGTTTACACGACTTTCAAAATCCTGTCCATGCAATTCTTGGTGTAATTCCATGTGATATGGATGATACCTATATTTCTTGGTAGTACGATTAGCGGTGGATTGTGATGTTTCACATAATGCTGCTAACTGACGGCTACCAATATAAGGATTTTCCTGAACATTTAACAATACTTGTAGTTCTTTTTCTTCATTAGTTACTGATTTGTTGACCACTTTACGTTTTGGATAATCAACAGTACCAGAAGAATCAAATCTTTGCATTAAGTTTTGAAAAGTATGGGTACTAGGCTGGCGTCGATCAGGATACTTCATTTTGTAAATTCTTTGAGCAAGAAGGCAATTTTTTTGAGCCTCTCCTATTGTATAAATCATATCTATTAACTCTTTGGAAAATTCATTTTACAATATAAGATGAATGCAAAAAAAACCAAACTACACTACATAAAAACCAAAAGAAGCAATTGCGGTTATAAATTTGATACACAGAAAAATGTTCTTTTACATTGTTTTTGCCATGGCTACTATGATAATGAAGACTATTTCTGTAAAAAAGTATGGAAAATAAGAAAAACTGAAATATCTCAAAAACTATTATAAATAGGTATAGGATATATTGAACAAAACTTTTAGGGTTTTTATTACTCTATTAAATAACATGAAAATATACAGGATGTACCATTTAAAAAAAAAGATATTTATTCATTTAAACTTGTTCAAATTTGAGCCGATGTGTTCAACACCCTGTAACTTTTATTGCAAATATTAGGTAAAAATTATGTTAACTTGTCCTTGGCCTTGCTAAATTCCAAATTTGAATATATTTGTCACAAAATTGAAAACGTTATTTAGGATTGAATTGATGCTTGAAAATGTGACTTTTTTTCTTTAAACTTAATTATCTCAAAAACTATAAAGTTTTATTATAGTAAACCTTTAATAAAAAAGATTTAAAATTATAAGCTAAATCGAAAATACGATTCGTATATAGGGTGTTCTATTTAAAAAAATACAACTTTATGCTGTCCTAATTTTTTGGCTCACCCTGTAGAGTCCTAAATATTTTTAAAATCTGCGTAAAAATAAACTGTATCAAACAATAAATATAGTTTCTTTGTAAATTTCACCGAAAAGGCACAAACCTACTTCATCCAATCGTTGACTCACCCTGTACCTGCTCTGTTGTACTAAAGTCATTTCGAAACCCGGCTTGTTTTGGAGGTTGATAGGAGTCAAATTTGTTTGTAAGTCTCCTAGTTATAATTTTTGTAAGCAATTTGTACGGAGGTGGCATAATTCCAATGTCTATATAATATAATCTTCCTTAATTATAATACACTTGCGCCATCTGTCCTGCAATGACTTTTCCGATAGAAAAAAAACATATTTCTGTTGATCTATAAATTAATAGATATCGATATTCCCTTTTGACTGGATACCATCTTTACAGATAACATTTTTTGGGGCGTTTTTCAAATTCCAAAGTAACAAAATTTGAATTATACGATGGGTGGTAAGAAGATGCTCCCATTTTCTTTCAAATATTCAGGATTGGTTACAAGTGAAGGCCTCCCACATCTTGCTTCATTTTCAATAGATTCACGACTGTATCAAAACTGCGCTGATGATCAATATTTTACTTCGAAATATAATAGAGCTACCTTACTATGAATTGAAATAAAATTTGGCTCACAAAAAGATTGTTACCGTTGAATGTTCCTAGGCAACGTATAATCAGTTGCTTGTGTTATAACTAGATAGATATTTTCTCTAGTATTACCGTTTATTATGTATTTCCTTTAAATTAACACCCTTTATCGCTTAAAAAATTTCCAATTTTAATTGTATTCACTAGCTTTATTTTAGTAGTTGTTAAATGTTGTTTTGAACACAAAGGCGGGGCACGATTGGATTTTTTTTTGGACTATATTTTTTTAATAATGTTTTACAAATTTTTTTAGAAATATATTTAGTTACCTTTAACATCTGCAGCAATGAAACCCAAAATATTGTCATGCCTCATCAATACTGTTTGATAAATGTCAATTTCTCGAAGCCAAGCTTGTTCTTCTTCTGGGATGTATATTTTTATGGCAACTTTCTCTCCTCTCCACCTGGCCCTCCATACTTCACCGTACTTGCCTAAAGAACAAAAATGTGTTAATCAATTGCAGGGTCACGTGACACCTCAATTAAAAATATTACATTTCATAATCTGATGTCTGTAATTTTAATCACAATATATCTGTTCGAAAATGAAACAAAATATAAAGAAATGTTTACGGTCGTTGAATGAGTTTAGGTGAAGATTTTTAAAAAATTGAAGCGGTGGTTTTGTTACTGAGAAAATAAAAGAACTATTAAGTGAAGATGGCTTAGAGTTTAGTTTTCTAGGATTTTTAGAAAGATATCAAGCGAAATAGCTATTTATAGCTCCAACAATTCTAGCGGACGCTTAGCAGGAAAATGTTTCACTTCAAACAGCATGAAATGAGCTATTAAATACTTCAAACCTCTCAAATCAGCATGAAAAGACATTTTTTTCGCCCTTTTATATAGATATTTAGAGATTATAAATCAGCCTAGATGTTTCTTAGATTATACAGGGTGATTCAAAAATCGATCACGAAACTTAAGGGGGTGATTCTACTTGATAAAATAAGGGTAGAGCTTCATATAATTTTTTTTCAAAATGTCATTCGTTTTCGAGTTACAAGCCGTCCAAGTTCAAGTTTTTATTTTTTGTTTTTTGAATTACTCGCTTACAGGAAAACCGATTTGACTAATATTTGAAAGATAGGCTAAGTCTTCTGCGCTTCATCATTTTAGTAACAATTCACATTGATTGTTTGCCGCTAGAGGGCACTTTACCTACATTGAAAATGGTTTTTTTGTCATAATTTTTTAGTGTTGACAGCTATAGTAGTTTTTGGCATAATTTCTGAAAGACTGATGCCAGGCCTTTAAAAAAGGTGCTCTTTATTTACATCGCTAAACTCAACGGTTTAGACGTAAATCACCCTTAAAAATTAAGTGGTAAATTTACTTTTCTCATTTCATTACCACCAGCTACCAGGTAAATAGCTATCAAAGTATGCTAGAGCTGTCAGTTTAACATCAAATAAATTCGCTTTTTAAACTATTTAATTTATAATCTTAAAATAACTAATAATGGCTAATCAGTAAATATTCATATTATGGATTATTGCGATATACATTTAATTGATAAAAATTAATGAAACAGTACTAAACAAACTAAAAAAGATTCTCAAAATGTCCCCCATTTTCTTCCATACATTTCCTAACACTCTTCAAAAAATGTCGCCTAACTCGATGAAAAATTCCTGGTGTTTCTTTAATAATTTGGCACTTTTCGATTATCCTGAAGCGAAGATCCTCGACATTGATTACTGGAATATCGTACACCAATTGTTTCAAATGACCCCAAAAGAAAAAATCCATAGGATTAAGGTCTGATGACCTCGCTGCCCATGCCAATGGTCCACTTCGTCCTATCCATCGCTCAGGATACGTTGCATTCAAATACTGTCGGACACGTATACTAAAGTGGGGCGGAGCTCCGTCTTGGAGGATCCACATTTTGGCCCTTACTTCCAATGGCACATCTTCCAGATACAATGGGAGACGATTTTGGATAAAATCTAAGTATACGTCACCAGTTAATGGGCCATCAAAGAAATGAGGACCAATAAGGTAATCTCCTATTATCCCTGCCCACACATTTAGTGAAAATCTACGCTGATGTTTCGTTTCTACCACATTGTTTGGGTTCTCGTAAGCATATGTGTGGATGTTGTGTAGATTTGTTATGCCATCACGAGTGAAACCAGCTTCGTCAGTGAATAATATGACGCCAATTAATCGATTATCGTGTTCATACTTAGCTAGGATCTGATTGCACATTTCCAACCGTCTCGGCCGATCATCGTCATAAAGAGCCTGCACCTTTTTTGAATGAAACGGGTAGAGTTGTTCTTCTCTTAGTATCCTCCATGAACTAGCCTGACAGAGCCGCACTTCATTCCCAATTTTTCTAGTACTAATACCTGGATTATCTTCAATAATTTCAAGCACTCTTTCTTCTTGTTGCACGTTTCTAGCAGTTCTAGGTCTTCCCCTATTTCCATTATAACTTTTAAAGGAACCACATTCCGCAAGCCTCCTGTGCACACTGGAAAATGTTTGAGCATGAGGGATATTTCTTTCCGGATAACTCTCCATATATCTTCTTGCCAACTCTGCATTACCATTTGCTTTTCCATAACAAAAATGGATATCACAATATTCGATATTTGAATATTGGTGATTAGCCATTATTAGTTATTTTAAGATTATAAATTAAACAGTTTAAAAAGCGAATTTATTTGATGTCAAACTGACAGCTCTAGCATACTTTGATAGCTATTTACCTGGTAGCTGGTGGTAATGAAATGAGAAAAGTAAATTTACCACTTAATTTTTAAGGGTGATTTACGTCTAAACCGTTGGGTTTAGCGATGTAAATAAAGAGCACCTTTTTTAAAGGCCTGGCATCAGTCTTTCAGAAATTATGCCAAAAACTACTGTAGCTGTCAACACTAAAAAATTATGACAAAAAAACAATTTTCAATGTAGGTAAAGTGCCCTCTAGCGGCAAACAATCAATGTGAATTGTTACTAAAATGATGAAGCGCAGAAGACTTAGCCTATCTTTCAAATATTAGTCAAATCGGTTTTCCTGTAAGCGAGTAATTCAAAAAACAAAAAATAAAAACTTGAACTTGGACGGCTTGTAACTCGAAAACGAATGACATTTTGAAAAAAAATTATATGAAGCTCTACCCTTATTTGATCAAGTAGAATCACCCCCTTAAGTTTCGTGATCGATTTTTGAATCACCCTGTATATCTCAACCACGGAGAGGTCAGGATGACGTCCATTTTGAAGCGAGTAAACGCCCTTGCTAAAAGGAGAAATTTATTGTTTAACACAAATACCAGTTTGCATATCAAGCTGGCAAATCCACAGTGAATGTCTTACACTGTTTGGTGGGTAATCTGAAACAAACACTGACACGGTGGCAAAAGATTGTTCTTTGAACGTTTTCATTAATATAAAGGGAGCTTTTAATAAGGCCTCACACGAATCCATGCAAGATAAATAGTGCTTCCTCTAGGAAGATGGATTCAATCAATACTATAAAGCTAAATCATCTGTAACTGCATCAATTGACAACGAAGCGGTTACAGTTCTCGCAGTCAAAGAGCGTCTTCCAGAAAGAGTACTATCATCACTCCTGCTGTAGTCCCTGATCATGGATAGCTTGCTGAACCAACTAAATGACTTAAGATTTACAACGCAAGTTTAGGTTGATGGCTTAGTTGTCAGTGTTAGAGGCAAAACTGAAGGGACTCTCACAAGCCTGATGCAAACTACTTTTAGTCAGATTGGGAACTGATGCATAGAGGAAAACGGTTCTTGTGTCATTTACGAGGAGAGGAAAACTAAACATGTACGCTCCAACTTTCAATCGAGCGATAATGTTGTTTACCAAAGGGGTCAAATATCAATGAGTATTAATAGACCAAAAGCTGACCTGGAATGGTTATATTGAAAATATTCTCCAAAGGGTAATAGCGGCAAGATGGACTTTTTAGAGAATCTGTGGAAAAACCTGGGGTTTATGATTATATGAAACATTCTCTCAAGAAAAAATATAAAAATACAGAGGTTAGCCTGTGTAGGAGTCATGAAGGCTATACCATCAGTGGTAATAGAAGCAATTCTGAAACTCTCAATGGAAGCAGCAGAAACAAATCCCTTGAGCTGTTTCAAATGGGAAACTTCAAACCTGGAAATTTTGTTTTTTTTTTCTGCAGAATCCATATCTGATCTCACAGACTGCATTTCTATAAGATACGACTTTCATGTAAACTTTGAAGTAGTAACTGATGGTAACCAAGCAAATGATTTAATTTATGATGATTTAATGAAGGATTCTAGAAAAAAGAGGAAATTAGAGTGGGTATATTAGGTCCAGGCTTTGGATCTTCAGAAGGGGATGCTTCTGAGGGTTCAAAGTCTTCTTCTATCAGATATGTATGCAACCCAAACCTCTGCTGATGAGTACAGATAGCCAAACAGCGTTAAACGCTCTCAGGTCAAACCCTTATGAGTTCAAGTTGGCTGTAGACAAGCCTTAAACCAATTGACGAAGGATAACAAGTAACTCTGATGTGGGTGCCAGGAAACAAAGAAATCAAAGGAAATCTGAAAGCTAACAACCTCGCAAAAAAGGCCAGAAATACTTTTTTCCTCCCTGAGCCTTTTTGCAGAATACCAAAAAGACACATAAAAGGGGAGCTTCAGAACTGGAAACAAAATCACATAAAATTAAAGTGAGTTAAACGCTCTCAGGTCAAACCATTATGAGTTCAAGTTGGCTGTAGACAAGCCTTAAACCAATTGACGAAGGATAACGAGTAACCATGATGTGGGTTCCAGGACACAAGGAAATCAAAGGAAATGAGAAAGCTAACAATCTCGCAAAAAAGGCCAGAAATACTTTTTTCGGTCCTGAGCCTTTTTGTAGAATATCAAAAAGACACATAAAAGAGGAGCTTCAGAACTGGAAACAAAATCACATAAAATTAAAGTGAAACAATATGCCTGGTCTTGGACGAGCGAAAACATTTATAACTCTACACCTACGAAAATAAGAAAGCTTCTCGATCTTCCAAAAAGGCATATTAAAATGATAATGAATCTTTTTACAAGAGATACCATCTTGAAAACAAGAGTAATGCTGTGAACAAGGTTTGCCGTTTCTTCGAATGATCATCCGAAACAACGGAACACGTGAAACTGTAAGTAATTCAAATTTCTGGAAAATAAAGATCTTATAAGTAGAGATGCTGTAGAGGAGTAAGAAAAGCTTTACCGATCCAATCACAATCCACAATCTACAATTAGGAGTCGATAAATAATATTACTGATTTTAGTAAAATCATTTGCTGTTACTACTTTACTTACCCGACGAAATCATAATTTCAAATTGTATTTGCTTAACTATAGTTCTCTGGACAAATCCTGGAAGTTCATATTCTGTTTCAGATTTAGAACGGGACGCCTCCAAACTGAGGTTGACTGCGCTGCCATCACGATTAACATGTGAAAAACTTACAACATTGTTTATATTTAAAACATTAATAGTTTTTCCTGTTTCCACTTCCTTAGATGCATTTTTAACTTCACACGCTTGCTTTTCTTTCTTTTTCTGTTTTAAATAGACAAGGAGAAGTACAATCGCCAAAATTATTAAACAGATTGAAACTGATGAAATTAGCACTTTTAGGGTCAGTGTTTCGGAGTAATCAGTTCTAGAGTTGTTGCTTGTTTCTAGTACTGGAAGCAGATTTTTGTTGCAGTAATCGTATTCGTCGCAGCATTTTATACGTCCGTTTTTTCCTGTGGCTAGATGTTTGCCACGGCACTGAAAATAAAAATATGCTTTAAAAAATAACATACTTATTATTAGAGTAAATTTACAGGGTAAGTCAACGATGAAATGGAATAGGTAAAATGTATCATCACAAAACGACCTTGACCTTGATATTGCTCTTTAAGGTCAGTTTAAAGGCAATTTTTTTTTCTATTCGAGCCCTCATTTTTTATTGCAGAAATAAAAGTATGGAAAATGCCATGTTCAACGAAATAAATATCATGGCAATCAAATATCATCTGGTGGTAATTTTTTTCAATGAATTAGTTTAAAATCAACCGGTTACTCGGAAATTATGGCGTTAGAAAAAAATATTAAGGGCAACAGCTGTTGCGGGTCATTTTATGTATTGAGATTGGCCCATACAGTTATTCCAAGGTAAAGATGATTTTTTGAATGGGAACTTATTTCATATTTATACGGTTAAAGTGGAATTTTCTGTACATTCCATTTCTACAGTGAAAAATATACAGTGCCTTCATTTCAAAACGAACCATCCTTAATAACTTTGTTAAATAGAAAAATTTAAAAAAAAGAAAAAACACGTCAATTTAGATATACAGGGGGAAGTTTAATTTTGCATTTGTTAAAAGTCTGTCAATCACCTCCTCACCTCCAGCTAACCTCACTTTGATATGTCAAATAGGAATCCCCACCTTGTGACACATCATTGTAAGCAGCATAAAATTGTCTATCCAACCGTATAAAAAAAATTAAATCGGTTGACGTACAAGCGAACAGTGTGCAAAAATATCTTGTAATAATGCATAATATATCGGCCTCGAACTTTAGTATGTCAAATGATTACCCTATAGTGTGATACATCATTTTAAAGGGCATACTATCTCCTATTTAGCCAATAAAAAAAAACAAAATCTGTTGATGTACAAGCGAATAGTAAGAAAAGATGTGTGGTAATAATAGACACCTTATCACATTAAACTTTATTATGTCAAATGGCTACTTCATAGAGTAAAATATTATTTTAAATTTAAAATAAATATTTTTTTAAAATAATAAACAGTTAAAATATTTGCGAGAAAAAAACTAAGCCTGTTTTAAAATTCATCGCAAAATTCATTGCAGTCTAATCAATCTAGTGTATTTATTTCAATGATATTTTTTGCGGTACCTGATAGGTACAAAAAATCACTGCAATAAATAAAATTTTTAAGATCTTTAAACACCAGTTGTTTATTATTGTTAAAATTGTCATTGTGACGCCTAGTTGAAACGTGAATATAAATGGTGTATACGCTAGCCGAAAGAATAGAAATAATTTTTCTCTATGGAGCTGAAGATCGGTGCGCTCGTAGAACCGCCAGAGCATTTAACGAGAGGCATCAAGACAAAAACGTGGGCCATAAATATGTACTCGAATTGGTACGAAAGTTTGAAGAAACGGGATCCGTTTGTAATAAAAAATCTATTGAGAAAAGGGTTGTAGATGAAGCATGCCAAATCGAGGTACTAGGACAGTTTGCAATAGATCCAACTTTATCCATCTCAAAGGACGCAGATTTAACCAACATTTCTGCTGGCTCTGTGCATAAAGTTTTAAAACAAAATAAGTTTTTTCCCTACAAAATTCAAATTCTTCAAGAACTCGGAGAAGACGATTTTGATAGGAGAATTCAATTTTGCGAATTAATGTGCCAACGAATTGACGAGGACCCCCATTTACCTAAGAATATCTGCTTTAGTGATGAATCAACTTTTTTTCTAAATGGACTGGTTAACAGACATAACTGCAGATACTGGGATAATGAAAATCCGCACCTTTTCCGAGAAGGGCATACTCAATATCCCGAAAAAATTAACGTGTGGGCAGGAATTTATGGCAATGAAATCATCGGGCCATTTTTTTTGGAAGATAATTTAACTGGGCAAATTTATTTAAACCTTTTAGAAAACACAATATACCCTGCCATTGTGCAATCTTTAGAAAATCAAGTGGATGAAAATGCTGTTATGGTACTAAATGAAAATAATTTGCATTTCCAGCAAGATGGAGCTCCCCCGCACTACGCTTTGGCAATTCGAGAGTGGCTTGATGAACATTTTCCAGGGACGTGGATTGGCAGACGTGGTGCAATTGAATGGCCAGCACGGTCTCCAGACCTAACCTCTCTAGACTTTTTTCTTTGGGGGTATTTAAAAAGCAAGGTTTATAAAACCCCACCTGAAAATATTGACGATTTAAAAGATCGAATTGTTCGGGAATGTAGAGGAATTAGCAGAGAAACCCTTGCCAATGTTCGTGGGGAATTTCAAAATAGGCTTTTTTATTGTCTCGCTAATAACGGCGCACATTTTGAACATTTAATAAAATAATTTTCTTCAACTGAATAAAACTGAATAAACTGCTTCTATTTAACACACATTTTTGCATCCTAATTGCCTATAACGTCTATTAACTTAATTTTTTTTGACATCGTTGGATAGCAGATCGTACGTCCTTTAAAATGATGTATCACACTATAGGGTAATCATTTGACATACCAAAGTTCGAGGCCGATATATTATGCATTATTACAAGACATTTTTGTACACTATTCGCTTGTACGTCAACCGATTTAATTTTTTTTATACGGTTGGATAGACAATTTTATGCTGCTTACAATGATGTGTCACAAGGTGGGGGTTCCCATTTGACATATCAAAGTGAGGTTAGCTGGAGGTGAGGAGGTGATTGACAGACTTTTAACAAATGCAAAATTAGACTTCCCCCTGTATATCTAAATTGACGTATTTTTTCTTTTTTTTATATTTTTCTATTTAACAAAGTTATTAAGGATGGTTCGTTTTGAAATGAAGGCGCTGTAGGTTATGATCTCAAAAATGATCGTGAACTGATTCCTAGAGATTTGCCAAATTTCCAGCTGGATATCTTTGGGTATAAAGTTTTGAACAAATTATGTTTTGGGTCCAGTTCGTTTCTGCTTCTCTTGTAAAAGTAATGGAGTAGGTTCGAGGAGTGAAGAGGATTGTTTAAACTCCATCCCACTTAGATTTCATTAAACTCGTTGTGTATCTTTCTATAGGGGTCGCCCAACTTACAGATTTAAAGTGGGCAACCAAAATAGGTCGGTACTCATTTATCTCACAACCAACAGGAATGTGGCATGCATTCATATTATATAAATGTTTTCTTAGCTGGCAATGCATCGTATTTCAAAGAAATGATGGGAGTATAATATTTAATTAATTTCGTCATTGCTAATTTAATCAAAGCTGCTAGTGGATTTGACTCCAGCATCTTTGCCTCAGCTGTCTCCTTGCCTAGCGAACCAGTAATGTGGTTTTTATCAGACGATTGGTTTCCTTTGATTCAGTTTAAAGTAATTACATTTTCAGCTGCAGCCAAGGCAAGGGTTCTTGGTAGCAATATTTCTGTTGATAATTTCATTTGCTACTATTCCTTATGATAGTAAGCACTTGTATATTTATTAGTTATAGTTGGAGATTTAGAATATTAAATTGATTTTGGCCTCAAATTACTGAACTATATCTTTAATAAATAATAGGTGCTATTAAACTATAGGTGGTAGTTTGAGGTTTCATATCTCAGTTCATAGGAAATAATGGGAAAAAAAAAATAGGAAGTGGTAGGGTTGTTTTGAAAACCCACATATATTTTTGAAATACTTGTTTTTAATCAAAACCAAGTCGTTTTGATTTTATTGAAAAATATTTTTTTACCTGAAATAATGCCATTTCGTTTGGAGGAAGACACCCATATGATAATATCTGATATCCATCATTATCTTCATCCAATTCCACTGACGTAAAACATTGTCCTCCGGGTTTGGTTTCGCAATTTCCATATTCTTCACTATTTGGACAATGACCTTGACAATAGCAAATGATTGTCTTTAAATCTAAAAAATAATTATAAATTTTTAGACATATTTTTTATTTAAACTTAAAATTAAATTAATTAATCTAAACTAATATAACGAGAATGGTGTATTTATGCATATATTTGTTTATTTTTCATGGTACTGAAAAGGTGATTCTGAACTTCGGAATCGGATGTTGTTATATCTTAAAATAAAAAACAGCTTGTTCTTACCATCCGTCACCACGTTTAGTGCCGACTGCATTCAGTATACGACATAAAAAAATAGGGTGAATAGCAGCACATGTTATCTCTCTCGCTCTAACCGATTGGCTGTGGGGACAACGCTCGGCCAATCGCGTTCGGTGCGTGAGAGAAAATATGTAGCGTTACTCATTCCCTCTCTCGCTTTCTCTTTTAAAGAAAATAATCAGGGTTTGTAGCCGAAGATTCCAAAAGATTTCTAGAAAATTGTTGTTTCTGCACGAGACGGAATAACATTGAAACCCACCTTGCTAATACTTTTCTTATGTCTAATTTATTATGTAGAATTGCCAAAATGCTTAGCCCAAGTAGATACTTTAAAAGGATGAGAAGCATTATGTCGACTTTTCTATATATATCACAATTTTTTGCGCTTTATGATCATTCGCATCTGTTTTTTTCTTTTTGTTAAAAAATTGATGACTGTCATACTCTAATATCACAAATCTCATTGCGAAGTAGTAGATATCTGTTGGACATCCATTGTCTTCATTTTTGTTGAATATCACGACGTTTCGGCTAGTAGTTATCTCTAGCCGTTTTCAAACGAAGCTAAATAAATCCCTTAGCTACATGACTATTTATGCTAAAAGTAAATGCAGTAGAGTATGACTGAGATGGGTACAGTCATGCCTGCTATGGCAAAATCATATTTTTTTAATGCTGCATTTAGTTTTAGTTTACAATTACTAAGAAGTGGTTTCCACACTTCTCTTATATCTAAAGATGGTTTCCTAAAACAACTCGGGTTCTGATGTATAACCGCGGCTTCTTTAAATTTACGTTTTTTTCCAAGTTGTTCTCGGTGTAGTATTTTAGCTTCAGACCATTTTATGTGGTGTCCATGAGTCCAGGCATGGTTGACGGCTCCAGATTTTTCTGTTTCTCTTCGAGATGTGCATTTTTGGTGTTCTTTGATCCTTACGTCAAGAGGTCTCATTGTTTCGCCTATGTAGGAATTGCCACATTCACATGGTATCTGATATACACAGTTCTTCATGTCTCTTTGAGTTGTTGGTTTAACCCTAGTGAGCCGACTTCGCAGAGAGTTATTTGAATTGAAAACAACGTTGATTTTATATCGTTTTCCTATCCTTCTAACTTATTCTGAAATGCCTTTAACATAGGGGATGTTCAATACTGGTTTTCGTTCTTCATCCGTTGTCGATATTGTTCTATTTCTGCGTTGTTCAAGAAATTTATCCACTAGATATACTGGGTATCCGTTGGCTGTCAGATCATTTTTAATGTAATCTATCTCTTTCATTAAGTTCTCGTTGGAGTTGCAGAGAGTTAAGGCTCTATCTACGAGATTTCTTATAATTCCTTGTTTGGTGTTGTTGGAGTGATTAGAGGAATAATTAAAGTATTGTCCTGTGTACGTGGCTTGTCTGTAAACCGAAGTTCGAATTTGGCTACCATTTCTTTCAACCAAGACATCTAGGAATGGTAATTTATTTTCTACTTCTTTCTCCATGGTGATTTTAATAGTTGGGCTGATATTGTTGAAATGAAAAAGGAAGTTTCGAAGTTCTTCGTCGTTTCCACTAAAAATTATAAAAGTATCGTCTACGTATCTGAGCCATAACTTTGGTTTCTTAAATGTAGATTCAATTGCAAACGTAAAAAAATATGAAATAGTCATGTAGCTAAGGGATTTATTTAGTTTCACTTGAAAACGGCTAGAGATAACTACTAGCCGAAACGTCGTGATATTCAACAAAAAATAAAGACAATGAAAATCCAATAGATATCTACTACTTCGCAAGAATCATCGTTGTCTATGACCTTCAAACAAACATCACAAATCTCATTTTTTCTTGTAAAACACTTTATAAAATACAAAATAATAAATTTACTGATAGAAAAATATTGTTACTATGCAACGCAGTCAGTGATTTCTATCTTCTTTCAATATTTCCCGATTATTAATAGACATACATCTTTATGATTGATAAGTCAATATATGGTAAATTTTGCCACGTGATAGAAAATAAATTAAATCCCATTAATGACTACCAACAAAATCAACTCAAAGTTAATTTCGGTTATTTCTATTTTTGGGTTCTCATCGATTACTAAATTCAGTTCTTCATCAATCTACTAAAAGCCTATTCTTGTAGGGTACACACGTAATTTACAATAATTAATAGCTAGACGTAATTATTTCTATTAAGAAGCGGTTAATTCAATCTAGATATTCTCAAATTATTTGCGTGTTTGTTGACTTTTGTTCTGTTTAATACGTATTTCTCAAAAATAAAAATTAATTTTATCATTGCTTACTTAGAGCCGTTTTACACACACAAGAATTATAATCAAAATTTATCTGATAATTACGTTGAAAATTTTCATAAAACTAATTTGTTGTTTTACACACACAAGAATTAGAATCAAAATTTATCTGATAATTTCGTTGAAAATTTTCATAAAACTAATTTGTTGTTTTACACATCAAAGAATTATTGTTAAAATTTTGGTGAACATTTTCGGCATAAAAATATAGAACGTGTTCTGTATTTTTATGACTAAAATGCGGAAAGTGCACGAAAATCGACGCAGAATTAAATTTGCGAATTGACAGCCCACGTTTGTTAATCAACCTACACTTAATATTAACTCATTGTTTCTTGCACAAAATATCCCTTATTTTGTGGTTTCTTGATTATATATGTTCGGAAACTTTCATATTTATGACACTTAAGGTTATCCTCAGAGCAAGTTAACTTTTTAACTGCTGGAACGTCACATGTGATGAAAATGCGCATGAGCATCGACAAAATTATCACCAAAATTATATTCAAATTCCTTGTACATATCAAACAGAGTGGTATATTATTGTAAAAATTATCTCCATAGAATTTTCGGCAAAAATTTTGCTTATAATTTTCGGAATAATTCTTGTGTGAGTAAAACGGCTCTTATACACCAATCGTATTTAGCCCCGTTGTATACGTGTCATCTGTATGACCTAGTACGTCAGTAAAAAGGCTTTCCCATGAATTTAATAAAATAAAATGGACAACGCACTGCAATTTAGCTGTTAAAAATTTCTGTAGTGTCCGCGTCGCCATTGTGGGGACAGCGTAGTTGATGCATGTTAAATTAACCGTCAGAAGTCAAATATTACTCTCATTGTTGTTGTGGAGTTGTTATTACATATTTGTTCTTTCCCTGAAGAATATTTATTTGACATTTCTTAACAACAAAGTAATATAGAATAAGCCATCAGTCAAATATTTAGGTGTAAACACAAAACTGTTCAACAAAAATGCGTACAAGGAGCCAAACACTGTAGGAGTGTAATATATTAAAGAGATATTAAGAAAAACAGCAACTTATATATATATATATATATATATATATATATATATATATATATATATATATATATATATATATATATATATATATATATATAATGCGAACAGTAAATGCAAACTTCGTTCCAACCATATCCTTTCCGTGTTAGGGGTTGCACAGTTGGAACAAATTGCTAAGGAACACAATTTATCCTATTCCACCGTCATCGAGATGATGGCCTACCTGTACCACCATACCGAGAAGAAAGTCAAAACTTAACCTCCCCGCCACAGCGATACGGCAGAGGTACATATTTCGTCTCTACTAGACTCATCGGGGTACCGACATGCACCTGGCTGTGCAAAGGACAGATTGGAAGGAAGCATGCAAATACTGAACGCGGCTTCGCCGACCTCCCGCCGGATGGCGTATACGGAAAGGATATATATATATATATATATATATATATATATATATATATATATATATATATATATATATATATATATATATATTATATATATATATTTAAAGTAATATGCCGATATCTATTGGAATACATGCCTATTATATGCAGTAATTACAGATAATTGTTATTTTTAAACTTTTTTATAGGTTGTGTTGATAAAACCAATTATTGTAGATTTAGCTTTTTGAAACTATGATAATCAGAATTCTCTGTATTATTATTAGATCAAATACTTTAAAAGCTATAGCTTTCCTTGATTAATCACTTACAATGAATATAAAAGGTTTTTGAGTCAATATTTAGAATAGAATTGGAAATTGAATGGGCTTAAGTTATTTTATATACCGAAAATCTGTAGTATTTTTATGTTTTACTTATAACTATAATATATTTGTATAATATTTATAGTGTAGGAGCCGAGGGAGTCCCAGTCGTATCTTTAATTTATATGGAATATCCCAAGTATTTTGAGTCCCTGAATAAGAATTTTTTGAACTTTGAATTGTAGTGGTTTTTTTCTTGATGGAAATCCATTATAAATAATGTAAAACATAAACACAAGTTTTTGTGTAATTTTCAATTATTTTATAGTTTAGAAAACACATAACGCGTTTCGCTACGATGTAGCTTCTTCGGATGTTTGATGTACTATGAATAGTTACCATTTAAGATACAATTTTGTTTACCGTTTCTAGGTACTAAAATTAAAAGGGTAGATAACCTCCGATGTTACAACAAATTAGAACAACCTTATACATAATGCATTGTCAAATAAATTATTTGGGTTTTTCCTAAATATTATTGGTTTTGTCTACCTGTTGCCATAAATGAGAAATTACATGTTTTTGTTTTGTACTACTTGGAAGTTCTCTCCGAACTCTTATTATGAAAAAATATTCAATAGAGATGATTGATCAAGTCCGATTTGGTCATTTGATAATATTTTAGAATTTTTTAAACGGTTTATCTCGATGGTCTCATATAAATTTAGTATTTGTCCTTTCTTTTCTAAGTGTAAAATTTTAAATTCGTCATTAAAATTATGGTTTTCATGAATGAGGTGATTTGCATATGTTGAGTTATTTATGTTAAGGAGGAAACTTCTTTTGTGTTCTGTTATTTTTATTTTAAATGATCTGCCTGTTTGCCCCATATATGTTTTGGGGCCCGAACCGCAGTGTAATTGGTAGACTCCCGATTTATTTTCTTTATTGTTTTTTGCTTTGGAATTTTTTATGTATTTTCCTAGGGAGTTGTGAGTTCTTTATGCTACTATTATGGTTTTTGCTTAAGAATTTCTTATCTTAGCAACCATTCAGGAAAGATAAAAAATTCTTAAGCAAAAAAACCATCAAAGTAGCATTAATACTCTCTAGGAAAATATATAAAAAATGCCAAAGCAGAAACAATAAGGAAAATAAATCGCGAGTCTACAATTACAATGCGGTTCGTGCCTCAAAACATATATAGGGCAAACAGGCAGATCATTTAAAATAAGAATAGCAGAACATAAAAGAAGTTTCCTCCTTAACAAAAATGACTAAACATATGCAAATCACCTCATTCATGAAAAAACATAATTTTAATGACGAATTTAAAATTTTACACTTAGAAAAGAAAGGACAAAACTAAATCTATATAAAAGCCTTGAAATAAACCGTTTAAAAAATTCTAAAAACTATTAAATGCCAAAATTGGAGTTAATCAATCATCTCTATTAAATTTTTTTTCATTATAAGAGTTCAGAGAGAATTTCCAAGTAATACAAAACAAAAACCTGTAATTTCTGATTTATGACAGTAGGTAGACAAAACCAGTAATATTTAGGAAAAACCCAAATAATTTATTTGACAATGCATTATATATAATGGCGATCTAATCTGTTGTAACACCTGAGATAATCTACCCTTTTGATTTTAATTTTAGTACCTAGAATAGGTAAACAAAATTATATCTTAAATAGTAACTATTCATAGTACATCAAACATCCGAGGAATGTGTCTTCTAAACTACAAAATATATTGGAAATTAAACAATACTTGTGTTTATGTTTTACATTACTTAAGAATTTTTTGTCCGCCACAGTGGTCATAAGATTGATATTAACAAATAATCGTTTATATTTTTCAAAAGACAATTTTCACAAAACTAACTATATAACAGATAAGGCGAATTTTTCTTATACTATGATATTGTAAAATTGTCTAACTACTTACGCTATCAAGTTTTACTTTTTGCTACTGGTTATGACTTATTTGGAAAAGATGTAGTCCTGAAGTAATGTCAGTAACAAATTTTAGATTTTCAACTTTGAAAAACCCCCGTAATTGCCAGCAAAACTCCTTATTTTAGAGCAGAGTGTTATAGACACAAGTATTTATTTTAAAACCGTAGTCGTAGAAAAACGTTTTTAAATAGCACGCCCATACCATTGAGATATGAACAGAACCTCCTGGAATAATTTTGTATTTCTGTAATCTCAAATTTACTTGAAATTTGTAGAACACATTCAACTTTGTAAGAATATTTTAATTCAAAATTGAAAATCACAAAAACAACGGGGGTACCACCTAATTAATATTTCAGGTGTTTTTTCAAAAATAAATAAATAAAACGTTTTCGTAATTGTTTAAAGTAAGTGAAATCTACAAAAAATCATTTTTCTTTCATTTTCTTCTGGAAAATTTTAACATCATGACATCAAAATAGATTTTTTTTGTGCTGTCTGGAAAATTAAGGAAAAATTATGGAAAACCAAGGTTGAGGTCGTGTTCTACGACTTCGAATTAGGGGGTATGGGAAGGAAAAATGGAAAAAAATGTCATTTTCCTAAATTTTACATAGTCTAAACAATAACATAAATTTTTTTGATATATTTATTTTTATGACCAATCAATAGTATCGCAGACAACCAGAAATTTTAATCGATTGACTCGAATTTGATGGGTCAGGTGATTTTACAAAGTAATATTGTTACTTTATCTTTTTGTTTCTATTCGTTTCGTTCAACTACTTTATGCCGATAATAATTCGGAAAACTATACAAATTGCTTCACCCCATGTCAGTTAAAAATAATCGATCATATTCAGCGCGAAAAATTTTAATACTGGCAACAGCGAATTCAGTGCTGCCACAAGTGAACTGTCCCCACAATGGCGGATAGCACAGTGCAGATATTTTCAGTTTATTACATAATCACTCTATTAATTTTAAATGTGCTTGTGCATGCCTCCCCACATATATAAGAAGTCAAACACTATAGGTATATTCTTTTGAGTAATTATCACTTTCAATTCTGTCACTTGAAGTAATCATGATCACTTTGACAAGTAAATGCATATTCAAAAGAACATGAAGTTATCAGTTTCACTTTGATCAGTGATAATTTACTCAAAAGAACACAGCCTATTTGTTTATAACAAAAAAAAAAAGCATTTAAGTCACAAATTTTTTGTATAGCATTTTGGTGTAACTTGATTTGAACTCGATTACTGCAAGCAGAATTAAAAAATTTTGACTTAATCGAAAATGTTTACCGAAGTATATCTCGAAAATTAGTAGGAGACTATTTTATTTAAAATCATTCAAAAAATACGCTGGAAAAATAGAATTTTCAAATACTTTAACAATATCACTACCTTATTCCCACTTGGGCGAACTTATACCCTAAAAAAATCTTGTTCAGCCGCTCAAAATACTTGAGTGGGTCCACCTAAATTAAAAAGGCAATTGGGGTACCTTTGCCCCCTAACTACATACAACGTTTTGGTGCCTAAAAAATTGAATCTTCTTGTTTGAGAACAGATAAAAGTACTAAGGTTCACATATTTGAAATAAAAAAATTTTGTATTGGAATAAAAGCAGATTGAAATATGGAAATTTAAAAATATGTTGAATATTATATATATTTTTTCGGAATGTGTTCGAAAAAAAAAAAACGTTTTAAACAATTTTCTTGTGTGTGGAAAAAATGAGTATTGATAAATATACTTTATTATTATTGTATAGTACACTTACCTCCCTGTTCTTCTTCACTATCAAACTTTACAGCCATTTTAAGAATATTTATTTTATTCACTTTACTTATTTTCGACTAACCACTCTAGGATATACTAGTGGACTGAGAAGAAGTTTGGGAATTTATAGTTACATCGGGGGAAAACCCCATATTTTCATCTTTGGTAATAACAATTACAATGGTCACTTTTACTTAAGCATAATTAGGGAACTAACCTGTTATAGGGTGGTAGGAATATTTAGAGAAATATTGAATCTTACTAGGAAGGGTTTCAGTTATTGGGGCAATAAACTTATTACAGCTAGGCTTATTATTGAAGATTGGAATTAAATTAGCATAAAGGGATTCATGTAATTGTTCAGTTTACAAACATTTAAGAAATCGACATTGGGTTTCGTGTATATGTTTACTATGAGTTTGTTCTATGCACTGAAATGTAGTATGTACAGGGCGAGTCAACGATTGGATGAAGTAAGTTTGTGCCTTTTCGGTGAAATTTACAAAAAAAATATATTTATTGTTTGATACAGTTGATTTTTATGCACATTTTAAAAATATTTAGGACTCTACAGGGTGAGCCAAAAAACTAGGACAGCATAAAGTTGTATTTTTTTAAATAGAACACCCTATATACGAATCGTATTTTTGATTTAGCTTATAATTTTAAATCTTTTTTATTGAGGGTTTACTATAACAAAACTTTATAGTTTCTGAGATAATTAAGTTTAAAGAAAAAAAGTCACATTTTCAAGCATCAATTCAATCCTAAATAACGTTTTCAATTTTGTGACAAATATATTCAAATTTGGAATTTAGCAAGGCCAAGGACAAGTTAACATAATTTTTACCTAATATTTGCAATAAAAGCTACAGGGTGTTGAACACATCGGCTCAAATTTGAACAACTTTAAATGAATAAATATTTTTTTTTTAAATGGTACACCCTGTATATTTTCATGTTATTTAATAGAGTAATAAAAACCATAAAAGTTTTGTTCAATATATCCTACACCTATTTATAATAGTTTTTGTGATATTTCAGTTTTTCTTATTTTCCATACTTTTTTACAGAAATAGTCTTCATTATCATAGTAGCCATGGCAAAAACAATGTAAAAGAACATTTTTCTGTGTGTCAAATTTATAACCGCAATCGCTTCTTTTGGTTTTTATGTAGTGTAGTTTGGTTTTTTTTGCATTCATCTTATATTGTAAAATGAATTTTCCAAAGAATGAGTTAATAGATATGATTTATAGAATAGGAGAGGCTCAAAAAAATTGCCTTCTTGCTCAAAGAATTTACAAAATGAAGTATCCTAATCACGTCAGCCTAATACCCATACTTTTCAAAACTTAATGCGAAGATTTGATTCTTCTGGTACTGTTGATTATCCAAAACGTAAAGTGGTCAACAAACCAGTAACTAATGAAGAAAAAGAACTACAAGTATTGTTAAATGTTCAGGAAAATCCTTATATTGGTAGCCGTCAGTTAGCAGCATTATGTGAAACATCACAATCCACCGCTAATCGTACTACCAAGAAATACAGGTATCATCCATATCACATGGAATTACACCAAGAATTGCATGGACAGGATTTTGAAAGTCGTGTAAACTTTTGTCGTACAATAAATGCGGAGATTCAATTAAATCCAAATTTATTTTGCAAGGTAATGTTTAGTGATGAAGCTACTTTTAGAAGTAACGGTGCCGTAAATAGACGCAACATGCATTATTATGCCACAGAAAACCCATTTTGGATTAGAGAGGTGCAACATCAAAACCACTGGTCATTAAATGTTTGGTGTGGTATTCATCATAATCGAATTATTGGACCCCACTTTTTTAATGAACCACTAAATGGCCATAGTTACCTGAACTTTCTACAAGAAGAACTACCCCAACTGCTTCAAGGTCTCGATAGGGATGAGCTTGACAGTATGTGGTTCCAGCACGATGGTGCGCCTCCGCATTATCATCGTGAAGTTCAACAAATGGATTGGACGTGGGGGTTTCATTGAGTGGCCACCAAGGTCTTGCGACATCACCCCATTAGATTTCTTCCTATGGGGTTATATTAAAAATAAGGTGTATGTTAATCCACCAACAACAGTGGAAGATATGCGAAACAGGATTAGGGATACCTGTAGAACAATAACGCCACTAATTTTGTCCAGGGTCCGAGAAAATCTGCAAAAAAGACTAAATTTGTGCATTGCACAAGAGGGTCGTTTATTTGAACATTTATTAAAAAGAAATAATTAATCTCAGTATTTAATAGGTAATTTTTTTGTTTCAATTTAGTATAAAAGTAAATATGTATTTGCCTTGTCGTTATTGTTGTGTTAATTTTTTTCACATTATGTTTAATTAAACTATTGCCGTTGTAATATAACGAATAATGTATTTCGTCATATTTAACCACATTCTGTTTGTTTCTGTAGTTTCTTTTTATTATTTTACATGGCTACTATGATAATGAAGACTATTTCTGTAAAAAAGTATGGAAAATAAGAAAAACTGAAATATCTCAAAAACTATTATAAATAGGTATAGGATATATTGAACAAAACTTTTAGGGTTTTTATTACTCTATTAAATAACATGAAAATATACAGGGTGTACCATTTAAAAAAAAAGATATTTATTCATTTAAACTTGTTTAAATTTGAGCCGATGTGTTCAACACCCTGTAGCTTTTATTGCAAATATTAGGTAAAAATTATGTTAACTTGTCCTTGGCCTTGCCAAATTCCAAATTTGAATATATTTGTCACAAAATTGAAAACGTTATTTAGGATTGAATTGATGCTTGAAAATGTGCCTTTTTTTTTAAACTTAATTATCTCAGAAACTACAAAGTTTTGTTATAGTAAACCCTTAATAAAAAAGATTTAAAATTATAAGCTAAATCGAAAATACGATTCGTATATAGGGTGTTCTATTTAAAAAAATACAACTTTATGCTGTCCTAGTTTTTTGGCTCACCCTGTTTTTAAAATCTGCGTAAAAATAAACTGTATCAAACAATAAATATAGTTTCTTTGTAAATTTCACCGAAAAGGCACAAACCTACTTCATCCAATCGTTGACTCACCCTGTACATACATACAAAATTTGTATATTTTGAAACGTACTTAGAACATATTTAACTTACGATTTATTATTTGTTTGAAGGTCATAGACAACGATGTTTCTTGCGAAGTAGTAGATATATGTTGGACTTTCATTGTCTTTATTTTTTGTTGAATATCACGACGTTTCGTCCAGTAGTTATCTATAGCCGTTTTCAAGTGAAACTAAATAACTCCCTTAGCTACATGACTATTTATAATATAATATTTTCATGGAATGGTTCGAGACGTTTGCAACTGAATCCACAATTAAGAAACCAAAGTTATGGCTCAGATACGTAGACGATACTTTTATTATTTGGAGTGGAAACGACGAATTATATGAAATATCGTAGATAGAGCCTTAACTCTCTGCAACTCCAACGAAAAAATGATCTGACAGCCAACGGATACCCAGTATATCTAGTGGATAAATTTCTAGAACAACGCAGAAATAGGACAGTATCGACAACGAATGAAGAACGAAAACCCGTATTGAACATCCCTTATGTTAAAGGCATTTCAGAAAAAGTTAGAAGGATAGGAAAACGATATAAAATCAACGTTGTTTTCAATTCAAATAACAGTCTGAGAAGTCGGCTCACTAGGGTCAAACCAACAACTCAAAGAGACATGAAGAACTGTGTATATCAGATACCATGTGAATGTGGCAATTCCTACATTGGCGAAATAAAGAGACCTCTTGACGTAAGGATCAAAGAACACCAAAAATGCACATCTCGAGGAGAAACAAAAAAATCTGGTGCCGCCAATCATGCCTGGACTCATGGACACCACATAAAATGGTCTGAAGCTAAAATACTACACCGAGAACAACATTGGAGAAATCGGAAATTCAAAGAAGCCGTGGTTATACATCAGAACCTGAGTTGTTTTAGTAAACCATCTTTAGATATAAGAGAAGTGTGGAAACCACTTCTTAATAATTGAAAACGAAATGCAGCATAAAAAAGGGGATTTTGCCATAGCAGGCATGATTGCACTCATCTCAGCCACACTTCACTGCATTTACTTCTAGTATAAATAGTTATGTAGCTAAGGGATTTATTTAGTTTCACTTGAAAACGGCTAGAGATAACTAATAGCCGAAACGTCGTGATATTCAACAAAAATAAAGACAATGGAAGTCCAACAGATATCTATTTTGATTTATTAATTTGAAAAGTTTTTCCTAATTTTCGAAACTAGATATTTGTTTCTAATACAATGAGTTTTTCCTTCAATTTAGTAATTGCACATCGATTAGATTTTAATAGAAATTTTATGGGAAAAAATGTTACAGAAATAACACTACAATTTCAAGCTTTGTAATATATGACCAATTATTTTTTAATTTTATTCAGAATTCAATTGCATGAACTCAAATCGATTTTTTTTATCCTGATTGGCAATTCCATTTAATTGTGAGCTTTATATTTTTTTCTTTTTCTAGTTTTTAGTTTAACATTTGATTACAAAGGTAAAATTTTGATTGTGGAATAAATAACTCCCTAAAAGAGATAAAAATATAGTTCATAGGTCTGATATTTGATTATATCCATAGTATTTCGCACAGATTATATTGAAGTTCTTGGTTAATTACGATTCCTAATTGCAATTCAATAAAATCAAAATTTGCCTCAGACCATTCCCGTTGTTTTAGAGTGAGTCCACATGATAAGAAAAATGTGGGAGTAAGTATAGCGTAATAAGAAATATGTCAAATTTCCAGCATTGTGATTTGTTAGATTTAAAAAAAGGCAAAGACCGAAGATTTCCCGCCTTTTCCAAGGTCATTACGCAAAATAATGTTCAACTTTTCAGCGGACCGCTTTAAATATGGCGGAAACTGTTTATTTTCAATATTTTATAACCTGTGCTTTTTTTTTAAGTTTGTCGTTTTGTTTTAATTTTCTATTTTGCGAGTTTCAAGATAATGGATATTTATGAACTATGTTAAATTGTTTTAATTTATTAAAAATGCTTGTTACCGAAGATCATTACTGCTTGGTTCTCAAAAAAAAAAAACAATTCTTGTTAATTTTTTTAATTAATTTTATAACAATTGCAATAATACAGTTGTTCGATATATAAATTAAAGGTTATGAAATAAAGCCGTTATTATAATACAATTTCTATTCAACGACAATCTCTGATATCGAGATGCTAATCCACAGACATGCCCTTAGGTTACCAGATCAAATAATGAGATTTCCAAACAATATCCCTTTACTTTTCAGTAAATATTCGGACGTTTTATCTGAATGTTATATATGATATGTTAAGGCAGTGAGATTTTCAAAATATTTGCAATCGAAGCACCAAATGCGAATATCGGGGGAGTGTTCTTATTAATGGAAACGTAGTGGACTAAGGAGAGAAATAGGCTGTCTATATTGATATAATTTTTGCTTTTCGCTGCCACCAATGTTATAACTTTGCTGGTTCTGCTTTTGGTTTATCACTGGTTCCGATGAATTCAAATAAATCTTCTACTATTACTTTTAATATTTTATTAAAATGTTCACTAAATCATGAGGTAACAACAGTTTTTCATCTTACTTACTAATTTAATGTCACTATTGTAGTTTTTTAATTTTAGTTCCCCTCGTTTCTATGTTCATGTCCTAGTTATATTCTATTTCTATTTCTAAATTATTATTTTACAGTCATAGGCGTACTAACAAATATAACTTATAACTATTTATTTACATGATTACTGAAATAAAAAAGTGTGTATTTATGGGACGATGACAATATGAACAAAGTTAACGGTCTCTGTAAAAAGTAAAGTTTTAAAGTTTCGGAGATTAAGGCATGCTTTTGTTTCAGCCTATTAGAATATAAATTTACTTAAGATATAACTTCTTCTTAAGAGAGTATTAAATATTAGACTATATATATTTATCTATTAATCCATACGAGTAACTTAAAAATATTTATATATAGTAATTTCATAATTAATAATTTGTAGTAATAGTTGGTTTATAACAATATATTCTGTTATGGTTCTACTCTAGACAGTTTAACTTAAAGAACATATCGTGTAAAGAATGTTATGAAATGGTTATAAAAGACCAGCAACTGCCACAGGAAACATCATAATTTTAAAAAAATACTGGGAATTGCAGTTTTTTCCTAATTCTCTGACAGGGGGCTAAAATTTCTGACATGTCAGGAAAATTCCTGTTGCCTGGTAACCTTACCATTCGCAAACTTTATATAAACCTATTATAAACTATTAAAAAGCAAAAATTAACATTGATGGAAATTTAATAACAGAAATCCAGTTAGTATCATATGTAATGTATTCTTCTAAAAACTACAAACAATTGTAATTATTAAAATTACACTCTTATATTTAAATTCTCGTCTTTGAACTTCTTGGCAATTCTTTATCAGGCAGAAGTGGTAAACTTGGGAAATAAAACTTCTTTTAATGAGTCCGCACAAGTAACCTGAATAATTTCAGAAACCCTGTTTGCCGACTCGGAATTCGCACTATTGTTTTCACGTGCTTATTTCATCAGCTAAATATCACAATGTTATTTCCAACCTAGTAATAAAGGTATAGCTATACACATTTCCATATCGTGTTTCCTAATTATTGGCCCAACAATAGCGAAGAGCTCTTCAAATTCACCAATAGTAACAGGAAAATATTTTTAAAAAATCAGGATCATTTTCTCACATTTCTTGAATTAAATTATTAGTATGTCCAAGCCTTTCTCCAATGTTTTCCTCAAATACAGACCGGATGCAGTAGCGACGACTTTCCAGTTTTTTAATAAAGAATATATCAATATTCTCCTTACATTTTGAAACTTTTCTTTTCTAGATTAAAATACTGCCGCAATTAATGTTTTATTTTGCTTCATTTTAATTTTTAGATAAAATATAAACAAGAATTCTGATAAAAGTTAGGTTAAGACAGACCCCTTACGACCGCGTAACGAAATCTCCCGTGTGGGCGATACATTTTTCACACAGAAGCGCGTAATACGCCTAGGCTAAAATTTTTGTTATCGTGTGGACCCACTCTTAGACTTTGTCTCTTAGATTAGGAAAGAAAGAAGATGCCAAACTACTCAATTCAAGTTGTTTCCACTTACTACAAATTCTAAAATACCAGTGGCGTATCTTACAGGATAAAGGATATAATAATTTAATTAACATAAATATTCAAAATTTTTCTTTGATTTGGAAAATTAAATTATCACAGGACAACTAAAATAACTAGTAGATTCACTCGGCTTCGAGCTAGCTGAAGTTTTGGATTATTTCTAAAAGGTTAACCCTAATTTTTACTGAAAAACAATGAGCAAAAGCTGCTACAATAGGTTCGAGAACATTTCAAATTTCAAATTTTTTTGTAGCAATATTTTAAATAAAATTGGTAAAATTGAAGTGAAACTTAAAGGAAACCATTTGTTTTTAAAATGTAGTAATCGAGAAGAAATATGTTATGTATTATGTATTTTATTAGTCCTTTTTTCTTATACTGTACCAAATTTTCAAATTTTCTGGTCCTAAGTGATTGGTTATATGGCGTGTATGACGTATGATTAATATACAGTCTGGACCACTGCACATATTATAGATTGTGTTGACATATACTCACCGAATGCCCTTTATAAATTCAGAATTTTTTGCAGTTTTTTCAAAAACGGTTAGGATTACCGACATTAATGAAGAGTACTTAATTTTTAGTCAATAGTTAAATATATGTAAAAAACGTTGTTTAAAGTTCTTATCAATTTTAATATTATTTGTGCACGATTTTAACGATTTTAGTTTCTATTTTTATCACTCTCCATGAGATTGAATGAATTGTTTCTACACAAGCCAGAACATTCACTTCGTTTTTCTCTCTCTGTTTCCTTTGTCATACATTTTGGGTCGTGGTTGCGTAATGCTCTATATATCGTGGTTGCATAATAGGAGTAAAAATTACAATTGATGGCAAGAAAGATCAAGAAATAAAAGCAAGAATTGTTAAAGTAAGTATGGAATTATGAGAACGTTACTTGAATTCAAGTACATCTTGAGAAAAGGAAAGAGTCTACAGAACTGTAGTCAACTCAGAACAAAAAAAATTGGAGGGAGAGAAAAATATTAAGAGCTATATATGGTGGTGTAAGTATAGAAGATGGATGAAGAAGAACAATAAATAAGGAGATAAAAACTGTATATAAGAACTTTAAAATAACGACGATGGATAAGCTGGTTAGAATACGTGAAGAGGATGAACTGGAAATCTAAGTAGATAAATAAAAAAGAGAAGTATGGAAAAAAATTGTCTAAAAAACATCACGAAAAATTACGAATGGTATATAATTGAGTATAAAGACTAAATTTAATGTTAAAATAATATGTAAATATTAATAAGCTTTAATATTATATACTAAATAAGCTCTACGACTTCTTAGCATGCATAGTTATAAAAAATAAAACTTTTCTAACAATAAGAAATTTACATATAAAAAACACTAATTTATGATTTTTTAACTTTGACTTGTTAAAAAAACACGTAAAATGGTTTGTTTGCAAGTGTATTTTAAATTTATTTATAATTTTTATTTTCCAATTTAACCATAAAAGAGGATTATAAAATGAATAAATTTGCCAGGCTTACCGTGCAAATTGTTTGTGTTTTAAACATGGGAATATCGAATTGGTAGTATTTATTTTGAGACTTACTTTTAAATTGCAGCATTAAAACTTTTAATAGAATGCATTTAATAATGATTTAATGGTGACAGTAAAATATGTCGAGCTGCATTCTAGCAATTTACCCAAAAAGCTTCCTTCCACAATTTCAAATTTCAGTTTTCGGAAATTCTTTTTAATTTTTCAAATAAAGTAAGTTTTATATTCATAATAGGTATGAAAAGATTTTGTAAACAGGACAGTCAGCTGCGAACATACACGTAGCTTGTAAATCCTGAAATCACATTCAGCAAAGGTACAACTATATGCAACTCCGTGTATAAATGAAGTAAGTTACTTCATATATATATATATATATATATATATATATATATATATATATATTGTGAAGGGCGCGGTTGAGGGAATAGAAGGTGGAGAAAGCGTGGGGCTCTCACTGTGTGACCTCAGTCGTGCCTTTGATTGTGTTTCTCATGAACTTTTGATTAGAAAGCTTCATAGATACGGTGTAAGAGGTGTTCCCCTCGATTTGCTTTTATCTTTCCTGTTAAATAGAAGGCAGGCAGTCGCATATGGTGGAGGGCTTTTTGAGCCTACGGCGGTACGATGTGGAGTGCCGCAGGGTTCGGTTTTAGGACCTCTTCTTTTCATTACATATGTCAATATGTTACGCTGACGACACAGCGCTAATTTGTAAAAGTAGAGACCCAGAATGTTTAATGAATAAAATGTCTGTTATGGGAGAGCGTGCGAGATGTTGGTTTGCTAATAATTCCCTTAAATTGAATGAAGAAAAAACACGGAATTTATTTTTCATGAATGAACGTGGAGTGGTTGATGGTTCTTCGGTGACATTGTTGGGTATCAGCTTGGACAATGGTTTGAACTGGAATTCTCACATTGCATTATTGAGGAATAAATTGGCATCCTCTATTTTTGTTTTCAGGCAACTTCGTGGGTCTCTTCACTGTAACACCCTTCTCATTGTTTATTACTCCTTGTTGCATTCGCATATTTCGTACGGTGTTCACCTTTGGGGTTACTGTGTTGCCGCGATTCAAATCTTTAGAATGCAAAATAGGGCTATTCGACTTGTCTCTGGTATCGGCTATAGGGACCACTGTAGTCCACACTTTATAAAATTGCGGGTACTAACGTTGCCTAGTTTATTTATCTTATACCAACTACTGGAGATTCATAAAAATCGTGGAAAATTCCACCAAAATTCCCACTTCCACCCTTATAGCACTAGATCAGCTAATTTAATTAGGCCTTCGAGGTATAGATAGGAGAGATCTAAGAAAAATACACTGAATTTGTCATTGTACAACACGTTGCCTGAAACATTTAAAGATTTAGGCTTTATGAGATTTAAAATTAAATTAAAGGAATTTTTGTTAGAGCATGTATTCTATTCGGTGGATGAGTTCATGGACACTTCTTCTAGAGCATATTGTTAGGACTTTTTTAATATAATTTACAGATAGTTTTAACCTCTTTTTCTTTTTGTTTTGTGACATATTACAATTGTATTTTTTGTACAAAATGTAATGAAATAAATTTATCTATCTATCTATCTATCTATCTATCTATATATATATATATATATATATATATATATATATATATATATATATATATATATATATATATAAAGGGGGGGAGTAGTCGTGACTGACTTGTCAAGAAACAATATATATATATGTATATGCACTAGACTCATCAGGGTACCGACATGCACCCGTTTGTGCAAAGGACAGATCTGAAGGAATTATGCAACAGTGAACGCGGTTTCGCCGACCTCCCGCGGGATGGCGTATATATGTTTATGAGGCTTTCACGGATTCCTCCGTGTGAGATGCAATAGCAGTGGATATATCCACATACGCGGGAGGTCGGCGAAGCCGCGTTCATTGTTGCATATTTCCTTCAGATCTGTCCTTTGCACAAACAGGTGCATGTCGGTACCCTGATGAGTCTAGTAGAGACGAAACATGCACCTCTGCTGTATCACTGTGGCGGGGAGGGTAAGTTTTGAATTTCTTCTCGGTATGGTGGTACAGGTAGGCCATTATCTCGATGGTGGTGTAATAGGATGAATTGAGTTCTGTAGCAATTCATTCAAACTGTGCAACCTCTAACACGGAAAGGATATGATGGAATGAAGTCTGCAATTACTGTTCGCATTTTACTTCATCTATTCACGGAGTTGCATATAGTTGTATGTTTGCTGAATGTGATTTCAGCACTACAACGGCATAATGTGGATATATCCACTGCTATTGCATCTCACACGGAGGAATCCGTGAATGCCTCATAAACACACACACACACATACACACACACATATATATATATATATATATATATATATATATATATATATAGGATTATAAAGAATGGAGAGTTTTCATTTAAACACAACAAATCTATAATATTAAGTCGTGATCAACAAACATGAATACCAAAAAACACCACAGATATGATGCAATGTTGCCAGATCCTATTTATCGTTTCGCCTGTCCAGGAAATATTGTTGTTTTCCTTGCTCCAAGATTATAATATTGTAGTTATTACAAGACCAAAGGAAATATATGAAAACAGCTAAGGCAGCCGAGCCCTTATATAGGGGATTAGGGATAGTCGGGATTTTCAAAAATCTTTTTCTTTTGCATTTTCTTAAAGTATGATGGCTCGAAATTATTATCTGAATATATCAAATAAATCCAATGAATAGTGTTTAAGATATCGTGAACCCTCGATGGCAGGTAGCCCTCTGACCATTGATGGCAGGTAGCTGACGGCATCGACTGGCGCGTTGGACTCTAAAATCTATTGTTATATATTCATAAAGATTATATTGACAAATATAATTTTTAATATTTCATAGAAATAGTTTTATTTTTAACTTTTTGGGTTTTTGGAGTACTTCAAATTTTAGTTTTGGCGTCAGAATGTCTGTGGCACCTACACTGAGCGGTCAATATCTGTGTGTTCATAAAAAAATGTTTTGATTAATTAATCACGGAAAGTGCTACTAAAAAAGGTTCAAGAGAACTTTGGACTTCAGATAATATTCCTATATCTTGTATTGTTAAAAGAAAAAACCTTGTCAATCCTAAAACAGCGAAACGTGACCAAAGTGTTGGTGTTACTAACATCAAGAAAATTAAAACAAAACATAGAGGATGATGTACTCGAAGACAGTAGTACTGAATTTAGAATTATTAACTTTATTATGGCATTTATTCTAATTTTGAGTCCTGTTAGGCGCAAACAGTGTAACGGGAATGTGACATTTCAGATAGTAAGCATTCGTAGTCTGGGATTTAAATTTCTGGTTTCATGTGACGATTGCGAAAACGAATGTAGTCCGAGTTTTTTCATAGGATATTTGTATAGGCTCTTCATATTTGTAATGAGAATACTAGGAAAATGATTTGATGAAATGTGCAAGTTTTGTGGTCTAATAGACATGCTGCAATTTTTGAGATAAGAGTATACATGGTGATTCTTTGGGAAATTTATTGATAGATTGTGGGAAAACTATAATTAGTATTGTAAACGAGACCGCCCCCCATGTCGAAGCGATCGGTTCGTCACTATCTAATTTTAGACCCTAAAAAAGGTGTTTCGTCCTAACTACCGACGGTGGACTCATCAGTGGGTCCGTCGGAGCTTCCCCCAGACACCTTCGATACACTTTCTACATCTGCATACTCATATTTAAACCTTTCTGCGTCGGAACCTTTAAACCAGATTCTGAGTGTGCCGCCATCTGCGACATCACCCCGCCAAGGCAAATGCTGGAAGTAGATGTCAACTTGCTTATTTTAAATAGAACATCCCGTATATTATTACATTTTTGATTTTTACGTAAAATTCTAGACATATTTTGTGTATAATGTTCTATACTTAAGTCTTACCTTTTTGGACATATTTAAATTTTTATGTCAAAAATGACGCTTAAGGACCAAAACCTAACTCAAATTTTTTCCTATAAGAAAGTGTTTATTATTTAATTTGGGCTAGTTTTCTTGTAAACGAAAATCGACTTTAGTAGTTTTTTTTATGATATTTTGAAAATTATTAATACAGAGTGGCCAGAAAAGAAGAATAAAAATTATATTTAAAAATACGTCAAAAGTCAATTTTTTCAAATAAAAAGCGCCAATTTTTATAATTACACTAGTTTACAGTACATCTGTAGCCGAAGAAATTTTAGCTGTTGTTGACTACATATGATATGCTAATTTCAAATATAAGAGTAGATTTTTTTTTTTATCTGCTCTAGTTTCTGAGTTTCAGCTATGAAGGTATAAAACAGAAAAAAACATGTATATTTACTAAGAAAAAAATTATTAAAAATCAAGTTAATCATTGAGTTCTAAAAAACTTCTTCTCTGATGTGTAGACTTAGAAAAATGACGTGTCAGAGACCAACAATAGTCAGACATCATATTCGTATCCCAGAAACCCTGATAGCGCTCCTCCATGACGCGTAAGTCCCGATGCATACGGTCTCCCTGCTATTCGCTCATATCTCCTAAATTTTCCGGAAACCTGTCTAGGTGACTATGGAGGAAGTGGAGTTTTATGCTCATATTGCACCCCAAATTTTTTAATTGTAACAGAAGGTCTTCTATAAGTTCAATATAATTTTCTGATTTTTTATTTTCGAGAAAATTCTGCAACACACAGACGAAAGCTGTTCAAGCCCTTAGTTCTAACTCAGTCATAGAATTTCTAAATTGAGTATCTTCCGTAAGTTGCCTAATTTGGGGGCCATCAAAAATACCGGCTTTAATCTTTTCCATAGTGAGCTGAGGAAATTTTTGGCAAATGTACGAGAAGCAGTCCCCGTCTTTATCTAATGATTTAACAAACTGTTTCATGATGCCCAGTTTTATATGTAATGGTGGAAGAATAATTTTGTCACGAGCTACTAATGAATTCTGGACTACATTTTGCTCTCCAGGCTTCATATTTTTTCCCAAGGGTCAGTTTCTTCTGACCCAATGCCCTTGTTTAGCTCTACTGTCCCAAAGACATATAAAACAGGAAAACTTAGTGTAACCACTTTGTAGACCGAGAAGAATGTTCACCATTTTTAAATCAACACAAATTTGTACTATATTTTATTTAAGACTAGCAAGATGTTACAATATTCTTCCTTTAACTTTATACTGTGGGCAATAGGTACCCCAGCGTATTTATTTCCATTATGTAATAGAATACATTTTAGGCTACGTTTTGAGCTGTAAATGAATAAACGCCAGTCGTTTGGTTCGTGTTGTTTCAAGTTCATTTTTATCAACAAGTTTTTAATGTCTGAACAAAAGGTAATACCGTTTTCTTCGGAAAAATAACGCCGTAATTCTTTATTTCTTTCACGATAAAAAGTTATTTTAGTATTTGAGGAAATTAAATTTTTTTCTTTCAGTCTTGGTGTAAACCATTCTGAAACTTGTTTGGAAAGATTTAAATCTCTTACAAGATTATCTAACTCATTTTGGGAAAAGCATTTTGGCTCATTTGATATACCATTAAAATCAGCATAATCTTGTGATGAGCTTGGTCCTTCCTTGTCTTGTTCTAAGGGTTCAGATGTATTTTTAGGCACTGAAAAGTCAGGTGAATGGTGAACTGGATGCTGAACACAATTAGTACTTGTGTACTGCCATTTAGCTCGATTTTTAGTGTTTACATTCACACTACAAAAGTAACAGTCTTCGAGATGATTTTGTGGTTCTCGCTAAATAGTCGGTGTTCCAAATTTAAAGGCACTTCTTTTACCACTTTTCCATAATCTTAAATATTCCACACACGATTGACAAGCACAATTAGGAGTCCAAGACTTTTCATTTTTATCTAAGAGCATCACAAAATACTCAAAATAGGTACTTTTCACCAACTCTGATATAACTTTTCTACAATTGTTAAAAACATATTTTCCGCATATATAGCAAAAATGATTTGCATTGTTTAAACAACGTCTCCTTGAACTACTCATGACGCAAAAACTTCAGATACTAATCTTAACACAGTAAAATATGCACGTTATCGATAAATAAATACGCATAAATGATAAAAATCAAAAAAAAAGTAACTCGAGCTGCACAAAAATTTTTGAGGTTAGATTTGACAAAAACAGGTCATAAGTTTCACGGCAACAGACAAAAAGTTAAATTTTGTTAACTAGTGTTATATATTAAGTATTAAAAATAAGGGTATCTTTGTATAAGGTTGTCTATTCCAAAAATTTGTAGTTTTCAAAATATTGGCAATTCAACATTTTTCTATGCTCACAGTGCTGTACGGCTTTTAACTTTTGTTATTAGTTAGTCATGACAGCGAGGCGTGGCGAAAATAAAACAATCGAACCCTACAGAATTGTCACTATTTCTTGCCATTTGACATTCGTCTACAAGAAAACAAACCCAAATTAAGTAATTAAGATTTCCTTATAGGATAATATTATAAAAATAGGAGGTTCACAGTTAAAAATTTGACTTTTAACGGTTTTTAAGTTAATATTTAATGTTAGTTTTTAATCATCCTGTATTTATTTATTGTCAAAATATCAAGACAGCCCACCAAAGCAGATCCCTAAGTTAGAAGGAAACCATTCCCAATTAAACAATCAAGGTTTTCATATAGGAGAAATTGATAGTTATGTTTAGGCCTGCAAACGCCATTTTTGAGATAAAATTTAAAATATGTCAAAAGGAGTTAGACTTAATTATGAGATATTATACATGAAATATATCTATAATTTTACGTAAAATCTAAAAATGAAATAACATATGGGGTGTTTTATTTAAAATAAAAAACAAAGCATGAACTTTCGGTATAATTGGAAGAGCCACCATTTTGAAAATACTCTAGTCGAATTGCCCCCATCAACTTTAGTATACTGTCAAATTTTATAAGTTTTCCATGATCTATTTTCCAAGAAATCAATCACGGTAGCTCGTTATGGGACACATTGTATCTTCTTCTTTTTCAGCCCATTGGTGTCCACTCCTGGACATAAGCCTCGTCGATGGTTCTCCACTGGGATCTGTCTCTCGCCTTCTGGAGCCAGTCTTTTCCAGCAAACTGTCTTATATCATCTACCCATCTGCGTTGTGGCCTGCCACGATTTCGGCTCGTTTCTCGCGGTCGCCATTGCAGTAATTTACTCGTCCACCTATCGAGCTGTTGTCTAGCTATGTATCCCGCCCATTGCCACTTTAGTCGTGATATGCGTTCAATGATTTTGGTTCTTGATCTTTTTACTTGATTTCGTATTTTATCCCCTAACGAGATTCCTAACATTTGTCTCTCCATGGAGCGTTGAGTGACTCGGAGCCTATTTGCGTTTTGTTTGGTTAGTGTTATCGTTTCCATGCTGTAAGTAGCAACAGGCAAGACACGCGTGTTATACACTTTCCGTTTAAGGTTGATTAGTGTGTTTCTATCTCTTAATACGTACTGCAACTTTCCAAAGGCAGCCCATGTCAGCCTAATTCTCCTTGTTATTTCCGCCGTTTGATTTTCTTTACCCAGTTTCATGACGTGGCCTAAATAGATGTACTCTTGGACATTCTCTATGATTTCATTTTGAATTTCTATTTGTATATTTGCGTCAGGGCTCATTAACTTAGTTTTCCCCAAGTTCACCTTAAGTCCCACTTTTCTCGCCTCTTCATTGAAATCTTGAAGCATTTGTTTTAGCTCTTCTGGGTTGCTAGACATGACAACAACATCGTCGGCGAAACGATTTGGTTTTTTAAAGACATCTTCCAAAGCTAGCGTAAATAGTTTTGGAGATATGACGTCTCCCTGACGCACACCTCTAATAACGTTTATTTTTTCGGTTTCTGTGTCTTCGTCGATGGAACACATTGTATATTCTAATAATAACTATTGCAAACTTTATGAGTTTTAGTAGAAATAAAATACATGTTGTCGTGGTTACACCCTGCTTCAGATATACACGGAGAATATTTTTACACAAACAAATCCTCTTTTGGTTCACTTAGTTTATCCGATCATTAGACGATTTTTATTCACACTGGAAAATTACAGAATAAACAATTTAACGCCTTTAATTAATAATCGTTAAAAAAGAATATTACAAATGAAACGCTAAACGAAATTCGGAAACGGAGTCTAAAATGTGTTATGTCAACAGAAACATACGTTTGAAATTTTAAGCCCGTATTTTTTGTACTAAACACGTAGGTGACAACGTGTTGTATGTTGTATTTACTGAAAGAAAATCAATTCGAATTATCAACAGTAATGTACGTTTTCCTGTTAACAATTCATTTACTGGTTATCTGGAAAAATCAGTGTAATTTGTCGCTTAAACTGATTGAGCGCAAAATTTTAATGTATCGATTTTCAGAAAGGGAACTTGCATGTTGTAAAGCAGTTATTGATATACTAATAAGTAAGTATATTTTCGATGTACCAGTGTTGCAAACGTTTTTCTTTTGGTTTGATTATTATTACTATATACACTCAGGCGCGGATCTAAGGGGGGGGGGGGCGATTGCCCCCCCCCCCAAGAGCTTTGAGTTTAGGAAATTGGACCCAATTTTTCCTCTTATACTATAGTTTATTCAAGAACTAGAGAGTAATAAATCATTTTTTACCCTTTTTCTCTTTGCAAACTACCTGTGTTCTTTAGTCCGGTGTTTTTAGCAAAATTTGTTAGACACATATATTTTTCATAGGAATGGGTTAGAAATTTTATAATCAAAAATACCGGTCTATAATAATAGACTAACACGTAGGATTATTCTCTCAAAAAATTCTAAGTTATAATTTAAATACTTACAAAATATCCATTGTCAAAAATACAAAAAGTTAAACATATATAAAAAAATAAAATCGTCCATATAATAATAAAATATTTTTGGGGCTATCGGTCATTTTATTATTAATTAAAAACATTTTTAGGGTATTTGAGGTTTCAGTTTATTTATTTCTTAAACCATCTGCAGAATTACAATTAAACACTAAAAAGGGATTCAAATGTAATTACTTTTTTTATGTTGCAATTAAAATTAGACCTACTTATTTTTATTTCTATTGTACTGATATCTTAATTTAATTTACTTTTATATATGGAATTACGATAGCCCCAAAAAAATAAGATAAACATGTTAATTCTACACGCTTAAGAAAAAGACACAAACACAATAATAAAATAATAAAAAACTTACGGCTAATTAGAATTAATTATATATAAAATTAAAGAGTGGGACACACTAAAATAAAAATATAGAAAAAAATAAAAAAACATATAAACAACATTAAACAATAAAATACAACAAAAACAAAAATTTAAATAATAAATTGTGTTTACACTAGTAAACATTACGTTTCTAATTCCGAATCAAAGTCAGTGAAACTATCTTCGCTAAAATTAATTATAATTGGTTCCTCTATCTCACCGATTATGAGATCGAGTTCTCACATTTTGTTTTATTCTTTTATTACATGAATTTTTCCCAATTTTCCGCACTAACTTTATTCAAAAAAATCTTTCAAAAGTTTAGTTAAATTACTAATTTTATTAATTGTGTTATTTCTAGCAACTCTACCTTTTACTTGAGAAAGATATTTACGTCTCCAACGGACAGTTTCCGGGCGATTTATAAGAACATTCTATCTGGTTTTTCCTAGCAAAAATTAAGTTCTCTGAGCAATTTCCTGAGATCAGTTCTTTTAATTTCAGGTAAATCGCGATCTTCAATGATTTTAGTTAGAATTTTGTAGATGGTTGGGATCTGCTTCTCATAATAAAATGTATATACAACCCCTTTAATTGCAGTTTTCATCTCTTCTTCCAACGAGGTTTTTCGTTTGCCTGTGATAGAATGTGGCGTGGGAGTACTAACAATTCCAATCGTTTTTTCTCCTTCAGTATTCGGTACATAGTAGATTTTCCAACTCCTGTTATGTTGGAACATATCTCAACAGAGCTTTTAACATTATTATCTAGATATTGATATCTTAAGGCATCATAAATATTCATCGTAATAAGTTTTTCGTTGAGGAAAAAATGCCCTGGTTTAACGATTTTGGAATAAATATAGAGGTTAAAGCCGTATCTTTTGGGTATCTCACTAATCTCAAATAATATATAAAAACAAGCGCAAACAAGATAAATCACTAAGAAAAAACTGTAAATTGTACTTTGCTCACTGACAGAAATTAAATTAAACTATCAGAAATTCTATGTTGCAGTAAATTTATAAAATATATTTAAATATAATGAAATATAATTAGATTTATGGCAGATCTCAGTTACCTGCGGCACTGGAGCAGGTACGTTAGAGGTTTCGGTAACAGTTTTATTACTCTCTCTAGTTCTTGAATAGAGTATAGGAGTCTGTATGCTTGCGATCGCCCCCCCCCCCCTCCTCCCAAAAGCTTTGAGTTCAGGAAAATAGAAACCATTCTGCCTTTTATATTAGGAACTAGTATGCTGCTTGCACTCCCCCCCCCCCAAAGAGAGAGGCTGGATCCTCCCCTGTATACACTATATCTTTCGCTGCTGATATATTTTTGGGAATAATACAGAAATTCCCTTGAGAACTAGGATAACCAAAACAAAAATTTCCGGAATTTTTATGACCTTGATTGGGGTAATAAGGAACAGGTTTTGAGAAAAATTACTATACAACCATTGGTGTGCGTTATTTGTTAGGTGTTTTCGGATAATACTATTATAATTATTAGGTAGCTTTTATTCATTCTAAAAACAATATAGATTTGACAGAGTTGGTAATTACCACGGTCACAATGAGCCTACGTTTGTTCACTGCTGAATGTAGACCTTTCTCCTGCCATTCCAACGATTCCTGCCCTGTGCTACTTGCTATCAATTTAATCCAGCTATTTTTACAATGTCATTTTTTCATCTTGTATATATATATATATATATATATATATATATATATATATATATATATATATATATATATATATTTGGAGGGTTTTCTTGGGGTTTTCCGTTTTTTTTAATTAAAATACAACAAACAAAGTTTTCTTAGTTTGAAATATATATTCACACGTCAATGTAACGTTTCGCCTGGAACTTCCCTAGCCTTTTTCAAAAATTGTACATTCAAATACTGTAAGAAAATGTTACGTTTGAACACCCTGCTATTATAGATAGTTAAAAATTAATCCTACCTTAATTTGAACTCTCACAATATCAAAATAAAACAAAACTGAGACAGAACAAAACACTTTAAAATTATAAATTATATAAGCTTGTATGCCAGAAGGTTAACTTTTTTCAATAGTGTTTTTACTTCTGTGTATAAACAGATAAAGATAATATACTTAAAGGTGACAAAGGCTGTGGCTGTTTGCTAAAACATGTGGATGGTTTTTATTAAAACAAATTATTATATATTTTACATAATTGTCTCGTGTCAATTTTTGAGTTTACAGCATTTTTATTGTTTTTATCATCATATATCATAGAATTCTAGTTCTTTATTATGATTTTCGGTATTTAAAATTTTGTTTTTTTCACATTTAAATTTATGATCAGTTTTCGTCATGTGGTTAATTAAGGCTGTTTTATTTTTTTTTTGTCAAATTTACGTCCATTGACTCTATTTTTTATATATTGGCTTGTTTGCCCTATATACACCGAATTACAGTTGTTGCATGGAATTTCATATACGACATTACTGATTTTGTAGTTTGAATATTTTGTTTTTAATTTGGAAAAATTATTTTTCAATAAGTTATGAGCTTTGTGACATATATTCCTTTTTAAGTATGCGAAAGCCTTGGGATGAATGGAACCATTAGATATTTTTGAGTATTACTTTTGTTTTTTTTTTATGAAATTACTACCTTTATTATAAAATCTGTTTATTCTCTTTTTTAATATCGACTCAATTAGGTTGTTTGGGTAATTGTTTTTAGTAGTGCTTCCGTTGCTTTTTTAATGACATTTGATCGAAACTCAGGATGGGTTAATTCAATAGCACGATCGGCAAAACTAAATATCACAGCTTTTTTTGGGAATAATGGATGCATCGAGTCGTAATGTAGATATCTTGAAGACCAAGTTTCCTTTGTGTACCATTCTGTTCTAATTTTGTTTTAAGTATTGTGCAAAGTGAGGTCCAAAAAGTTAATTTTATTATGTTGTTCTATTTCGATGGTGAATTGTAGTATGTTATTGGAGCTATTAAATAGATTAAGTGCGTTTTTGTGCTGTAGTTATGGAGTCGTCTACATATCAATAAAAGAATGACATATAAAAGTTCAACTGATTTATAACTGTTTCTTCGAGGTCTTCCATCACTATTTGTGCAACACTTGAAATGACAGCACCCATTGCACATCCCTCAATTTGTCAATAAAAAGTTTTGTCATATACAAAATATGTTGAGTCTAAGGTTAGAGTATATCGGCGAATTTTTTATATTTCATCTCACTTTTTTTAAAATAATTTGTTTTGTGAACTCTACAGGAATATTCGTATGAAGACACACTACATCGATATAAATTAGTATATAGTCGTTAGGTAAATTTATATCCTTTATTTTGTTTTTAAAATCTCATGAATCTTTTATATAGTATTGTGTTTATTTTAATTAAAAAAGGACTAAAAACCCCAAGAAAACCCTCCAAATAAAATATATAAACCACAAATATATATATATATATATATATATATATATATATATATATATATATATATATATATGAAGTAAATGCGAAACAGTGAATGCAAACTTCGCTCCATCATATCCTTTCTGTGTTGGAGGTTGCACAGTTAGAATAAATTGTAATAAAACACAATTCATCCTATTCCACCACCATCGAGATGATGGCCTACCTGTACCACCATACCGAGAAGAAAATCAAAGCTTATCCCCCCGCCACAGTGATACGGCAGAGATACATGTTTCGTCTGTCACTAGACTCATCAGGGTACCGACATGCACCTGGCTGTGCAAAGGACAGATCGGAAGGAAGCATGCAACACTAAACGCAGCTTCGCCGACGTCTCGTCGGATGGCTTATATATGTTTCTACGGCTTTCACGGATTCCTCCGTGTGAGATGCATTAGCAGTGGTTATATCCACATTATGTCTAATGCATCTCACACGGAGGAATCAGTGAAAGTCGTATAAACATATATAAGCCATCCGACGAGACGTCGGCGAAGCTGCGTTTAGTGTTGCATGCTTCCTTCCGATCTGTCCTTTGCACAGCCAGGTGCATGTCGGTACCCTGATGAGTCTAGTGACAGACGAAACATGTATCTCTGCCGTATCACTGTGGCGGGGGGATAAGCTTTGATTTTCTAGGTAGGCCATCATCTCGATGGTGGTGGAATAGGATGAATTGTGTTTTATTACAATTTATTCTAACTGTGCAACCTCCAACACAGAAAGGATATGATGGAGCGAAATTTGCATTCACTGTTTCGCATTTACTTCACTTACATACGGAGTTGCATATAGTTGTACGTTTGCTGAATGTGATTTCAGCACTACAACAGCATAATGTGGATATAACCACTGCTAATGCATCTCACACGGAGGAATCCCTGAAAGCCGTATAAACATATATATATATATATATATATATATATATATATATATATATATATATATATATATATACAATTACCTTGCTGTTTCCTGGTGAATTTGAGTAGCACTACTGTTATTTCTTCTAATATTCACACTTTCTATTTTAGGTATTATTGATTTGTTTTGAGACAAAATTTAATTTTTTCTTTATAGTTTTATTTTTCTCAAGTGTATTTAGTTTTATTCGAGTGTTATGTTTTCTATTATATTTACGAATTTCTTTCTACCTTTACAATTTTGTTTAGTTCAGTCAGTTCTATTTTGTCAATGTCGTTTCTTATCTTTAGTCGTTTTCGTTTAGAAATGAGGTCTTTGCTTGTTTTACTGATCATATGATCTTTTATTGCGATTTTTTTTGCCACATTTAGTATTTTACTTATTATCTTCCCTGTGCACATATCTAAACCATGTTATTCGATAGTTGTAGTGTTGTTTTGTCAGCCCTCTTTAATAAGTTTTTGATATTTGTTTTTATTTTGATATATTTTTATTGATCTGTTTGTTTTATTTTGGATCTAGATCTGTTTCTTCTTTCTTTTTGAAGGTTAATATGAAGTTTTGTTTTCACTATTGGGAGATCACTTCCTGTCGAGAACAACAATTAACGATGTTCTGATAGTGGATAAAATATTCAGTAGAGTGTATAAATACATCTACATTAGTAACTATTTCAGTTCTCAAACAACCAAAAAAAAACCTTATACAATAAGGGCAGGCGTACTCTCTTCCAACACAATGAGAGAGAGACAAGGCACTATCTCAGATTGCAAGAAAGTAACAAGAAAAGGGTGGAAGCCTCCTCTATTGTAGTATATCGCCACCTGCAGACCGGTTTCGAACTCATTGGTTCTCGTCAATACCGGGTAGGCAAGCGCAGCTAAACGTGGAACAAGTGAATCTTTTAAGCAAGTTATATCAGAATAAATATGAAGTCTAATACAAGCAGCGCCATCTCCCAATAGTCCATGCAATCTTAATATTTAATCTTGTAGAGATCTATATACTAACAGTGGACACAATACACTTGTAGTTGCGTACATACATACATTTACATATTCTTTGCAATCTGAGATAGTACTTTGTACTTTAACTGCGTTAGAACATAATACATTCGCCTTTATGGTATAAGGTTTTTTTTCAGCTGGTTGAGAACTAAAATAGTTTCTCTATTATAAATGTAGTTGCTGACAGTGCATGTACAGGGTGAGTCAACGATTGGATGAAGTAGGTTTGTGCCTTTTCAGTGAAATTAACAAAGAAACTATATTTATTGTTTGATACAGTTTATTTTTACGCAGATTTTAAAAATATTTGGGACTCTACAGGGTGAGCCAAAAACTAGGACAGCATAAAGTTGTATTTTTTTAAATAGAACACCCTATATACGAATCATATTTTCGATTTAGCTTATAATTTTAAATCTTTTTTATTAAGGGTTTACTATAACAAAACTTTATAGTTTCTGAGATAATTAAGTTTAAAGAAAAAAAGTCACATTTTCAAGCATCAATTCAATCCTAAATAACGTTTTCAATTTTGTGACAAATATATTCAAATTTGGAATTTAGCAAGGCCAAGGACAAGTTAACATAATTTTTACCTAATATTTGCAATAAAAGCTACAGGGTGTTGAACACATCGGCTCAAATTTGAACAAGTTTAAATGAATAAATATCTTTTTTTTAAATGGTACACCCTGTATATTTTCATGTTATTTAATAGAGTAGTAAAAACCCTAAAAGTTTTGTTCAATATATGATATACCTATTTATAATAGTTTTTGAGATATTTCAGTTTTTCTTATTTTCCATACTTTTTTACAGAAATAGTCTTTATTATCATAGTAGCCATGTAAAATAATAAAAAGAAACTACAGAAACAAACAGAATGTGGTTAAATATGATGAAATACATTATTCGTTATATTACAATGGCAATAGTTTAATTAAACATAATGTGAAAAAATTAACACAACAATAACGACAAGGCAAATACATATTTACTTTTATACTAAATTGAAACAAAAAAATTACCTATTAAATACTGAGATTAATTATTTCTTTTTAATAGGTGTTCGAATAAACGACCCTCTTGTGAAATGCACAAATTTAGTCTTTTTTGCAGATTTTCTCGGACCCTGGACAAAATTAGTGGCGTTATTGTTCTACAGGTATCCCTAATCCTGTTTAGCATATCTTCCACTGTTGTTGGTGGATTAACATACACCTTATTTTTAATATAACCCCATAGGAAGAAATCTAATGGGGTGATATCGCAAGACCTTGGTGGCCACTCAATGAAACCCCCACGTCCAATCCATTTTTGCGGATATCGTTGGTCCAAAAACGCACGAACTTCACGATGGTAATGCGGAGGCGCACCATCGTTCTGGAACCACATACTGTCGAGCTCATCCCTATTGAGATCTTGAAGCAGTTAGGGTAGTTCTTCTTGTAGAAAGTTCAGGTAACTATGGCCATTTAGTGGTTCATTAAAAAAGTGGGGTCCAATAATTCGATTATGATGAATACCACACCAAACATTTAATGACCAGTGGTTTTGATGTTGCACCTCTCTAATCCAAAATGGGGTTTCTGTGGCATAATAATGCATGTTGCGTCTATTTACGGCACCGTTACTTCTAAAAGTAGCTTCATCATTACCTTGCATAATAAATTTGGATTTAATTGAATCTCCGCATTTATTGTACGACAAAAGTTTACACGACTTTCAAAATCCTGTCCATGCAATTCTTGGTGTAATTCCATGTGATATGGATGATACCTATATTTCTTGGTAGTACGATTAGCGGTGGATTGTGATGTTTCACATAATGCTGCTATCTGACGGCTTCCAATATAAGGATTTTCCTGAACATTTAATAATACTTGTAGTTCTTTTTCTTCATTAGTTACTGGTTTGTTGACCACTTTACGTTTTGGATAATCAACAGTACTAGAAAAATCAAAACTTTGCATTAAGTTTTGAAAAGTATGGGTATTAGGCTGGCGTCGATCAGGATACTTCATTTTGTAAATTCTTTGAGCAAGAAGGCAATTTTTTTGAGCCTCTCCTATTGTATAAATCATATCTATTAACTCATTCTTTGGAAAATTCATTTTACAATATAAGATGAATGCAAAAAAACCAAACTACACTACATAAAAACCAAAAGAAGCGATTGCGGTTATAAATTTGACACACAGAAAAATGTTCTTTTACATTGTTTTTGCCATGGCTACTATGATAATGAAGACTATTTCTGTAAAAAAGTATGGAAAATAAGAAAAACTGAAATATCTCAAAAACTATTATAAATAGGTATAGGATATATTGAACAAAACTTTTAGGGTTTTTATTACTCTATTAAATAACATGAAAATATACAGGGTATATCATTTAAAAAAAAAGATATTTATTCATTTAAACTTGTTCAAATTTGAGCCGATGTGTTCAACACCCTGTAGCTTTTATTGCAAATATTAGGTAAAAATTATGTTAACTTGTCCTTGGCCTTGCTAAATTCCAAATTTGAATATATTTGTCACAAAATTGAAAACGTTATTTAGGATTGAATTGATGCTTGAAAATGTGACTTTTTTTCTTTAAACTTAATTATCTCAGAAACTATAAAGTTCTGTTATAGTAAACCCTTAATAAAAAAGATTTAAAATTATAAGCTAAATCGAAAATACGATTCGTATATAGGGTGTTCTATTTAAAAAAAATATAACTTTATGCTGTCCTAGTTTTTTGGCTCTCTCTGTAGAGTCCTAAATATTTTTAAAATCTGCGTAAAAATAAACTGTATCAAACAGTAAATATAGTTTCTTTGGTAATTTCACCGAAAAGGCACAAACCTACTTCATCCAATCGTTGACTCACCCTGTACACTATCGGATAAAAATGGAATATAATTTGCAGATAATATTTTGGTGTATATTTTACTAGGAAAAATATCATTTTTATTAAGTCTTTTTTTATTTGTTTCCAGTGGATAGATGGTGGATACTCAGTACGACTGTTCCACCAAATGTTATAATTATTATAAGAAATAGATAAAAAAATATTTAACACCTATTTGTTTTTACTCTAAAAATATTTCAAACATATTAGCAACAAATTAAGTGATACTTCTTTCCATATATAACTATTTTGGTTCTTCAAATTTTTAAAAACTATTTTTATTCTTTAAATGACAAAATACAGTTTAAGTTTTTCTTTTCCGACAAAGTTCTTTGATAGTCTAAGTGCCTTTTAAAAGCGTAAAAGCTTGTTACTAGATTTTCTTTACACCAGTCTCGTTTTTAATTACTCCCAGCACGACTGAGTAGAGGATTTTAAATTTTTCTGATTTTTTGCTATTGAAGTTAGAACTTGGAGTAAACCAATTGTGTCTTGCTTATAGTAATATAGGCGAGGGGCCAACCATTAAAAGGATGCATAGAAATACAACTTAACCGATCAAAAAAGGGCGCTGTGATGAAATCTTTTGCAATCGATTTATTTCATCATTGCCAACAAAAAGTGAAAATAATATCTTTCTATTCAAGTGGTCCTTAAAACAAAAAACTTGCAAAATTATAAAAAAGTTGAAAAAACGCTAGGACAATTTGGGAAGAACAAAAACTTTTTGTTTTTTAACATTTTTTCGAAAAATGCATCACTTTTGAGTAATAAGCTGTTAAATGACGAAAAATGATCAAACTGGCAATTTTCAAAAATTTATATCTCCGCTGCTACCAAGTTTTTTCTACTATTCTTAAGTGCAAAATAATCGTAGAAAGATGTACTTTATCGTAATATTTATTTCATATAGGCTTCTTTTCATTTTCCTTGTGAATTTTGTAATCGAATTTTCATAAAATATTGCAATTTTTCATAACGGGTAATAATATAAAAGTGTTAGTAAACTTTCAACGAATTATGTTTCTATAAAATACATTTTTTTTTATTGAATACAGTAAATATTGAACATGATATTATTGAATATTGTATATAATGTAATTATCAATATCACTTTCATCAGATATATCCCAATCAGGGGCGGATCCAGCCTCTTTCTTTGGGGGGGGGGGGCGGTGATATCACAAAAGAACAATATGGCTATATGGCAAGCGAAGGCAAGTTGTCGACGGAGTGGGGGTGGGGGGGGGGGGGTGACAATCCCATATCTAGCGTAAAAGGCAGGGTCGGGTTTATTTTTCTGAATTTGAAGCTCTTGGAGAGGGGAGGATGCCAGCAGCATACACATTCCTAATATAAACGGCAGAATCAGTTCTATTTTCCTGAATTCAAAGCTCCTAGAAGGGAAGGAGGACGGTTGCAAGCATACACATTCCTATACTCTATTCAAGAACTAGAAAGAGTAATAAAACTGTTACCGAAACCTCCAACGTACCTGCTCCAGTGCCGCAGGTAACTGAGGAGTGCCGTAAATCTAATTATATTTAAATATTCTAAGCTTTTATAAATTTACTGCAACAATAAAATTTCTGATATTTCAATTTAATTCCTGTTAGTGAGCAAAGTACACCTTACAGTGAGTTATTTTTCTTATTTGGACTTGCTCTTATATATATTTTGAGATTAGTAAGATATTCAAAAGATATGGCTACCACCTATATATTTATTCCAAAATCGTTAAACCAAGGCATTTTTTCTTCAACGAAAACCTTATTATGAATGATGTTTATGATGCCTTAAGATATCAATATCTAGGTAATAATGTTAAAAACTCTATTGAGATGTGTTCCAACATGACAGGAGTTGGAAAATCTACTATATACCGAATACTGAAGGAGTAAAAACGACTGGAATTGTGAGTACTCCCAAGCCACATTCGATTATAGGCAGATAAAAACCAGATAGGAAATCTGTTCTTATAGATCGTACGAAAACTGTCCGTTGGAGAAGCAAATATCTCTCTCAAGTAAAAGGTAGGATTGCTAGAAATAACACAACTTACAAAATTAGTAATTTAACTGAACTTTTGAACGATTTTTTTAAATAAAGTTACTGTAATATATAAAAATTAATTACATTTGAATCCCTTTTTAGTGTTTAATTGTAATTCTGCAGATAGTTTAAGAAATAAATGAACTGAAACGTCAAATGTACTAGAAATGTTTTTAATTAATAATAAAATGAACGATAGCCCCAAAAAATTTTTAATATTACATGGAAGAATTTATTTTTTTTTATATGTTTAACTTGTTGTATTTTTGACAATGGGTATTTTGTAAGTATTTAAATTATAATTTAGAATTTTGAGAGAATAAGGCTACGTTTTAGTCTGAATGTGCCTTAAACGGTTTCTATGACAAAATTAAAAATAACAAAAATACAGTTGTGATTTGCATTAAATATATATCTATATTTTGTAATGTATGTGAATTATTAAGAAATCATAAAAAATAAAATAATATTATAAAAACTTTTTATTTTAAGTTTATTATCGAAATAATGTTCTATGCCATAAATACTATGACAAGGATTAAAATCCTGTCTAACACTTCACACTTCCAAATATCTATTGTTATTTAACCCAAATAGTCCATTATTATGGATAGAGGTATTTTTGATTATAACATTTCTAACCCATTCCTATAAAAAATATGTGTCTAACAGATTTTGCCAAAGACGCCGGACTAAAGAACACAGATAGTTTGCGAAGAAAAAAAGGGTAAAAAATGATTTATTACTCTTTCTTGTTCTTGTATAAATTATAGTATAAGAAGCAAAAATTGGATCCGCGCCTGATCCCAGCTGTCTCTTGAAATTTTTTCATTTTTCTGAACAAGCACAAAGTTCGCAACATTTAATACTTTAGGATATACACGAACAGATTTCTTAATCACTGCAAGATGATTCCCCACTGTATGAACAAATGAATTTTTGCAAAAGTTCCATTGCCGTATCCCCCTCAAAGCAATTTATACTTAATACATTATTTTCTAATCTCCAGTAATATCAAGTACGGTCAAAAGATATTATTTTTGCGAATATTGCTTGCCATTTAACTCGCATAATATGTTGCAATAACGCAGGTTCTGAGGGAGGTAGTTTATCTACTGTTGTATTTTTTTATTTGGATGTTCCTGCTTAGAATTCAACACCAAAAACTTTTTTTTGAAGAAGATAATTTTCCTTTATCCATAACTAGCGACCCGTCCCGGCTTCGCACGGGTGCAATGCTGATACTAAATACACTACAGAAAAACTGTGACTATTTATTTTATTTTTACAACAATTATTACATCGGCCTCCGACGCGCTATTTATAGGCACGCTGCCGCCGCCCCGGTCGGCCAGTACCGCCGCAAGCGCTACTTCCCGCAATTTTAAATCTGTAATATCTTCGAAAATATTCATTTAAATCTTGTGCTGTAAAGGACCATATAGATCTATATTAAATCAACAATGTATTTAAGCTATTTAATTGGATAAGGATTAATGCTGCATTGGTTAAAATCGCTTCAAAATTTGCCATTATTTGTCGTAAAAAGTAAATGACAAAAAAATGTTATTGTGGGATATCCATGAGAGATAGACATATACCATCGCGGAGTTTTCTGTAGACCTTTTCAATGTGTACAAATAATTAGTACATTATTTTGATAAATCTCGTAGGGTTCAGCCTGCGTTTGCAATGTAAGCGGAAAAAAATATGATAATTAACGACATCACATTAGAAACCTCAAAAATAACAGTATTTCTCCACTATTTAATGGATGTTATTATACATATAAACCTTCCTCTTGAATCACTCTATCTACCGCATCAAAATCCGGTGCGTAGTTTTAAAGATTTAAGCATACAAAGGGACATAGGGACAGAGAAAGCGACTTTGTTTTATACTATGTAGTGATGAGTAATAGTACTATAACAATTGTAATTGTAAAATAAATAAATTCAATCGAAATGTAATTTTATATCTTGAACGAAATATTGAAAAAATTACAAATTAAAAAGTGTATCGTGAATAATGTCTTACCTTAAAATTATATGATACAATAATGCTTAAATACTATAAACTTCACTGAAACTTTATAACTATTAATCGTGCTAATGGACTATTACAATTTTCACTTTCACTGTTAATTGTGTAAAATTATAAGTAATCGATATTTTATAGGGTGCTAATAAACGTAAAACGATTACAACTTTATGCAAACTAATTAATTGACGTTAATGTTGGTACTTAAAGCTTGCTCTATGATGTTATTTCAATTATTTCAACAAGTGAAAACAATTAAAAGATATAACTAAAAAAAGTGCGGAAAATTAAATTTGGTTAAAATTGAATAATGCGCATGAAACACATAATACTATATATAATACCAAACATGAATACATGTAGATAGATAAATAAATAAATATTATGAATATATAATTAATAAGCGTATATAATTAACCTTATTGATATCGAATAAAAATGAAGCCGAAAATAAGATATATAGATATTCTTGTTTGAACGGGCACACAAGTGAATAATATATATTATATAATGATTCATTTAGTTTATTGATAACATATAATGTTAATTTAATATTTACTGTGTTCGATAAAAAAATGTGGTTTATAGAAATATATTTCGTTGAAAGTTAATTGAAACGGTTTTCAGATTGATTGTATGATACCTCTATATTATCACCTCTTATGAAAAATTGCACTGTATTATGAAATTTCAATTGGAAAATTTACAAGGAATCCTACTTGAAATAAATATTACGTTAAAGTACAATTCTTAGCAATTATTTTGCGCTTACGAATGATTAGAAAGACTTGGTAGAAGTGGAGATATGAATTTTTGAAAATGGTCGTTTTTGCTCGTTTTTCGACTTTTAATAGCTTATAACTAGAAAGGGATGCATTTTTCGAAAAAATATCAAAGAATAAAGGTGTTTATTTTCACCCAATTAGTCTAAAAAAACTTTTTTTTGCTACCAAAATGAAGCTCAATATAATTTTAAATAAAATTCCAAAAAACACTTTTTTTCATCTGTAATACATACGAATTTAAATATATATCTAAACTTGGGGCAAAATATAACAAGAATATAATGTAATATCCCTTTCATGATCAAATAACCATAAAAATAAGTGAAAAAAAGGAATTAAATGAATGCCATTTATTTGGTTGTATCGTTAAAATGGACGCTGAAAGGTTGTCATAACAGGAAAAAATTACAAAAATTTTGATTCTTGGAGAAAGATATAAATTATATAGTTTTCGTGAGTAGTTTCAACTCCTGTAAGACCTCAATTTCTTGTGACTTAGAAGCCATGATTATAACCATAGTCTATCTTGTTTCTCAGTATCTTTATAAGGTACTCATACGATGGACAGTCTCTATCATTGGCTTCGTGATTTGCGTTATAATGCAGGCCAAATTTCTTATTCGCTTTTTCACAGTTTATGCATTTTTTATACCTTTTTTGATACTGTTGAATTGAGTGTTCTCCTGCACAATATTCATATATGGAATTATTTGGGCAAACTTTATTTTTGTGAAAATGTTCCTGACATTTGAAACAACGTTCTATGCCGATATCCTCATAAGTTGAGTACCGTTCCCACTGTACAAAAATCTTCTTTACATTCATCAGCTTATGAAACAACTTAGGTCATTTCTTTTATTTTGCTTTAAAAATGTTACTTGCAATTCATCAGTGGTGTCAATAAACTGATTTTGTTCTTGTATACAAGCTTCACACAAAAATTTCCGGACTTAAAACTAAACAAGGCCAATTAGTTAGTACCCGGGAGGAAATTACGATGGCTGTCCAGGACTTTTATACAGAGTTATACAGTCCAAAAACTCAAGGTCCTTACTACGAAAGAAAGGAAGTAAGAAATGTCGGTTCAGAAGAAATGCCCGAAATAAATACCGCAGAGTTAATGAAAGCGCTTAGTCAAATGAAAAATAATAAAAGCCCTGGCGAGGATCGTATAACCGCCGAAATGTTAAAAAAAGGGGGAGAACAACTAAGAGAAAGCGTGAGAATTTTGTTGAGCAAGTGCTTAATATATGGAAAAATACCCGAGGCACGGGAAAACGCAGAAGTCATCATATTATACAAAAAAGGCGATAGAAATAACATAGAAAATTATCAGCCAATTAGCTTACTGTCCCACTAGTACAAACTTCTTACAAAAATAATAACTAACAGACTGACGCAAAAGTTGGACGCATACTAACCTTCAGAACAAGCCGGATTTCGCAGGAACTTCAGTACAATAGACCATCTACAGACAGTACACACGCTTATCGAAAAAACCACGGAATATAATATACCTCTGCATTTGGCTTTCGTTGATTACCAGAAGGCGTTCGATTCTATCGAATCATGGGCAGTTCTTAAAGCACTGGACAATGCTCGGATTGATTCAAGATACTCTGCTCTGATTCAGCATATATATGAAAATGCTTACATGCAAGTTACAATAAACGAGGATATAAAAACCTCGACGATACCTATAAAAAGAGGCGTACGTCAGGGAGACACAATCTCTCCAAAATTGTTCACGTTGGCACTTGAAGATGTATTTAGGGGCTTGGACTGGCATGAGAAGGGAATTACCATAGACGGAACACGACTAAACCACTTAAGACTTGCTGGTGATATTGTTATAATCAGTGATTCACCAGAACAACTCCAATGTATGATACAAGAACTTCATCAAGCATCAGCTAGGATAGGACTCAAAATGAACTTGTCAAAAACAAAAATAATAAGTCTAGAACAAATACAAATTAAAGTTGAAGATAAAATAATAGAAAACGTAAGAGAATACATATATCTAGGTCATAAAACACAAATAGGGAAGGAAAACCAATCGGCTGAAATTCCTAGAAGAATAAGTCTCAGCTGGGCAGCTTTTGGCAAACTCGGATTCATTCTTAAATCCAATAACACCCCCATAAGTCTGAAAAGAAAAGTCTACGAGTCGTGCATCCTGCCAGTTCTTACTTATGGTATTGAAACAACCTCCCTAACATGTAAAGTCATTAATAAGCTTCGGGTTACACAACGAGCAATGGTTCTATCTCATAACCGATTATTTTAAATCGAGGTTTTCTCTCACACTATATATATATATATATATATATATATATATATATATATATATATATATACAGTGTGATCAATCAAGTACGCATCATATGGGATTTCCTTTATTCATAGCTTTATTTGAAATTTGACTTTGACATCAATTTCTGTTTTAATTGAGAAAAAAATTAACCAAAAAAAATAATAGTCAAATTTTAATTTTTTTCCAAAAAAAATTCAAAAGTGGGGTTATATCTCAAAATATCGAAAATAGTTATTGGAAAAAGTTTTTCTAAATGCAATTTTTAACAAAATATGCAAAATTTCAGCTGTATAAGATAATTTAGATGTTTTGCCAATTTTTTGTAAATTGCACCACTGTTGCACAATATGACTTAACGCAACCTTCCTAAAACTTCTTAGTTTTGATAATGCTTCAACCCAGACAAATCTTGTTTAAAGTAGCGCCATATTAAATGTGTGTTTTTTTATGAAATCCAAATAGAGCTATTAAAATTTGGTCACATGTGACGCAAAATTTACTTGTTTTTGACCCTGTATAAAGTAAATTCAAAAAATAACTATTTTTGAGAACGTAGTTTGTATCTGTAAAAGTAATATACATATCGGAGTAAAGTTAAATCTGTTGCCTTAATTTTTTTCCGTTATGAATACTTCGAGTAATTTTTACTGCTAAAAATTACTATAAAAATGTTCATTTACGTATTTCAAAGCTTAAATTATATAGAATCTTTAATTTAAAACACAGAATTTACTAAATTTATGACTTGTGCAAAACGTGAGGGGTCATTTAAATCCATAAATATAAACGTACCATATTTCATATAATTATATTCCGATTCAAATCCACTCAAATAATATATTATTCCTAAGTACCGAAAGCCATAGGATTTTCCGCATACACTTATTCAGTTTAGAGTCGGCTTCATCTTTTTAAACTTTTAATGCCCTAATTTACATTAATATAAAATACGGAACAAAGCAGATTAAACTATGTATAATGATGGATTTAAATAATATGTAAAATAGCGCCCGAGGTTTCCCTAGCTTGCTTATATATTGTTTTCCTTGGAACGTCGTAGCTTGTCACTTAAGTGCACGATGGATTTAAGATATTTAGCTTATTTCAGTGCAGTACAAAAGGAAACACAGCAGGAGCATATCAGGTTTAAAGGACTCTGGTAATTTCAAAATTTGCTTAAAATATTTTGGTCTAGGCAAAGGCAAGGGTTGTTTTAAAATCACTTAAAATTTGAAAGCACTAAATACCTTTTTTTTTAGCGCCTCATACAGGCACTGACCTCTACTATGGACCCCTACTCTTGTCGACTGCTAAAGCCAAAAAATGGCAAACCATGGGCGAAAAAATGCGTTTCTGCACATCGGGCGCCAGTCATATTTTTGGACGTTGATCAGATAAGGGCATGCGCATAAGCGACTTCCTATTATCGGTCGGTTGTTTCGTAGCGCCATCCGTGAACAGCACAGTATCGGCTCAACGCCATTTTTGTGTTTATTTTTGCTTTGTGAGTTACGTGCGATTTAAACGGATTTATAGCGTTTTGAGTGATTTATTTTATTTGCTTTTGTGTTTTTATTTAATATAATGGAATGCAGGGGCGGATCCAGCCTCTCTCTTTGGGGGGGGGGGGGCGGTGATATCACAAAAGTACAATATGGCAAGAAAAACTAGTTGTCAACGGGGGGGGGGGGTGAAAGCAGCATACTCATTCCTAATATAAAAGGCAGAATAGGTTCTATTTTCCTGAACTCAAAGCTCTTGAGAGGGGAGAGGGGGGTTGCAAGCATACACATTCCTATACTCTATTCAAGAATTAGAGAGAGTAATAAAACTGTTACCGAAACCTCCAACGTACCTGTTCCAGTGCCGCAGGTAACTGAGAACTGCCGTAAATCTAATTATATTTCATTATATTTAAATATATTTTATAAATGTACTGCAACATAAAATTTCTGATAGTTTAATTTAATTTCTGTCAGTGAGCAAAGTACACCTTACAGTTTGTTTTTAGTGATTTATCTTGTTTTTTTTCCTCAACGAAAAACTTATTACGATGAATGTTTATGATGCCTTAAGATATCAATATCTAGATAATAATGTTAAAAGCCCTGTTGAGATGTGTTCCAACATGACAGGAGTTGGAAAATCTACTATGTACAGAATACTGAAGGAGAAAAAACGATTGGAATTGTTAGTACTCCCACGCCACATTCGATCACAGGCACACGAAAAACCTCATTGGAAGAAGAGATGAAAACTGTAATTAAAAGGGTTGTATATATATTTTATTATGAGAAGCAGATATCAAAATCAATGAAGATCGCGATTTACCTGAAATTAAAAGAACTGATCTCTGGAAATTGTTCAGAGAACTTAATTTTTGTTGGAAAAAACCAGATATAAAATCTGTTCCTATAGATCGTCCGGAAATTGTCCGAAGGAGAAGTAAATATCTCTCTCAAGTAAAAGGTAGAGTTACTAGAAATAACACAATTAACACAATTAGTAATTTAACTAAACTTTTGAAAGATTTTTTTGAATAAAGTTAGTGCGGAAAATTGGGAAAAATCCATATAATAAATGAATAAAACAAAATGTGAGAACTCGATCTCATGATCGGTGAGATAGAGGAACCAATTATGATTAATTTGAGCGAAGATAGTTTCACTGACTTTGATTAGGAATTAAATATATAATGTTTACTAGTGTAAACACAATTTATTATTTAAATTTTTGTTTTTGTTGTATTTTATTGTTTAATGTTGTTTATATGTTTTTTAATTTTTTATATATTTTTATTTTAGTGTGCCCCACTTTTTAATTTTATATATATTTAATTCTAATTAGCCGTAAGTTTTTTATTATTTTATTATTGTATTTGTGTCTTTTTCTTAAGCGTGTAGAATTATCATGTTTATCTTATTTTTTTGGTGCTATCATATTTCCATATAATAAAGTAAATTAAATTAAGATATCAGTACAATAGAAATAAAAATAAGTAGGTCTAATTTTAATTACAACAAATAAAAAGTAATTACATTTGAATCCCTTTTTAATGTTTAATTGTAATTTTGCAGATGGTTTAAGAAATAAATAAACTGAAACGTTACATAACCTAAAAATGTTTTTAATTAATAATAAAATGACCGATAGCCCCAAAAATATTTTAATATTATATGGACGAATTTATTTTTTTATATATGTTTAACTTTTTGTATTTTTGACAATGGATATTTTGTAAGTATTTAAATTATAACTTCGAATTTTTTGAGAGGCTACGTTTTAGTCCATTATTATAGACCGGTATTTTTGATTATAAAATTTCTAACCCATTTCTATGAAAAATATATGTGTCTAACAGATTTCGCTAAAGACACCGGACTAAAGAACACAGGTAGTTTGCGAAGAGAAAAAGGGTAAAAAATGATTTATTACTCTCTCTAGTTCTTAAATAAACTGTAGTATAAGAAGAAAAATCGGGTCCATTTTCCTAAACTCCAAGCTCTTGGGGGGGGGGGGTGCTATCGGCCCCACCGCCCCCCCCTTGGATTCGCGCCTGATGGAATGTGTATATATTTTATTTGTTTTATTTTCCTTTTTCTCTATAGGGTAAAAAATAGTGTTACTTTACAACGTTTTTGGATTTATAGTGTTTTTGTATAACATTAAATTTCCAAAACATGTAGTATGATATATTTTTAACACTTTCCAAATGATTACCAAAAAATAAACTGAACTTTTAAGCAATTGGTTCTTTAAAAAAATCTGAAAATTCCCACCAAACCATAGAATAGTTTATTCTATCATATGAAAAAAGTACATTCATCAATATGTCAAGAAATGGTACAATTTGTCCATCTATTACATTACTTACATAAATAAAAACATACATCCTCAAAATGAAGTTGGAATATTTTAAAACATACATATATAACTTACAATAATTATAATGCATTTTTATTTTGTTATATACATAAAATATTTCAGTACAAGTTTTATATTTTAGCCAAAATCGGCTATTGGCTCTATAATTTCTAAGCTCTGTTTGAATTATTTTTTCAAATTGTCAACGACTTTTTTCCAGTTGCTAATTTGCACAATGTCCATATTCTTGCATAATTTCATCCACCTTATATTTAACCGATGTTTCCACTCCGCTCAAATGTTTTTTTTTTGTTCTGCAGCAATTCTATGATTTATTATTTTGTATGTCTGAAGATTGAGGACATGACGTTAAAAAGCGTTGTTCATTGGTAATACTGGTTTTGGAAGTGAATTCAGATAAGTTATGTACGTACTCATTTTATGAAATTGTCATGATTCATGTTGTCATTACAATTCCCACTTTGAAGTCGTCAAATTAAAAATTCATGAATATGTTAACAAAAGCAAAATATTACGAAATAAGTTGGACAAATGTGAATTTCTTTTGTTGGTATATTTTTTTTATTCACCCCCAGCAATGACCTTGTTCACTTATTTTATTTGAAATAACATTTTCATCATTTTGTAGAAAAAAATTAATGCGATAAGAAAATATATGCTCCGTTCACCATTACGGCAGAAAAATATTATTATATAAAATTATTTTTAAATCCTGCATATCCGTTGACAAACCCATTTCGTATCAATATTTTCTTAGAAAATGAAAACAAAAAAGATAAGGAAAAAAAGATCATTATTTTTTAATAATTAGAGAATAAATTGCCGGACCTTAAAAATGTTAATTATTTACTCCCACCCTACAACAAGAAAGTTAACGGACACAGACGGACACAATAGATTAGAGAAATAGTAAGATACATTTTCTTCACAATTTTACTTTCACAGTATAAGAAATGACTAAACTAACTCCCATCGGTAGACACAGACCGGATTATTCCCTTCTGCTTCAGATATTATTTGTGCCCATATGATGTGACTCCCAGAACAAGAAAGTTACATGACACCGACTTTTTTACTAAAGATTGCATCCATGGTTGCAACTTTGATAACTTGCTTGATTTAGACACCATTTATGACTAATTGAACTAACTAAATAGATTTTCGAAGTTCTGTCCTGTCGATGGTCACCTGATCATTTTGTAGTGCGCATGCCGACATCTGATCTACAATGTTTACATTTTATTGTCGTAAATTTGCCGTTTTTGGGATTAAACTTTGCGGATCTATAAATATTTTATCTATGCATAGAGTTGGGTCCAGATATTGCCACATTTTGAACGTATATCCGAAAATTCAAATTCTTTTATACTTGTTTCTAATAAAGGCATTAAAATACTGATATCTGAACATTGACAACATTGTAAATTGCTTGTTATGAATGAGACGGCGTACCAGTTTAGCGTACATTTTCTGAGCATCAAAATTACAGCACAGGATTCTTGGTATACTTCTACACTTAGATCCAAAAAACGATTCTTAACTAAAAATTTCAAAAAAAGGCTTACGAAAGGCATAACAGAGGGTAGACTTCCATAATATGCACAGAAAAAGGCTAAAAATAACATTTTTTATTACACTAGAGCACACAAGTTTCTATTCTTCAGGAAATGCAATAGTTTTTAAAACCATTTAAAATCGAGTCAACATTTTACAAATTTTATTGAAGTCTACTCTTGCATTTTTGCAAACACTATTCCATCTAAAAAATCACAACGAATAGAAATTTATCTTCCAAGTCTTCAAGTGTCCATAAAAAAAACAAAGAAAAAAGAAACCAATCATAATTCTCGGATGGGCTTGATTAATCAAAAACTGCAACTGAGGTGTTTTGACGCAGCTAATATTGGTGTTTTCTTTTTTACTTGCACTCTACAGAAGAATATATTCGACTGTCAACTGATAATAGGCATAGAATGTTTCTGTTAGGATACCGGAAGTCGATTTAGTTAAGCCTTTTTGGCGTAGAAGTCATTACTGAAACATTGTCTTATTTATGGTCATTCATATTTCAAAATGGAATAATTTCTTTAGATTAAGATTCTACAAAAATAGAGGAAACCAGAATGTCACAAAAAGTTCATCTTCGTTGCGTTTGTGGTAATGCATAAGAGACTGTCAAAAAGGCGACGGTTGAGGCAGCGAAGAACAAGTTTTTAATTTTTTTCATTGGTAAGCAATATTTTAAATACTTTTACCAGACCTCCTTGGTAGGATTCTTTACCTGTTAAAAACGAAATTAAAATATTTCACTCTTATCAAAAAATTACCTATGTAAAGGGTGTTTTTTATAGAGGTATAAAACTTTAAGTTGGCAACACTTTTTTAACTGATGGCCATTTTGTCAGCTGTCAAGTGATTTATGTTTAGTTTGGTTTGGCATTTCAACATGAATAGACTGAGGCCTGAACAACGTTTCCAAATTGTGCAAATTTATTTTGAAAATCATGGTTCTGTTCGAAATACGTATTGCGCACTACGTCCATTTTACGGTCAACATAATCGTCAATCAGAGCAATTAATTCGATTAACTCTGGACCGTTTTCGCACCACGTTTACTCTAAATGATAATACGCATCCACAGAGACGTTGTACAGTGCGTACAGAAGAAGTCATTGCTGCTGTAGAGCATAGCGTAGAGGAAGATCCGAATCAGTCTATCCACCATCGTGCACAGGAATTGGATATGTGTCCATTCAGTTTATGGAAGATTTTGGGGAAAGATCTTGGTTTACGTGCATACAAAATCCAACTCGTGCAAGAATTGAAGCCACACTATCACCTAGCAAGGCGTAGATTCGGTGAATGGGCCCAAAACAAGATTGCCGTTGATCCCGATTTCCATAAGTGAATTTTGTTTAGCGATGAAGCTCACTTTTGTTTGAATGGATACGTCAATAAACAAAACTGCCGTATTTGGAGTGATGATAATCCTCAAGTGTATGTTGAGACACCGTTACATCCAGAAAAACTGACTGTTTGGTGTGCTTTATGGGCTGGTGGAATTATTGGTCCGTACTATTTTCTGTGGGGATATGTGAAGTCGCTAGTCTACCCCGATAAGCCCGAAATGATTGATCAGTTAAAGGACAACATTCGCCGCGTTATTGCCGATATACGGCCACAAATGTTGGAAAAAATCATCGAAAATTGGCTTCAGATTAGACTACGTCCGAGCCAGCCATGGCGGTCATATGCCCGAAGTCATATTTAAATTATAATGCCAGAAGGTTATCTTTCGAATAAAGTAAATTTCATGTCAATTTAAAAACTTCATCTTTGTTTTATTCCATTTAAAATTTCTATACCTCTATAAAAAACACCCTTTACTTCCTAGAAGTAAATTTACTCTAGATTTATCTGTATTGGAAATGTTTTCCATAATATATTGATAACTGTATTTAGTTCTCAAAATCGTACTTCCTTCCAAAAGCTTGTGCCAAGGAACAGAAAATTCATGTGTCGAACTTATAACTCTTTTGAAGCCGATTAATAAAAAAAATCTTGAACGCTTCTAACAAAAAATGTATTATTTTTCCTTTCAAGCGTTGTTGTTTAAGCGATAAAAAATAGCTGTTTTTAGAATTTCTCTCACTTCAAAAGACTCGAGAAAAATGCTTTTTATTGTTAAATTACAAAACATTTCTACTGTAAACTTTTTTCCAAAATAAATCTATCCTTTTGTGACTTTCGACATTCTAATTTTTCTTGCCAATCTTTAACTCTGAGTTACAGGTTTCCAATACTAAAAATCTATCGAAAGGAAATACTTTATGACGACGCTTAATCATTAGATTATTCGCTAATGTTGCAATCGGGAAAAATCGTAAAATTTATTTAGTGGAAAAGGTAAAGATCTAATAAGGTAACGTTAAAATCAGTGCCGTAGTAATAGAGTTGTAATAAAATAACAGAATTTCATTTTGGAATATAAGGTTTTTCTGATTACTATATTACCTTGGAAACAGTTTTTTATAATAACCAAAAACTTAAAATTAACAAGGGGCCAAAGATTGATCGATTATCCTCAAGCTCGTAGTTAATAATAGACGCATTTCCTGACCCAACTTACTTATTTTCTTCTTTATCTCTCTGTAAGAAATGAATCCGATGCATTGAAAGATTATACTGGGGTCAAACCGCGCAGATAAAATAAGACAATAATGTATCCAACCCGATACAAATCCGAAGAGGAGTGCGACAAGGGTGTGTGCTGTCCCCTCTCCTGTTGAACCTTTATTCGGAAACAATTTTCCAGGAGCCTTTGGAAGATATTGAAATGGAAATTAAAGCTAACGGAATATGGATTAATAACATCCGTTATGCAGATGACGCAGTTCTAATCGCCGACAATATAAATGACCTCCAAAAACTCATCAACATAATAGCAGAGCGCAGTAAATCAATACATCAATACAAGGAAAACAAAATTCATGATTATCTCAAGGAATCCCCATTTATTCCAAAATGCCAACATAAGATTCAACGCAGTACTCATAGAAAGAGTAACCAAATTTAAATATCTGGGCACATGGATATTCGAAGAATAGACTTCTGACAATGAAGTAAAATGTCGCATTGAACAGGCGCGACAGGCTTTTGTAAAACTCAGGCGAGTGCTTACGTGTTAGGATTTTGACTTGAAATTAAGACTGAGGTTCATAAAGGGTTACGTATGGTCAATATTTCTTTATGGTGTGGAGGGTTAGACATTAAAGACAAGCACTATCGAGATGTGGATATACAGAAGAATCCTTAAGATATCATGGACAGCGAGAATGACCAATGAAGAAGTTGTTTCACGTATTGGGAAAGAACGTGAACTATTCAATATAATCAAGAATCATGCGAAATGAGAGATACCAATTCCTACAGTTGATGATTGAAGGCAAGATCGAGGGCAAAAGAGGAAATGGAAGAAAGACGATGTCCTGGCTCCGTAATATCAGATAGTAGACGGGGTTGCACGATATTCAGACACTGATACACACCGCGAGAAGTAGGGAAGAAATGGAAATGGAAACTGTAATCGCAACAAAACGTGGATATGCATTTGAAGAAGAAGAAGAAATGAATGCACAACTTCTTGTTATCAGAACACAACTAGACATAAGTATGTAAAGTTGGTCCAGTGAAAGAATACCTATGCGTAATTAATCTACGAGTATATAAATGCATATTAATTTTAATTTGTTTATAAATAAAAAGAGACAGAAAATAAAACATATTCTTTTAATCCAAGCCATATGTTGCAAGAAATCTGACATTGACTAAAATGTGGTTGTTGGACTTGTATTGTCTTGATTTTTATTTATTTTTACGACGTTTCGATTAGCTTGTATTTCTAATCGTTATCAAGTATAAACTGACTGTTTTGTCTTAAGAATACGAGCTTAAATAGGGACTGTGTCCATTGAAGCGCAAAGTTTCTCTTCACTGTACACACCTCAATGATTTGATGTTACAAAGTAGTGGTTGCCAAAGATTCGGTATCTCAACACTCGGTTTACTTAAGATTCCAGTATTGTTTTTAATGTAAGTTGCTTCTAAAAATTTTCTTTTTTTCATGTTGGGTTCCATATAAATTGCCGCAGCCTCAGACCATTTTATATGGTGTTGTTTATCCCAGGCGTGTTCTGCAATACCTGATCTCGACGTTTCCCCTTTTTGTGTATGAGTTTTATGTTCCTTTATTTTAACTTCTAGTGGTCGTTTGATTTCTCCAATATACATTTCACCACACTCACATGGAACTTTGTAAACACATTATTTCTTATCGGTAGTTTTTGGTTTTGTTTTTATTAAATAAACTCTAAGTGTATTTCCTGATTTAAAGATTGTTTTTATATTATAACTACTGGCAATTCGTCTTATTTTCTCCGAAGTTCCCTTAATATATGAAATTGTGAAGAAGGAATGTGTTTCTTGCTGTCCAGTGTTCGTTGTTCTAAAGTTATTTATAACATCGTCAATTAGTTTCAAAGGACAACCATTCTGTTGTAAATCGGATTTAATATTTGCTACCTCTTTTCCAATGAATCGGTGTTATTGCATATAGATATAGCGCGATTATAGAGGTTGCGATAATTCCCCGTTTTGTTACAACAGAATAATTGGAACTATGATTAAGATATTGTCCAGTATGTGTTGGCTTTCTATATACTGAAGTTTTAATAGTGTCGTTTGAGCGATTCATCATGACATCTAGGAAAGGCAATTGATCATTTACCTCTTTTTTCATGGTAAAGTTAATTGTAGGTCGAATGTTATTTAGATGTTTCAAGAAATCATTAAGTTCTTGATCATTGTCCCTCCATACGATGAAGGTATCATCGACATATCTCAACCAGACTTTCGGTTTTACTGTTGCCGTTTCTATGACATGAGTTTCGAACCATTCCATATATATATATATATATATATATATATATATATATATATATATATATATATATTAGCGATGACTGGAGAGAGTTAAGAACCCATCGGAAGCCCGTCATCCTAAGCGTAGAACTTGTCCTTTACTTGAAAGAAAGCACTACTCAGACAACACTCCAAAAGGTCCATCACCCCGTCCAGTGGTAACGTGGTTCGATCTGATAAAGTAGTATCATTTGAAAGTCTAGTTTTGGTTATGTCTAGTGATTTCCCTAATGGTACACTAGTATACAGACTTTCCACATCAAAGATTATTAGCCTGTCGTCTGGCTCTAGATTAATGCTACTAATAATGTTCACGAAATGTATAGAATTTTTAACGTGTGTGTTTGTATTACCTTCTAAAGGTTGTATGATTTTTAAAAGAAATTTCGCCAGTGCATTTGTTGGGGATCATCTAGAGTTGATTTTTGGCCACAATGGTATGTTCGTTTTATGAATTTTCGGTAGTCCGTAAAGATGTGGTGGCTTACTGTAGTGTGGTGTGAACGCCGATCGCAGGTTCTCAGGTATATGGTTTTGGTATTTTCTGTAGATTTTTGACTCTATAGATTTAGTGGGGTCACGAGGTAATTGTCTATATTTTCCTTTTTCCAGGATATCTCCGATTTTTTGGTCGTACGTTACGATGTCCATTATCACCGTTGCATTTGTCTTGTCCGCTGGTAAAATCTTTATGAATTCATCTTTACGAAGTTCTTTTAAGGCTGATGCTTCGAGCTTGGAGAGACTTTCAACTGGATTTTTCTTGTCTTCCAAAGTTGATTTTATTTTCCACCCAAACTCATCGGAATGAGTATATCAAAGCATATTAATTTTAATTTGTCTATAAATAAGAAAAGACAGAAAATAAAACATATTCTTTTATTCCAAGCCATATGTTTTGCAAGAAATCTGACATTATGGGTAAAATAAGATAGAAAGGGACAACCAAGACAAACGAATCATTTCGTTGTATGATTACAAACTTTCTTTTGATTCTTCAGTCAAAACATTATTTATTCACAATTATCGTTTAAGTTTTATTTATATTATGTAATTTATTATCAGTAAGTATGTATTATTTTTATTAAAAACGCATAAACATTTCTATCCTTTAAATTTGTCGCCTTGATCTAAATGATTTAAAAAGTTTTTCGCACTTTTTAAATCAATTATAATCATAAGATATTAAAAATTAGAATATAGCAATGAGATCTGATTTGTCCTTATAGATAATGCGAGGTAAAACCCTTGTATTTAATTTATGGGAGTATTTCGAGTTGAAGAAGAGTGGTTCTGTGGAATCTGTTTCATCTGTCCAAGAGGTAGAAAAAACAATTCTATTTTTGAAAATAAAAATTTATCATTACTTCTAGAGAGTAACCACTGATCTTAAAATTTCGAGGAAAACGATATATGTTATTAGAAAAAGGAAAGAAAACAATCCAACTATTTCCTCCCCCAGTAGCGGATCCAGCCTCTTTCTGTGGGGGGAAGGGCGCGGTGATTCACAAAAATACAGTATAGCAAGTTTAAGCAAGTTATTGACGGCGAGGAAATGCCCACAGTTATGAATTTAAAGCTCTTGGGGGGGGGGGGGCGAACACAAGCGAAAGCGAGTTGTCGACAGGGGGAAGGGGAGGTCATAAAATATTTAGTAATAAAATTGATTGCTCAGAGTTGCTTAGAATGTTTAACTTTACAGTTCTTTCTCGAATGGCAGAATTCAACGAAGACAGATTTGGGACAAAATAATATAATGAACACATTCATGGCCTGTCATAACAAACTTAATCTTTAAAAGTTAAAATTTCAGGAAGAAATAAAGCAATTGATCTGCCGTATTTAAATAGTTGTTTATATGTATTTTACTTTCAAGAAGAAAAAAGGAAAGAATATATATAAACAGTATGTTTCCTGTAAATATAACACTGGTTTTCTCTCCATACACGTTTCAACCACCTTATGGATAGTAACTGCCGTGAAACTACGTAAGTTTACTAACCACTAACTTATGGTAATTTAAAGTAGTAACGATAATATAAGAAACCAGCCTTGAGCTTAAAAGGGAAACATATTTTTATCAGTCTACATGTTGAAGAAAGATTATATTAATGTAAACGGCGTTTTCTACGCATTTATTTTAACTTATCATGCCATTTAAATCATCCTTTACACCATCCCATAACAGCTGGCAGGGTAATGTTGGCTCCCCATATAGGAAAATTTTTCATTAATTTTACGGCATCGTTGCTCCCCTATATTGGAGTTGTCGACGTACACATTAGCCCTAATTTTATGTTTATAGACCTCTAAAATTGAGTAAAAAGTGTTGTTAAATTTTATGAGACGGATTGAAATGAGGGAAAATTGTCTGGGCATGATAAAACATTTTGTAGTAAATAAAGGTGGAGGAAGTCTTTTGTAAACATGTAGCTTTAATGAAAGAATGTATTTGACAGGTGTTTTAGGCAACTAATATGTTGCCAAGCTGATAAAATGTATGCATGTAGAAAATCATTTTATTTTATTTGGTATTGTTAAGCGAAGAATATCACATAAAAACTTATGTATGTATTACAGCAGATTAAATATCAGACAAAATTAAGCAAACATTTTTATTATTTTGAAAAAATTATAGAGACTTCTAAAAAGCTAAATCATGTGGTGAAAATAAAATGCTAATTATCTAGAGCAGTGTTTTTCAATCTGTGGGTCGCGACCCTTGGGGGGGGGGGGGGTCGCAGAGCCTTACTCGTTATGTCGCCGGTAAAAGAAAAAAGTCAAGGTTCTACATGGTTCACTACAGTAAAACACAATTTTAGTGAGAAGGATGGGCTTGTTTATTTTTCAAAAAAATGTCAAATCGTGTTGCTATTTTTGAAATGTTAATAATCAAATCATTTTCTAATTGAAACCTATTTCTTTCTTTAGTTTTAATGTCCACCATTGAAGAGAACACCAATTCACATAAGTATGAAGTGGCGAATGGCACTAATAATTTAAGAGCTTCCCTTGCCAGCTCAGGATATTCTTGTTTCCTTTTCATCCAAAACATGTCAACAGTTTGTGAATAAAATTCCATTTTAAGCATGCCGTCAGCAGATAAATCTATAAGATTCTTTCATATTTGTAGTGAGATCAGCTAGTTCTATTGATTTATCCAAGAAAGGGTTAAGAATCCATCTGCGCCCATTGTCAGCTTCAGAGTGCAAGTCTGGAAAATATTTTAATAGTTTCTCTTGCAGATTATGCAAGCTCTGTATCATGCAGGGAATATGAGCTCCGACCACAAGCGATTGATCTGTTGCATTATCTTCAACAGTCTTCTGAAGAGATGGAAATGATTCAAATATATTGTTTTGCAGAGAGATTGACCATAAATGAAGCTTTGCATGGAATGCTTTCACTTTATCTTTCGCGGTTAAAATATCTGCATATCTACCCTGGAGATTCTTGTTCAAATTATTGAGATGACTAAAAAAATCTGCCAGAAATGATAATTTCAAGAGCCAAACAGGGTCAGAAAAGTGATTAGCATATTCAGATTTAGCATCTTGTAAGAACATTAGCAATTCAGCTTTAAATTCTAGAACTCTTGTCAATACTTTTCCTTTGGATAGTCATCTGACCTCTGTGTGATAAAGGAGATTGTGATGAAGCGCACCCATATTTTCACAAACGATTCGGAATAGTCGGGTTTGCAAATCTTTACCTTTGATAGAATTCATAATTTTTATTACCTCTTTAAGCAAGTCATTTAAATCAGACGTTAAAACCTTAGCGGCTAGAGCTTGCCGATGAAGAAAACAGTGTGTCCATGATACGTTTGGCATTATTGATTTTAACTTCGCAACAAGTCCGCTATTTTTGTCAAAAATACTTTTAGCGTCATAGCTACAAATAGCGATACATTTTGTCCAGTCAATGTCGTAGTCGCAAGTGCTTTTTAAAAATATATCGCACAAACACTGGCCAAAAGTGTTTGTGGAAGCGCTTTGCAAAATAACATTTTTTCTCCAATACTGTCATCTGCTTCAAATCGCACAAATACTACAAACTGAGCACAATTTGACACATCTGTAGATTCGTCAAACTGCAAAGTAAAATATAGGCTCTACTTTATTTAATTTTTCGACTACTTGGTCTCGAATATCATCGGACATATCGTCTATTCTGCGTGAAATAGTGTTATCAGAAAGCGGTATGCTTTTTAAATTGTTTGCCTCCTGCTTGCTGATCATAATTTCAACCATATCTAGAGTCGCTGGCAAAATAAGGTTTTCGGCAATTGTGTGCGGCTTCCCTGCTTTAGCGACTTGATATGCGACGTTATAGCTAGCCAATAATGATGACTCGTTGACACTAGATATAAGTGATTGACAAATAAAAAAAATAAAATGCACACCAAAATTAATTTTAAATAAGTTGTATGCAAACGTAAACACTAAAAACAACAACCATTTAAATAAACTTGGCTTGAGTTCGAGCGCTTAAACACTAACCTGACGATTTTTACAACACTATGTGAAGGCTAGGATAACACTATTACCTGAATCATAGTATTTTGCTGCTGGTAAAGAGCTTTCAATTTTCGTTCAAAGAAATCCAACGGCTTATCAGCTTCTTTTTGATGCTTGGTTGTGAGATGTCGTATAAGCTTTGACGGTTTCGTACTCTCACGTGACAAAACATCGCCGCAAATTACACATTGAGGGTTATTATTTAGGACTCTAAACCCATATTTCAAGTAATTTTTGTCATAGTGTCTATTTTTTTTCGGGTGTGATTCACCTCCGCTACTGGCATCCGTACCAGATGTTGAAGGCTGCGATCTTTTGAGAAAATTATTCATTTTTTTAATCGCACGGAGCAAGTGAAAAAGGAAAACAATCACGTCAGTACTAATCGGTGACGCTGAGAGTTCAGTGAGTCGAGACAAAAAACCTACTAGTGCGAGCGTCCGCGGGTGGTGGGGGCCACCCCGCCTCTTTTCGCCAGCAACAACAATGTGGTGTGGCAACGCCGCAAAGTTAGGCCCGAGCAAGCTGGCTTCCAAATGAAATTCAAGCTCTCGCGGCATCTTGCAGAGTGTAGGTTTTAATAATGAATATAGGTACCTAAATAAAGAAAGTCATAAATGTAGTCTTTTAATAATTATATTACTAATTTTTTGTCTTTCTATGGCCCAAGGGGTTCGCCAAACTTTTTTAACCTGGAAAGAGGCCGTGTATTCAAAAAGTTTGAAAAACACTGATCTAGAGAATCTAAAAAATCGAGTATTAGCTCTGAAAAATGACGAGTTTGATTGCGTTCCTGACTTCTTTATAAACCCAAAGGCTATTTATAGAATGAATTTATGAAACTTTGTCGTGTTATATGATAACATGGCAATATTGCAATAAAATATACAAGGTTGCTGAAAAGTAAATCACTGTGTACCAATTTTGGGCTCAATATCTTCGTTATAGAAAAAAAATTATTTGGTCGCTTGGATTATTCTGACGTCTTTTGTATACTATCCAGAGTCTAACTTATCCTTACATATCGGACACTCTGTATTTACTTAGCGTACTGTTAAAACTAAAAAAAAAACATTTTCGTTGGCATAAAACTTTTTAATCCCGGCTTATTTTACGAAGCTAAAATTTTAATAAGCCTACGTAGACCCAGACGTTTATCTATCAATTTTCAGTTAGAGTGCAAAACTTTCACCACTTGTATATTCAACAAACCTTTACCGGTATTTGGCGCTACCTACCAACATCAGTTTTAAGGACCATTAAAACTTTTCCTAACTTGGAGTAGGTCATTAAACTTCCTAATCCAGATTTTACTTTAAGACAAAAATAGAATTCAGAATTTTCCGAGGTAAACGATTTTCTAAATAAATATGTGGTTTTTATATAAAAAATGTACATATAGGTTTGACTTTAATACAATATATATATATATATATATATATATATATATATATATATATATATATATATATATATATATATATATATTTGAAGACCTATTCAATTTTTTTAAACTTGAAAGTGAAATATGTAAATTTTTTAGACAATGAATTTTTGAAAATGTTCGTAATAGGGAAAGAAACTTCAAAATAATGAAAATCATTTTAATGGGATGCTAAACAAATATCGGCGCGGTTCAAGAAAACAAGTATATATTACGTAGTAAGGGTGAAAGCTACTATACTGATAAAGGCCATGACATTTCTTGAAGAGATTTAATGGAATTAGGAAACCAAATGGCAAACAGACTAAAAAATCTGTCCAATATCTTCACCAAATTGGCTATGTAGAGGAAATATCTTATTTTCCTACTGAGATACAAGAATATGGACATTTATCCTATTTTTTTAAAGTAGAAAGTGAAACATGAATTTTGCGGACAATTATTTTTTTGAAAATACAGGACGAAACATCAAAATAATAAAAAACATAATATATGTATACATATTAAAAGAATAAATAAATTATTATAATTAACGTTTAATATCAGGAATAATCTTAAATGTTGATTAAAAATATTAAGAGTTTACATATCGAAAATGAATTATTTTAAAGAAAAACTCACACAATATCCTGTTAATATACATAAGTACTAACTTATGGCACAGTATGGCACAACAAATAAATAAACATAATTACAATCGTTGAAGAATTAAGTAACGATAACGAACGAACGCAGTAAATACTATTTTAAGACGCCGCCGCATCCACAAAGTCTACTCTGGTTTTCTGATTAACGTGTTGCCAACCTCACGCAAAATTTGATAACAAATTTACTTTCTTTGTATGTTGACGCCATATACCCCCTTTATGTCAATATATGACATTTATTTTCTGCATGTTATGATAATTTTGAGGCATTTTTATAGATTTCTGTTAACTCCTTCAACTTTCCTGGTTTAATGATGATTTTTTAAAATTAAATTTAAAAAAATACTATATTTAGAAATTTTTTTGATATTTTCGGTAGTGTAATAACCAAGCGATTTGTTTTGCATCATCAAAGTCCTAGATTCGATCATTAATCCTAATAAATGTTTCATATGTATGCAGATTTCGAATAAAACCCCTTAAAGCCAGGAGAGGGGCAGAATTCATGGAAGGAAACATGCGGTTTAATATTATTCTGAAAGTATATCCGTTCGTTAATTTGGTTTCTTCTGAAAACTGACAGACATTTCGCTAAAACCTTCTTTAGCATCTTCTGTGCTTACTACTGAATTTAAACTAAGTAAGTTCCATATGCAGCGTGTTTTGGTACAAGATCGTAATGCGTATGTACTTTTAAGCGAATTTTATTGGCTATAGTTTTTTATTCTAAAGCTGCAAAATATGTTTTTGAGCTTTAAAAATATTTTTAACTTCCTAATTTCACCCTAGGAGGCGTACTTGCTATGCAGTTAGTAAAAGTCATTAATTCTACAAATTTTTTTTAAATCTTAATTTTTTCCGAAAATAGAACGGTTGATGACCTACACTAGTTTTTCACTAGAAAAGTTTTAGAAAAAGTATTTTACCATATTAATTTTCTCCATTAACATATCATATCCAAGACGTGAAACAATGTGTGAAATTTATCTCGTAGGCAACAAGTTCTGTCATAGGCCAAGAAGCATGAGATTGATTTATACGAGTAAGATTTAGGTCGGATGAAAACAGACGGAGGGGCTTATGCGACCTGACAGTCGAGGTGGAGAATTTAACAAACCATTTAAACAAGGCAGCTTTTTCAAAAGATGTAGTTACTTTTATCTAGCTTATATTACGTAATAATTGGTGCCCTATATGTGGGCGAGGTTCCACCATAAGTTTTCAGTAAAACAGTTTTGATGACTTCATAAATTCATTACAGAGAACTGATATTGGCAGCAAAGTGGAAAAATTTGTTCTTGAAGATTGTTATTAAAGAATCTACTATTGCTAAAACATCAAATAACGAAGCCTCCTGATAAGTCTATATGATATTTTGGGCTCAAGTAAAGTTTCAACAAATGGCTTCTAAGTCCACTAATAATGAAATTATTCCATGTAACAGATAAAGTTACTCAAGTGTTAATCGCTAATTCTCTTACAACTTTGCGTTCATGTACGACATAATTAAATATTGAACAGGTGTATTTTTATTTGGGCCGCGAAAATTTTGATGGTTCGAGAACGCCTTTATTCATTTATACGACATTTTTACCATAATATAGATACACAACAAACACAGACGCTTTACAGTCCTGGATTCTAAAACTATTAGTTTTTTGGGGTTCCTTAATCCAAACCTGGCATTTTTAATTCCTCATCACGTCAGGTTTTCACTCTGAAATAAAAAAAATCGCTGCACATTGGTGAAATGAAGTGTAGGGGAGAGTGGGGGAATCCGGACGGCGGGTAATGGCGGACACGCCAGTATAGCTATGTTAGAAAAAGATAGCAGATATTTTAACCGCCACAATCGCGAGTCGCGCCCGAATGCAGTGCCGAACAGTGAATGGTGAGGTGAGGTCGCGTTCGCCGTACAAGGCAAGTTAAGTCGATTATTTTTCAACATTTTCATCTTATTTTTTAGTACAATTGAATACGTGTATATTATTTCAAGCTAAACATAGGATTCACGTTTTTTTAAGTGAACTAACGTCTAATTAGGCAACGTTTGTAAGTAATCGCCAAGTGCATTACGATATTCTAACCTCAAATAAATATATAGTTTTTCGTTTTCTTGTGAGTCGGGTAATGGCGGACGATTTGTGTGGGGTAATCACAGACATCCGTAATTACTCCTATATGGGTTATTATAGGCCGAATACCCAGTTATATAGACTTTTTATGAACCTGCTCAAATATTTTTTTATAAACCTACCTAAGCCTTTTTATATTTCAGATGCCTCGAAATTACCAAAGAAAGACGGTGACCAAATGCAAATTATAAAATTTGCAAAAAGCTATTCAGGACGTCAAGACCAAAAAAGTTTCTTTAGGAAAAGCAGCTATCGTTTACTTTATACCAAAAAGCACTATACACGACCATCTTAATAAAGAAATTATAAAGACCCCAAAAAGTGGAAGAAAGGTTATATTTTCTGAAGACCAACCTCTAACACAGAAAGGATATGATGGAGAGGAGTTTGCATTTACTGTTCGCATTTTACTTCATTCATGCACGGAGCTGCATATAGTTGTACGTTTGGTGAATGTGATTTCAGCACTACAACGGCATAATGTGGATATATCCACTGCTATTGCATCTCACACGGAGGAATCCGTGAAAGCCGCATAAACATATATATATATATATATATATATATATATATATATATATATATATATATATACATATATATATATATATATATATATATATATATATATATATATATATATATATATATATATATATATATATAATTTGTGTCAGGCAGCTAACATTTCGGTGTAACCTCATTTCCATTTTCAAAGTTCACTTTATTGCGTCTGTGGGCGTTTTATGTGTATGCAGGGCATGTTGGTTGGTTGAATGGTTCTGGTCAATCAGGTTGCGAGTGTTGCTGTGTGTCATCGGCCCCATTGCTAGTGTTTGGGGTGGTATTGCCAATTATGACCCGTTTCTTTACTATCTACTACTGGCTAATATTTCGTTAGCAGGGTTTTCCAAGTCTTAGGCAACCGCTGACTGTTAGCTATTTAAGTTGTTAGGCATCTTCGCAATTTCGATGACTTCCCTTATAACTCTTATGGACAGCTTTTTAAACTACGATAGCAGACCCAGAACTAGAATGTATCAATATTAATGGTAGCCAACTTAAAATTTCAAAAACTATATCAAAAGCCATCAAGTGTCTTCGACGTCGCTGAATTCGAATCTAATATTCATTAAACCCCATCAGTTCGGTATTTGTCGAGATGGAAACATGGAAACACCGAACTCGTAAAGTAAAGATCCCTGAAAATGGCATAGGCGAAACGTCTTTCTTAAGGAGAAAAAATTACTTTTCCAGATACATAGACCGAGAAATTATTTATTTTTAATATATAAATAAGTAAAAAAAGTTAGTGGAATGAGGAGGTTGGAGGGGGGATGCGTCACTTCTTTTTATCTGCGCTAATTGAGTAACTCATTAGTACTATATATATACCAAGTTTTGTTAAAATTGAATCATTACTCACAGAGATATCGTCAATTTAACAAGTGAATCCAGAAAAAAAGTGCAACTGTGGAAAAAATTGAGTTTTGTCCAGTCATAAAGTTCCTGACGAAGCAAGGAGGTTTTCCTTGCTTCGTCATTTTGGAAAAGATATCTTATGTTTATGGCGACTGCCCTGGGAAAAACATGGTTTATAAGTGGTACAAACTAATCAAACAAGGAGATTCGCTTGAAGATGCCACCACTGAAGAAGTTGAAGGTGTGGGAGTTAGCCGGAAAACTCATGGCTACAGTTTTCTGGACACGACAATGCTATGCAGGTCTACTCGAATGTTTAAACGATGCTGTAAGAAAGAAAATGCGGGAAAAACTGACCAAAGATGTACTGTTTTTGCATGACAACGTACCCGTCTACAAGGCTTAAGTTGCAATGGCTTCCAATCAAAAAGTTGGCTTTAAAATCATAGATTACTCTCCCCATTGCCCAGATTTGGCTATCATTTATAAAAATGAAAAAAGAGCTTCGAGGAAAAAGTTTTTCGGCATCCATTAATTTTACTCTATAAGGGTACCAGTCAGCGAATTTTTTGTCCTTCGCTCGTATATATATATATATATATATATATATATATATATATATATATATATATATATATATATATATATATATATATATATATATATATATATATATATAAATACCCATATAAATTTATGCACAAGTTGCTTCTAAATATCAAATGTAAAAGGAAAAAAACCACATCACTAACACAAGTCCTTCAAAATACTTACCACGCCCTCTATGTGTGGTAACCAGAAATACTTTCTTGTCGACCCTATATAATAGTAAAACATAAAACTTGTTCATCTAATAGACCAAGAAAATTCCCTGTTGAAATCCATTAACAATATTTTTCATCGTGAGAAGCATGAAATGCATATCCACTTACCAAATATTACTCCATAAAGGTTATTGCTCTATTTGAAATTAATTAATTAACAATGCCCATCAAACAAAACCTCACTCCAAAACGAATCAGACCGATCCATCTTCGTACATTAAAGGTCGTATTATTTTAATTGTGTTCCTCTATGTAAGGTTTTTTGTTAATCCGCTGGCATGCCAACATGTTTACATAAATAGACTTATTGATTTAAATGTTTAGTGTCAAGGTCAGAACCTAAATAAGGTCCATTATATGTAAAATTGCCTTCACGTATATATTTTTTGTTAACAAAAGTTTACTACCCTTGTATTGTAATTATAATTTCGTGAATTATGGTTATTATAATGCCTAATAATTATATCGGAAAGTATAGGAATTAATGTTGGTTTTTAAAATATGCTCTTGATTAGCTTATAAATATATTGTATTAGGGTAGAGGACTTATTAAAGTATTATAGTTTTTAAATCTAAAATATATGAATATATTTTCTATTGTTTTATTGATTTTAATTGTTTTGCGAGTTAAATTTATACTTTTTAAATTGAGAGGGTAACTAAGCCAGCAAACGGTTGTTTTTGATTGGTAAGTAGACGGTGTGGTGTAAGGAGTACTTATACCAGTGCGCCACTCAATTCTTAATAGGTATTGAGTTAACTACTAAACTACTAAAACTCCATGGAAAATAGATTTTCGTCAGTAACAAAATGTAATAATTTTTTGCTGGAATATGTTCATTTTGGCATCCTATAAAACATATCTCGATGGTAACTCTGAAAGACTTGTGAAAAAAAAATGGCGGTCCAAAAATGATCACGATTTTCGGTTTTTTGAGTTTATTTCGAAAAGTAAAAGTCTTATCGAAAAATATGTCAAACAGAAGTTGTAGAGAATTAAAAAACTTATCGACTAATATAATATAAGTTATAGATGGCGCCATTAGTTATCGAGATATATTTTTTTTCGACAAAATTTAGGGTTTGGTTTTTTTTTTAAAAAAGACATTTATTAACAAATTACCGATTTAAAATTTAACATAAATATAGGTATTATCATTTTAAAAAAGTATGTCAAACCCGGAATCTGTGAGTTTTTTATTTTCCGAGAAATTCGATGTCAAAGTTGAAAATTAAACCTCAATTTTCCGCTTTCATAATTAAGATACAATGCTGAATTTTAATGGAAATTGTTTGTATTGTTTTATGTTCTGACGATCTATTAAAAAAAATTTTTTTTCCAATCGTGGGCCGAGAAATTTTGCAAAAATCAATTTTTACACCAAAAAAATTGCGATAACTTTTCACCGGATGGAGATAAAATTTTTTAATGCACGCACTGGATTGAGACGTATCATTTCCGAGCTCAAAAAAAAATTATTGTGGATGAAAAAAACGTTTTTTTTTTTCAAAAATTCATAATGGCGTGGCAAATGAATATTAAGGGATCAAATTTGCCGAAAATGCTTTTAATACTTGTACTTTACTTGTAAATTTTTTTGGATCCAAGAGATACCCTTCCATACGATCTGTGAACCTCCGAAAATTGGACCGAATCTAATCGAAAATAGCTGCTGTAGGCCGCAGTGGGCGGGTTGCCATAGTTCAGGCGCATTATTCATTGGCGCTTCAAGGAAACTTATACATCACAAGCAATATTTATAATATTGTTGCTGTTTTATTAATTTGTATGAGAGTAGCAATTTATTTAGTCATATTAATTATTAATTTGTTTATTAACAAAATTTTTACAAAAAATTGTAGAGAAAATAATTCCAGTATTCAATAATATATGAATCGCCTATATGTCGTCGAACAGGTGCCCTTTGAGTGGAATTTTTAATTTTGGGAATAGGCCTAAAGTTGCGTGAGGCTATGCATGAATGTGACAAGTGCATTCAAATCATTTCTGAAACCGATTATGCGAAGTGCTTCAATATGTGGAAACACCGATGGCCGGATGACGGAAATAATGCCAGCGTGAAGTTATAAACGTGAGTTTGATACATACAACTGATGAACAGTGCGATAATTGCTCTAAAAATTTTATTTCCTGCGATTTAAAAAACGATGTTGACAATTCAGAGGAAATTAATAATATGTGTGAGATCGTATGGAAGTGTATTTCTTGCAGAATTGAATTAAAGTCTCTCCTTGTTCGTTTCTTATTCCGAGCCCACAATCGCCCATTACGTCTTCGACCTTTCCTTTGCCAACCTTCGCATTAAAATTTCCCATTATTACAGTTGTTTCTTCTCTGCGTGTTTGTTTTTTTAGTGCCTTTTTGATGTAGTTGTAGAATTGTTCCAAATCCTCATCACTATTTCGGAGGTTGGTGCATATATCTGCACTATGTTTGGTTAGAACGATCTCGAATTTATCTTAAGAACGACAACTCTATCCGAGACTGGTATAAAATCGAGCAACTACAGATGCAACATTTTAGTGTCAAAATGAAGCAAGTTACAAGAGAGAATGAATGGTATGATACAGTGAGAGACCAATATCCAGCCGCCCAAAAGGTAATGCGTGGCTATAATTACTGCAATAGAAGAAAATGCTTATTTTTATTAATTTTCTGAAAGTTATGCTAGAGAGACGAAATTCAATGTTTTACCGATTTTTTCGAGGATACAAACGAATTATGAAGTATAAGCCGAAGCTAGTCACACTAATTATATACTAATAATTTAAACCACATTCTCTAGAAGAATAAATGAAGTGATTTTAATGGCTATTTTTCGACTCATTTACATGATTTTTTAATTATGCCGCGACACATAAATAAAAATGCTACAGTATCCTACCCATTTAAAAAAATATATAGGCTTATTTGATCGTTCCCTCTTTACCTTACTGCTGTTATTATTTCATTTCTTTATTTATATTATTCATTGTATTAGGAAGGAAAGCTGCAAAGACATCTTTTTGCTGTTTTTTTTTCTAACGTATATTAAATTTTAAGATCAAATAAGAACACATAGCAGAAATTTACCTTTTTTGGCAAAGAAATTGACGTATACACATATCCTCAAGCTGTTTGCGATTTTCTTTAAAAAAATCTCGCTGAGGGAATTAGATTTATCCTTTTTGATAGTCGGTAAAACAAAATTCTTCAGGACTTTGAGAAGGACAAATCTGAGAAGCCTTAAGGGAGATTATAAAAACGGAACAATTTGTTATTGAATAATTTATATTATTATGTTTTATGTCAATGTATCAATCAATTTATATCAATGATGAAAATTTGACGTCTGAATATAGAGAAAGAACAGGGAGGAAAATGACGTTTTGTAAAGTATTTTATTTTTATTGTAATAATCGAGACATTCCTGAACATACATCTATCGGGATTCCCTAATCTAGATACCGTGTAAAATTTCTCGAAGATCGCAGAACAAAAGGACTTGACTTCGAGATATTGAAGTGCATCGATGAAATCAAATGGTGAGAATGAGCTTTAATAACTTGATGAAAAAGAAGACTTTTGGAGGGTTTGATATATTACAACTTCCAATCCAATAATTCAAAATAAAGTGATTCTCTAACTTGCAACAATGATCTCACTAAACAACAGTATATTTTCTCAAAAATAATTTTAACATGTTAATGTCGAATATAATACATAATACATTTTATCTGTGTGGATGATCTTAAATTGATGGTTGCCACCTGGTCAAACCATGAAAGTAGAACATAAATACTTGGGCATGAAACAGACATATATCTAGTGAAGGAAATGGAGATAGTTCATAAATAGTTTCTCTTCTGGAAATTATCGATTAATACCGAGAAAAGCCCAGCACTTTTCCTGACAAGTAGAAGAAAGAATCCGGATGAAACAATAGTTATTGTTAATGAAGATATCAGATGGATCGACCAAGCCAAATATCTAATTGTAGCGATTGAAAGGACCGAGATATAACAACCACATCTTAGCTATTGTCAATAAAATAAATTCAAATTTGTTAGAGGATAGTCCTATCCGCTGCTCAACCGAGCGAGCAAAATGAGCTTTAAGAACAAGCTGACAATCATCAGGGTCGTATTAAGGCCCATTTTGACTTACAGATTTGCAACAGAGGACTACACAGCAACGACACACCTTAAGAGACTAAAAGCCCAAAAAAAAAACATACTACTGAAAACGCCTCTTGGTTTCTCAGGAACGAACGAATACATAGGAAGATTAGAAACGTTTTCTTAAAAACAAAGCCATATGGTAACGTGGTCATCAGGAAAGCAGTAGGTTATGATCTTGTAGATGGTAGGAAACACGACAGATGAGCTCTGGGCATCAGGCTCCAAGAGCCAAACAGGAACAAGGAGCAAAAACCAGTGAGCGAAGGTAGAAAGGAGACGCTGAGAGAAGCCATTGAAGTTCTAGGCAGGGCACCCCCACTAGACGAACCATCAAAAGGACGCGGAGGATCCAGGACCGTGACTAGGATCATTTTATAACCTATGTAAGAGACAATTTCTTATTTTAATAATGAAATACTCAAGAGACCTTATATTGTATGCCAAATGTAAGATTATGCGAAGCATTGGGTAGACCGGCATCTAGAGTGAAAACAGTAATGCTGTGAACACCAGAGGTTTGTGAAAGACCCACCAGCCTGGCATAAATAAGAATTTGGAATAGACAAATTTTGATGTTCTGGAAATAAATTTTGGTTTAGTTGTGTAAAAGAATGAATTTGAAATTATGTGCTATTATCTTTTTCTTCTTGATAATTTACTGTTTTTGTTTTGTGACACTTTCTTGGGGTTTTGAGATATATGAATGTTATTTTCAGTTGTTCATTGGGAGATAGCAAAAGAGAAAGATATTGTCTAAAAAAATGAAAAAAAAAGTTATAAATAATGACCTAATATAAATTGTAAAAATAATAAAATAAATGTTGTTCGGTATTTTCTTCTTAGAAGCCTCCTGTTTGTTCACAGTTGAAAAATAAAATTTCTTATCTTAGTGCATGCTCGACCCGAAACGGGAAATTTATTATTTAAGAAAGGAAACGATACTGTTTTCCTTAGGTATATATTTGATTCGTTGTACTCTCAACTATATTAAAAATAACAAAACATATACTTATAGTCAACAATGAGATTTTAAGGTAATAGGGAGAAAAAAACAACTTTCTTCCCTAGGGAGGGAAATGTCAGTTCCCTACTTTAAATGTTGCAGGAAAGAATTTCTTTTCCTTTTATGTCGCAGAGAAAATATTTTTATATGTTCCTTACTTGTAATTCTTATTAAAATAATTTTTGCTTGAAGGATTATAAATATATCATTTTGTACTCAATCACTTAAAGTTTTACGATTTGGTATGAATATAATAATATACAGGGTGAAATAGATTATGGAACATTTTTTAAATCTGGCGGTTTATTAAAGTCGATAGGAGCAATTCGACTAAAATATTTTCAAGATAATAGCACTTCTGGTTATACTATAGGCTGGTAAAAATTTGCAAAGCGTGAAAAGCATGAAAATTATATTTTTTTGAAAAAATTTCGATACTCACCCCCTATTTCGAGGTTCTAGAACACAATTCTGGCCTTGATTTTTCACTATTTTTCCTCACTTTCCCGGAAAACTCAAAAAAGAAAAGCGTCACTTCACAAAGCACTTTCTTTTCAGTTAAAAACCGAATTTACGTATTTATTTTCAATGGAACTAGTTAAAAAATATTGTACGTAATATTTTTCAATTATTTTTGCACAAATTTTAGCAAACCAATTTAGAAAAACTTATATTTTCAGTGAAAAATCAAAAAAACGTCTCGAAATCGTCATCAACAGACAAGACTATCTAAACTGACCGCCGAATCACGTAAAAAGGTGCAACGTTGCCAGATGTAAAATTTCTTCATAATATAAACTAAAAGATTTGTCCTTCTCAGTCAACAACATAGTTTAATTTCTTTTTTTAATATTCAGAACAGTTTCTAAGTAAAAATAATCTTAACCCTTCAAAATTATTGGTTGGTTTTGGTTAAGATAGATTGGTTCAGGTTTAGTTTGATTTTGGTTAATTTGGAAAACAGAAACTAACTTGAACTCATCTAAATTAACCTAGATTTAAAGTTTCCTGGTATAAACTTTAAAATTTACCCATTACAGTTAACAACATAGTTTAATGCTTGTAACGTATAGAAAGGGGTACAATGAATCTTAACCTTCCAAAATTTTTGGTTAGTTCTGGTAAGTACAGGTCAACATTAGTCTTGGTTTCTTTAAAAAACTGAAATTAACCTGAACTAACCTAAACTAACCTGAACTAACCTGAACTAACCTGAACTAACCTAAATTGACCTAGATTTATTAATTAAAAAATGTCATTGTCCAACAGAAACCACGTGGAGGCGGGATAAGCTCTGCCACTCGACACTTTTTGCTAACGGACATAAACACGTTTAAAACTACTGGTATTTGGAGGGAAACAAACAAAAGCAACTATAATCCTTAAAACATTTAATATTTAGAGTCAAAATCGCACATCAAAGTACTGGTATTTGGAGGGAGACAAACAAAAGCAACTATAATCCTTAAAACCTTTATTATTTAGAGTCAAAATCGTACATCGAAGGCATAGACATAAGAGTAATTAATAGTACTTCAATAATCAAAGGAAAGGGAAAAATTCTTTTTGGAACCTTTTCTTTCCAATTCAAACAGAAAGAGAAGAATATTTAAAGAAATCGTTTTTGCAATCTGGCAACATCGCCGACTTCAACAATAGGCCATCTTTAGCGAACTGTGCAAACTATTATTTGGCTTGGCGGCCGTTTTCTTTTGATTTTGTTGTGATTTTTGTCGTGACAATTTTTCGGATTTTTTCGAAAAAAAGTGCATATTTTTGAATTTTTGTATAATGTAGAAGCTTCTATCACTGTGAATATCGTTGTTATAACAAAAGTTTAACAATTTAGTGAAAAAAAATTGAACCTAAAGTGAAAAGTTATTTTCCCTCTTTTTTGCAAAATTGAGGAAAAATTATGGAAAACCGAGGTCAGAATCGTGTTCTACGACCTCGAAATAGGGGGTATGTATCAAAATTTTTTCCAAAAATCGTCGTTTTCCTATCATTTTACTCTTTACGAATTTTTCCAATTATAGATATATTTTATGTATAATATCCTATATCTAAGTCTTAAATTTTATGTCAAAAATGGCGTTTGCAAGACTAAACATAACTATCAATTTGTGCTATATGGAAGTATTTAGTATTTAATTTGGATAGTTTCCTTCTAGAATCTATTTCAGTAGACTGTGTTGATATAGCATGTCCTTAATAAAAATTTGCTACATTTCTCATAGATAATAAACAAATTTAAATAATCCTCGTGCTTATAATTTAATCGCCTAGGCATGATCTTTATTAATAATTGTCATATGGCAAAAAATTGTGACATTTCTGTAGTGATCTATCATTTACTTTCGTGGCGTTTCGCTGTCATGTCCATAAACAAAAGTTAAAAGCCGTATAGCGTTTTTACAATACGAAAATGATAAATTGTAAATATTATTAAAACTACAAATTTTTCGAATAGATAACCTTATTCAAACCCTTATTTTTAATGCTAAATAAGATAACATTATGAAAATAGGGGGACTACATTTAAAAAAATTGACTTTTAATGATCTTTTCAAGATAATATTTAATGTTTGTTTTTGATCACCCTGTATTTACTTATTATCAAAATATCAACACAGTCAACTAAAGTAGATCCCCCTGTAGAACGAAATCAACCCTAATTAAACAATAAAGGCTTTTATATAGGACAAATTGATAGTTACTTTGGCTTACAAACTCCACTTTTGATATAAAATTTAAAATATGTTAAAAACAGTTATATTTTATACATAATATATAACTAATATCTGAAATTTTGCGTAGAATCTAAAAATGAAATAATATAAAGGAAGTTTCATTTAAAATAAGCAAGAAGGCATCAAGTTCCGGTATAATCGGAAGTGCCCACCATCTTGAAAATATTTTAGTCAAATTGACTTTAATAAACTGCCAAAATTTCCGACACATGTCGGTAAAAAAATTGGGAGAAGCCTTTTCATTAGTACTCCATGAAAAATGGACTTTCTTCAGTAACAAAAAAGTAACATTGTTTTTTTTTGATGGATTGTGTTCATTTTGGCATCCTATAAAACATATCTCGATGGTAACTCTGAAAGAGCTGTGCAAAAAAAATGGCGGTCCAAAAATGGTCACGATATTCGGTATTTTGAGTTTATCTCGAACAGTAAAAGTTGTATCGAAAAATGTTTGAAACAAAAGTTGTAGAGAATTAAAAAACCTATCGATTTATATAATATAAATTATAGGTGACGCCACTAGTTATCGAGATATATTTTTTTTTCTCCAAAATTTGTTTCCTGTTTTTTTTTTTTAAAAGACATTATATTAACAAATATTCTATTTAAAATTTAACATAAATATAGGTATTATCATTCTAAAAAAGTATGTCAAACCCGAAATCTGTGATTTTTTTATTTTCCGAGAAATTCGATATCAAAGTTGAAAATTCAATCTTAATTTTCCGCTTTTCTAATTAAGATACAATCAACTCAATTTTAATGTAAATTATTTGTATTGTTTTATATTTTGAACATTTGTTAAAAAAAAATTTTTTTTCAATCGAGGGCCGAGAAATTTTGCAAAAACCAATTTTTGTACCAAAAAAATTGCGATAACTTTTCACCGGATGGAGATAAATTTTTTTTAATGCGTGCATTGAATTTAGATGTATCATTTGAGATCTCAAAAAAAAAATTAAATTTGGATGAAAAAAACGTTTTTTTTTTTTCAAAAATTCATAATGGCGTGGCAAATGGGCTTAAATTTGCAGAAGATGCTTTTTAATACTTGTACTTTACCTGTGAATTTTTTGGATCCAAGAAATACACTTCCATACGATCTGTGAACCTTCAAAAATTGGGCCGAATCTAATCGAAAATAGCTGCTGCAGGACGCTGTCGGCGGGTTGCCACAGTTTAGGCGCATTATTCATTGACGCTTCAAGGAAACTAATGCATCACAAGTAATATTTATAACATTGATGTTGTTTTATTAATTTATATGATAGCAACAATTTGTTTAGTCATATTAATTATTAATTTGTTTATTAACAAAATTTTTACAAAAAATTATAGAGAAAATCATACAAATATTCGATTATATATTACATATTCTACTGTTTTTTTCCTTTATATTATTATTATTATTATCTAAGAGTTTATTAACAAAATTATTACAAAAAATTATAGAGAAAATCATACAAGTATACTATTATATATTACATAATATACTGTTTTTTTTTTACGAAAATTTCTGTAAGCTAAAAATATAAAAATATAATAATAATATATAATACGTCATATAAATATTTAATAATACATTAAAATTACGTGCGGAAATCATACAAAGACAATATGTTTATTATACATTGATCCTTCTTTTTTTGTTAGTTTTGGTAATAAACTATTAAATATTTATATGATTTGCTTACAAAAAATTTTTGTAAAAATTTATTGTATGATTTTCTTTATAATTTTTTGTAAAAATTTTGTTAATTAACTGTTAGATAATAATAGTATAAAGGAAAAAATACAGTAGAATGTTTAATATATAACTGAATATTTGTATGACTTTCTCTATAATTTTTTGTAAAAATTTTGTTAATAAATATAGTAATAATTAATATGACTCAACAAATTGCTACTACCATATAAATTAATAAAACAACATCAATATAATAAATATTACTTGTGATGCATAAGTTTCTTTGAAGCGCCAATGAATATGGCAACCCCCGCCAACAGCGGCCTGTAGCAGCTATTTTCGATTAGATTCGGCTCAATTTTCGAAGGTTCACAGATCGGATGGAAGTGTATTTCTTGGATCCAAAAATTCACAGATAAAGTAAAAGTATTAAAAAGCATTTTCTACAATTTTGAGCCCTAAATATTCATTTGCCACGCCATTATAAATTTTTGAAAAAAAAAACGTTTTTTTCATCGAAAATTAAAATTTCTTTTCTTGAGATCAGAAATGATACATCTAAATCCAATACACGCGTTAAAATTTTTTTATCTCCATCTGGTGAAAAGTTATCGCAGTTTTTTTGGTGCAAAAATTGTTTTTTTTTTAAATTTCTCGGCCCACGATTGAAAAAAAAATTTAATAAATCTTCAACATATAAGACAATACAAACATCGAATTTCTCGGAAAATAAAAAACTCACAGATTTTGGGTTTAACATACTTTTTTAGAGTGATAATACCTATATTTATGTTAAACTTTAAATCGATAATTTGTTAATAAATGTCTTTTACCTTCATTAAAACATAAGTTGTCAAGAACACACCCCAAGCACCTCGTATATTTGCCATTTTTGACATTAAACTTTGCAAGTTTAATAAATACTTTGTCGCTGGTTTCAAGCACTGAAAGAATTTTCATCAAAGATAATCCCAGAGCTCCAGTTGCTAAGCAGTTCCAATTCCGTCGTTGAAGCGACAACACGTGTGTGCGTGTACTCTTACAAAATGAGGAAAAAACGTTAAACGTTCGTCTTACTGAGATGCAGATTGAAAAAACTGTGCGTGGTTGAGTGCTCTATCGTAGACAAAACTATTTCTTGCCCTAGCTTTATGAAAGCGGAGAACATACTTAACATGACAATGGCCTTTGTATTCTACATTGTTTAAAGTCGCAATCAGCACAATATTTGCATAAAAGTTTATTCACGGTTCTTTGGGGGTACATACCTGACTTTCTGAAGATCCCATGGTAGATTTCCTAAACTGATGATAGTGCAATTTATCTAGAACAGTCGCTCTATAGTTGTTGTTGCTTTTTGGCAGAAAAAAAATTGCTGAAAGTTTTACATGAACACAATATTAAAACAATTATTAATTTGACAATTATTTATTTATTTATATATTTGGTTTGGAGAAATTCTGTTCAACAGGTATTAATATACACTTATTATTGGAGAACCAAACAAGTAGTACAACTAATAATTATATTGCTTTTGAAGCTCCTACGTAATTAAATTAGATTAACAAAACATTGTTAAAATCAAATATAGCATTGTTGGACCTTTTCACAATAATAAATTATCACAGATTAGTAAAAATTCTTTTTTTTAATGTTCTTTTAATTATAATATTATGCTACATACACATGGCATGCCACTTTTTCGAAGAGGTCCAACGACGACTGGGGTCGAATGGCGACGCCTCTGATATTATCCCGATAACATTTTCCTCCTTTAATAAAAAACTAGCAATCACTTTGCCTGTTGCACAGTTATGTATTATACAGGGTGTCCCGAAATATCCATAAAAGTTTATGTGAACATAGGGCTGTAAGTATTTCTATGGGAAGCAACAGGTGGTGGTGGAAAATGGTCTAATAAAGGTTGTTTTTATGTAATTTAAGGGGATCTACTGACAATAAAGTTGAATTTAGGAATGTATCTAATGTACCGGATAACAGTAAATTCGCCTTTTTTGAGGAAAGAGTGTAAAAGTATAACTACACTTTAAAATAGCTTTCAAGGATCTTATTTTTATTAAATAGCACTACAGTAATCCTTGTAAGTCCGTTGATCTCGATTTGAAGATCTTATTCATAAAATAACTTTTTTATGTAAAAATTTTTAAGAAATCTTCATTTAATTAGAAAATAGCCCGCATACATTTAGCGGAAAAAAAACGACCAAAAATTCTAAGCCATTGGTCGCAATATGGATAATCTGCTGTTTTTAATAAGTGATTCATCTAAAGGTTTATTTCTGCATTGTAAATAGATCCTAATAAATAAAAAAAAAACACTTTATGGCATCATCTTCAAGGACTTGTAGCTATGGAGGTACCATATTTGCCGGCCCATTTTTAAATGAACTTTTTTTTTCATATGTTCTTATATGGAATTATACCTTAAAATTTGTCATCTGCTTTTTAGTGGTTTTTAAACAGCAAAAATAGATATTGTCGTGAAATATGGTTTTGATATATCTCAAATAGTGTTAGTCCACGTAAGTCAATAAACATCTCAAAAGTCTTTATAATTTCCGACTTAGTAATCTGAATTTATAGTCATTGTACGGTTTCTTTACATTATACGATATAGTGGAAAAAAGTATTATCAAAATAAAGCGGATAGTCTCTGTACAGGGTGAACACATTTCGAAGTTTTTATAGGCTAATTTAAAAGCCGCAATCTGTACACAAAATCTGACCCCCTATTCTCAAGCTCTTTTTTGAAGAAACATATGAATGCAAAAACAGATCATGGCTATCTTGATTCGTTTACGATCAATTTCAAGCCGTAAAATTGAAGCTGATTCTGGTTTCAAGACGCCGTGCCCTAAATGTTTTAAATAAACATAAATTTCGACCTTATGCAATGAGGAAAATACAACATTTGCAACCAACTGATTATCAACGTCGACTGCAGTTTTGTTTATGGTATCGTCAAAAAGATTTGCAAGATTAATTATTCTTTAGGAGGATAATTTGGACAGATGAATCCTATATTAGCAGTTCTAGAATTTTCAATAGGCATAACGAACATTACTGCTCTGATATCAACCCTCACCGTACCGTAGACGTCCGATACCAAGGATGGTTTGGTTTTAGCGTTTGGTGTGCTTTACTTGGAAATCGTATTTTAACTTATAACATTTATCAATAAAATCTTAATAGTCGACGGTACTACGAAATGTTAAACCGACATCTAATTGAAGAAGTTTTGGACAATCTTCTTTTACATGAAGCAAGAACTCTCTCTTTTAAGCAAGATGGTGGTTCTCCATAACATCAAGACCGTTTCAGAATTATTAAATATTAATTTTGGAAATAATAAGATGGGAAGTAATGGACCAGTCAGGTGACTACCACGATCACCAGATCTGACGCCACTGGATTTTTTCCTTTTGGGACATATTAAAGACAAAGTGTATAAGAAAACCAATTACAATATCAGTGAGAAAATTTTATAAACTGTATGAGTTTAATATCAAATATTTATATTCATAATGCTGTCCGGAATTTTATAAAAAGGTATCATTTTGAAAAGTTGATGCTGGTAGCCGTTACTATGTGGTAGTTAATCATCTTCAGGAAAAGTCTAAAATGAACTACTATGTTTTATACTACTAAATTTATTAAGAAAACAGTGACTGCAGTTTCAACTCACAGAGTCATTTTCAAACTGAATTACAAAGGTAGACTAAGTATTCAATATAGAAACATGAGAAAATTTAACCATAAATAAAAACTCCCTGAGATATTTCATTATTACAAAGGGGAGGTACTAAACTTTGGGAACTAATTATTATTTGGCGACAACAAATAACGGAAAAAAAGTTCTGTCTGGTCATTAAGCAAATTTAAATTTTTATTTCTACTATGTTTATATATTTCTAAAGATTCAAGAATATTTAACTTTTGGCCCTTTGTTGAATAATGTAATATGTCAGTGTTGCCCAAATCAGGAAAACTGTGGCTGTGTTCTAAGCAATGGTTGGCAAAGCTCGAGTCTGTTTTTTGTAGTCTATATGATCGGTGGGGTTCTGAAAAGCGAGTTTTAAAGCTTCTACCCCTTTGTCCAATATACAAGCTATCACACTCTGAACATTTTAACTTATAAACTCCTGATTTATCAAATTTATTAATTTTATCTTTAACATTGTTAAGGATAGTGGACAGATTGTGTTGATATTTAAAGACTACTTTTATGTTATATTGGGAAAGAGTATTAGCTATGTTTTCTGATAGGGCACCACAGTATGACAAAGATATATAAGATGAACTATCTTTATCACTTTTTATTTTAGGATATATTGAATTAAAAGCTAGTTGTTTTTGTTTTTTAGTTATTAATTTCTTTATGGTTTGTTGGGAGAAATTGTTTGATACTGCAATCCTTGCAATGATATTTAGTTTCTCTTGAAGATCTTCTACAGAGAGAGGCAAAGAGAATGCTCTATGTATCATTGAATTGTATGCAGCCATTTTATGTTGTAAGGGGTGAAAAGAATCATTAGATATAGTATTACCTGTAAACGTTGGTTTTGTAAAAATTTTAAATTTAAACTGATTATTGAGGTGAGATATGGTGAGATCAAGAAAATTTATTTTATGGTTATTTTCAATTTCCAGAGTAAATTGAATTTTTGGATGGTAATTATTAATGAATTGTAAGAATTTTTGAAGCTGTCTTGTAGTGCCTTTAAAACATGCTAGAACATCATTTACTTCTGAAATCTTGTCCTCTTTCGAACTTTGGCTATTACAAACCTATTTCCAGTTTAATAACAAATTTTATTTACAAAATTCAGGCCTACTAATGGGTTCTCCTCTTAGCCCTCTCCTAGCAGACATTTTCATGTCAAACTTAGAAAACAAAATTCTTAATTCCCCTTTAAGCAAAAACCATGTTCAATTTTGGTACAGATATGTAGATGATGTTCTAGCATGTTTTAAAGGCACTACTAGACAGCTTCAAAAATTCTTACAATTCATTAATAATTGCCATCCAAAAATTCAATTTACTCTGGAAACTGAAAATAACCATAAAATAAATTTTCTTGATCTCACCATATCTCACCTCAATAATCAGTTTAAATTTAAAATTTTTAGAAAACCAACGTTTACAGGTAATACTATATGTAATGATTCTTCAAGATCTTCAAGAGGAACTAAATATCATTGAAAGGATTGCAGTATCAAACAATTTCGCCCAACAAACCATAAAGAAATTAATAACTAAAAAACAAAAACAACTAGCTTTTAATTCAATATATCCTAAAATAAAAAATTGTAAAGATAGTTCATCTTATATATCTTTGTCATACTGCGGTGCCCTAATAAAATAATAAAGGGGTAGAAGCTTTAAAACTCGCTTTTCAGAACACCATCGATCATATAGACTACAGAAAACAGACTCGAGCTTTGCCAACCATTGCTTAGAACACAGCCACAGTTTTCCTGATTTGGGCAACACTGACATATTACATTATTCAACAAAGGGCCAAAAGTTAAATATTCTTGAATCTTTAGAAATATATAAACATAGTAGAAATAAAAATGTAAATTTGCTTAATGACCAGACAGAACTTGGGTTTTCCCCGTTATTTATTGTCGCCAAATAATAATTAGTTCCCAAAATTTAGTACCTCCCCTTTGTAATAATGAAATATCTCAGGTAGTTTTTATTTATGGTTAAATTTTCTCATGTTTCTGTATTGAATACTTAGTCTACCTTTGTAATTCAGTTTGAAAATGACTGTGTGAGTTGAAACTGCAGTCACTGTTTTCTTAATAAATTTAGTGGTATAAAACATAGTAGTTCCTTTTAAACATTTCCCGAAGTATCATTTTCATTTTACCATCTTAAAAATATTTATTATCTGACATGTATTATTATTTGTGCAAGAGATTTATAAAGCTATTTTATTAAATAAATTATAATTTCCTAATTTTGCAATGTTTCAATTGAGAAAAGCAGCTTCACGTAAAACTCCAATGCTTTTTTTATGTTTGTATAAATTTTGTACTTAAATATGGAATTTTGGACAGGGGTAACAGTCTGTAGGTCCGGAGGTATATTTGTTAATCAAAAAAAGGATAATCCTGGATATGTTTGGCTAAAGTCGCCGAAATTTTTACAGGCAAATATTTATAGAAAATGGGAAGTATACTCTTTTCAATCTTCATATAATTGAAGCTACATCCTATAAATATCGCTAGCTCAATGAATTTTGAAAGTAAGCAGTTGACACTAGTTATATAATTAGAAATGTAAATAAACTATACATTTCCCGTTTGTATTAGTGCAAGTAGGAAACAGTTCTTTAATTGCTTCCTTGAGGAGTCATAATCATCTGCTAGATCATCTAAAAGTACATACAGACAAGGATAAGTCTATTAGAGAAATCAAGAAGCTTTATCTTGGCAGAATTTTCCCTGATGTGGCAATTGATTTTAGTATAATTTTGTAACAATTTTAATACTTGTAATTTTAAGTCGGATGAAAATAAATGATTTTTAATATTTTAAGTTTTTGCACAGAGATTTCATTTATAAATAATTTAACTTATTACTGTAATTAGATATTGAAGCATCACAAAATTATCAATTTTTTAATTTTTGTTTCAGGCAAATGCAATTTACACTTAAGAGTTTATTAGATCATCCATTCTGAGTAAGAAACTGAATTCATTGTGGCGTTAAATCATTTCAGACTGTTGGAAAGTACACTAGGACTATAGGACGATGCAGATTTCTCTTACTCCGACTAACAATATCACTACTTTACAGCCAATTTGTGACTGAAATGTTAAAGGCAGTCTTTGGTTAATTTTTGGTATCTAGATGCGAAAATAATAGTAAAATCTTTCTAATACGTAAAATTTTGAATTGAGTATTTTAATTACATTATTTTAAAAAGTAATTTGTTGTCAAATTTATGTTCTCCATAAGTTAGGGAAATTGTACATAATCTGGCAACACTACGTGGGGGTGTCTAGGGATGACAAGTCAACCACGAACTTCAAACCCCCTAGGCCTTAAAATAACGTATATATATATATATATATATATATATATATATATATATATATATATATATATATATATATATAAATATATATAGATAGTTATACTAAAAATCGAATAAAATTTCATTCTGAAGCTTTCGAGATAAACCCGTTTACATAGACAGACGTGATGTCGGAGATCGTTCATTTAAACTATGTAGTAATTCAAAAAAAGAAAGGAAAATATTATCGAGATTTCCTATCATAGCTTTAGTATCGCATATCTGAAATATCATAGGTTGCTTTAACGGCTATATTATTTTGGTCACTTTAGAGCGGCTTTGATACCATGTGTATGAAATTTAGATCTACAAACGAAATTTTGAAGAGTAGACACTGCTTTAACACTATATTATAACAAAAATATATTAACTACATTTTGACAGATTATAGGTGACATCTATTAAATGATTAAACAGTATAGTTTTGAGTATGATTAGGCGTAATACACATCTAGGTATGGATGGAGTACGTCTCTAGTAATATATTGTTGAAAAGTAATGGAGACCATTTTTAAATTAGGATTTTTCCTGATCCTTTAAAAGCTGTATTGGGTTGTATTTTAGATATTGATTAGTTTGAAACTGGATAAAAAATAATTTTTTAATTATTTTTGAAGTAAGAATAACAAATATATTTTTTCTATAAATAAAGCATAAGTGAAAATATCAGGATTTTGTGACAACCGTTTCTTTTTCTATATAGCACTGATTGAAGCAATATAATAAGTACTTTATTGTGTAGATGACCAAAAAGTAATCGCACAGGACCAGAATTATTAAGAGTTCATAAAAATCACATTGACATTCGAACATGAACAACGCAGTCTTTGTCTTATTTGGAAATATGTAAGATGTCAAAAATTTCCATACAATACCAAGCACAATATTCCACTGCAACGAGAATAATTTCTGATTTTGTGCCAAATGAGGAAAATAATTATTTTTTCTCAATTCCTAAGAATATGTTTAAAAATATATCTATAAAAACGTAATAGTGCAGAATAATTAAAGAATTAATAACCAAATGATAGGGGCTACTAGTGACAAGTACATACAATGAAAAATTCAAAAGGATTAAGAAACAGAAAACGAATTCTTGGACATACAGCAACCAAAGACATATAATAATATAATGCAGTTGTATAAACCTAAAGTATATTTTCTTCCTAGAAACAAAACTGAAAATGCAAGAAACTCTACAATTAAGGAGAGTAAAGAATGCAACAAATAAAAAATCATACCGGAAACAGAGACATCTTCAACGTTATTAAAAAATGATTAAGAAAAGTGGCAAACGAAAACTAATTTGAATCATCCAGAAAAGTAAGAATATGAAAATAATAATTTTAAGAGAGTAAAAGAAGACAGAAAAAAAAATAAGCGAACAGTTCTACGAAATATTACGAGAGAAACAAAAAGCTTCGGAACTTAGACATAATTTTAACAAAGTGTAAAATGTAGGATGTGAAGACATCCCAAATATTATAAAAGAAGTAATCTACCACACTCTTCAAAATATGAAGACGCATAAAAATCCTGGAGAAAATAGAATGATTATTAAGGCAATGAAGATAGTCGGAGATGTCAACCCATCACTACCATTTTTTTGTGGGTAAAACTTCCAACAATACTATCTGTAAGAAAAATGTTCATAGTGGAAAAAAAATTAATATTTTTGGTTAAGAAAATTTTATATATATGTATATACGCAACTTAAAATTTTAAAGTAACAAAATACAGCTTATAAAGGATGATGTAAAAACAATCATAAAAGACAAACAGCTGTCAGGAAGTTATTTTACATAAGTCGATACATTTTACAAATAAATTTTACATAGTACAATTAAAGCTTACATTTACAATTATATACTTTGTTACATTTAATTTTTTTTCAATAATTTAGTAGGTACATGTAAAAAAACCACAGCCATATCAAAAATGTACACCATATTTAACTAATGTTATGACGATAAAGAAGAGAGATTAGATTCAATTTTATAATACAATATCCTAATGTCGTTATTACAAATTATTATTCATTACATTTGAGTCTTTCTTCTTTAAAGTCATATTCAAAATTTAAGATAAATGTTCTTTTTTTACAAATTTATTTACATGGAAAATTAACTTATATAAATTACACATGTATACGTCTTGAAAACCAAGTAACTAACAGCTTGGTGTATATATATATTTTTTTATCAGCATTGAGCCATCTTTAATAAAAATAGCGTTGATTACTAAATTCTATTTAATGATGTAGCTCTTTACCTATCTTTTTGTTCTTTAATGAATTGAAAAAGAAACACTACCATAATTTTTAACTTTTAAGCCTGGTTCACACTAACAAAAATTTGCGTTTGCGATAAATTCGTTGCCTATATTTTCGCGGCAAACATGAGTTTATATCCATATAAATTTTTATACTGTATGCCGAGTATTGACACTAAAGTTGTGCGAGGAAACTGTTTAAAATGTTTACTCTGCTGTAGCAATTATATACTCCTGTGAGTTGAAATTTGTTTATCAACAAACTGAATATGATGCGCAAATTTTTAATAATGTTGATCCGATTCTTAGATATTAAATGAAAGATGAGAAATTAGGACACTACAAACTTTTAGTGTAATGAAATTACATTGAAAATGTACGATCATTTCTGTAATTGTATACAAAGATATGAAAAGTGGAATGTATTGAGATGATGGTGATAATAAGTGGTTATTTAAGTATCATAGAAAAAGTTGTGGAATAATTTGTTACTAATAAATGAAGATGTAAAAAGAAATTTTTGAGAAGAATCATAAAATCGGTTAATTTGTTTAAAAGTTGCAAAAAAGACTTTCCAAAATCCGATTCTTAGATATTAAGTGAATAATAAGAAATTAGGACACTACAAACTTTTAGTGTAATGAAATTACATTGAAAATGTATGATCATTTCTGTAATTGTATACAGAGATATGAAAAGTGGAATGTATTGGGATGATGGTGATAATAAGTGGTTATTTAAGTATCATAGAAAAAGTTGTGGGAAAATTTGTTACTAATAAATGAAGATGTAAAAATAAATTTTTGAGAAGAATCATAAAGTCGGTTAATTTGTTTAAAAGTTGCAAAAAAGACTTTCCAAAATCCGATTCTTAGATATTAAGTGAAAGATGAGAAATTAGGACACTACAAACTTTTAGTGTAATGAAATTACATTGAAAATGTACGATCATTTCTGTAATTGTATACAGAGATATGAGAAGTGGAATGTATTGGGATGCTGGTGATAATAAGAGTGGTTATCTAAGCATCATAGAAAAAGTTGTGGGAAAATTTGTTACTAATAAATGAAGATGTAAAAAGAAATTTTTGAGAAGAACCACAAAATCGGTTAATTTGTTTAAAAGTTGCAAAAAAGACTTTCCAAAATCGGATTCTTAGATAATAAGTGAAAGATGAGAAATTAGGACACTACAAACTTTTAGTGTAATGAAATTACATTGAAAATGTACGATCATTTCTGTAATTGTATACAGAGATATGAAAAGTGGAATGTATTGAGATGATGGTGATAATAAGTGGTTATCTAAGCATCATAGAAAAAGTTGTGGCAATATTTGTTACTAATAAATAAAAATGTAAAAAGAAATTTTTGAGAAGAACCACAAAATCGGTTAATTTGTTTAAAAGTTGCAAAAAAGACTTTCCAAAATCCGATTCTTAGATATTAAATGAAAAATGAGAAATTAGGACACTACAAACTTTTAGTGTAATGAAATTACTTTGAAAATGTACGATCATTTCTGTAATTGTATACAGAGATATGAAAAGTGGAATGTATTGGGATGATGGTGATAATAAGTGGTTATTTAAGTATCATAGAAAAAGTTGTGGGAAAATTTGTTACTAATAAATGAAGATGTAAAAATAAATTTTTGAGAAGAATCATAAAATCGGTTAATTTGTTTAAAAGTTGCAAAAAAGACTTTCCAAAATCCGATTCTTAGATATTAAGTGAGAGATGAGAAACTAGGACACTACAAACTTTTAGTGTAATGAAATTACATTGAAAATGTACGATCATTTTTGTAATTGTATACAGAGATATGAAAAGTGGAATGTATTGGGATGATGGTGTTAATAAGTGGTTATCTAAGCATCATAGAAAAAGTTGTGGGAAAATTTGTTACTAATAAATAATGATGTAAAAAGAAATTTTTGAGAAGAACCACAAAATCGGTTAATTTGTTTAAAAGTTGCAAAAAAGACTTTCTAAAATCTGATTCTTAGATATTAAGTGAAAGATGAGAAATTAGGGCACTACAAACTTTTAGTGTAATGAAATTACATTGAAAATGTACGATCATTTCTGTAATTGTATACAGAGATATGAAAAGTGGAATGTATTGGGATGATGGTGATAATAAGTGGTTATTTAAGCATCATAAATAAAGTTGTGGGAAAATTTGTTACTAATAAATGAAGCTGTAAAAAGAAATTTTTGAGAGGAATCACAAAATCAGTTAATTTGTTTAAAAGTTGCAAAAAAGACTTTCAAAAATATTAAAAAATAAAATTGTTTATGCCGAACCAAAAAAAAAAAAATCACACATGCAATGCAAGGGTCTTATAGTTTATAGTGATGGCCAAAAATTTCAAGTTGATCTATAGACTTGTTCCCAATTTTCTTTCGCAAAATTTCAATATTTTTCGGCGGTTCCACAGAAAATTGTATACGTACTTATCTTAGTTGTTTGTTTATATCTTTGACATGCAAAAGAATTATATTTGCACATTTTTAAAGGTTAATAATCTTAACCCTAAGTACCTATGAAAACACCGCATAAGAAGGGGAATGTGGTCTGAAAGGGCATAGCGGTTGAGAATGACATAGTCAGTATTCCTCCATATTTCACAATCCAGTAGCGCCACCACCTACAAGAGTAGATTACCAAAGCAAACACGTGGTGACCTGCACGTCGCTTGTATTTTGTTTTTTCATAAAAGAATACTCATAAGTATTCTATATGAGGTATCAGGTAGGTTTGAATTGATTTTTTAGAACCAAATGTTATAATTATGACGTATTAATTAGATTCATGTAGCTTCTAGACTAATAACAGTGCAATTTTCTCGGTTATGTGCACACAGGGTAAGATGACATACAGGACAGAAAAATAATAATGAGAAAGTAAAAAATATATGTCGAATATATTTAAAAATAATTTGATTTAAAAACCAATAAAAAATTTAAAATGATTCTGGATATCGTTATATCAAACTCTTTGTTTTGCATTTCATATATGTATTCTATTTAACTGCTTAAGAAAAAAAAATAAACCGAATGGGTAATTTGAACCTGCACCCATCGGCCCCGTACGTGACAGCAGCGCCAATTAGTGAATGAAATAAAAAGCAATGTTTGCGTAGATTGACAGTATAATATAATGGAAATCCATAAATAAAAATTATATTTTTTGGTTTTAGTAAAATTATATGAGTTTATAAGACAATTGAAAATATTAATTTATTATTATTATATATTTTTATTACTTTAGCTAAAAAAAGCAAGTATAATTAATAAAGAGATAATTAAAACTCAGCGAAAATAGGTCAAGTAATGTTAAAATAAAAAAGTTACCATTAACTAATAACGTTAAGTCAATATTACCCTTTGAAAAAACGAACTATTGAACTATGTATTTTATTACTTAAAATTTAACTTTATATCGTAACTTTTAACATATGATGTACTAGCGTTCTTAACTTTATTCATTTATTTATTTGATTTTTTATATATTTTGCTACTGGAAATTAATAAATTTAACAACGTTTTCTTTTTCTAGTATTTTTAAAATATACAACACAGCAACTCCAGTTGCTCTTTATATTGGTTTTAATGATTAAATTTGACTAGTGTATTTCATTTATCCAAAGCACAAAATATCGTTCCCAAGTACTTGAATTATCCGTAGCTTATCCTGCTATCACTTTTGCTCCCCCTACCATGACATTTTACTGACAAAGGGAGGTCGCGACCTAGTTTACCACCGATTTTAATGAGACTTAAGAATTATACCGACTAAAGTTATCTAAAGACATCCCTCAAATGTTCGTGTGTAAAAACTACATGGAATAATTAATAATTCGAAAAACCGATGATAATTATTTTTTGAAATGATAAAAAAATTTTATCAAGCGGGAATGGAACCCTCAGTTCTCGGAGCACTGGTAAAGCGCTTACCCAGTTACGCCACGGTGGCCAATGTAAGAGCTTCGACTTCAAAACAATCAAATGAATGATGATATGAACGCTCTTGGGGATTTCTTTAGATGAACCTTGGTAGTTATAATTCTTAAGTCTTTCGGACAGAAAAAAACGGATTTATGCAAACTATATTTTAACAGTATATATATATATATATATATATATATATATATATATATATATATATATATATATATATATATATATATATATATATATATATACATACATGGTGAACCGTTCAAACGAAACAATTAAAACTTCAGTACACAGAAAGCCAACATATACTGGACAATATCTTAATCATAGTCCTAATCATTTTGTTGTAACAAAACGGGGAATTATACGCAAACTCCATAATCGCGCTATATCTATATGCAATAATGCCGATTCATTGGAAAAAGAGGTAGCAAATATTAAATCTGATTTACAACAGAATGGTTATCCTTTAAAACTAATTGACGATGTTATAAATAACTTTGGAATAACGAACACTGGAGAGCAAGAAATACATTACTTCTTCACAATTCCGTATATTAAGGAAACTTTGGAGAATATAAGATGAATTGCCAGTAGTTATAATATAAAAACAGCCTTTAAATCAGGAAATACACTCATTTAGCAAAAACAAAACCAAAAACTACCGAAATGAAAGAATATGTTTACAAAGTTCTATGTGAGTGCGGTGAAATGTATATTGGAGAAACCAAACTATCACTAGAAGTTAGAATTAAGGAACATAAAACTCATATATAAAAAGGGGAAACGTCGAGATCAGGTATTGCAGAACACGCCTGGGATAAAATACACCATATAAAATGGTCTGAGGCTGCGGCAATATATATGGAACTCAACATGAAAACAAGAAAATTTTTAGAAGCAGCTTACATTAAAAAAAAAATAGTGGAATCTTTAGTAAACCGAGTGTCGAGATACCTAATCTTTGGCAACCACTACTTTGTAACATCAAATCATTGAGGTGTGTACAGTGAAGAGAAATTTTGCGCTTCAATGGACACAGTCCCTATATAAGCTCTTAGTCTTAAGAAAAACCATTCAGTTTATAATTTATAACGATTAGAGATACAACCTTATAGAAACGTCGAAAAAATAAATAAAAATAAAGACAATGCAAGTTCGAGAATCACATTTTAGTCAATCGTCAACATTGCCTACAACCTTCAAACATTACATCATATATTAAATGATGGACTAAAAAATTTTACCTAGAGAAAATAAACCCATTAAACTTAATCTATTAGATAGTCTAGAAATAAACAAATTAAAAAACTCTGGTATACTCTTGAATGATCAATTAGAAGCAAACCAATTACCTTTATTAAACCTCTTTGGTTAACAGGAATAAATAGGGTTTTCGGGTATTTTCTAAGTAGAGGTATTTCTAGGAAAATTGTTATATGCGGTTAATTTAGTCATAAAATTTAAATATAGAAACAAATTGTTTAGTTGCCTGGGTAAGTCTGACGAAGCTACATTGTCCAGAAAACGCGTCACTATCTTTATAAATTATAAAGTTTAAATTATAATATTGTAGAAATTTCTACAAATAAAGTGATTTTTGTCGATCGCTACTAGATTGTAATGAATTTCTACCAATTAGAAGCCTCCACTGTAAATAGTCTTAAAATCAACTTGAAATTTTGTACTAAAGGGTGTTTTTTTTTTATAGAGGTATAGAATTTTAAGTTGGTAACAGTTTTTTAACTGGTGGCCATTTTGTCAGCTGTCAAGTGATTTATGTTTAGTTTGGTTTGGCATTTCAACATGAATAGACTGACGCATGAACAACGCTTCCAAATTGTGCAAATTTATTTTGAAAATCATGGTTCTGTTCGAAATACGTATCGCGCACTATGTCCATTTTACGGTCAACATAATCGTCCATCAGTGCAATTAATTCGATTAACTATGGAACGTTTTCGCACCACGTTTACTCTAAATGATAATACGCATCCAGAGAGACGTCGTACAGTGCGTACAGAAGAAGTCATTGCTGCTGTAGAGCGTAGGGTAGAGGAAGACCCGAATCAGTCTATCCGCTATCGTGCACAGGAATTGGATATGTGTCCGTTCACTTTATGAAAGATTTTGCGGAAAGATCTTGTTTTGCATGCTTACAAAATCCAACTCGTGCAAGAATTGAAGCCACACGATCACCTAGCAAGGCGTAGATTCAGTGGATGGGCCCAAAACAAGATTGCCGTTGATCCCGATTTTCATAAGCGAATTTTGTTTAGCGATGAAGCTCACTTTTGTTTGAATGGATCCGTCAATAAACAAAACTGCCGTATTTGGAGTGATGATAATCCTCAAGTGTATGTTGAGACACCGTTACATCCAGAAGACTGTTTGGTGTGCTTTATGGGCTGGTGGAATCATTGGTCCGTACTTATTTAAAAACGATGCTGGTCAGAACGTTACAGTCAATGGTGACCGCTATAGAGCCATGATTACTGACTTTTTCGTTCATCAATTGAACAACCATGATGTGCAGGAGCTGTGGTTTCAACAAGACGGCGCAACATGTCACACAGCTCGTGCCACAATTGATTTATTGAAGGAAACGTTTGGTAACCGCATAGTTTCACGTTTCGGACCCGTGAATTGGCCTCCAAGATCGTGCGACTTAACGCCGCTAGACTATTTTCTGTGCGGATATGTGAAGTCGCTAGTCTACGCCGATAAGCCCGAGACGATTGATCACTTGGAGGACAACATTCGCTGCGTTATTGCCGATATACGGCCACAAATGTTGGAAAAAGTCATCGAAAATTGGACCTCCAGATTAGACTACGTCCGAGCCAGCCGTAGCGGTCATATGCCAGAAGTCATATTTAAATTATAATGCCAGAAGGTTATCTTTCGATTAAAGTAAATTTCATGTCAATTTAAAAAAATCATCTTTGTTTTATTCCATTTAAAAGTTCTATACCTCTATAAAAACACCCTTTATAAGACACTCATATCGCATTATTTTGGAAATGTTTTTTTCACAATAACTCTTAAACAAATTGACCGAGTTCAATGTTTTTTTAGCTGATTTTGTAGGGTTTCCAAAGGCGCACAACTTTTGCCGGAATTATTTCTCAGAATACTTAATTGTTCCTCTAACAACTCGGAAAAAAACATATTTTTATACCTTATTATTGTTAATAACACTTTTTCCTTGAAACATAGATAACCATTTATTACCCCTATCGTCCCGAATGTATTCCACTTTTCAGATCTTTAAAATACCAAAACGAACTCAAGAAATTCATATTCTTCTTCTATCTCGGCCCGCTTTTAGAAATTACTCTGAAGAAGAGCTGACTTCTTGGTCAATCTATAAAAACTAGTTCAGCATAATTTAAGATACGGTAAAGAGCTCAATATGAGACTAATTTGTAATGCCCTAAATTTTACGAAGCCGTACCAAATATGTATTATGTATTTTTTTTTATTTTTTAAAGTAGCTGAGAGAATTGAAATTTTTTCATCTCTCATATCACATACAATAATTACAATTTGCTTGTGAGTACCTATATGGCTGTAACTTCAACTATATTTATGTTGAAGTTTAGAGACTTCTTGTGTTTATATTAGTAATTTTTTGCTTGAAGAAACAACATAAAAATGCGCATAAGTTATGCCAAAGAGCATTACTTTTCTAATCAACTTTTAATTTTAAAGTACGAATTAACTCTTTTAAAGAGTTACCCTGTATATACGCCAAGGTAAACTTATTTTCTACGCAGACCCATTATTTTGGTTCTACTGAATAAATTTAAAAGATTTTTTAAAAATAACATTTTTTTTTAATATTCATTCTATTTAAGAAAGAAATTAACCGAACAATTTCATGACTTTAATATTTCTTACCAGCCCTATTATTCCAACGGTAATAAGTTTTAGTTTTGCGCCCAAAAGAAGAAAAGAAGAAGATGAAGATAACGCGCTTGCAGCTACTTTCAGACATTGATCGTGTTCGTCATAATCTATACGCGTTATGGCGCAATAGTGGGTGTGTGCGCAGGTGTCGTCACAATTTGTAGGCGCACGATTGTGAATTCTTACTGAGTTCGCTTTGTAGTATCTGAAACAAATGAAAAAAAAATCAAAGTTACATAGATTAAGACTGAATCATATATATATATATATATATATATATATATATATATATATATATATATATATATATATATATATATATATATATATATATATATATATATATATAAGGGGGGAAATAGTCGCGACTGTTAATATAGTTTTAGGCCTTGATAAGGAAAAACCCATGTTTGATCCTATCAAGATTTCGAGAATTTATTTTTCTCTTCTTCAAGACATCTCTACAACATTAATTACAAAGTTAAAATTTAACCTAACCTATAATTATTAAGAACTCGCCAATGTGGGTTGTATATAAAACAACCAAATGTATGCAAAAAAGGGAAAGAATCTTCCATTAAAACTTTTTAATTATATATATATATATATATATATATATATATATATATATATATATATATATATATATATATATATATATATATATATATATCATTATTTTTGTTAAAAGTCCACAAACAAAAACATCAAACCCGACTATTTGGCCATTTTATCGTGACAGATGTCAAGCGTCAGCTAAGAAGTGGTGTAAGTTACCAGTAGTAAAATTAGCGAAAATTAGTACAGTGGCGTAGCGTAGTGTGAGGTTCTGCAAAATTACTTGTTAAATATTTTACATGAGTGATAAATGCTTATTTATTTGAAGATGAACTGTCCAGAAGGCTCAAATACTCTTCTTTTTCCAAGTCCAAGCTATACCTGTAAATGGCACTCAGATTCTCAGTGTCACTTTTTTTATTTATAGAGTTGTCATCTTGATTAATAGGAACCATTTCGAGAAAGAACCTTCTATGATATGAAGGAACTCTTTCAAAAATCTTAGGGCTATCCCAGATCATATAATGGTCAAGATCAAGGACATGTTCAGCCAGAGAACAAGAGGTCAACCCTCTATTAACATCACTGCAATGGAAGATGGGCCTGCCTTTGAGGCTTCTGGATGTTTGGCCTATGTAAACCAACTAACAGTTAAGAAATTGACAGATTTTGTATTTCAGTGTATATTTGAAATTATTACAATCGGCCAAGCGCTTTCGGTCTCTCTATCGGACCATCCTCAGGGCTAAAACCCTAGAAACAAGAGAATATGGTCAGCAAATAAGTTTACTCAGTACTCACCAACCATACTCACTTGTCAACGGGCACACCTCAACCTTGCCAGTTTGAGAAAAGTCGCGAGCGTAGCCTCCACACAGAACAAGATGTATACAATTAAAAAAATTTCTAGAAACTTTTAAAACTAAAATTAAAACCAGAACATTCAACACACTGTGCACATTGACATTATTAAAACAATAAACATTTTTAAAAACAACCCAAAAGGGTGAGGTTATGCCACACACAGTCATAGCATAATACAGCAATAAAACTTTCCAAAAACTAAAACTACATACAAGTATGTAAAAGCCTGAGTAGAGATTTTCTGTATGAGTTTTCATCTTTGAATTTATTGTCAATTGTATTTAAAATCAATAATTCATTGACAATGAGCAGAAAGAGCAAAAAAAAGGGGGGGGGAAGGTCCTTTTTCCCCTTTTTTGCTCTTTCTGCTCATTATCAATGAATTATTGATTTTAAATACAATTGACAATAAATTCAAAGATGAAAACTCATACAGAAAATCTCTATTCAGGCTTTTACATACTTGTATGTAGTTTTAGTTTTTGGAAAGTTTTATTGCTGTATTATGCTATTACTGTGTGTGGCATAACCTCACCCTTTTGGGTTGTTTTTAAAAATGTTTATTGTTTTAATAATGTCAATGTGCACAGTGTGTTGAATGTTCTGGTTTTAATTTTAGTTTTAAAAGTTTCTAGAAATTTTTTTAATTGTATACATCTTGTTCTGTGTGGAGGCTATGCTCGCGACTTTTCTCAAACTGGCAAGGTTGAGGTGTGCCCGTTGACAAGTGAGTGTGGTTGGTGAGTACTGAGTAAACTTATTTTCTGACCATATTCTCTTGTTTCTAGGGTCTCAGCCCTGAGGATGGTCCGATAGAGAGACCGAAAGCGCTTGGCCGATTATAATAATTTCAAATATACACTGAAATACAAAATCTGTCAATTTCTAGATTTTTTCGGTGTACAACCTGTTAATAATTTATTCAACTGACAGCTGGCACAAGGAGCTTTCTAAACGATACAGGACGTCCCATTCAATTGTAAAGGTATTTTAGTTTTAGTAAATTAAAGACTTAATATTTGTTTTTTTGTTATTTTAATATCTGTATGCTTGAAAATTTTCATTATTGTCTTAATGATATATACGAACTGTCTTAAAAAGTATTTACTGGAGTGATACCAAAGAACCTACTGCAGAACATCAACGGACTGGATCTTACTGAGCGTCTGTAGAAGCCGATTTGGAAAGCAGTTCTCCTTTCAAACGCGCGGACCGTCCAAAAGTTCGTAGAAAATACAGCAGACCACGTCACCTAAGACCCGATAACATGGAAAGGGTATACAAAAAACATTTTTTTTTTCAATTATTAACATTTTTTTTATATAACAATTACCTAACTACATTGCGGAAATGCACTCTCATTATTCATGATCAGAGGCTAAAAATAAATATAAAAAAACTTTGGTAGAACCATGTCTCCTGATCGGCTACGAAAACCCTCTGGGCTCCTGGTCTATTATCCACTTAAAAAATGTTGTCGACCTGTGTAATATTAATGGATTTTTTTCTTTAAAAATTCCTGCTTGCAACAGGGTTAAATTAGTATCAGAATGACTCCAGCTCAAGTATGTTAATAAAATCAGACCCGATAAAAAAGCTGTTTTTACTGAGTGCCACTGGCTTTATGGTATGTTAAAATTTTATTGCAGCAATAACTTTAGCGAACATGATTTTGCGTTTTATTCATGTTAAAAAATATTTCAGTAAAATATCCATTTAAAAACAAAGGACCATTACAATATTTTTAGCTAAATATTTTAATTGCTAATATTTGTGAGTGCTACTCAGCCAGATTGGTTATTTGATAAGTGCATGAAAAGCACAATTCAAAATATATTTTCATTATTTAAAATAAATGTTAATAAAAAGCTTAAAATGTATCGAATACATTTTTAATTATATCACGTTCGGTAACGTATCATTAATGATCCATTTGTTTTATCAGATAAAGCGTTTAAACAACAAAAAACCAAATGGAAAATGTTGAATGTAATTATCAATTTCATTAAAATAAAATGACATTCTGTAAAAATATAACCGCCCATATATATCGAAATGACCACGTTTCATCACAACATTTTGTATCAATAAATTTAATTTTCTTGATTTTTAAAGCTTTTCATTTTTAATAATATTTATTTGTAATGTGAAACGTCAAATCGCCATCATTACATAGAATAACAAAGTCTTTTTAATCTGTTCACTAATACCATTGACGAAGTACACTAAGACATTTTATTCTTACAAGAGGATTGGAAGCGCATTTTGTTACTTTTGGTGAATGCGGAGGATGAGAAAATTTTCTAAGTAATGAAACTGCGGCGTCCCCCTTTTTACAGGGTACGGCAACGGATGCATACGGCAGCTCAATATGTCGGAGGCTAGGTTCGTATCTCTTTTAGAGATAGTTGTGCTTTGCTTTGATTACCCAATAGGCGCCACCTGTTTTACATTATCTGTGTTACTTATCTAGTGATTAAACAGGAAAACACTTAGGTATGAGGAATGATTTTAATTTATTGACTGCTGGTGTATAGGTCCATAATGAAACGACTCAATTAAAACAAAATAACAATTCCATTTTATTCCAAAAAAATTATTATGTTCATAAATTAGAATGGTGCCTACAATCTTTTTATACTCTCTTGATAACTATGGTTGTTATCTCGTTTTTAAAAGGTTATATAAAATTTGGCCGCAAACGTTCTAGAACCTTTAATTGCCAATAACGTAAGTTTTATAGAGTTATCAAAAAGTTCTTAGATGTTATTATATCACATTAAAATATATTTATGTTGTTTTGTTTGTATTTAAAAAAAATTGATTTATAGCTCCAATTCTTTAAAGTTTTCTCCTACCTGGTCTATGCTATGGTACCTCTTACTTCTAGCGCTGTTGCTAGGATTCCTGTTGTGTTGTGGATGAATGGAGGCTTCACAGGGCCACTTCCAACTCACCAACCAAACGCAGGGTAAGGTTAAAATAGTCGTGGTCATACGGACAGGAAAACTAGGGCCGGAACCATTAGAAAGCCTTGACAGCAATATCAAAATGAAAAGAGTGAGATGAAGCCCAAAGATTAAAAAAAACTGGCTTCAGATAGCCCTGAAATAAAATGTTGTTTTTACCACATGTTCGTAAAGATAAGGGGCAAAATCTTACCTCATTGATTAGTGGACTTTAAAAAACACTTGACCGTCTGCCCTTTCAAAGCTAATGGCAGGATTGGTCTGCTGCCTTCGACGGCTCAACAGTAAAGGGAATGAAAATAAAAATCTCTCTTTCAACCAGACGTGACAAATCTTAGGGATATTTGTATTTACTTTTGCCAACCTTATTCTCAACCTGGAGCACTCTAACCTAGTTCCGAACTTACACTGACCACCAGGTAATACATCATATATTGGCAAGCCATGGAAAATTATCAAAGAGAAAATTATGATCAAACAGTTCAAAGTTACTAATCATGATTAAAACAAGGTTCAAAAAAAAGTTGCCACAAATTCCATACTGCATACTCAACCTTAAATGATCGGTCTCGACATGCCGTGCTCGTGCCAACGAATCGGGAATACATCCTCAACATTACCGACTATAACCTTATACTTTCAATACTGAAATGGAATGTAAATAAATGAGAGTTTATTAAAAATAAAATATTTTACAACAAAAACAAATCGCGAAATGCCCTACTAAAATAACACACGATAATCCCTTAATTTCCCAAATTAAACAAAGACAACCTTCCCTCCCGACGATTATACCCGTGACGTAATTATTCTACGGTACTGGTACTACGGTACCATTTTACCCGACATTCAGATTGTGACTGAAATTTACTATTCCTTAAAAGAGTGTTTTCGGATCTTACACCCCCTTTCCCTCTGCTTGTGTCCCGATAGAACCCGGTACACGGCAATTTCTTTCACATAAAGTTCGAAGGTTTCGATCGTTACATGCTGAGGGCGTTAGCTATTCTATACCGGATGCTTGATTCACGAATTGACCTGTGAGCATCTTAATCTTAATTTTTATATAAACACAATTGATAAAACTATTCTATTTCTCCCTATAACTAAAGGAATAGGATAATATAACGTCTGTGAAAAAACCTGAGTGCCCTTTTATTCATAATGCTGGTATTTGAATCATTTTTTCTTGCAATCAGGAAAAACAGACGCTACGTACCTCCTTTCACAGATCAAACGTTATATTACAGTATAATGAGTTTATTTCATTATTCTTTTGTTCCCTAATAATGGGAAAATCGTTCAATATTTTAATACATTTTTACGGTATTCCACATACCATATGTTAAAACTACCCTTAACACGTCTGGTTTTATATACTTAACCAGGGCAGGATTACTTAGACAGATTTATAGGCAATTCTAAGAGAGGATCTTTCACGTCTTCATAAATTAACTGACTATGTATTTTTTTTAAGAAAACATTTAAACGACAAAGATCATAAAAGTTAAGTTCGATAACTGATTTATTCTTCCTTTAGACCTTCGTGGATAGTGATAAAAAAATATAACTACCCTGTTCCCACGGAATATCTATTCACAGAGTGATTATTTAATTCGTGTGCCGTATCACTGTGGCGGGAAGGGTAAGTTTTGACTTTTTCTCAGCATGGTGGTATAGGTAGGCCATCAACTCGATGGTGGTGGAATAGGATAAATTGTGTTCTTTAGCAATTTGTTCCAACTGTGCAACCTCTAACACGGAAAGGATATGGTTGGCACGAAGTTTGCATTTACTGCTCGCATTTTACTTCATTTATATACGGAGCTACATATGGTTGTACATTTGCTGAATGTGATTTCAACACTACAACGGCATAATGTGGATATATCCACTGCTATTGCATCTCACACGGAGGAATCCGTGAAAGCCGCATAAACCTGCATACGCCCCTGCATACGCCATCCGGCGGGAGGTCGGCGAAGCCGCGTTCAGTATTTGCATGCTTCCTTCCGATCTGTTCTTTCCATAGCCAGGTGCATGTCGGTACTCTGATGAGTATAATAGCGACGAAACATGTATCTCTGCCGTATCACTGTGGCGGGGAGGGTAAGTTTTGACTTTCTTCTCAGCATGGTGGTACAGGTAGGCCATCATCTCGATGGTGGTGGAATAGGATAAATTGTGTTCCTTAGCAATTTGTTCCAACTGTGCAACCTCTAACACGGAAATGATATGGTTGGAACGAAGTTTGCATTTACTGTTCGCATTTTACTTCATTCATATACGGAGGTGCATATAGTTGTACGTTTGCTGAATGTGGTTTCAGCACTACAACGGCATAATGTGGATATATCCACTGTTATTGTATCTCACACGGAGGAATCCATGAAAGCCGCATAAACATATATTTGCCATACTGAGGAAGAATTAGAAAATTTATCCCTGTTAACAGATCAGTTTAGAGTAGCATCAAAATCCTAGGAATGCTAAATGTTCTCGACAGGCCAAGGAGGGTCAATTTCTAGAATGAACTTGATATGATGGTCTCTGCCACAATCAAAAGTAATGTACTAAAAGATGATGCGTATAGATCGCCATGGTCTCCCTATGGACTGCTCCAGACTAAACGTCTTAATTTCCACAATATACAGCCGTCTATCTTGACCACCTTGGATCCCTGGAAAGGCTTCAGTGCCCATGAGTGGCATTAAAACCGCCGTTGGAAACTTATAGATTGTCTAATACATTGAAACATCTTCGGAACTAATAGTTTTAGGTAATGGAAGTGTTGCATAAACTTTTGAGCAACCCTGTATATACAAAATAATTTCTAAGTTATATTTTTGTCAAGTACTAAAACTTATATCTGAAAAAGTTTTAAAATCACTCAGTAAAGAAGCAGTAAGTTTTTTAAATCAACCTATATTCATTTTCCTAATAAAGAGTTAATTATTAATATTGCATCGATAACTTACGCAACCTTATCAATACGGTAATATTGATTATATCATAAATTACTCTGCCAAACAAATAGCCACATTTATTATTTTATAATTATTAATAGTTTCAATTATCAATCAAACTAAATGAACTAAATATCATATCTATGACTTCCAAGCCATAACTAACACTAGCTGACATTTCACCGGTAATGATATTTTGAATAATTTATATGGTTTATCTGTTTCATAAAACTAATAGCCTTTAAATTAGATTTCTATATGTCGTAATTATTCTACGAAATATACATTTGAATTAGTGTTTCGTCATTTAATTTGGTTTCTGAATAAGAAATCATTCATGGGCGATCGATATTTGTATTGGCGTATTTTGTTTCTTTTCACTATAGGCTCCCAAGTTTCTCAGGACCACCGCCCTTTTTGCGAGAACAAATAATTATAACGCCCTTCTTTCTTATGGTAATTTTACCTTATATTAAAATATCATATGAGAAATTAAAACTCTAGAATAATGTTTTATATAAATTTGAAAATTGACATTAAGATCAACAAGTATTAGAAAAATTAATGAGATAGTTGAAACTCGTAGAGATTTAGCAATTTTTTGTAATATCGGGTTCCAGAAATCCAAATTGCTGAAGGTAGAAAAAGTGCCATGCTATGATTACAGCCCGAAAACTATTCTGTAAAATAACAAATTCAACCAGTGCTACGATTGAACTGTGCCTAGGGGTCCTACAGTTGTATATAACAGATCAGACTTCAATGTAGGATTTTAACTAACCCTAATAAAAGTCGCCATCCCTAACAACAACGATCTAATGGACAACCATAACGAGTAAATGAATAGATAGCCAAATACAGAAACAACAACAGTTGATCTACAACCAGCAATCACATAAGATGACAAATGAGATTTTGGCTGCTTTTTAAGTTATTGGGTCTCTTTGCAATTTCGATGGTTTCTCTTATAATTTCTCAGGAACAAAAATGCTATCGAGATGTAGAAACCAGTCCACCAGAGTTATAAGGCAACCCATCGAAATTGCAAAGAGGCCCAACAACTTAAATAGCAGAGATGATAACCAGCGAGTGCCTAATGCTTGGAAAAATCTGCTTACGAAACTTCAATTAGTAGTAGGTTGTAAAGAAATGGATCACAACTCGGCAACACGACCCCAAATACTGGAAACAGGGCCGATGACACGCAGCAAGGTTTGCAACCTGATTGGCCAGAACCATTCGGCTAACAACAGCACTCGAGTCGTACATCCGACATAACATGTATATATATATATATATATATATATATATATATATATATATATATATATATATATATATATATATATTCATTGATGGTAGAATGTGTACTGGTGTTTTTCCGGTTTCCAATCCGTTCGTTAATAGAAGCTCTCGAAATAGAAAATACTAAAAACCTTAACAACAGAGATGATACACAAAACATCCCAAATACACGGAACACTGTAATTAAAACACAACCAAAAAAAACACATCAAAGAAATAGGATATATATATATATATATATATATATATATATATATATATATATATATATATATATATATATATATATATATATATACAGGTGTGGAAAATGCAAAACAGAAATTCTAAAAAAATGGAATGTAACAAAAAGCTACGGACAACCCGTTTAACCATGTTGAAGAAGTGAAATAAAGCATACTGTTGTATCGTGGCTTGCTTCCTGGTTTCCAGCAAAAATGGTGTCGGGCAAGGACTTTTCACTGGTTTCGGGTTTTCAAAACACAGTGGGTCGAAAGCACGGATTTGATATTAAAAATAAAAATCGGATCCAACAATAGCAGACTGAAACTGCGTGTTAATACACGCTAATTGAAGTGAAATAAGAGAGGTTAGGAATAAGTTTGTATAAGAAATATTCGGATCAGTAAATTTCATTTTGTACTGGCTGACCTGACGTTCCATCGAAGCCTTATTTGCAAATGAATATCCACAAATCTAATTTATCGATTTGTTCAAGGGTTTCTAATTGAAGCAATATAATTCTATCCACTGTATGATCCAGTAATCCTTGGAATTTAACCTCGGCTTTTGATTTAGAAAAAGTTAGATATTCGTCATATAGATAACATGTTTTTTTTTTGTATTTTACACACCAGATTATGGCGAAAATATATTACTGCCTTTCTGTTTAGCTCAATTTTGTAATCATTGATATTTGTTTCTCGACAATCCAGTGTTTAAATTTCTTAACTAGAAATTATTTTCTCAAATTCTAACCCACTAAGCCTGTCTAACTTCTTTTAGGTTAGTTCGGGACAGAAGATCGTAGGGAACGCCTACGCGCAATATTACCCCCGCTAACTTCCGTGCGACACGAAGACGAGCAGTACCTTGAAACGTCTCATTCGGGGTGTATTTACTTTTTGTCCAAACTTATAACGTAATCGACGGAATTTGGAATATTTAATGACTATTTGATACATTGATTGTTTTAAATACATCAAATAGTCAAAATACAAAAAAATAAATAGTTTTTGTTGGGCGTTGAGCGTAAAGAAAATTGATATTTCTGTTACAAAATAAATATTTATTCTAATAAAAATACTAGTGAAACGCAAGGGTAATTTCTAAGTAAATAAGCTAATAGACCACTTTAAAATTAAAAATCATTCTCAAAAATAAACTTTTATTCTGGTAAAAAATAAAAGTAACACTTTCAGTAATTGTATATAAATAATTAAGTTCAATGTAAATCAACAAAAACACCTAAAAGTCTACAGTTCAAACAGGCCTCCACTTTGAACGAGACAATAACCCCGTCTATTGTAAAATATGTTTGGCGTATTTGCCAAAACTTCAGGGGTTATATCCCTATTAGCCCTTTCTATCATGTCCTCAAAAAAAAACGTGCTTCCAGGTCTTTCGGAAAAATTTCTTGAGTTATTCGCAATTTGTAACAGCGACTACAAACGTCAGTCTCCCGATTTGCTCGTTCTAAAGTAATTTGAGGAACCGGTTGCCCCTCATTATTATCAGTGCATTTTTTACAAATTTTTAGACAACCGGTTGTCTCAAATTTTTTAATAATTTCCGAAATTCTAAATTTTCAAAGAACAGGAGGATTTTCGCACGTAAATGCAAATCTGCCGATTATTTACCAGAATAATACCACTTAATAATCTGCTCTTTTTGTTCCGTGGAATAAACTACCATTGTAACAAAAAAATTTGGCGCGAAACACGGAAATACCAACACTCGATACTTACGCTTTGACGGCCTGAATGAAAGCAAATAACTTGGAATCCTCTTATTGTGCTAGGGCGTGGCGTATGGTGCCGCCCGCTCTCACCACGCCAACATTGTATTGCCCCTCACCATAGGGCCACACTGGTAATTAATTTACACGTATGTCGATGCTTACGACTGTCTCCTTCTGATTTGATGAATAATATAGTATTTTCTTTATCTTACTTAAGAAACCTCTAGGTTCCGGTTTGGATTTTCCAGACCTGTATATATATATATATATATATATATATATATATATATATATATATATATATATATATATATATAAATATATATATATATATATATATATATATATATATATATATATATATATATATATATATGTATATATATATATAAATAGATAGCGGTGGAGTTGAACCTCCCTCTTTTAGAATTCGGTTAAAAAGTGACTGTTATAGTTTAGCTTCTAAATATATTTCAATTTTTATTTAAATAAATGTTAAAAATGTCATTTTAAACACATTAATTGTAATTCTTCAAGTTTTTCCAATTCTCAATACATACAGGCTAGCTGGTTTCGATTCTAATACTTTGTTTCTTTAAATAATCCCATTCGCATGATAATGTCATACGTATTCTTTCAGATGTTTTACTTTAAAGTTGTTCATTTGCGTATATTTTAAATTACATTAAGTAAACAAAAAAAAAATTAGTTTTATTTTTATTATGTAACATGTCATGAAATATCTAAGGTGTACCTATTAAACGGACATCCTGTATATCTGAAATAATAAAATTAAGGAACACTAACGCCAGCCATTACATAAATGGTAACGATCGAATGCGATATCGAAGTACTTACTTATTAAAAACGCTATTGTCACTAGTGGCCTCTTGAGTAAACTTGTCTGCTAGACTATGCAAATTCAAAGGAGTTATTTCATTAATTCCATAGTAAGTGCTAAAGTTATACTCAACTACCCAGTCCGCTTTCCCGTTGTAATTAGCGGCAGACAGGTCCAGATAATACTGAGTGTAGTCGAAAACCTGTAACAAGGAAAATTACTTAGCTAAGTTTCGGGTTCTTGTAAGACGTTCAAGTACAAGATAATAATAATTATATTAACATTATATATAGCTAAAGGTCAAATAAATGTTTCAATATTTTATGCAGAATTTACTTATATCTTAAGGAAATTGTACAGGGTGTCCAATTTTCAATGGCTTTACGGGTTATACCGGTTATTAGTAAAAATAGAAGGACAAGAATTTTGTGGCACCTAAACTTGCTATTTTATAATCCATTTAACGCAGGTACCTATATTAAGAAATCACTTTAAGAGTCACTAATTAAACCTACTGAACGCAAGGCCTCTGACACTCTGTATTAGTGTCTACACTCACGGAGTGCACGGAGCAACTTTAATTCAAAATAAAATGTCGACAAAATTAGTCTCAACAAAGATTTGGGTAATAATTTGTATGCTCAAAATTTTCTTGTTTGAAATCATAGCTGATCGTTTACCCGAAATATATTTGTTTAAATTTTTCTCCATTTAAAAAGGGGGGTCAAATTGTTCTCTTTTGTGAATGAAATAAAATCGACTACTCACAATTCAATTGTTGTAGAACTGCAAATCTTGGAGCTTTTTGGATGCTTAAAAAGAAGAATTACGCGTCTCTTGAAGACGCAGTTTTTGCTTTTCAACAGTTCAGATAGCTCCAAAGCTCGGCCCTCAACAAGCAGATAAAGTTGCGAAAAACTTTGAAAATTCTGTCTATTTTTACTAATAATGGTGATTATCCGCAAAACCATAGAAAACTGAACACCCTGTATAATAAAAAAATTAATAAGTTCTAATACAACCCAATTATTATGCTTTCAAATGGTTTACTAAATAATTGGGGAAAATTGGTTGCTGGCAAGAGCCTAAAAACAAAAATTTAAGGCGGTTTCTAGGCTGTAGCTGCTGAAAAAAGTCTTATTTTCTCTGAACTTAAAGTACGAAATTGTGAAGACAATGTGATTCCTGTTGTCCAAGTGTCGCTAGTTGGAACTGGTCATAATAGTATGGTGGTTTACTATAATATGACGTAAGCACCGATCGCAGTTTATCAACTGGATTTCTTTAACGTTCTTAACATTTTTTTCGGTTGATTTAGTTGGATCACCAGGTAGCACTCTATATTTTCTTTTTTCTCTCAGGATATCTCTAACTTGTTGATCGTATGTTACGATGTCCATGATTACCACTGAATTTCTGGTGTGTTCTAGTAGATTCACCCTTCCAAGTTTCTTATGGAGCTCGAGACATTCCAAAAGAATTTTTTCTTCTTTTCCAGATTCAATTTTATTTTCCACTTAAATTCATTGAAATAAGATTCTTCTACGTACATTAACCGACTGATGATGTCTAAAATAGGTGTGTTTTTAGTGTTACTCAGAAGTTAAGACTGCATCCAATAGTAGTCCTTCTGCTTCACAATGGTTTCGCTTGAAAAGGTTTGAGGTGGTGTCGGTTGTTGGTGTAGTGTCCTGTTTTCTTTCAGTTTGTTTCATATTTAGTCTACTTGAATATTTCAAGTAATTTTGTTAATTGATTTAAATAAATTTCGGTTTTCGGTTTTGTAAAAACAATTGTTATAATAATACAAAAACAGCAATAAAAAACATGTAATTAATAATTCAAGTAAAAACGAAATAAAAAAAAGTACTGTAGTTATTTTTCTGCTTAACTAGCACAATTTTCCAATAATTGATTTTATGATTTACTAGAATTAATTGTTTTCAATTTTGATCAGGTTTTTTACAAATTTTCACCAGTGTGCAGCAGCCAACAATTTTGGTAAGTTAAGAATAATTTTGTACTTGTTTTTACATTTAAAAGTAAAGGAAACGGTGTTGTTGATTTGGATATATAAATTTTATATATATATATATATATATATATATATATATATATATATATATATATATATATATATATATATATATATATATATATATTTTAATACAAAATTACAGGAAAATATTTAACATCTGGCAACGTCGCAACAGATTTTTAGCCTTTTAAGCAGTAGAAGTGTCAATGAAGATTGCAAAACCTATTTTTGTCTTTCATAAAGTTCGGTGCTTTTTCAATAAATTAGAACGACCCTTAATTATAAAGTGTTTTCTTTGTGTTTTCTGGAGAAATAAGGAAAAACTACAGAATTGTATTCTACGACCTTGAAATAGAGGGTATCAAGGGAATTTTCTAAAAATTTTACTTAATTAAAACAGTTATTAAATGATAGATATAATTATTTATGAATTTTCGTTCTTCAATTGATGCGTTGTATTTGTTTAATATTGACACAAAAAAAACTTAATTTAATTACTTCAAATTTCACTCTAACTAATTGCAAAAGCTACAATAAATTAATGTTCATGTCGTAGTCTATTAAATGATGAAAATTTTATTACGAACTAAAATAGAAACTGAATCGAAATGGATGTAGGCGAAACAGATTCGTCAATAAACTCAGTTGCATTGGATTTGCTTATTCTGTTTCTCTGTTTGACAAATACAAACACAGTTTATCTTCGACCTATCTTGGCCTTATTCATGGTTAAACAGCTTCGACACACAAACCAGACAAGGAAAATAAAGTTTGCCAAATGTATTTAAATATTTTAACATAAATTCATTAATTTTTATAGCTTTTGTTATTCCAGAGTAAATAGATGGATATTGATGTTTTTTTAGGATGAACGAATTTTAAAGACAAGAAGGAGATGCTAAAAATAGCCTGAGAATTTATTTATATATTGTATATATACAGGGTTGTAATAAGAAACAGAGGAATGTAGAAAATAAGAGATTGAACACTTCGTAGTTGTTACGGGAAATTGCAGCTCAAAAATTGGTCAAAACAAGGAAGAAAACACAGAATAAATTGAATATTTTGGATAAGGTAATAGAAATAAACCAGAGAAACTCTGATGAATTACCTTAATAAGGATAAACTACATTGTCTGAATATATTATTCAAGTATGGGATCTTCTTTAAAGTCGGGATAGACAAACAGATCAAGACCAACAGGTGTGATATGTTAGCGTTTGTATAAGTATTATTTTACATTTTTCGCGGACAAACACGGTAGTAAATAGTTGTTAAATAATTAAATACCAATACTCCATGGAAATTATATCAAAAAAGAGCTGTTTTGTTAACAAAAATGTAACATTGGTTTTTTTGCTGGAATATGTTCATTTGGGTATTCTATAAAACATATCTTGATGGTAACTCTGAAAGACCTGTACAAAAAAAAATGGCGAACCAAAAATGGTCACGATTTTCGGTTTTTTGAGATTATCTCGAAAAGTAAAAGTTGTATCGAAAAATTTTTCAAATGAAAGTTGTAGAGAATCGATTCATGTAATATAAGTTATAAGTGGCGCCACTAGTTATCGCGATATAATTTTTTTTCGATAAATTTTATTCTAATTCTAAATATTCTATTCTAAAATAGTATGTCAAACCCGGAATCTGTGAATTTTTTATTTTCCGAGAAATTCGATGTCAAAGTTGAAAATTCAACCTCAATTTTAATGGAAATTGTTTGTATTATTTCATATTTTGAAAATCTATTTAAATTTTTTTTTTCAATCGTGGGCCGAGAAATTTTGGAAAAACCAATTTTTGCACCAAAAAAATTGCGATAACTTTTCACCGGATGAAGATAAAATTTTTTTAATGCATGCATTAGATAGTTACTATCATATAAATTAATAAAACAACATCAATATTATAAATATTACTTGTAATGCATAAGTTTCTTTGAAGCGCCAATGAATAATGCGCCTGAATTATGGCAACCCGCCGACAGCGGCCTGCAGTAGCTATTTTCGATTAGATTCGGCCCAATTTTCGAAGGTTCACAGATCGTACGGAAGTGTATTTGTTGGACCCAAAAAATTTACAGGTAAAGTATAAGTATTAAAAGGCATCTTCTGCAAATTTGAGTCCTTAATATTCATTTGCCACGCTATTGTGACTTAAAAAAAGTTTTTTCATCCAAAATTACTTTTTTTTTGAGATCGGAAAAGACACACCTAAATCCAATGCACGTATTAAAAAAATTTTATCTCCATCCGGTGAAAAGTTACCGCAATTTTTTTGGTGCAAAAATTGGTTTTTGCAAAATTTCTTGGCCCACGATTGAATTTTTTTTTTCAAATCTTCAAAATATAAAATAATACAAACAACTTTCATTAAAATTGAGCATTGTATCTTAATTAGAAAAGCGGAAAATTGAGGTTGAATTTTCAACTTTGACATTGAATTTCTCGGAAAATAAAAAACTCACAGATTCTGGGTTTTATATACTTTTTTAGAATGATAATACCTATATTTATGTTAAATTTTAAATAGGTAATTTGTTAATAAATGTCTTTTTTTTAAAAAAAACCAAAACCATAAATTTTGTCGAAAAAAAATATATCTCGATAACTAGTGACGCCACCTATAACTTATATTATATATAACCTGAATATTTGCTGAATGAACCAACAACGTAGCATCGAAAATGAAAAAATGAATCTAAAAAATATCACATAAAGAGTGATCTATTTAAAATAAGCACAAGATCGTTGTTACTTCATCTGAATAAAGCATCACCGAAAACCATTATACAAATTTACAGGATTTAAATTAAATTATTTCTCGAGGTATTCGAGTGGACACCCTGTATATAAGATTAATATGCTACCTTTCGACTATCCCTAACTTCTTAAGGTGAACAAAATAAAGTACACAATGAACTTTTAAACAATAAACACATCACTTTTTTAGAATTTTCTTAAAATATTCAACAACACACATTTAAAGTTAGCCTTGCACCCCATTTTCCAAATAAGCTGTTTCGCTCTATCCAATTTAAAGTTTAACAAACTGCATGCAATAATAGCCAAAGCAACATATCTGGCTTATCTCTCTTAACACCGTCTAGCGCGGATTTCCTTACCCATAAACCCATTTCAGCGCCATATTTGAGATCCATATACATACATATAAAGGTGTTTTCGAGAGAACCAAGCAGGATCCGATAGCTACAAGTCTCATTTCCGTTTCCTTCTTCGTACTTCCTTTTCCAAAATCGAGACTGTTGTACATTATGACTTGCTTTCTATAATAACCTTCGTCTAATGTTGAATTGCATTTTTATTTCGATTCCGGTAAGCTATTATTTGATTTTATTGGTAAATACTTTATTTTATTTGTGTTGAAATCAGTTTTATACATGCCATACAAAATAACCTATTTTATAAAAGCTTCTTTAAAGAAAAGGAAAATATTAAACACAAAAATCCAATTTTATCTATCTATATATATATATATATATATATATATATATATATATATATATATATATATATATATTTATTTATTTATTTATTTATTTATTTATTGTGACGATATTGGTGGTAGTCGCACACGCGCAGATACGCACCCGCACAAAATATTGACCGGTTAAAAAAAATTAGGAAACTTATTTATTTCTGAATTTATTTTCTTTTAATTTTCCAAGATATTGCCAAAATTTAATTAGAAATTTTAATATTTATTTGTTGAGCGCTAGGTAAAAAATAATTATAATAAATTACAATTATTTCTTACCAATTTGAAAAATTTTCAATATTCTATATAGATATAGATGGGTTCATACCTGCTAATTGACTCTTTTCTCAGGTGAGTTCAGTTTTTTTTATAAGATCTGAATCACACAATCAATACATAGAATGATAAAAACACTACATATAAATTTTGTTTAACAATAATAAACAAATTACACAATTTTTTAATAAATCCTGGATGAAATAATATGGACAATGCTTTTATATTTCAAAAAACAATATTTCTAATCAATATTAGTAATTATTTACTTTTATTTACCATGCATTGTCTTTTTAACGACCTGTATCACAAATTGGCAACGTTTAAGTTTTTAGTTTAGCAATCGTCTACTAGATGGCTTTACTGCAATTTAATATGGAAAGCGTGGTTGATTTTACAAAATTCATATTATTTTAAACAAAATATCGTGTGCTGTGATATGTGATTCAAGTGGATAATATAGTTTGATACCTACTATTAATGATGATAATTATTATTTATGTTTTAACAGGTTAGTATTACAAACTATGACTTATTAGTTTAATTATTTGTTTCTTACGAAAAGTTAGGTTATTATTAACTACTATTTTTTTATGCCTACTAACAATTAAAAGCTTTCTACTGCCTCGTCTAATATAAATATCTTGTTTTGTTTTCTGTTACTTGATCCCAATATTATAAAACACAATTCCAATTTTTATTTAATTTATTTTCTTCTTTAAAACTTTCAAATTTCCAAAATATTTTATTGTCGCTTCCTATAAAGTGAGGAATTGACAAATATTTATCCAACGTCTCTATTATTTTCTTCTTTAAAAAATTCCAATTAATTTTTCTTATATTCTTCCAATCACAATATATCGTATTGGTTGTCTGAAAATTTACTTCACAGGACAAAATTTGAATACCCTTGTATTCCAATTTTTGATGTTAACTTCTAGCCCCCACTTTTGATATTTTTCTATTAACTTACGAGCCATGTATTCTAGATCTTCGTAATCTTGTGCCAGAACTATTTGGTCGTCTGCGAAACACAATGTATATAGTATGGAATCGTTTAGTCGAATGCCCATATTTTCGCACTTTCTTTTCCATGTTTTAACGCTTGTTCCAAGTAGATTTTAAACAAGGTTGGAGACGAACAACATCCCTGCCCCTTGCTAACGGTGAATCTTTTTGAAATATTATGCCCTTTCTTTATTTTGCTTGTATTACTTGAATAGAGCTCTTGAACAGCTTTGTTGTAAGTATTATATTTATATTTGTTTTTTCTAGGGCTTCCCAGAGTTTTTGTTGTGGTACGCTGTCATAGGCTTTTTTGAGATCCACATAGAATAGGTGTATTTCTTGGTTCCGTGCTGATTTTTTCTCAGTGAGCTAGGTTATTGTAAAGAGATGGTCAACAGTAGATCTACCTGCTCTGTCTTTCGGTGTCCATATCTCAGTATTCGCTCTCAATTCTCTTTTTGACTAGTTTCCCATACACTCCCGAGATTGTGCAGAGAACCGCAATTCCTCGATAGTTATCACAGACGTCTTTACTTCCTTTTTTGTGTATAGTGGTAATATAGGATGTTTTCCACTCTTCGGGTATCTTTTCTCCGTTTATACATTTTTGGTAGAGGTTTGTCCATTGTCTGTATAACTTCTCTGTGCCGTATTTAAGTAGCTCAGGCGGGATATTTCCGGGACCTGGTGATTTTCGGTTTTTTAATGTTTGGCATATATATAATTCCTTTCTTGCAATCTATCCTTAGTGGAAATGCTATGGTGCGTACGTGCACGCTGGAATCAGCTTGTACTGTTTGTTGGTATTCTGCTCTTTCTTCTGCTAGCAATTTTGAAAAGTATTCATCCCATTGAGATAAACCAATCGGTGAAATGATATATATATATATATATATATATATATATATATATATATATATATATATATATATATATATATATATATATATGTATATATATATATAAAGTCAATTTCATATATCCTAATTTACTAATAGACGTCCAATATTTGTTTACTAACCAATACCCACAACTACAGAAAGATAACAGATTTATGATAAATTATTAAAATTTAATGATAGAATATATTTCCGTGGTCAGTCTTGTGTATCGAAATAGAAATGTAAATAAGAGTAAATTGGGAATATTTTTGATATAGTCAAACTAATTTGGGAATTCTTTATGTAAGTAGATGTCACGAAAAGTTTTTACGTAAGTCTACAATGGATTATACAAAATGGTATGTAATGAGAAGAACGCAATTAATATGAAATTCTTTTCGAAATTATTATTTTTAAAGAACTTTCAAGGTATAATTGGATCAAAGAATTTAAAGAAATCAACAATTTCTTGTTACTATCAAGTTGATCATGATAATACCAATAGTCCATCTAGAATAACAATCCGTCAGGAAAAAAATAATATATAGACCTATCGAAATCCACTTCTTGAAAAATTTAATAATAAATAAATTAATGATAGTTCTAGAACTACTTGTCAAAAGAGTAAATGCAAAAATAGAAAAACCTTCTTAATGAAAGCTGGAGTTGTAAGCTATAGCATATGCATATAGATATTACTTCAAATATGAAGAAAATACAGATTTCTTTATATTCTCGAATAGTTAAATCTTATTACAAAAATTTAAGAACGAAACCACAAATAATTTTTCAAATTTACATGGTGAATTTTCTTTGTAAAACTTTGGAGCACCAAATATCCACAAAGATCTGGAAACCCAAATACACAAACATTGAAATATTATTATCATGCAGGGTTCATAATTCTTTTAACAGCTGGCATAATCCTAAAAAAAATTGTTCAATATCAACCAGAGGCGGATCTAGCGTCTCTCTTTGGGGAGGCGGGCGGTGATATCACAAAAATACAGTATGGCAAACGAAGGCAAGTTGTCGACGGGGGGGGGGGGGGGGGGGTGAACACCAGCAACAGTCCCATTTCTAGTGTAAAATGCAGGGTCGAGTCTATTTTTCTGAATTTGAAGCTCTTGGAGAGGTGGGGGCGATCACAAGAAAAAACAATAGGGGGGGAGGGGAGATGCGAGCAGCATACACATTCCTAGTATAAAAGGCAGAATCGGGTCTATTTTCCTGAACTCAAAGCTCTTGGGGGAAGGGCTGTCGCAAGAAAAATAAGTTTTCAACGGAGGGGAGTGCTAGCAACATGTACATTCCTAATATAAAAGGCAGAATCGGTTCTATTTTTCTGAACTCAAAGCTATTGGGAAGAGGAGGGGCGATCGCAAGCATACACATTCCTATACTCTGTTCAAGAACTAGAGAGAGTAATATAATTGTTACCCAAACCTCCAACGTACCTGCTCCAGTGCCGCAGGTAACTGAGGACTTCCGTAAATCTAATTATATTTAAATATTATAAGCATTTATAAATTTAATGTAACAATAAAATTTCTGATAGTTCAATTTAATTTCTGTCAGTGAGCAGAATACACCTTACAGTATATCCTTAGTGATTTATCTTTTTTGTGCTTGTTTTTATATATTATCTGAGATTAGTGAGATACCCAAAAGATATGGCTTTCACAACTATATTTATTCCAAAATCGTTAAACCAGGGCATTTTTTCCTCAACGAAAAACTTATTACGATGAATGTTTATGTACTTTAAGATATCAATATCTAGATAAGTATGTTAAAAGCTCTGTTGAGATGTATTCCGAAATAACAGGAGTTGGAAAATCTACTATGTACCGAATACTGAAGGAGAAAAAAACGACTGGAATTGTTAGAACTCACAAGCCACAGGCAGACGAAAAACCTCGTTGGAAGAAGAGATGTAAACTGCAATAAAAGGAGAGGAAATTGCTCAGAGAATTTAATTTTTGCGGAGAAAAACCAGATAGGAAATTTTTTATTATAGATCGTCCGGAAAATGTCCGTTGGAGAAGGAAATATTTCTCTCAAGTAAAAGGTAGAGTTGCTAGAAATAACACAACTTACAAAATTAGTAATTTAACTGAAATTTTGAAAGATTTTTTGGATAAAGTTACTGCAGAAAATTGGGAAAAATCCATATAATAAAAGAATAAAACAAACTGTGGAAACTCGATCTCATGATCAGTGAGATAGAGGAACCAATTATAATTAATTTGAGCGAAGATAGCTTTACTGATTTTGATTACGAATTAGATACGTAACGTTTACCAGCGTAAACACAATTTAATATTTAAATTTTCTGTAACATATAAAAATGAATTACATTTTACTGTTTAATTGTAATTCTGCAGATGGTTTAAGAAATAGATAAACTCAAACGTCAAATGTCCTAATAACATTTTTAATGAACCGAGAGCCTCAAAAAAAATTTAATATTAAATGGACGAATTTATTTTTTATATATGTTTAACTTCTTGTATATTTGGCAATGGGTATTTTGTAAGTATTTAAATTATAACTTAGTATTTTTTGAGAGAAAAATGCTACGTTTTAGTCTGAATGTGCCTAAAACGGTTTCTATGCCAAAATTAAAAATAATAAAAATTCAGTTGTGATTTGTGTTAAATATGTCAAAATTATCTATGTATGTGAATTATTAAGAAATCATAAGGAATAAAATCATATTATAAAAACTTTTTATTTTACGTTTATTACCGGAATGATATTCTATGCCATAAATACTTAGTGATAAAATAAACCTCCTTCCGACGCTTATGACAAGGATTAAAATCCTTTTTAACACTTTACACATCCAAATATCTATTGTTATCCAACCCAAATAGACCATTATTATAGACCGGTATTTTTGATTATAAAATTTCTAACCCATTCCCTATGAAAAATATATGTGTCTAACAGATTTTGCCAAAGACATCGAACTAATGAACCACAGATAATTTGCGAAGAAAAAAAAAGGGTAAAAAATAATTTATTACCCTCTATAGTTCTTGACGATCACCCCCCACCGCCCCCCCCCCTTGGATCCGCGCCTGATATCAACTAGGTCTAAGCAAATACTACTAAGATTATGCTGAAGTCAGTTCAACTTGTAACTGCTTGAACTGTCTGGAAGTTTAGCAGAAATACAGACGACCATAACATTATCCCGGAATAGTTAATATGCGAAACAACCCCTACAAAGCTTGCTCTTTTTGATATTCGAGTATATATAAATTTAATATAAGTCAGAGAGAGTTAAAATAAATAATCAAATAGGACTAAAAAAAATTTGAAAAAATCAATTTAAATTTGTTGACATCAAAAAACTTCATCTCCTTGTATTTGGATGGAAGAAGTATTATAAAATCCAACTCACACGCAAATTTTTACATCGCTTCTGAAGAGCCTTAGTCTTCTTAAAACTCATTTTGGAAACCCTGTTTATAAAACCTTTTTTCTTATTTTGATGTGTACCGCAAAAGATTGCACACTAATTTTTACACCTTGTTGAGTGTTGTTGAATGACTTAACCATGTATTGTTCAAAAAATAAATTTTTTAGACATAACTATACATAGAAAAAAATATAAATAACAATATTTATAAAAAATGGTACACAAAAGATACTTGGTGGAGCCGTTATTTAAATTTTCACTCACAACATCCAATTAAACACAAAAATAGTATCGTAATTGGTTTAACTGATCGAGCTGTAAAATTATCTTCACCCGGATTTCGTCCAGAAATACTAAAATAAGTTGAAGAAACTCTCATAATGAACCATTTTCCCGAACTCCTTACAAAAAAGAAATAATTAAACAAAGAACCTTTTTGTATTATAACACAAACAAGAAAAATAAAATTAACAACACCACAACACAAAGCACTTTCATTGCATTACCGTTTATAAACCTACTATCAGAAAAAATAAAATGTATTTTGATGAACGATAACATAAGAGTATGCCGCAAAGCGAACAATTTACTGGGATCACTTTATTCTACATTAAAAAGTAGAGTTCTAACCAAAAGAAAATCTATTGTAATATATTCAATTCCATGCCTAAACTGTTCTAAATATATTGAAAATTGAATTAATGGACACAAGTATACTAAAAACGCATCGACATCTTTACATACACATGAACAAACAACTAGGCATGAAATCGATTTTAATAACACCCACATTTTAGATATAGACAGAAATTACCACAAATTGGTCATTAAGGAAATGATACATATGAAAAGAGATAAAAACACCGTAAACGAAAAACAAGATTTCAAATACCTCAAACAAATTTACTATAATTTAATTTTTTAAATATGTACCTAAAGCTACACTAAGAATGTTACAAAAATAATCTTTTTTCCTATTTTTTCCTATTATAACAAGGGACTACTCATATCGAATACATACTATATTGTAATAATTTAATTTATTTTTAAACACACTAGGCAAGCTACTTTCAAGGTATGTACTATTTATAGTTTTTACTGTTTTTAATCAGTTGTATCGTTTCGTTTTTAGATTATTATCAAATCTGTTTGTTTTTATTAAATTTAAACATTAAATTAAAGATATGAATTTATATGTATAAAACAATTACTGTAATTTAGTTTCAAAGAATTGTAACTTTTTTAGATATAAAGTACATATGACAAATAAAAAACTTTGAAAAAGCTGACAATGTAGAGTGAAAAGTCAGAATAATTTGTAAATCTTTCTTGTCTTTCAATTTAAAACAATAAAACTTACACCCAAGGAAAATTAAAGGATATATATATATATATATATATATATATATATATATATATATATATATATATATATATATATATATATATATGTATATATATATATATATATATATATATATATATATATATATATATATATATATATATATATATAACTGATATTTGGAATAAAAAAACCTTTATCAATTATTAAAACCATCTTACCTGTCCAGAATCTTTATCAAACTTATAAATTCTTAGTCCTGGATTATTAGGTCCATCGTGGGTTCTCTTCGGAGTTATCGAAGGTGCTAACATGGCCCAAGAAATTGGTCGACCTGGAACAAAATTGATTATTTTAGTTGTCTTAGGAACTGACCTAATGGTAATAAATCAAATTCCTCTGATAATTGTAAAAAAGAACAGCGAAAATCTCCAACAATTCAACAAATTATTCATTTGTATTTTTAATCTTTTAACTTTTCATCATGATATAATACGTCAAAAAAGTATTCAACAATATAATAAGTATTATAGTTTGAAAATCTCCTTAGTTCGCCACATATTAGCGAACACACCGGCTGCTGTGTTTCGAACTTTCTTCCATTTCTTGTTTCTACCCTTTCTGTTTAGATTCAGCTTGCTTACAAGTTTAAACGGTATTAATGCATAGTTAACGAAAAGTCAGAGTATTAACTTTGTTGAATAATGTTTTGTCGGATTTCTTTCTGTGAACAAGTAAAAATAAACGTTTGAATTTATGTTGATAGTCTGATGTTTGGAGTTAAAATGTTTCTTTTTATAATTATATTTATCTTTGCATTATTTTAATTGAATTACTTGGAAATTTTTATAGATACATACAGAGGTATTATGACCATTAAATATGTATTAAAATATCAGTAAGCTCCAATCTTTGATGTTGTTCATCGGCTAACCGGGTTTCCATTTTCTTAAAACCTCAAATTGCTGATGTAATTTTAAAATAGCGAAATTTCAGACACCTTGCTCATCTCATAGCTAAGACAATCAATACAAAAATGCAATATTGCTATGTGCCATATGAGAAGAGACTTGGTTAGTATTGCATAAATTAAAACTGTCTTTACATTTTTTTCCATGAAAAGAAATATATGATATATTACATCAAAGATATCATATATTACAAGAGGAGAACCCTCCAGTTATGATATAATTTCACATTTATATTGTAAACTTTGTTATCTAATAATATTTTGAGAAATCGTGTAGTGGAGCTCATACTAAAATGGAGGAGTGGCAACGTTATAATAAAGGTTTAAATATCAATTGTCATTGATAATGAATTACAGGTTGTTACACATTAAATATATTATATATCTACGTCTCGCAGGACTACAACATGGGTGACTTATTATCTATCGGGCACAGGTGGGCTCCAGCACTACCGAATCATCGATTCATTACACTGTTCTACATTTAGAAAATTTTTTCGCTCCCTGATATTTTTTCAGGTTTTTTGTGTCTACTGTAAAGCCGCTCGCATACGAAGCCAGTAGCTAGCCCAGGCCAATATTGTCTCCATGTGCACGTTAATATTAGGACAGAGCAACTGTCTCAAGCCAGCAACGTTGCCAATTTACCTCGTCAAACTTAAGAAAATCAATATGAATACAAATAGGTTGTATTCACTTGCCGACTTACATTACTAAAAAGGAGAATTGAAAATATTAATTGCGTAATTTACCAACATTTCTATATACAAAATCTGTTCTATATGCGAAAAGTCAGATTTGTATCTGTTCTTTTTTTTTGTGTACTGGTAATCAATGATAGAAAAACAACTGACTTACTTAAACGGTAGGGTTGGCCACACTGCAGTAATCGAGACAGGACAGTAGATAGAATGCCAGTCAAATTTTTCAAGACAGTAACGTACTTATTTATCGCACTGGTAAACAAGGATAGAATAACAACTTGCTTACGTGTGCAACGTAGCGCCACCTAGTGAATTGAAGAAAATTCGTGGGCCTGTAAGCATGAAATAGTTTAGATTCTGTAGGTACGTTACGTTTCATAATTAATATAATGATAATATTATGCAATAGTAATAGTTGTTTATAATTACTTTAAATAAACGTGTATTAAATTATAACCAAAATGGGGAGTAAAAAAACGATAGATCACTTATAAAAATAACGGTTTGGTAGGGAGGATCTTCATGCAGAAATGTGTTATTTATGCACGACTCGTTCGTGTAAGAGTGTAAAGTCAATGTAATTTCACTGAATTATCCATGATAATTTTGGTTATAATTATACCCATATATATATATATATATATATATATATATATATATATATATATATATATATATATATATATATATATATATATATATATATAAGTTAAAAGCCAGTCTCGGATAACTACAGAGGATCTTATGTATCAGGTTAAAAAATGTCTTTATTATCATTATTATAACAAAAACTGAAAATTGCAGACCGCATCTTAAACATGGAAAAGCTGCAGGGATTTAGATTAGAATAAAACCATATACATATTTTGTCGATCTCACTAAAGCATTTGACAAGGTAAAACAAGACAGCACTTTAAATTTATTAAACGAAAAGCAAAGATCTTCCAAAATATCAAAATCGCAAACGAGATTAATGAAGGTAACCTTACAAAAGTCTGACTATACTATAAACTCACTAAAGAAATCCTATCAGAGACTGGGGTAAGCCAGGTTTTCACAGACAAGGAGGAAGAAGAACATGAAGGGTACTTTAAAAAACAATATTAATTTAAATCTATGAAGAACTGAGTTTTCGATAAAATTTTGAAACCGACCTGATCAGTAAACATAAATTGTTATAATTTTTAGTAGTAAATTAGTTTCAGGAATATTTTTCTATGCAGTAAACTAAAGAAGAAACCTAAGGAAGTGAAAGAACAAAAATTAAACCAAAGAACAAAACTTTTAATGAAGCAGAGAAGAGAAATAGAAGACAAGAATATACAAGAATATAGAACCCTAAACAGAGAGATATCAAAAGAAATCAGAAAGCATAAGAGACAACATAATGGGAAAAAAATTAGGGACGTCATAGAGGAGAATAGAAGTTTGAAAGTATTAAGAAACAGTACAACCGTAAGAAAGGAAATAGAGATGATCAAGGATATACACGGCAACATAGTAACACATAAAGAGGAAATTTTACACTCTATCAAACTTTTCTACCAAGAACTTTATACATCAAACAAGCAACTGATCACAACCGACATTCCAAAAAAGCTAAATCAAGGATCGGAAGAAATTCCCGAAATAACCGAGGAAGAAATCATTAGAGCCCTGAGAGATATGAAAAACAATAGAGCTCCCGGAGACGATGAACTGGTAATAGAGTCAATCAAAGGAGGATCACAAATCATCAAAGCTTTAAAAGTTCTATTTAATAAATGCATCGAAGAAGGAATAACCCCATCACAATGGACAAATGTAACCATTGTTATTGTACACAAAAAAAGTGACGTTACAGGCCTTAAAAATTTTAGGCCGATCAGGTTCCTTAGTCACATATACAAACTATTTACCAAAATACTCGCAAACCGTTTGACAAATAATGTAGACTCTTTTCTTTCGAGAGGGCAGGCGGGAATTCGATCAGGCTATGGGACAAATGACCATCTTCTGACCGTCAGAGTTCTTATCGAGATATGTATTGAGTATAATAGACCACTGATGCTCGTCTTTGTTGATTTCGAGAAGGCCTTTGATTCAACAAATCAGCGGAAAAGCGAATGTCACGTCGCAATTATCAAAAACATATATAAGAATGCGACTGCAAATGTCAGAACATCGGCAAATCAAGGCACAGATAGATTTAATATCGTTCGAGGGGCAAGGCAAGGTGACACACTCTCCCCAAAATTGTTTGTTGCATTGCTAGAGAATATGTTGAAAAAGATAAACTGGGATTCAACAGGAATCAACATCGATGGCGAATCGATAAATCATCTCTGTTGCAGTCGATATTGTGTTAATAACGGACAATATACAAGAAGCCCAAAATATGCTGAATCCGCTAAACGATGCCTCAGAAAAAGTCGGTTTGAAAATTAATTTATCAGAGACACAGTACGTGACAAACCTAGTAATGAGTAGTCCCTTAAACATCAATAACATAAATGTAGAACAAGTGCATATATACAAATATTTCGGATATGAGATCGGTATTAGGCGAGATAATCCGACGCACGAAATTCAGCCAATAGGTTTATCGTGGGTGGCATTTGGTAGACTCAGATATATATTGAGATCTAATCTTCCTATATGCTTGAAAAGAGAAGGCTTTAACCAGTGTGTCTTGCCTGTTCTCACATATGAAGCTGAGACACTTACTTTGAATAAAAAGAAAAATAGAACGGTCAATGTTGGAAGTCACTCTTAGGGATAAAATACCCAATCACATCATAAGAAACAGAACAGGAGTAAGAGACGCGGTGAAATTTATCTTACATCTTAAATGGAATTAAGCAGGATATGTGGCTAGGATGACTGATGGACGGTGGACAAAGAGACTTGTGGAATGGAGGCCAAGACATGAGGCCTATGGAAGTAGAGGACGACTTCCTAGTCGGTGGACAGACAACATAAAAATAGTGGCTGGAAATTGGATACAAGTGGCACCAAATAGAAAGAGATAGCGGAAATTAAGGGAGGCTTTCGTTCAGCAGTGGACATAATAAGCTAAAAGATGATGAAACTAAAGAAAAACACATTCGTCATTTTTACATTACAAATTACACTTTAAACAGCAAATTAACAGCTTCTCGATACTTCGATTCTTAAAAACGGTCTTATTTTAAAGTTATTTCGCTTTGTATTTGAATACTTCCTAACTTATTAAATCTTGATTCCGTTTCTACTTCCCCTAACCCTAACCTACCCAACTTTTTCCTACAAAACCCGTCACAAAAGTTTCCAGCATTCTGCCTTCAATATTATTCTCCATCTGCCGCCCTCCTTGATAATCTCAGCATGCCGTCTGGCAAAACAAGCCCACTACTGCAATTTAAACTCCTTCCACCCCTCATTTTGCCATTCCTGCTTAAATTCAGGAATTGCTTACAAATTTAAACGGTATTAATGTATTGCTTAACTAATGCCAACGTCTTAACTTAGTTGTACATACCGTACGGATCTACGCTATTCTAACAAATTTAATCAAGATCATTCATTTCTGAGGTAACACATGCTTTAATTATTTAGTTGGAAAGTTCATTAAGTACTTGGAACCTCATTTCAAGTGATAAATTGAAATCTTTTGCGGGTTTTGAAACGGAAGTCATTAATATATTATTTTTATTAAAGGCGAAGCCAAACCAAAATTATTACAATTTAGTTTTAATTTAATTAAACATAAAAAAATATGTACTTTAAATTTTAACTCTTTCTATACTGTAGATTACCTTTTGCTTATATATCTACTACTAGTGTCAATTTTCAACTTTTTATTATGTATTATTCATAGTTCATTCATTGTTTTGTCAGTTAGTTTTTGGTATATTATTTAGTTATTTTTTTCCTATATCATGGCTGCAAATGAGTCTTTTAAAAACCGTGGAAAATATTATATGCTCTGTTGCTTCACACAATGCAATGAATATTGTGATGAAGCTATATAAATGTATTTAGATAGGTATGTGGATCATTAAATCTTATATTCTTGGATTTTTATATTCATAGTATTATTTATAGGAATCTGGAAGGGAGGCAACCCTATAAAGCGATATATAATTGCATTAAAAGTAATTTAATAAATTTCGGAACACTTTTTAAGCGACGACCAAAACTTGACAATATGCCACAGCAAGAAATCCAGGAAATAAATGTCTTGGCAAACTTCGTGTCGTCGGTTTGACAATGAAGTAAGAGTGCCAAAATCTAGAAGTCAGGAAATATTAAAGAAATATAAATTTAAACCGTTTATCTTTAAACTCGTACACAATTTCCCTTTTTTAGACGCACAACGAAGTCATTTTCTGGACCTGCCATTTGCAAAATTTAAACAGAGATAGATGTTTTTAGAAAAAAAATATATTATCTGACGAAGTTTTTATTAGCAGTGCAAGTATATTAAATAGATATAATAACATATATTATCCATAAGAACATCATAACATTATATTTCTTCGCGAACGACAGGGGAGATTTGGGTTCCGCGTCTCTTGCTTTATTATTGGATCTATAATTTAATATCACATATCGCAGATCGCTATTTACAAATACTGGAAAATATTATACCAGAAGTTCGTGAAAATGTGTCTCTGATTCACTTAAATAGCATATTTTTGCAGCAAAAGACAATAGAGTAGAGCAGATGGAGATTGAAGTAGAAGATAACGAGGCATTAACGATACTGAAAGATGAAATAAAAACAGCTATAAGAAACAACAAAAATGGAAAAGTACTAGGTCCAGATCAAATCCCAGTAGAAATCTTAAAATGCATGAATGATGATACCATGGATATATTGTTGGATCTGTTCAACACAGTATATAAAACGGGGAATATACCCAGAGAATGGTTACTCTCCACCTTTTGCGCCATTCCAAAAAACAAAAATGCAAAAGACTGCAGCGAATATAGAACAATATCTTTGATAAGCCATGTACTCAAGGTGTCTTGAAAAGTAATACACGGACCCATTTATAAAGAACTTGAAAAGGGGATAGATGATAGTCAGTTTGGATTCAGAAATGGTATAGGCACCAGAGGCGCGTTGTTTGCACTTAATGTGCTTTCACAGAGGTGTATGGATATGAACACCGATATACACATTTGTTATGTTAATTTCGAGAAGGCTTTTAATAAAATTAGACATGAAAAACTAGTCGAGATTCTAAGAAGAAAAAATATAGACAACAAAGATTTAAGAATAATAACTAACCTATATTGGAATCATCGCGCACAAATAATAGTAAATAATGAAACAAGTCCGGAAATTGAAATAGGAAGAGGAGTGAGACAAGAATGCATTTTGTCACCCCTACTATTCAATGTGTACAGTGAATCGATATTCGATGAAGCACTATTAACGAAAAGTAAGGGAATAATAATAAACGGAAGAGCTGTAAACAACATAAGATTTGCAGACGATACTGCTATCATAGCTAGCTCCGCTGAAGAACTCCAAGAACTAGTGAACGAAACAAATAACGTTTACGAGCAACACGGATTAAAAATGAACACCAAAAGGACTACATAAATGGTAATAACTAAAAAACAAAACATGCAAATAAGCATAAAGTTGCGAGGTGTGAATTTAGAAAAAGTGCAAAAATACAAATACTTGGGCACATGGCACAGCAAATAATGAACAAACAACAGAAATAAGAACGAGAATAGAAATGGCAAGAAGTGCGTTTGTAAAACTGAAAACCATTCTGTGCAGCAGAGACATCACTCTAGAACTAAGAATGAGAATTTTAAGATGTTATGTATTTTCAGTGCTGCAGTATGGGTTGGAAGGCTGAACACTAAAACAAGAACACATAAATAAACTGCAAGCGTTTGAAATGTGGTGTTATAGAAGAATGTTGAGAATATGTTGTATGGAGAGAAAAACAAACTTAGAAGTATTGCTAGCGATGGACAAAAACTATGAAATAATTAACAACATAAAAATGAAGAAACTGCAATATCTTGGACATATAATGAGAGGCCAGCGATACGAGTTGCTTAGATTGATCATGCAGGGTAAAATAGAAGGAAGAAGAAATATCGAAAGAAGAAGAATTTCATGGTTGAGAAATTTGAGAGAGTGGTTCAATTGTAGCTCAGTGGAACTTTTTCGAGTAGCGGCAAATAGAGTGCGAGTGGCAATGATGATATTCAACCTCCGATAGGAGATGGCCCACAATTCCTAAATTATTCTGCCTTATTTGGAAAATAACTTTTCAATGCGTAGGACTGGTATATAAAGTCTCATAACAGGGCCAGCTAGACTCCCGGATCTGTTGGTAATGGATTTTTTCTTATGGAGCAATCGAGAAAATAAAGTTTATAATACTTAACATGATACGATGCAGGATCTAAGAAACGCTATATCATTAATAAAAATGTTTAGAAGCAGGGATCCCTGTGGCGTACCAGATATGACAACTTATTCAGCAGATCGAATACCATAAGCTTCAACATATTGAATGCGATTACTGAGATAAATGTGAAGCAAAGCAATCATTGAATCCGAGTATTCGAAATGAGATGATTTTCGAAGTAGATGTCTGTAATCAAGTCGACCAAAAGCTTTGTTAAACTCCAAATATATTACATACGTTTGAAAGTCGTTATCTATAGCCTCCGCAAAGTCCTAAGGTATAATTATGAGATTTATGGTAGCAGACCTACATGTATAGAAGCTATGTTGCAAGGAAGTAATCATCTTTTTAATTAGAGGAAAAACAAAATCATGCAATAAAAATTCAAAAACTTTGCAAAAATTACATAATATGGAAACTGCAAGCTACAATAAATCCAAAACCTAGTATAAAGGATGTAGAAACATAATATATTTGTTAAAAACAACAGCAATGAATAAATATACAAATCCAACAATAATTGATGTTACGATTACAAAGAGACTCTGAATGTATTTGGAAATTATAAAATCAAATGAACAAAGTGATAAACGACGTATAGAATATTAAAAATATAAAAATTATCAATTTTTCGTAATGTACAGGAATTAATTGGCCAAATTCTTTAATATGCACAAAGAAAATTACTATAGTCAAATAAATACTTCATGGTTATAGCTCAAAGAAATTACGTCTTTAATCTACTAATTTTATAACATGGACGAAAGTAGTAAAATTAAAGAAAACACAAGGAAGTTATGTGAAAATTTAAATAATTAATATGTAAATTCAGGAGAAAATTTTGTTAAAAAATCATGTCATAGCAGCTTACTCGAGAATCAGCAGGTTTTAAAAGAATGTCCAAACTTAAATTTTATATTCCTGAAATCAGTAGATTAAACTGAAATTTTATCTAACCTGTGTTAAATTTAAAGTAGCTACTCTTACCTGTACCTTTTATTACTTGTTTGTGTTACTATAGTTTATTAAATCTTGTTCTACGTCTTTCCTTCTTGCCTTTTTTAATGAGATCGATAACTTCTTTTTTCATCTAGAAATCATCCTCCTTAGACAGGTCAATCCAGAACTGAGATTAAAAAAAGATTGTTACATAAATTTCAATGCGTTTGAATATTTTTGTTGAATAGTGAAATAATCAGACATATCACTTTAGGATATTCATTATTCGCTGCTGAACTTTAAGTTAGAGCAGGTTAGTAGAGACATGGTTTTATTGTATTTATAAAATTATCTTCTTCTTCTTGGGTTGCCATGTGCTATGCGACACGTCTGCAATCATTTATCCATCTCATGGTCACATTATAACTTGAGTGCCCTCCTCAGCCTGTATAAATATGGTTGCAACATCTGATATACCACACTAGTTTCTTATATTGCGGGCCGAGAGTGTTGTTTTCGACATGGCCCCCGTCTGCCTTCAATTTTTCCCTCTAGTATTAGCCTTGGTATAGAGTAGCGAGGTCCTCTTAGTATATGCCCTAGATATGACACTTTTCGTTGTTTTACAGTGTCTATTAGTTGTCTTTCTACGCCAGCTCCTCGTAGAACTTCATCATTCGTTAGGTGAGCATTCCAGGGGATACGTAGTAGTCGGCGGAGTGTCCACAATTCAAAAGCTTCGATCCGATTCAGCATCCTAGCCTTAAGTGACCAAGTTTCAGCACCATATAGTACAATAGGCCGTACATAACACTGAACCATACGTATTCGGGTGTGTAGTGGCATATTTTTTGAAGGAGAAGATTCTTAAATTTAAAGAAAATTGTTTTTCACATTCCCACTTTTCATTCAGAGTAGCGCCAAGATACATGAACCGTGCGATACGTTCAGTATTTGCCCCGTTGATATTAAGAGGAGTGATGTACTGATACCTATTAATCATCATTATTTTTTGACAGAATTAATATGCAGCCTGAACTGATGTTCGATGAGTTTTTTTAACATTCATTGGAGATCTCCAAAGTTGTTAACTAAGACTACAGTATCATCTGCATAGCGAATATTGTTTATTGGGATGCCATTGACTTTGATACCTCGTGTTTAATTTTTTAATGCTAACTGAAATATTTTCTCAACGTAAATATTAAACAGAACAGGCGACAGTAAATTAAAGGTCTCTGTTCACTGATCGCCATCAATACGGCTCTCAGCTAACTGTTGTCAATAAAGTTCTCTTATTATTCTAATATCTTTATCATCTATACCGATCTTCTGTAATAATAGTCAATAAAGCAAATGAAAACATCTTTCCTTTGGTCATAACACTTTTGCACAAGTAATTTCATTAAGAAGAGAGCTTCTCTAGTGCCAAGTCCCTTGATAAAGCCGAACTGTGTGTCGCCACTCGTATCCTCACACTTTCTGTATATTCTTGAATGAATTACTCAAAGGAACGTTTTAAGAGCGTGGCTCATCAATCTTATGAGTCTGTAGTCTTCGCAGTTCTTGGGGTTTGTTTTCAATGGAATAACAATGAACGTAGACTTTAACCAATCCACTGGAATTTGCCCAGAGTCAAATATCACGTTAAAGAGATATGTAAGTTGTTTAATATCGATTTGCTTTAAAACTTCTGCATATATATCGTCGTGACCTGCACGTTTACCATTCTTCATACAGTTCGTTGCATACCTGACTTCAGACTCAAGAATTTTCGGACCACATATGTTTTCAGTGTCATTCATTGGGGCATCTGTTCATTGATCACTGAACAAAGTCTACGCATAGTTCTTCCAAGTTTCCTTTAATTCATCGGTATCCAAATATCGGTCTTCCTTGTCTATTTTCTATTGAGGGCAATGCCGTTTTTCTATTTGTTCCAGTTATTTCCTTGATTTTTCTATGGAAATTAAAGGAGTCATGCAGCTGATGAAGTCTTTCAGCCTCGTCACATTGTTTTCTTTAGTCCATTTCTCCTTAGCTTCCCTTATTTTTCTTTTGACAGTGCGATTCAGTTTCTTATATTTATTATGCTGGTTATTAACAATCCGACGTTCAGCCATCAAGTTCAATATTTCTTCAGACATACATAATTTGATTTTTTCTTATTTCGGTCGGCCAACAGCAGTTTCAGTATCTAATTACATGTTTGATTTTAGCGTAATCTATATCTTATCAGCTGTAACTTCTTAACTAGGGTTATTTTCTTGGCAAAGTCTGTCCAATGTAATATTCATGCTCTTCTGCACTGTTGGTTGTTTTAATGCCTGAATATTGTATTTTCAGGGTCTACGTCGTTTTGATGAAAATTATATTACCATGAAAATGACTGTATAGCGTTGAATTTTAAATATCCATTTAAAAATACTATTTTTGTAAAATGACATATCTGTGGTTTAAAATTTTTAGAAGATTACCAAGTAAAGGTTTTTCAAAACAGCCTCTGAAATTTCTCCCTGTAGTTCTAATATATGTCAACAATTTTTCTTCCTCATAGTATGTAATAAGTTTGCAAATTTAGGGTATTTTCAATAATTCTTCCCTATAGCCTCCCTCTGACAACCTCGGCACGCCGTCTGGTTTAACAAGTCAACTACTGAATTTCTAACTCCTTTTACTTCTCGTTTCACCCTTTCTATTTAAATCTTAGTATTGCCTACCAGATTAAAGGGTATTAATATTAATGCACATCTTTAGAGTTTGAAATTCAAAGTCCTAAGGAAAGTTAGCATCTTAACTGGGTTAAATACTGTTTTATCCTAACTTTATCTATAAATTAACTTATTTCATAACAAAGAAGCTAATTTTGCGGTAAAATATTGAAAAGCATGCTTAGTCTCAAAGATCAAGAAGGAGCGTTACTTCGTTTCACATATTCCTAATGCCACTTTTAATGAAATATTGATTTTGAAACACTTTTTTACATTTGTTCGATTTTCTGTTCTGCTAACATACACATACTATATATCTCGGCTTTAAAAAATGAAAAATTAATATTTCCATCCACTTCATATCAGTAGCTCCCAAAAATCTGCCCCGTTTACTCAGAATTGATGTGCACGCTAATACCAAAAAATGCCCTTCTGGAAAGAGTAAAAAAAACTCAGCTTTCGATCTAAACCAGGTGTATTTAAATTGTTTAGCTTAGGGGCCACACTGACTCTTCCACTAAGTCCAAAAGGTCAACACCTAGCTAGCTTATCATACCAACATAGTGTAGTTTTGAATTATCATGAAATTTTGGCGTTGGAATTAGCCGCTGAGTGAGACATTTATGACACAGGGCGCGAGGGTGGACTCTGCTCCGTTCACATTTTCGATTTGTACATTCAGATAAGTGTCAACGATATTTCGTTGAGGTGAAGATACCCAATGTTCGTCCTGAACGTTACGTATTGTTACGACTGTTAACGACTATGCTAAATGTATAGTAGTAATATTTTGCTACTGAGACTTTATCAGATAAAATTTCTCAGTTGAAACTTTCTAATCAAAATTCTTCAAAATCTTCTGAAACTCTTACCCCAGAGCTTTAAATAAAAATGATTGATTTGCAATGTAGGGACATTTTTAAAGACAAATATTACAAGTCATCACTGCTGAAATTTTTTAAGCGTCTTTAACTCACTTAATTAGATTAGTAGCATAAATTTGCTCGTGGCTTTTTTCGGCTTTCAGCATTACTTACAGTCCGGAAGTCCAGTGGGTTATATTAGCCAACGAAGGGACATGGTTCCACCAGTTTTTTTATATGTTTATATGTTATTTCCTGACCTATGTAATCATAAGAATCCGTTTTCCTACTTGGGGTCCATCTATATTTATCATTTCCAAAACTGTCTCTAGGTTAGTCATAAATTTGGTTTTTGTGGCGTTTATTTTTAAGTTGAGCTTCTTTGTTTCCAGGTGTAACTGCACAGTCTGTGGCAAAGACAACTATATCGTCGGTGAATTTGAGATTGCTGTCTTTTTCCTGCTAGATTCATTCTTTTGTTCACCCAGTGCAGATCTATGAAAATATTCTCCAGCACCAGAGTAATAAATTTAGGTGATTTAATATCCCTTTGTTTAACGCCTCTGTGTTTTTGATACGTTCATGCAGCCTTACTTTCATTTTTTATGGTTCATTTAATTCCTGAATAATTCCAATGTATCGTTGACAGGCGCGGATCCAAGGGGGGGGGGGGCGGTGGCGATCGCCTCACGACAAGAGCTTTGAGTTCAAGAAAATAAACCCGATTTTGACTCTTATTCTATAGTTAATTCAAGAATTAGAGATAGTAATAAATCATTTAATATCCATTTTTTTCTTCGCGAACTACTTGTATTTTTTAGTCCGGAGTCTTTGGCAAAATCTGTTAGACACATATTTTTTTCATAGGAATTGGTTAAAAATTTTATAATCAAAAATACCGGTCTATAATAATGGTTGGATAAAAATAGATATTTGGAAGTGTGGAGTGTTAAAAAGGATTTTAATCCTTGTCATAGGCGTCGGAAGGAGATTTATTTTATCACTAAGTATTTATGGCATAGAATATTATTTCTGTAATAAACTTACAATAAAAAGTTTTTATATTATTTTATTTTTTATGATTTCTTAATAATTCACATACATTTGAAAATATAGATAATTTTGACATATTTAACACAAATCACAACTGTATTTTTATTATTTTAATTTCGGCATAGAAACCGTTTTAGGCACATTCAGACTAAAACGTAGCCTTATTCAATCAAAAAATTCTAAGTTATAATTTAAATACTTACAAAATACCCATTGCCAAAAAAAAGTTAAACATATATAAAAAAATAAATTCGTCCATATAATATTAAATTTTTTTGGAGCTATCGGTCATTTTATTATTAATTAAAATCATTTTTAGGACATTTGACGTTTCAGTTTATTTATTTCTTAAACCATCTACAGAATTCCGATTAAACACTAAAAATGGATTTAAAGGTAATTAATTTTTATATGTTACAGTTAAAATTACACCTACTAATTTTTATTTCTATTGTATTGACATCTTAATTTAATTTACTTTATTATACGGAAATCCGATAGCCCCAAAAATAAAATAAACATGTTAATTCTACACGCTTAAGAAAAAGACACAAATACAATAATAAAAAAATTATGGCAAATTGGAATTAAATAAGTATATTAAATTAAAGAGTGGGACACATTAAAATAAAAATATATAAAAAAATATATAAACAACATTAAACAATAAAATACAAGAAAAACAAAAATTTATATAATAAATTGTATTTACACTGGTAAAAATTACGTATTTAATTCGTAATCAAAGTCAGTGAAGCTATCTTCGCTCAAATTAGTTATAATTGGTTTCTTTATCTCACAGATCCTGAGATTGAGTGTCCACATTTTCTTTTATTCTTTTATTATATGGATTTCTCCCAATTTTCTGAAGTAACTTTATTCAAAAAATCTTTCAAAAGTTCAGTAAATTACTAATTTTGTAAGTTGTGTTATTTCTAGCAACTCTACTTTTACTTGAGAGAGATATTTCCTTCTCCAACGAACATTTTCCGGACGATCTATAAGAACATATTTCCTATCTGGTTTTTCCCAGCAAAAATTAAGTTCTCTAAGCAATTTTTAGAGCTCAGTTCTTTTAATTTCAGATAAATCCCGATCTTTATTGATTTTAGCTAGAATTTTGTCGACGGTTGGGATCTGCTTCTCATAATAAAATGTACGTACAATTCCTTTAATTGCAGTACATAGTAGATTTCTCAACTCCTGTCATGTTGGAACACATCTCGACCGAGCTTATCAGCTAGATATTGATATCTTAAAGTATCATAAACATTCAAGTTTTCCGTTGAGGAAAAAATGCCCTGGTTTCAGGATTTTGGAATAAATATAGAGATGAAAGCCATATCTTTTGGGTATCTCACTAATCTCAAATAATATATAAAAACAAGCACAAACAGGATAAATCACTAAGGACACACTATAAGGTGTACTTTGCTCACTGACAGAAATTAAATTGAACTATCAAAAGTTTTATTGTTGCACTGCATTTATAAAAGCTTATAATATTTAAATATAATTAGATTTACGGCAGTCCTTAGTTACCTGCGGCACTGGAGCAGGTACGTTGGAGGTTTTGGTAACATTTTTTTACTTTTTTTAGTTCTTGAATAGAGTATAGGAATGTGTAAGCTTTTGATCCCCCTTCCTTTCCCAAGAGCTTTGAGTTTAGGAAAATAGAACCGATTTTGCCTTTTACATTAGAAATGTGTATACCGCTGGCACTCCCTCCCACCGTTGATAACTTGTTTTTCTTGCGATAGCCCTTCCCCCAAGAGTTTTGAGTTCAAGAAAATAGACATAATTCTGTCTCTTATACTAGGAATGCTGCTCACATCCTTCCCCCCTGTCGGCAACTTGTTTTTTCTTGTGATCGCCCCCCGTACTCCAAGAGCTTCAAATTCAGAAAAATAGACCCGACCCTGCCTTTCACACTAGAAATGGGAATGTTACTGGTGTCTCCTCCCCCCCCCCCCTCGTCGACAACTTGCTTTCGCTTGCCATACTGTACTTTTGTGATATCACCCCCCCAAATATAGAAGCTAGTTCCGCCCCTAATTGCTGATCTATCATTACTCTTTTTGTAGAACTTAGGGGTACCCAAAACTTCACTGTATTAAAGGCCTTTCTGAACTCTATAAATATCGTATACATTTGGAAATTATTCGGTTGTGATATACGTTTCTCTAATGAACTAAATCAAAATGATGCACATATGCTTGAGAAAGAAAAGTCGAAAACTTTTGGTAATTAAGGTTGATACTAGAGAATGAAATAATTATAAAATTACGATTTTTAACATCATATCTAATATTCCTGATCTTTGTTTTATATTGACAAGTAAAAAAACATTCTATTTATGTTAACCATAAAAGAGGTTTTTGATTTCTTGAGAATCCTTGTATGATGAGGTGTTTGCGAGAACAATTTACGAAAATTTTGAAATCATCAAAATTCTCGACAATCTCCTATTTTTTTTTAAATTGATAAAAGCTAAAAAATTTATATTCGTACAATTTTTAATTCTTTTTTTTTTAACTTTATAAAAAACATTAAATACCATCAAATTTTTAACCCTTGTTACTGTTTTTACTTTATAACTTTGTGCCTAACCTCAATAATTGTTTTTACAAACAACCCTTCCCGGAATTTCTTCCGTTTGCCGTCCTCTTTGATAATCTTAACAAGCCGCACGCCGTCTGAATGAACCGAGTACTGCATTTCCAACCTCCTTCCACCCTTGTTTAACCCTTTCTCTTTAAATCCGTATATTACTTACAAGTTTAAACGGTATTAATGAATACTTAACTAAAGCCAAGACTTAACTTGGTTAAACGTTGTTTCGATCTACGCTTCTCTAATAAATTGAGTTATAACATGGTTACCATCTAGGGGATATCTTGCCTTAATAACTTTGTTTTGCAATCCCTTGGGCGTGTAATGTGCCATCCATGGATTGACATATTGGAAGATTTTGTGGGTTTAGGAATAAGTCAACAATGCCGGAAATAAGATGGAAATTTTCAAATTCATAAATTTTGAATTTATACAGGATGTCTCTAAAAGATCTATCTAGTTCAAATTTATAAGGCTAAAATATGAGAATTTAGCCCTATTTTTCTTAGTCCAAAGTTGATAATTTCTACAACACAGGATGTTAAACTTATAATTTTTTAAAACTCTTTTGTAAATATTTCTCATATTAGATTGGTTAGCAATTAATTTAGTACTTCAGGGTTATATATACAGGGTTATTCTTCGGGAACTTTATCGGTCGATTGTGGAAAAACTATTATTAGGAAGAACCTGAAAATTTCACAGTGTACAGGGTGAGTCAACGATTGGATGAAGTAGGTTTGTGCCTTTTCGGTGAAATTAACAAAGAAACTATATTTATTGTTTGATACAGTTTATTTTTACGCAGATTTTAAAAATATTTAGGACTCTACAGGGTGAGCCAAAAAACTAGGACAGCATAAAGTTGTATTTTTTTAAATAGAACACCCTATATACGAATCGTATTTTCGATTTAGCTTATAATTTTAAATCTTTTTTATTAAGGGTTTACTATAACAAAACTTTATAGTTTCTGAGATAATTAAGTTTAAAGAAAAAAAGTCACATTTTCAAGCATCAATTCAATCCTAAATAACGTTTTCAATTTTGTGACAAATATATTCAAATTTGGAATTTAGCAAGGCCAAGGACAAGTTAACATAATTTTTACCTAATATTTGCAATAAAAGCTACAGGGTGTTGAACACATCGGCTCAAATTTGAACAAGTTTAAATGAATAAATATCTTTTTTTTTTTAAATGGTACACCCTGTATATTTTCATGTTATTTAATAGAGTAACAAAAACCCTAAAAGTTTTGTTCAATATATCCTATACCTATTTATAATAGTTTTTGAGATATTTCAGTTTTTCTTATTTTCCATACTTTTTTACAGAAATAGTCTTCATTATCATAGTAGCCATGGCAAAAACAATGTAAAAGAACATTTTTCTATGTGTCAAATTTATAACCGCAATCGCTTCTTTTGGTTTTTATGTAGTGTAGTTTGGTTTTTTTTGCATTCATCTTATATTGTAAAATGAATTTTCCAAAGAATGAGTTAATAGATATGATTTATACAATAGGAGAGGCTCAAAAAAATTGCCTTCTTCCTCAAAGAATTTACAAAATGAAGTATCCTGATCGACGCCAGCCTAATACCCATACTTTTCAAAACTTAATGCAAAGATTTGATTCTTCTAGTACTGTTGATTATCCAAAACGTAAAGTGGTCAACAAACCAGTAACTAATGAAGAAAAAGAACTACAAGTATTGTTAAATGTTCAGGAAAATCCTTATATTGGTAGCCGTCAGTTAGCAGCATTATGTGAAACATCACAATCCACCGCTAATCGTACTACCAAGAAATATAGGTATCATCCATATCACATGGAATTACACCAAGAATTGCATGGACAGGATTTTGACAGTCGTGTAAACTTTTGTCGTACAATAAATGCGGAGATTCAATTAAATCCAAATTTATTATGCAAGGTAATGTTTAGTGATGAAGCTACTTTTGGAAGTAACCGTGCCGTAAATAGACGCAACATGCATTATTATGCCACAGGAAACCCATTTTGGATTAGAGAGGTGCAACATCAAAACCACTGGTCATTAAATGTTTGGTGTGGTATTCATCATAATCGAATTATTGGACCCCACTTTTTTAATGAACCACTAAATGGCCATAATTACCTGAACTTTCTACAAGAAGAACTACCCCAGCTGCTTCAAGGTCTCGATAGGGATGAGCTCGACAGTATGTGGTTCCAGCACGATGGTGCGCCTCCTCATTTCCATCGTGAAGTTCGTGCGTTTTTGGACCAACGATATCCGCAAAAATGGATTGGACGTGGGGTTTCATTGAGTGGCTACCAAGGTCTTGCGACATCACCCCATTAGATTTCTTCCTATGGGGTTATATTAAAAATAAGGTGTATGTTAATCCACCAACAACAGTGGAAGATATGCGAAACAGGATTAGGGATACCTGTAGAAAAATAACGCCACCAATTTTGTCCAGAGTCCGAGAAAATCTGCAAAAAAGACTAAATTTGTGCATTGCACAAGAGGGTCGTTTATTCGAACACTTATTAAAAAGAAATAATTAATCTCAGTATTTAATAGGTAATTTTTTTGTTTCAATTTAGTATAAAAGTAAATATGTATTTGCCTTGTCGTTATTGTTGTGTTAATTTTTTCACATTATGTTTAATTAAACTATTGCCCTTGTAATATAACGAATAATGTATTTCATCATATTTAACCACATTCTGTTTGTTTCTGTAGTTTCTTTTTATTATTTTACATGGCTACTATGATAATGAAGACTATTTCTGTAAAAAAGTATGGAAAATAAGAAAAACTGAAATATCTCAAAAACTATTATAAATAGGTATAGGATATATTGAACAAAACTTTTAGGGTTTTTGTTACTCTATTAAATAACATGAAAATATACAGGGTGTACCATTTAAAAAAAAAAAGATATTTATTCATTTAAACTTGTTCAAATTTGAGCCGATGTGTTCAACACCCTGTAGCTTTTATTGCAAATATTAGGTAAAAATTATGTTAACTTGTCCTTGGCCTTGCTAAATTCCAAATTTGAATATATTTGTCACAAAATTGAAAACGTTATTTAGGATTGAATTGATGCTTGAAAATGTGACTTTTTTTCTTTAAACTTAATTATCTCAGAAACTATAAAGTTTTGTTATAGTAAACCCTTAATAAAAAAGATTTAAAATTATAAGCTAAATCGAAAATACGATTCGTATATAGGGTGTTCTATTTAAAAAAATACAACTTTATGCTGTCCTAGTTTTTTGGCTCACCCTGTAGAGTCCTAAATATTTTTAAAATCTGCGTAAAAATAAACTGTATCAAACAATAAATATAGTTTTTTTTGTTAATTTCACCGAAAAGGCACAAACCTACTTCATCCAATCGTTGACTCACCCTGTACTAACGTGCTTGCGGAACAGCCGGCTAAAATATTTTCAAAATGGCGGCACTTCGAGTTATACCGGAAGTAGATATCAACTTTTTTTTTTAAATGGAACACCCTATATATTATTATATTTTTGATTTCTACGTAAAATTCTAGACATATTTCACGTATAATCTTCTATACTTAATTCTCACCATTTTGATCATATTTAAATTTTTATGTCAAAAATGACGTTTGAGGACCAAAACTAACTATAACTTTTTCCTGTAAGAAAGTCTTTATTGTTTAATTTGGGTTAGTTTTCTACGAACATCGACTTTAGTAGTCTTTTTATGATATTTTGAAAATTATAAGTACAGAGTGGTCAAAAAAGAATAATAAAATGATACGAAGGCGTTCCGATAAGTAACTAGTCTACATAAAAAAATCGAAAATTTTGGAAAAGTGGTAATTTATTTCTCAACATAGTCTCCTTTTAGCTCGATACACTTGACCCAGCGATGCTGCAACTTCTTTAACTCGTCTGAAAAAGACGTTTTCTGGAGGTTTGCAAAGTAGGCCTCAGTGGCGGCGATAACCTCTTCATTTCTTCCTCAAATTTTTGCCCGGCGAGTGACTTTTTCAAGTTTGGAAACAAAAAAAGTCGCACGGGGCCAAATCTGGAGAATACGATGGTTGGAGCAGCAGTTCGTAGCCCAATTCGACCAATTTGGCCGTGGCGACGGCGGCGGTGTGAGTCGGTGCGTTGTCATGGTCGAAGAGCACTTTTTTCTTCGCTAAATGAGGCCGTTTTTTTCTGCAATTCGGCATCGAATCAGCCCAATAATTCGGCATAGTAGAGTCCTGTGATCGTTTTGCCCTTCTTCAGGTAGTCGATGTAGATCACACGGTGTGAATCTCAGAAAACGATAGCCATCACCTTTCCGGCCGATAGGACAGTCTTCGCCTTCCTCGGAGCACGTTCACCGGATGAAGTCCACTGTTTCGACTGTTTCTGGGTCTCTGGTGTGTACCAAAGGATCCATATTTCGTCGACGGTCACGAAACGACACAGAAACCCTTCAGATTAGACACTGCTCTGAAGTGGTCTCACGGTTGCGTTTGTTGTCTGGAGTGAGCAAACGCAGCAACCATCGCCCCGACAGTTTTCTCATGCACAAAACTTCATGCAGGATATGACCCTCACGGTCTTTTGAGATGCCTACTGTCTAAGTTATCTCGCGCAACTTCAATTAGCGGTTTGTCAATACGAGATCGTGGATTTTTGTCACGTTATCCTCCATCATAGCCGTTTTCAATGCACCTGGGCGTGGTTCATCAAAAATCAACGTGCGACCACGTTGAAACTCGTTAGACCAATTTTTGACTGTCGCCATCGAAGGAGAAGAGTCACCGTACACGACATTCAAGCACTCTTTCATTTCGCTGCGCTATTTCCCTTCATAAACAAGAATAGAATCACCGACCGATATTGCTCTTTTTTCATTTTTCTAAAATCCGCGGACACGCCCGCTTCCACACGCGGTCAAAACAAAACTGCGAGTCCGATTCGGCTGAAATTTTGACAGTAGCCGTCTACGAGAATGTACTACACGATAGTAAATTTCTCTTGCTATATTGGCGCCATCGGGCGGTGAGGCTAAGTACTTATCGGACCGCCCTCGTATTTAAAAAATCGTCAAAAGTCAATTTTTTCACATACAAAGAAGAATTTTTATAATTTTATCACATTAAGTATTAAAAATAAGGATAAATTTGTATAAGATTATCTATTGCAAAAATTTGTAGTTTTCAAAATTTTGTGTACCTCGATAGCGTTGTGGTGATTTGTGGATTTAGTTTTTTTTGGCTAGTTATCGAGGTATGCCCTGGTAACAGGGATTTTGTCGGCCCCTTGGCTTTATTACCAGGAATTAGTCTGACCCCAGAAAATCGGGTAAGGAACTTTAAACTATTTACTGCTAAAACGAGCCTGCTTAGGTTTTTTTTTAAATATTAAAAGATTTTAGCCAAAACTGATTATCACGAGTACAATTTGAGTCAATTTTAAAACCAACTATAATATGTTACTGTTAAATCTTTTTTCGTCCGCAAATTAACCACGTGTAAAAGAAATGACAGCTCAAAAAAAAAGACCCTGGGCAGCAACAGTCGGATAAAATGTATTTGTTACTTAAGCCAATTCGTTAATCATTAGCATTTTCCACTCAAAACAAGAATAATAAATCTAATAAGTATCCCAGTAGTTATCTGTAAATTCAAGAAATATAAATTAATACATCTATAGAAATTTTCTGATTTCTGCCACCCAATATACATACAATCCATCAAATCTAATTCTAAATGGCCGGAAAAAAAACAAGATCTATCTGAATTAAAAAAAGATAGCAGTAAGTTTGATATTGATAAGAAAATATCTAAGCACAGTGTAGTGAAAGACCAAAATAAGAGACAAAATAATGCCAAATAAAATTAATCGAAATTGTACTTTCCTTCAAAGAATCCCTGGGAAATACTTGAGGAAAATGATACTGTGTTGCCCATAACGAATTTGCAAAATAAGGTTAAATTAAATAAATTAGCCATAGTGAGCTTAAGTTCAAAATTGAACCGTGACAAGAGCTCTACTCTTCGTGCAAAAAGTTCCAGATAATCCAGACTCTAATGCTACTTGCCTTGTAGATATTGTCGGATATGCGGCGAAATATCCTCAAATTGTAGTTTCAAGATTATCATTATTAACAACTGGTTTATTTCTATTTCTTTTTGCTTTTATGGATCCAAAGTTTTTGAAGATTTCTATCGTCCTTTTAACAGTTAATGGTGTTGGTTTCTGTTTCTACGGATATCGGATCGCAAATGTGTCGCATGTTCTTGAAATAACTCACTCCTTCATGGATGTAATTTAATCGCCCCGACATGATTATTATTAATGAATGTCAAATAGCAAGAAATAGTGAGAACTCTGTAGGATTCCATTGTTTTATTTTCGCCACGCCTCGCTGTCATGGCCAACTAATAACAAAACTTCTTATTCTTATTTTTTGACCATTCTGTACTAATAATTTTCAAAATATCATAAAAAGATCACTGAAGACGATCTTTGTCTACAAGAAAATTAACCCAAATTAACTAATAAAGACTTCCTTATAGGAAAAATTTATAGTTAGGTTTTGGTCCGCAAACGTCATTTTTGACGTAAAAATTTAAATATGTCCAAAACGGTGAGACTTAAATGTAGAACATTGTACATGGAATATGTCCAGAATTTTACGTAGAAATTAAAAATGTAATAATATATAGGGTGTTCTATTTAAAATAAGCAAGTGCGCATCTACTTCCGGTATAACTGGAAGTGCCGCCATCTTGAAAATATTTTAGCCATCTGTCCCCCATGCACATTAGTACACTACCAAATTTTCAGATTCTTCCTAATTATAGTTTTCCTACAATCAATCGATAAAATTCCCGGAGAATCTCCCTGTATTGAGACTAAATTTATAGATTTGAAAAAGCTGTATTTTCTACGGGCAACAGACAATGAAGTATTCATATCTTCTCAGTTTTTATTATTTTATTACTTCATTTTATTGTTATCAGTACTTATCGCAAAAATATTATACGCAAATCAAACCCGCTGTACATGGACCAACCACAGATAGATTAAATTTAAAGGAAATGAATTTTTTAACATCATATGCATAAAATTCACGTAAAAATATTCCGCTTCATCGAACTCAAATAGCTTTATCGGAAATAAACTTTACATATAAAATTTCCGGTAAAAAGTAATTACGGAAAAATGAAAGAATCTGGATAAACATGCGATAAAAGGAGAAAGTCCAATTTTTATGGAAATGATACGTTTAACATATTTTTTGGATTAAGAGGAAATGAATTTTTACCTACACATAAAACCAAACATTGATAAAAAGGAAATTCGTTTAAGCCAGAGTTGGGTAAAGCACTTAAAATTTTAAGCCCCAAGCCTTTTTTTAAGGCTTAAAACTGTCAGATATATTTAAAAATTACATGTACAAGTATTAATACTATTTCAAATAAATAATATAGTCCGCAAAAATTTTAAAGTACCATAGATATACCAGAAGTAGATGTCAAATTGCTTAAATAGAGCACCCTATATATTATTGCACCAAACACTACGAAAGTTTTGGTAAGTCACCAAGCATTTTCCAGGCAGAAATACATGCCATTAGGATATGTGTTCAATTCAACAAAGAAAAAAAATATCACAGTCAAGAAATTATCATCATGTCGGACAGTCTAGCAGTCATTAGTGCGCTGAGCTCTCAAATTATCAGTTCCAAGATGGTCTGAGAATGCCTAGAGGAACTGAATGATTTGAGTAAGAATAATAAAAGCACCGTCATGTGGGATAGAGGGGAAGGAAATAGTAGACAAGCTCGCGAGGAAAGGGGCTGAGACACCATTTCAGGGGCCAGAGCCTTTCTGTGGAATCAGTAACAGCGTAATGCTGGAAGAACTAAAGATAGAAGAAGAAAGCAGGAGATCCAATTATTGGACGGAGTTGCATGGATTGAGACAAGCGAAAATACTTCTTTGGAACTACGACCAGAGAAGACTCTAACTGGAGTCCTGACGGGACATTACCACCTGAAAGACATCTCAAGAAACTCGGACTGAAATGCAAGAATGCAGATTCTGCGAGGAAGAAGACGAAACCTCTTTTTATATCTTTACAGAATACAGCACTCTAGGATGCGGTTTTTGGGAACACCAAATCAAAGAAGGGGAGCTACCCACCTTGAAGTTTCCTGAGGGAAATAGGACTGGAGGACTAGCTCTAGCCGATAAGGCAACTCTTACACCTTGGCAGCAGTAGGGGGTCACAATAGATCTACCAGATCGCAGTGTACAAACCCCAATTCTATGCACATAAATAAAGTCGCAAGAGAAATATCTACAGTAATTTGACCTGAGACTGTGAAAGAGCAAGAATCTCGACTTCCATATCGGACGTCTGACAAACTCGATAATATTCTTTCTAAAAAATTGCCGTTAATGCAAATGTTAGCTTCCAACGATGTATGTATATTCAATTAAAAATGGCTATTAGAAAAAGAGAGAACGTGTGTCTATATATTCGCAAAAATTTGCAAACCACTGAAACAATCATAGCCAAATTTTACCTGTAGTTTTATTATACAGGGTGATTTAAAAATCGATCACGAAACTTAAGGGGGTGATTCTACTTGACAAAATAAGGGTAGAGATTCATATAATTTTTTTTCAAAATGTCATTCGTTTTCGAGTTACAAGCCGTCCAAGTTCAAGTTTTTATTTTTGGTTTTTTGAATTACTCGCTTACAGGAAAACCGATTTGACTAATATTTGAAAGATAGGCTAAGTCTTCTGCGCTTCATCATTTTAGTAACAATTCACATTGATTGTTTGCCGCTAGAGGGCACTTTACCTACATTGAAAATTGTTTTTTTGTCATAATTTTTTAGTGTTGACAGCTACAGTAGTTTTTGGCATAATTTCTGAAAGACTGATGCCAGGCCTTTAAAAAAGGTGCTCTTTATTTACATCGCTAAACCCAACGGTTTAGACGTAAATCACCCTTAAAAATTAAGTGGTAAATTTACTTTTCTCATTTCATTACCACCAGCTAATAGGTAAATAGCTATCAAAGTATACTAGAGCTGTCAGTTTAACATCAAATAAATTCGCTTTTTAAACTATTTAATTTATAATCTTAAAATAACTAGTAATGGCTAATCACCAATATTCAAATATCGAATATTGTGATATCCATTTTTGTTATGGAAAAGCAAATGGTAATGCAGAGTTGGCAAGAAGATATTATATGGAGAATTATCCGGAAAGAAATATCCCTCATGCTCAAACATTTTCCAGTGTGCACAGGAGGCTTGCGGAATGTGGTTCCTTTAAAAGTTACAATGGAAATAGGGGAAGACCTAGAACTGCTAGAAACGTGCAACAAGAAGAAAGAGTGCTTGAAATTATTGAAGATAATCCAGGTATTAGTACTAGAAAAATTGGGAATGAAGTGCGGCTCTGTCAGGCTAATTCATGGAGGATACTAAGAGAAGAACAACTCTACCCGTTTCATTCAAAAAAGGTGCAGGCTCTTTATGACGATGATCGGCCGAGACGGTTGGAAATGTGCAATCAGATCCTAGCTAAGTATGAACACGATAATCGATTAATTGGCGTCATATTATTCACTGACGAAGCTGGTTTCACTCGTGATGGCATAACAAATCTACACAACATCCACACATATGCTTACGAGAACCCAAACAATGTGGTAGAAACGAAACATCAGCGTAGATTTTCACTAAATGTGTGGGCAGGGATAATAGGAGATTACCTTATTGGTCCTCATTTCTTTGATGGCCCATTAACTGGTGACGTATACTTAGATTTTATCCAAAATCGTCTCCCATTGTATCTGGAAGATGTGCCATTGGAAGTAAGGGCCAACATGTGGATCGTCCAAGACGGAGCTCCGCCCCACTTTAGTATACGTGTCCGACAGTATTTGAATGCAACGTATCCTGAGCGATGGATAGGACGAAGTGGACCATTGGCATGGGCAGCGAGGTCACCAGACCTTAATCCTATGGATTTTTTCTTTTGGGGTCATTTGAAACAATTGGTGTACGATATTCCAGTAATCAACGTCAAGGATCTTCGCTTCAGGATAATCGAAAAGTGCCAAATTATTAAAGAAACACCAGAAATTTTTCATCGAGTTAGGCGACATTTTTTGAAGAGTGTTAGGAAATGTATTGAAGAAAATGGGGGACATTTTGAGAATCTTTTTTAGTTTGTTTAGTACTGTTTCATTAATTTTTATCAATTAAATGTATATCGCAATAATCCATAATATGAATATTTACTGATTAGCCATTATTAGTTATTTTAAGATTATAAATTAAATAGTTTAAAAAGCGAATTTATTTGATGTTAAACTGACAGCTCTAGTATACTTTGATAGCTATTTACCTGGTAGCTGGTGGTAATGAAATGAGAAAAGTAAATTTACCACTTAATTTTTAAGGGTGATTTACGTCTAAACCGTTGGGTTTAGCGATGTAAATAAAAAGCACCTTTTTTAAAAGCCTGGCATCAGTCTTTCAGAAATTATACCAAAAACTACTGTAGCTGTCAACACTAAAAAATTATGACAAAAAAACAATTTTCAATGTAGGTAAAGTGCCCTCTAGCGGCAAACAATCAATGTGAATTGTTACTAAAATGATGAAGCGCAGAAGACTTAGCCTATCTTTCAAATATTAGTCAAATCGGTTTTCCTGTAAGCGAGTAATTCAAAAAACAAAAAATAAAAACTTGAACTTGGACGGCTTGTAACTCGAAAACGAATGACATTTTGAAAAAAAATTATATGAAGCTCTACCCTTATTTTGTCAAGTAGAATCACTCCCTTAAGTTTCGTGATCGATTTTTGAATCACCCTGTATATTCCGAAGTGCTAATCGATATATAAAGAAGAAACTAATTCGCATTCTGACCGCTAGGTAGCGAGACATTGTCATGGTCATTTCTTATGGTAAATCGTTTATGCATCGGAGATGGACTTCTAATATTAGTCAATCATACAGTCATAAAAATAGGGCAAACGAAGTCTCGACGTGGGATGCTAGTTAAGAATATAAATACGAAAAAACTTGCTACATACTGGTACTGCAATTAGGCTGGCAAACTGTTTATTGTCTACTTAAGAATATTACTAGGAAGTTCTATATCCACTGAGCTTGCTGGATGAATTTAAGATCTCTGATTAGAGATACAATTCTAGTTTTACCTAAAATTTACTATATTTAGAAGCTTTAGAAACACCCTGTACCTAATCCTAAGATATTATATTATTTAAATGACAGATGCGACCACTATATCAATATACATATAACAAATTGAATTTTTAATCTTCTCTAGAGGTTCATTGATATACAGTAGGAAAAAAGTATGGAAAAGGGGAAACAAGCGAATAGTACCTTGGGGATATACAATGGATCCTTTGAGGAAGGCTTATGTCAATTTGACATGATTTAGAAAGTTCTTTTTTTTTCCATTTTCTTCCTTAACATAGACATAAATCTTAAGAATATGGATCTTACTAAGTTTATAAGCCGCATAAAGGATAGAAGATAATTTTAAAGAAAAATTTAGTTTATTTATTGTAATAAGGTAAAATCGAGGTTGATAATATATTAATAATATGGTTATTCAATGATGAGTCTAGTGATTATTAACTTCATTACTAAGTGTTCACATTTCAATTATATAAGAATATACACGGTTCGTCAAAAAAGTAAGCTTTCAAATATAGGGTCTAGCCGATTAAGAGGGTCGAAACTGTCCCTTCGGTAATAAAAAAATAATAAATACCAGATTGTTCTACATCAAAAAGTACCCATACAAAAAAAAATTTAGCCAGTTTTAAAGCCACATAACCTCAAAAAAAATTAAAACTTTTTTTTTTCGTTTTTTGACAATATTTTCGGTTCTAATCATCGTAGAAACATTTTTGGTCATTTTGTAGGTTTTTGTAGTATTTAAAATAAAAAAATAAGCTAAAATTGTCTCAGCTTTGTTTTAATATTGTCTTAATCATGCCTTCAAGGGAAAAAAACGATCATTAAATAATACAAAATGGTTGAAAATGGCTTCGGCATATATATATATATATATATATATATATATATATATATATATATATATATATATATATATATATATATATATATTGTGACGCTATGGGATTAGATAAAGAACAAACGGTTTTACAACATCCTGTATCCTGTATTCCATTCTTTTATACAAAGACATGGCCTGAAACTAACTTACAATCTAAGATGGACAATAATATAAACAATTAAACGGTCTGGAGGGCAAGAGTATGTTTTAGAGCTGTTCACGGTCGCTCATTCTTTTCGGTTGCGCTGAAGACGGTAACCCGGTGGTATCATTCGCGACGCCTTTCACGTATCTCGTACTATTCGGTCGCGCCGCTACTCACGAAGGCTTGTACGCAAATTATCGCGCCTCGCATCCAAAATCCGCGTTCCCGGTTCACGGCGCTTCGTATTAAAACTCAACCGACGGCGGTATACGCGGTTTGTAACAACAACCCCGCGTCGATCGGCGATAGGCGGCGTCTCTACACGGCGACGGTCTTTATACGCGGCGGCGGCGATAGGCGTCGGGGCGGCAGTTGTTTAGCGCCCTTGTCAACGGACATCGGAGGGCACCTGGCGGTAACACATTCCTGGTCAATACGGAAACAATAACAAACTTACGGCATCAGTGCGTGTGTGCATCGGTGACGGTAGGAAGGAAAGAAAGGAACTGACGCTGCCCGTTCTTATAAGGGTCCTCGACAGCGGCAGCAGGATGGAGCGACATTGCCCGTTCTTATAAGGGTCCTCGACAATGTCGACCAATAGCGGTAGGAAATTAGGAAAGGAACCGTCACTGCCCGTTCTTATAAGGGTCCTCGACAGCGACGGTGGGATGACGCAACATTGCCCGTTCTTATAAGGGTCCTCGGCAATGCTGGCCATTAGAGGGGTAGGACGTAAGGAAGGAAGTGTATGGTAAACACCATATACACACAAGCCTAGCCTCACCTACATCACTAGACCAGGAAGGCGCGGCCCAGCAGGCAACCCAGTCCAGTCCGTTTGGACTGTTGACCCGGGTGGAGACCGTTTGGTTCTCAGCGAAATAATAGTCTGCTGGGACTTAAATAGACGGCCCGAGCTCCCACTACGCTGACGTGTGACGGTGTGCGGTGATCGCGCATACGATACTGTTGTATGCGGCGCGCGATTACTATGGTCTGACGCTCTGAAAATCTCGGAAAATTATATTTCCCGGCATAGCGCGGTCAATCTAATTATATTCCGGTAATAGTGAAACTTTAATCAATCTTTTCCCGCAAGAATCAGATTTTTCTGATGTTAAATGAAGAAATAAAACCCCGGCGAACATACACTTGCCCAAAAATTTAGTAACTTCGTTACAATATATATATATATATATATATATATATATATATATATATAATACAATAGAATAAAATATTGGCGAAGCTGACGTGAAAATTTGTCAATCTACATGATTCTCGTGTTAAAAAGTGCGGAGCACTCCAAAATATGGAAAAACTCGGGGTCCGACAGATGGCGACAGAGCTGTTTCGTCCTAATATGGGACTCGTCAGGCCACCGCATTCAGTACAAACCATCATCTCGTCTTTGCATCGTATAAAGCTGAATTTAGAATCAAAAAACAGCAAACAAGACGACAAAGGCGACATCTCGATGGTCCACTTGATAATACAAGAACCACACAGATTAACAAAGTTTGTAAAAGAACCGTCATATGGTGGCGTAACGGTGAATTAAAACAGAAATATGTAAAATCGAGTACACGAAACGCGCTGCCCAAAGGATAGGGGTCGCATTTTTCGGTACTGGCAACCAAGCCTACCGCTTATTTTAGCAGCCAAAGCCACGTGTCGCACCAAACGATCCCACCATGAGAGCAACGTTTAGCGTGTTTCAAAGCCAAACAAGTAAATAAATAAATAGATAAGATTTTGTCCGTGTAATTTAAAATAAAATAGAATCAAATATTGGCGAAGCGGACGTGAACATATTTCTGTTTTAATTCACCGTCGCGCCACCATATGACGGATTTTTACAAACTTTGTTAGTCTGTGTGGTTCTTGTGTTATCAAGTGGACCATCGAGATGTCGCCTTTGTCGTCCTGTTTGCTGTTTTTTGATTTTAAACTCAGGTTTATAGGATGCAAAGGCGAGATGATGGTTTGTACCGAATGCGGTGGCCTGACGAGTCCCATATTAGGACGAAACAGCGCAGTCGCCATCTGTCGGACCTGGAGTTTTTCCATATTTTGGAGTGCTCCGCACTTTTAACACGAGAATCATGTAGATTGACAAATTTTCACGTCCGCTTCGCCAATATTTGATTCTATTTTATTTTAAATTACACGGACAAAAACTTTTCTATTTATTTATTTATTTAATATATATATATATATATATATATATATATATATATATATATATATATATATATATACATAAATAGTTTTAAGACAACTGAGGATTTATAAGAAAATTTCATGCTTCAAAACTCGATAAAAATACGAAAAAATCCTAAGAAATGTCGCTTTTTTTTCAATTTTGACTAGGTTTCACCACTTTTAAAAATCTGAAAAAATTCATAGACATAGGTTGGCGTTTCAAAAACAACATATTTTTTTCAACTCTGCTATTATCCTAGTTTTTATTTTATTGAATTTAAAAATTTTCTAACACCCAAAAAAATTTGAATTTCGCCCAAAAAATTTATGTAAAATATACCTTATTGTAGGCAATAAAAAAACCTACAAAATGAAAAAAAAAAGAAGTTTCTGAGATGACTGGAACCGAAGATATTGTCAAAAAGCGAAAAAAGACGTTTTAATTTTTTTTGAGGTTATGTGAGGATAAAGTGGCTAATTTTTTTTTGTTTCGGTACTTTTGATGTAGAACAATCGGGTGTTTTTTATTTTATTATTACCGAGGGGGATTTTTGACTCTCTTAATCGATTAGACCCTTTGATTCTGATTGGTTGAGTATGTTTCTCGTCTATCTTTTACAAACAAAAACTTTTCTGTTCTTTATATAATTGTATAAATAAAGTATTTTAAGTTACAAAACCTTAATTTTCCACTCGAAATACCTTTTCTTGCCTGGTAAACCACTTTTTACCTGCAAAACTTTAATGCGCCTCAAATGTCAAAAGTCACTCTGTGTATTGGATTATAAGGCCTAAGACTCGTGCAGATAAACCTTTTTTGTAATCCGGGTGACGTCTGTACCCTGTCTGAATCAAAACACACTAATGATGAATGGGCGCAGGAAACTGCGACGTCACGTATTGGAATTAACTCGTCTGTGCTTAGTGAATATGTGTGTGGGTTGATTTCAGTGTAGGGAAATTTTTGATGTGTTTTTTATTTCTTAAGCTTTATTATCCGGTAGGTATTATTAACCACAGATGTCCAGTGTATACCGGCATCAAAAGCAAATGCAAAGTTCAAATTATTTCCATAAAATATTAACATTACCAATGTCAATAGTAACGTGTTTATTATTGGTGAAATGTTATATTGTTAGTAACGAATATATGTCTATCGTATTTTAGAGGATTGTGGCAAAGTATGATAGAGTGCAATTCATTCAGTGGCTATTACTGTTAGCAATTTTCGTATTTATATATTTCAGCTATTATCCTATATCAGAGAATACGTTTAATAACGAAATATTTATCTAATAATAATTGTACAAAATCATTTTAGCCAACATTACTGACTACAAATACTCCATGGAAATTAGATCAAAAAAGAGCTGTTTTGCTAACAAAAATGTTTTTTTTTTACTGGAATGTGTTCATTTCGGCATCCTATAAATCATATCTAGATGGTAACACTGAAAGACCTGTGCAAAAAATGGCGGACCAAAATTGGTCACGATTTACGAAAAGTAAAAGTTCTATCGAAAAAAGTTGTAGAGATTTAAAAAACCTATCGATTCATATGATATAAGTTATAGGTGGCGCCACTAGTTGTCGAGATATATTTTTTTTCTTGATAAAATTTACGGCTTTTGTTTTTTTAAAAGACATTTATTAACAAATTACCGATTTAAAATTTAACATAAACATAGTTATTATTATTGTAAAAAAGTATATCAAACCTGGAATCTGTGAGTTTTTTATTTTCCGAGAAATTCGATGTCAAAATTGAAAATTCAACCTCAATTTTCTGCTTTCCTAATTAAGATACAATGCCCAATTTTAATGGTAATTGTTTGTATTTTTTTATATTTTGAAGATCTATTAAAACCTTTTTTTTTAATCGTGGGCCGAGAAATTTTGCAAGAACCAATTTTTGCACCAAAAAAATTGCGATAACTTTTCACCGGATAAAGATAAAATTTTTTTAATGCATGCATTGGGTTTAGATGTATCATTTCCGTTCTCAAAAAAAAATATTTTGGCCGAAAAAAGCGTTTTTTTTTTTTAAATTCATAATGGCGTGGCAAATGAATACTGTACTTTACCAGTGAATTTTTTGGATCTCAGAAATACACTTCCATACGATCTGTGAACCTTCGAAAATTGGGCCGAATCTAATCGAAAATAGCTGCTGCATGCCGCTGTCGGCGGGTTGCCATAGTTCAGACGCATTATTCATTGGCGCTTCAAGGAAACTTGTGCATCACAAGTAATATTTATAATATTAATGTTGTTTTATTAATTTATATTATAGTAACAATGTGTTCAGTTATAAAGGGTGTTTTTTATAGAGGTATAAAACTTTAAGTTGGCAACACTTTTTTAACTGGCGGACATTTTGTCAGCTATCAAGTGATTTATGTTTAGTTTGGTTTGGCATTTCAACATGAATAGCATGACGCCTGAACAACGCTTCCTAATTGTACAAATTTATTTTGAAAATCATGGTTCTGTTCGAAATACGTATCGCGCACTACGTTCATTTTACGGTCAACATAATCGTCCATCAGAGCAATTAATTTGATTAACTATGGAACGTTTTCGCACCACGTTTACTCTAAATGATAATACACATCCACAGAGATGTCGTACAGTGCGTACAGAAGAAGTCATTGCTGCTGTAGAGCGTAGCGTAGAGGAAGACCCGAATCAGTCTATCCGCCATCGTGCACAGGAATTGGATATGTGTCCATTCACTTTATGGAAGATTTTGCGGAAAGATCTTGGTTTGCGTGCTTACAAAATCCAACTCGTGCAAGAATTGAAGCCACACGATCACCTAGCAAGGCATAGATTCGGTGAATGGGCCCAAAACAAGATTGCCGTTGATCCCGATTTTCATAAGCGAATTTTGTTTAGCGATGAAGCTCACTTTTGTTTGAATGGATACGTTAATAAACAAAACTGCCGTATTTGGAGTGATGATAATCCTCAAGTGTATGTTGAAACACCGTTATATCCAGAAAAACTGACTGTTTGGTGTGCTTTATGGGCTGGTGGAATCATTGGTCCGTACTTCTTTAAAAACGATGCTGGTCAGAACGTTACAGTCAATGATGACCGCTATAGAGCCATGATTACTGACTTTTTCGTTCATCAATTGAACAACCATGATGTGCAGGAGCTGTGGTTTCAACAAGACGGCGCAACATGTCACACAGCTCGTGCCACAATTGATTTATTGAAGGAAACGTTTGGTAACCGCATAGTTTCACGTTTCGGACCCGTGAATTGGCCTTCAAGATCGTGCGACTTAACGCCGCTAGACTATTTTCTGTCGGGATATGTGAAGTCGCTAGTCTACGCCGATAAGCCCGAAACGATTGATCACTTGGATGACAACATTCACCATGTTATGGCCGATATACGGCCACAAATGTTGAAAAAAGTAATCGAAAATTGGACCTCCAGATTAGACTACGTCCGAGCTAGCCGTGGCGGTCATATGCCAGAAGTCATATTTAAATTATAATGCCAGAAGGTTATCTTTCGAATAAAGTAAATTTCATGTCAATTTAAAAAATTCATCTTGGTTTTATTCCATTTAAAAGTTCTATACCTCTATAAAATACACCCTTTATTAATTTGTTTGTTAACAAAATATTTACAAAAAATTATAGAGAAAATCATACAAATATTCAATTATATATTACATATTATACTGTTTTTTCCTTTATATTATTATTACCTAATAGTTTATTAACAAAATTTTTAAGAAAATTTTAGATATTTCTGAAATGTACAGATTTGTATGAGCACTATGATGGACAGTGCGATAATTGCTCTGAAAATTTTATTTTCTGTGATTTAGAAAACGACGATGACAATTCAAAGGAAATTAATATGTGTGAGAATGATTTTGACTACGAAAATGTTGATAGGGATGAGAATGATATGTACGATGAAATTGAGAATAATGATGAAAATGGTATGTGCGATGTAAGTGAGAGTAATAATTGCGATGATGAAATGGACGCCGATAACATAGAAGTTATAGAAAAAAAAAGAAAGATGAAAGTATAATTGATATATTGTATTTGCATGATTTTCGCACGCAATTTTAATGTATTATATTCTATATTATTATTATATTATACTATTAAGTAATAATAATATAAAGGAAAAAAAAACAGTATAATATGTAATGTATAGTTGAATATTTGTCTGATTTTCTCAATAATTTTTTGTAAACATTTTGTTAATAAACTGTTAGATAATATAAAGGAAAAAAACAGTGGAATATTGAATACATAATTGAATATTTGTATTTTTTTCAATATAATTTTTTGTAAAAATTTTGTTAATAAACAAATTAATAATTAATATGACTGAACAAGTTATTAAATCATATAAATTAACAAAAAACAACATCAGTATTATAAATATTACTTATGATGCATAAGTTTCCTTGAAGCGCCAATGAGTAATGTGCCTGAACTATGGCAACCCGCCGACAGCAACCTGCAGCAGTTATTTTCGATTAGATTCGGCCCAATTTTCGAAGGTTCGCGCATCGTATGGAAGTGTATTTCTTGAATCCAAAAAATTCACAAGCAAAGTACAAGTACCAAATTTGAGACTTTAATGTCTATTTGTCACGCCATTATGAATTTTTGAAAAAAAAAAAAACGTTTTTTCATCCAAAATTAATTTTTTTGTGAGATCGGAAATGATACATCTAAATCCAATGCACGCATTAAAAAATTTTTATCTCCATCGGGTGAAAAGTTATCGCAATTTTTTTGGTACAAAAATTGATTTATCGAAATATGTTTTATAGAATATCGAAATGAACACATTCCAGCAAAAAAAATAATGTTACATTTTCGTTACTGACGAAAGTCTATTTTCCATGGAGTAAAAACCAAAAACTTAAACCTATTTTGGTTCTTGAATTTTCATATAAAATTTAAATTTTAAATGCAATTGCATTTCACTGCCTTTATTGATCATGACAACAATTTTATTAAATTATGTCAAAAAGAGTAAATATTTTAAACAAATTTAATGTGGATATTCTTTAATATTTGCATTTTATATGGAAAATATTTTAAAATGTTTACTTTTAAGGATAAATTACAACCTATTAATTCAATAAATTCGTTTCAAAATATTTATATTTTCTTTAATTATTCACATTTCATTTTGTATTATTTGCTTTTGAGAGCAGATAAAAAATTAACCACCATAGGGGTTATTAAAATTTTGTTAAAGCCTTAAATACAGAAGGAAATATTTTTCTTTATTTGAGACGGAAATTGGCGTTTATAAATGATTCAGAGTTTAGAGAAGGAATATTAGTTGGGACACCAATAGGAGAACTTTTTAAAGACAAATATTTTCAAACAACACCTTTGTTGAAAGAAAACAGGCCTTCAAAAATGTATACAGCAACTTCCTAGGTAACAAGAAATCGTAGAACTACAAGGATCTAGTCTAAGAACTTATCCAATCTTACAAGATGTTAGGTTGCAATATGTCACTTAAGCTGCATTTTCTTCACTCCCATTTAGAATTCTTCCCTAATAATTTAGGTACAGTTTCAAATGAAAATATATCACTTAAGCTGCATTTTCTTCACTCCCATTTAGAATTCTTCCCTAATAATTTAGGTACAGTTTCAAATGAACATGGCGCAAGATTATATCAGCAAATTGTTCAAATGAAGAAGCGGTTTAGGGAAAAATGGACTCCAAACATATTAGCGGACTTCTGTTGGACCCTTAAACGAGAAACCGATACCTGCGAATACAAGTGAAAAAAGACAATATAATAATGTATTCGATTGTATTACACCTTTTTCAGTAGAGTATATTTTGTAAAAAAAATGATTTGTTTTTCTTTTAAATCTTTGAAAATTCATTTGATTGCTTCTGGTTTGGATTTTTCATATATTATATTTCTTCTTTTCCTTCTCTAGAAACTCAAGATGATAGGTAAAAACCGAGTTTATATTTAAATTCCGCACATTACAGTAGACACAAAAAACCCAAAAAAATATCACGGAGTGACAAATAATTTAAAAATGAAAAAAGATGTTATGTATTACCAGTTTTGCATGGAATAGTGTTAAGATATTTTATGGATAGAATTATAGTTATATAAGTACCTTTTTCGCCACCATCATATATTACTCGAAAAGTATCGGAATGTAGGTGCCCAAAAAACTGTCCAGCAATTATCTGATGGAATTTTCTTACCATCTTCAAGTACTTTTTGTTGTGAAAATCTTTATACATAATATGATTCGGGGCCGAGAGTCCTTTATGTCTCTCGTCAGATCCTGGAGGAATATGACCAATAAGATAGACCTGAAAATAAAAAAAAAATATATATATTTAAAACAACACAAATTAGATAATGAACATACTACAAATCACCAAATTGAAAATTCAATTTCATCCTTAGAGTTAAGTACTAAAATTATTATTGAGTAAAATGTGGTTGTCGGACTTGCATTTCTTTTATTTTTATTTATTTTGTCACAACAGAATAATTGGAGCTATGATTAAGATATTGTCCAGTATGTGTTGGCTTTCTGTATAATGAAGTTTTAATAGTTTCATTTGAGCGATTCGCCATGACACATAAGAAAAGCAATTGATCATTTACCTCTTTTTCCATGGTAAACTTAATTGTAGGTCGAATGTTATTTAGATGTTTCACCTCGGCGCTACATATACAGAGTGTCTCAAAAGAAAGTACACATTTGTTTTGCTTATTGCGTGAACGCAACTATTCCGAGCGGCGCGGGGGGTATGTCAATCGGTAGCCTGGCTCTTGGGAATTTAGTCGCTATGGAGCGTTTCTCGGTAGCGGACCGTGCTTTGTGCGTACGTGAGTTTTACAAAAACGGTAATTCGGCGACTGTAGCGCGTAGAAAATTCTGCAATTTTCGACATATTCGTCACTTAAATGATGCGCCAAGCGCTCGGCTTATTGGAAAATGGGTCCAGAAGTTTGAAGAGACCGGTTCAACACTAAATAAACCAAAATCCGGGCGTTCGAGGTCTTCAAGAACGGTCGAAAACGTAGAGAGTGTTACTCAGTCTGTTCGTGACGACCCAAACGTTTCGATTCGTAAGCGTGCTGTTGCTTTAAATGTGCATAGGTCATCATTATTCCGCATTTTACACAAAGATTTAAAGCTCAACCCCTATAAAATTCAGTTGGTGCAAGAATTGAAGCCTCAGGATGCTGGTCAGAGGCTTGACTTCGTAAACCAGATGACTGAACGCTTTTCAACGTTTACCAACATCTTTTTTTCGGATAAAGCCCATTTTCATCTTAATAGTCATGTAAACAAGCAAAATTGCCGCTATTGGAGTGCAAACAATCCAAAACACAAACATCAGAAACCTCTACATTCGCCGAAAGTGACTGTATGGGCTGCGATGTCGGCGCGAGGAATTATCGGCCCGTACTTGTTTAAAGATGAAAGGGAACACACAGTAACAGTGACTTCAGAGCGGTATGTGGAGATGTTAGACGACTTCTTCGTGCCTGAACTGCAAAATTTTCGTGGCTATAACCAAAGAACATGGTTCCAGCAAGACGGAGCAACTTCACACACGTCCAACATGTCTCTGCCACGAGTGCGTGAAATTTTTCCTGGCAAATTGATCTCAAAGAAAGGTGACATAAGTTGCCTCCACGCAGTCCTGATTTATCACCTATGGACTTTTTCCTATGGGGTTATGTCAAAAAGTTTACGCCAACAAACCGACTTCCCTGGCACAATTAAAAGAAAATATCCGCAACGAAATGGCAGACATCACGGAGAATACCTGCCGAGCCGTCATGGGCAATTTTAGTGCTCGATTAAATGAATGCCGTGAACGCAACGGATTACATTTGGACGAAATCAGTTTTAAAAAATAAATTCCCAAACAATGTATTTTAATATGTAATAAACATTTTTTCAATAAAGTCCTGACTTTTTTTTAAATCGATTTTTTAAATGTGAACTTTCTTTTGAGACACCCTGTACTAAAATTAGAACGATACAGAGAAAATTAGCATGGCCCCTGCGAAGGATGACACGCAAAATCGTGAAGCGTTCTACATTTTTTCAACGCTTTATGTTTCTTATGTTAGAACCACCCTAGAATATTGTTCTATTATATGGAACTCCTATTGCTCTAATCATAAACATGCCATAGAAAAAATTCAAAATAAACTATTGAGATACATGTATTACAAGCAAACTGGCACATATCAGCTACACATTCCAAAATTCGATATTATGAAAACATACAACTAAAAGACATTAGAAAGTCGTCGAACTATGGCATGTTTATTATTCTTGCATAAAATTATTAATAGTAATATTGACGACCCTGATTTGCTAGCTTTGATAAATTTTCATGTACCGGCTTACCCAACAAGATATCCTGTGGTTTTGTATGTGGATAGAGCACGTACTAACTATTATTTAAATTTCCCTATTATAAATATGTGTAAATTGTATAATGAAATAAGGCAACAGTGGGATATATTCAGTATAAGTCTCAATAGTTTTAAAAATTTTCTCAAAGAAATATTGTAATTTTTCTTTATTTTTCCTGTAATTTGTAGTTGTTATGTACTTGTACTAAGTGATTTTGTAAATTCCTACTCTGTAACTGGACATATGTCTGTAGAGCTTGTAAATAAATAAATAAATCATTAAGTTTTTGATCATTGCCCTTCCATACGATGAAGGTATCATCGACATATTTCAACCAGACTTTCGGTTTTACTGTTGTCGTTTCCATAGCATGAGTTTCGAACGATTCCATATATATATATATATATATATATATATATATATATATATATATATATATATATATAGGCGACAACTGGAGAGAGTGAGGAACCCATCGGAATCCCGTCGTCCTGAGCTCAGAACCTGTTCTTTACTTGAAAGTAAGCTCTACGCAGGCAACACTCCAAAAGATCCATCACCCCGTCCGGTGGTAACGTGATTTGATCTGATAAAGTAGTATCATTTGAAAGTCTAGTTTTAATTATGTCTAGTGATTCCCCTAACGGTATATTAGTATACAGACTTTCCACATCAAAACTTATTAGTCTGTCGTCTGGCTCTAGATTGATGTTACTAAATAACAAAATGGGAAATTATACGCAACCTTTATAATCGTGCTATATCTATATGCAATAATGCAGATTCATTGGAAAAAGAGGTAGCAAATATTAAAGCCGATTTACAACAGAATGGTTATCCTTTGAAACTAATTGATGATGTTATAAATAACTTTAGAACAACGAACACTGGACAGCAAGAAACATTTCTTCTTCACAATTCCGTACATTAAGGGAACTTCGGAGAAATTAAGATGAATTGCCAGTAGTTATAATATAAAAACAGCCTTTAAATCAGGAAATACACTTGGAGGTCATTTAACAAAAATAAAACCAAAAACTACCGATTAGAAAGAATGTGTTTACAGAGATGCATGTGAGTGTGGTGAAATGTATATTGGAGAAACCAAACGACCACCAGAAGTTAGAATTAAGGAACATAAAACTCATACACAAAAAGGGGAAACGTCGAGATCAGGTATTGCAGAACACGCCTGCGATAAACAACACCATATAAAATGGTCTGAGGCTGCAGCAATATACATGGAACTCAACATGAAAAAAAGAAAATTTATAGAAGCAGTTTACATTAAAAACAATAATGGAATCTTCAGTAAACCGAGTGTTGAGATACCTAATCTTTGGCAACCACTATTTTGTAACATCAAATCATTGAGGTGTGTACAGTGAAGCGAAACTTTGCGCTTCAGTGGACACAGTCCCTATATAAGCTCGTGTCTTAAGACAAAACATTCAGTTTATACTTGATAACGATAAGAGATGTACCTAATTGGAACGTCGTAAAAATAAATAAATAAAAATAAAGACAATGCGATCATCAACATGTCTACAACCTTCAAATAAAATTATTATTTTTAGAAAATGTATCGTCATGACAAATTGGAATAAGAGCTGTTTTAATAGAAGCTGAGTGCACTATACAATTAGGGAAATAATTCTGTTTCAAAATGTAGTAATTTTAATTTATTATTCTCAAACATAACTCTATACAAATATTTTCCTTTATAACGTCTTTGCAACTTTGTTCTAGTTCAAACTGTCTCTAAATTAGAAACAGGGTTTTCGACTTATCCCAATTCAAATTTCATAAGGAAAACCAACTTTTGAGCTAATTGCATTCGTTTGGGAATCAAATAGTTGAAAATGAAAACGGTGGGAATAGCTCCGTAATATTTTGTAATTATTATGGGAAATTGGGATAAGATGAAAAACAGGGTAAAAAAATAGTAGTTGATAATTTCGCTACTAAAGTAATTTGTACGTTTCCATTGGTTTCACTTGGGAATCGACACGTACCAATAGGCATTAATATAATAGAGTACGCTGAAAGTTATTAAGTAAATCTAGTATGGAGGTGATATGATTTTAATAGATTTTCATGTAATTTTTATGATATTGGTAGCTTGTCCTTAGGTCTCTGAATTTGTGTTCACGTGCATTATTATGCACATCAATTAAATTTGCTTATATTAAACGCTGAATTCACCAATAAAAATGTCTCAATATTTTTTTTCCAATTTACTTAGTGTTTTTTTTTAAATAGTCCTCAAAGAAGCGCAATCTTCTTCTTCTTCTTCTTCTAGATAGAACCAAGTTCTGTTATCTATACAATGCCTCATCGATCCTCGTTTGAGGTCGAAATCCAGCTGTCTTTCCATCTTTTGGGGGGCCGTCCAGGCGGCCGTTTGGTGTTTGGTGTCTCTCTCATCACGGTTTTTGCTAGTCTGTCATCGTCCATTCGTTCCATGTGGTCTCTCCACTGCCTACGACGATTTCGAACCCACTTCATAACATCCCCCACTCCGCTGTCCTCGCGTATTTTTGCGTTTCTTATCCTATCTTTTAAACTTGTTCCCGTAATCATTCTCAGCGTTTTCATTTCTGTGGTTCTCATAATTTGTTTTGTCTTTGTGGTTTCATTTCTTATTTCTGCTCCGTAGGTCAGTATCGGTCTTACACAGACCTTGAAAATTCTTGCTTTGCTCTCAACCGTCATATGTTTATTGTTCCAGATTATGTCTCTTAGTTGACCTGATATCATGGCCGCTTTGTTTGCCTGTGTGCGTACTTCTTCCGTTACTGCCCTGTTACTTGTTATATGTGCTCCTAGGTATTTAAACTTCCCGACCTGTTCGATATGTTTGTCATCAACCATTAGTTTGCATCTTACCGGTTCTTTTGCTATTACCATTGCTTTGGTTTTCTCCGCAGATATCTTCATATTATACTGTTTGGCTGTTCGACTGAGATGGAAAAGCATTCTTTGTAAGTTGTCCTCGCTATTTGCTGTCAAGGCAACATCGTCTGCAAAGCATATAATCTGAACGGTGTTGTGTCCCATTGGGTACCCAATATTTGAGCTTTTTACCTCATCAATGATTTCGTCCATGATTACATTGAAAAGTGTTGGACTTAGGCTATCACCCTGTCTTATTCCGATGGATAGAGGGATTTCCTCTGTTAGAGTGTTATTTGTTTTAATTACCATGGTGTTTTTGGAATTCAGTTCGTATATTGTGCGTATGATTGCTTCGTCTACTTGTTTTCTTCGCAGTAATTCTGCTATGTGTTCCAGTTTGACTCGGTCGAACGCTTGTGTAAAGTCCACAAAACAAAAGAAGCGCAATAATAAATCAAATTGTTAACAAACGCTTACCTCTTTCGACCCCAACAAGATGGAACTTTAATTTTAGAGTTGTTTGTACCATATTCGAATAGAAAGAAAACCAAACAGTATTTAAAAAATAGAATACAAAATCACAAATACAGCATTATACATCACAATAATGATAATAAAACCACCTTAGCCAAACATGTACTAGATAACATACACAACATCGATTTTAACAACGTGGAGATTTTAGACAAAGAAATTAATTACAAAAAAAGAACAATTAAAGAAATGATCCATATTAAAAGAACACCCTGTACAATGAATTTCAGAACGGACACAAATGACCTGAGTAATGTGTATACCAATCTAATAGGGCAATAAAATTGCAGATGATCCGGAAACTTTCAAACTCTTTAGTAGTACTCTGTCAAAAGCAAAACAAACCAGATATGTAAAAAATGCATTCAAAAAATAATATCAGTCCTTTATATTTATATTTATATTAAAAAAGAAGTCTTGATTATATTTGTATTAAAATAATAAAAATAGTTAAATGTAAGTTAATCAAGTGAACCACCTATTATCATTAGGTAAGAAATTAAAATTTTCAGTTTATATAACAACAATTTACATATTCCCTTTCATATTTACATAATTCTCTGAAGATGGTTTAATCAATAAAATAAACCGAAACGTGAGAAAAAAAAACATGTGTTAATTTATTATAACGTAATAATATGATCGAAACCCAAAAAAGTAAAAACTAATTACAAATAACAACGAAGTTCAGAAAACACTGTGGGGTGTTTTTATCTTGCAAAATGTAAAAATATTTAGTTCACTCATTTTAAATTGTGATTATAAAAACGTATCTAACATAAAAACTTTCAGAGAAACGATAAAAACTAGAATTTTATTTAAAAATATTACTGCAAGCATATACACAGACATAAAAATTTATATAAATTTTTAAATTACATTTCTCCAACATTTGTAATAAATTTAGTTTAAGTCCCTCTTCCCGGCCAATTCTATTATCACAAGCATTCTTCAGCCTTCATTCCGTCAAGTTATCTCGTCAAGCTATCCCGATTCGGGCGTAAATATTTTATTTTTTATCACAAAGTTCTTTTTAGGGAGGACTTGATTCTAAGCCAAGTTCTTAAAAATGCGACAGAAATTTACAAAAAACAAATAGTAAAAATATAAATTTAAAAATTTATGAAAATTGCTAATATTAATGGAAAACAGATAAACTTGTTATACAATATATATATATATATATATATATATATATATATATATATATATATATATATATATATATATATATATATATATATATATATATATATATATATATATATATATATATTCTTGATTCTTGAACCATATTTAACAAAAAATGCAAAACAATTGACGTTTCGCCCTTTATTTAAGGCATTTTCAAAATTTTTTTCTTCCTAAAAATATTTTTATATCATTAAAATATTCACATATCTATAATTTTAAAAAACCAACAAGACACTTTAAAAACAGTATTTAAATTTTTAAAATTTTTAAAAATATTTAATTTTACCGGAACACACCTTGACATTTTGTTACTCTATTACTAAATAAAATTCAATCTTTACATCGTCTATTGAGGATACATAGAATGCGAATGTGTTTTATTTTTTATATTTTTTTGTATTTTACAATGAAGAAAAAAAACAAATAAGGTATACGTTTAGTTTTATGTTTAAGAGGATATTCAATTTTTGATTCTTATTTGACAGGATCGAATACTTAATATTTTTGTTTAAATTAGGCTTGTGTAAATGTGGCTTAAATTTCCCATATCTGTTCTGTCGTTAACAGTGTTTTTATCTTTTTTAATTTCAATTATTTCCTTTATCTCTAATTTTTGGTAATTCATATCTTTCTTTTTTTATTATAGTACTGTTATAATCAAAAGTATGTTTTTCGTCCTGTGTGTTTGTTTAACGCTGTTGAGGCGTTTTTCGTATATTTATGGCCATTTAATCTGTTCTTCAGCAATTGGCTCGTGATGCCTATATATTTTTTGGGACAATTTGTGCAAGGGATTGAATATATTACATTTGATTTATTCATGAGAGGAGATTTACTCTGTTCCAAATTTAAAAACGTGGCTTTTGCTGCTAAAATTAGCAGTAAGCTTAGTTGCCTAGTACCGAATAATGCGACCCCTATTCTTTGGGTAGCGCGTTTCGTGTACTCGATTGTATATATTTCTGTTTTAATTCGCCATCGCGCCACCACATGGCGGTTTTTACAAACTTTGTTAATTTGTGTGATTCTTGTGTTATCAAGTGAACTATCGAGATGTCGCCTTTGTCGTCTTGATGATGGTTTGTACCGAATGCGGTGGCCTGACGAGTCCCATATTTGGATGAAACAGCGCTGTCGCCATTATTCGGACCCGGAGTTGGATTAAAAAAATTTCACGTCCGCTTAGCCAAGATTTTATTCTATTATATATATATATATATATATATATATATATATATATATATATATATATATATATATATATATATAGCTGGTATATATATAACCAAATAATATTTGCTATATATACAGGGTTAAGAGAAGTAAGGCGATACAATAGGTTTGTACCGTGTAACTTTTTCTCTTCTGATAGAACTTAAAATACCATTTAAGATTAAGATTCTCTCAGTATTATGTATAGCCCTATTATAAATAAACTCATAATAGGGATGTTGACTATTTTTAGGAAAGTATTTAAAACCATGCATAAGGAGCTAATAAAGCACAAAATATTTAATATTTATTTTTTTAATACAACTAATATTTTAAAAACCCTTTATCTTAAATTGCGTTTAAAATTTCGCTCCGAAAAACCAGTACTTATCACGTGACCGCTGTGACGTCACATGTGACTTCTAAATTTTTATCAGTGTTGTACGTTGCTTCAGTGTACAAGTACTACAATTAAAACACCTGAAAAGTTGTTTATTTACATTCCACGTTCGGAAATTAATAGGAAAATGTAGCTCCAGCGAGCTCGCAGGAATCCAGCACTTGTACCGACACTATTTAAAATGCATTTTTGTGAAGATCATTTTGATAATATTAGTTTATTTTTCTTATATTTAAAGTGGTTATTTTTCAAGTTTATAAAGATGAAAATTGAAATTTTGAGGTTAGAAATAAAGTAGTCAAAGTTAGGTAACAATGTTTTATTTTAGTTGCTGAATAAGATGGAGAACTATAGAAAATATTATTCGATGGGTTCGCTATCACAAGTTTGAATGAGACCAGGATATTTGGATGCCAATCCGACAGAAAAAGACGAAGAGGAAACGTAACAACTCAACCATTACTCTACTTAAAATATTTCCATGGCTGAGCTTCAACCAGGTCTAAGCTAAACAATATACTTATACCAGTCGATTATGAATACAGCATTTTACTTACTTGCTATAAAAGAAAAAAAAAACAGTGTACAAATAATAGTAGAACTTATATTTACAATAAACTGTGAAATACTCATAAAGTAAACTTTTCAGATATACTTCAACCTGTAGTGTATACAGTAATAACGACAATTAAATCAATACAAGTGTCCATATGTAGTAAATTTAGAAGTACAACACAGAATAAAACATAACCTCAAAATCATACGATTTTTTTAGTTATTCAGTTAAATCCTTTAAGCTTATAAATCCACTTTCCATAATGCAAAAACTTCTTACAATTATTTTCAAAGGGAGTAGGAAACAAATTTCGAAGAAATTGCACGGATATCACTATAAAATAATGTTAATCAAACAACGTAGCCTTTGACAGCGATAATGTTTTAAACAAGTGACGTCATGTACTTTGGTGTTCGTTGTCACGTAACTTCAAAGTGATTTAATTATATTTCGATTGAAAAAAAATTAAATGCCTTAATAATAAATAAATAAATATCTAATGTTTTTAAGGATTTCTATTATGAAAACTACCGTTTCGCGGCAAAATTATATTTTTATTTTAATATAGTTAGCATCCGTCTCTAATTTTTATATTTTAGGTACCGGAGAAGATCGAAACCAAAAAAAATAGCAACTATAAAAAAATTGTACTAAACTATCCCAAAAATATAAAAATGAATAAGAGGTAAATGGAGAGTTATTATTTTTAATTTAAATTTTTCATGGATTTTAATCGAAAAAATAAAACCGTAAATATTCAGGTTATCTCAAATTCGATACTTTAATGGATTTCTCGTTAACTTAAAATTAAATTTTTATGAAACATAAAATGATGGTACAATACATAGTTTTTTTATTACATATCCTCGAGCAAATAATATATTTTACAACAAATATTTTCATACATGTAAACAATATAAATTTGTCGTTATTATAGCAGAATAATAAAAATTATACAAAGAGCAATTAAAAACCAAATATATGTGTATCATAAAGGGAATAATTAAAATAAAATATTAACCGTTTCGGTGACAGTTATTTTTCTCGTTACAATTTAAAATATAAAAGACCCGTTCAACTTTTATGACGATTTTTTGGCCATGTAAGTTTAATGTAATTGTTATTTCGTATAAATAAAAATACAGTAAAGCATAATAATACCAAGAATAATGCAGACCGACAAAATTTCTTTTTGAACCTCTAAATACGAATTTGCTTTTCGATTTGTCTAAAAGTGCAAAAAAAGCTGTTATTTGTTATATTGGAGGTTATGTTTCAGTGTCGCATGAAACTTTTCGACATGACACGATGGGGCATCTGAAAGCAACACTCATTGCCTTCTCCTATATATCGCTTGTGCGAGCTTATGCGTAAGTAAAAAAACTCGTGAAGTACTCAAAAAATATAAATTTTTCGGAAAATATATTACAGAAAAAGTTGTTTAGAATGACCCAGGAAAATCGGGTGTTTTTGGGTTCTCTGATCAGAAATCTGAGGTCAGAATTTGACAAATACGATATCGAAAATGACGGGTTCAATGTGGCGGATGTGAAAATCGAAGAATCATAAAAAATAGATGATACTGACCGAATCTTGTTACTTAAACCTCCAGAAACAAGATTTCGCCGGAATCGTCGATTTTTAAAAATTTTTGTAATATTCACATCCGTCGTAATAAATCCACCATCTTGGAGAATAAAGTTATTAAATCCTGATCCAGAGACGGATCCAGCCTCTCTCTTTGGGGGGGGGGGGGGTGATAACATAAAAGGACAGCATGGCAAGCGAAAGCAAGTTGTCGACGGGGGGGGGGGGAGAGATACCAGCAACATTCCCATTTCTAGTGTAAATGAGGGATCGGGTCTATTTTGCTAAATCTGAAGCTCTTGGAGAGGTGGAGGGCAATCATACGAACAAACAAGTTGCCGACAGGGGGGAGGATGCGAGCAGCATACCCATTCCTAGTATAAAAGGCAGAATTGTGTCTATTTTCCTGAACTCAAAACTCTTGGGCGGGGCTATCGCAAAAAAAACAAGTTGTCAATGGGGGGGGGGGGGTGCCAATAGCATACACATTTCTAATATAAAAAGCAGAATCAGTTCTATTTTCCTGGACTCAAAGCTCTTGGGAAAGGGAGGGGCGATCGCAAGAATACACATTCTTATACTCTATTCAAGAACTAGAGGGTGTAATAAAATTGTTACCGAAACCTCCAAACGTCTACTGCTCCAGTGCCGCAGGTAACTGAGGACTGCCGTAAATCTAATTATATTTCATTATATTTAAATATAAAAATCATTTGTAAATTTACTGCAACAATAAAATTCCTAATAGTTCAATTTAATTTCTGTCAGTGAGCAAAGTACACCTTACAGTGTGTCTTTAGTGATTTATCTTGTTTGTGCTTGTTTTTATATATTATTTGAGATTAGTGAAATACCCAAAAGATATGGCTTCCACATCTATATTTATTCCAAAATCGTTAAACCAGGGCATTTTTTCCTCAACGAAAAACTTATTACGATGAATGATTATGATGATTAAAAGCTCTGTTGAGATGTGTTCCAACATAACAGGAGTTGGAAAATCTACCGAATACTGAAGGAGAAAAAAAGACTGGAATTGTTAGTACTCCCAAGCCACATTCGATCACAGGCAGACGAAAAACCTCGTTCGAAGAAGAGATGTAAACTGCAATAAAAGGAGTTGTACATACATTTTATTATGAGAAGCAGATCCAAACCGTCGACAAAATTCTAACTAAAATCAATTCAGATCGGGATTTATCAGAAATTAAAAGAACTGAGCTTTGGAAATTGCTCAGAGAATTTAATTTTTGCTGGGAAAAACCAGAAAGAAAATCTGTTCTTATAAATCGTCCGGAAAATGTCCGTTGGAGAAGAAAATATCTCTCTCAAGTAAAAGGTAGAGTTGCTTGAAATAACACAACTTAAAAAATTAGTAATTTAACTGAACTTTTGAAAGATTTTTTTGAATAAAGTTACTGTAGAGAATTGGGAAAAATCCATATAATAAAGGAATAAAAGAAAATGTGGCAACTCGATCTCATGATCGGTGAGATAGAGGAACCAATTATAATTAATTTGAGCGACTTTGATTACGAATTAGATACGTAATGTTTACCAGCGTAAACACAATTTATTATTTAAATTTTCTGTAACTTATAAAAATTAATTACATTTGAATCCCGTTTTAGTGTTTAATTGTAATTCTGCAAATGGTGTAAAAAATAAATAAATTGAAACGTCAAATATCCTAAAAATGTTTTTAATTAATAATAAAATGACCGATAGCCCTCAGAAAATTTTAATATTATATGGACGAATTTATTTTTTATATATATTTATCTTCTTGTATTTTTGACAATGGGTATTTTGTAAGTATTTAAATTATAATTTCGAATTTTTTGAGAGAAAAATGTTACGTTTTAGTCTGAATGTGCCTAAAACAGTTTCTACGTCAAAATTATCTATATTTTCTAATGCATGTGAATTATTAAGACATTATAAGAAATAAAATAATATTATAAAATCTTTTTATTTTACGTTTATTACCGAAATGATATTCTAAGCCGCAAATACTTAGTGATAAAATAAACCTCCTTCCCACGCCTATGACAAGGATTAAAATCCTTTTTTTACTTCACACATTCCAATATCTATTGTTATTCAACCCAAATAGTCCATTATTTTAGATCGGTATTATTGATTATACAATTTCTAACTCATTCCTATGATAAATATATGTGTCTAACAGATTTTGCCACATACACCGGATTAAAGAACACAGGTAGTTTGCGACTAAATTCGCGTATTCTACGTAAAAGGGGGTCATATAAAAGTGTTTATAGATTTAAAAAATATTGGGAAATGACAGAGGTATAGCTAATCTAAGAAAATGTAACAGTTTACTTTTTTTTTAATATCTCAAAAACGCAAAAACCAAAACTAATGCACAAGCATCAGTAACTTACTGACATAATTGCCTAAAACTTGTTTTCGAGATTGCAATGCTGTCATCACCGATTTCAGACACCCTGTATTTTGCGTCATATTTTGTTTGAAATCCGATATCAAATGATAATTTTACATTACTGCATTTTTGCGAAAATCTAAACAAATCCTTGAATATGATTTTGCTATTTTGTAGGGTTGTTACACCATATATATTTGTACTAAACTTAGTACGATATTGATTTTATATCCTTTTGTACTAAATAGCAAACGAAAAACTAGTAATTGTGTTTTTTGCGTCCCATATTGCTAAATTGCAAAACTAAATCTAGTAGTGTTTATATTTTGTTTTTGTTCATATTTAGTAAGTTTCCTTCTATAAAATGTAAACTCTTTATCACTGAATGTTCGTTAATAAGCTATTTAATTTGTTTTATGGATACTTTTCAAATGCTATCCTTCTCACTCCGAACGTTTAAATTTTTTTCTCCCCTTCTTACTGGAAAACTTTCATGTGTTAAACCAGAATTTCCAATATTTAAAAACTGAAAAAATTTTTGCTGAATTACCTAAATGACCATGTTTCTAACGCAGCATTCTAATCCAATCGGACCGACCCGATGCAGTTATATCCAGTTGAAATCCAAGTAATAAATGGTTCTAACCGAGGTTTCTATCGGATACAACATTTCTTTCTACAAATTGAAAGGTTGTGTCCGATAGAAACTTCATTTAGAACCATTTTTTATTGAATTTCAAGTGGATAAAACTAAATCGCCATACTTTTGTCCAACTGTGTATAAGCGGGGTCTTTTATGATATTTCGTCTATTTTTTTTTTCGATTTCTTATACTAAGATAAAAGGTTTTCTGAAAGGACAGAAAAATGTCCAGTTTTTCCAAAAAATACTCTAATAACGAAATTTCCAATTCCCTTAATCAAAAAAGCGTTCTAAAGGAAAATATATTAGGTAGCTTTTAATTTTTTTATTTCTAATTCTTTTCCGTTTCCTGACATTTCAACGAAGAAGACGAAAATTAGGCAAATGTTACGTAATCTGCCATGAAAAATATATATTTTAAAGATAATTAGGAAAAGTTTCATTTCGTTTCAAAATAAAAAGTTTTTAAGGAATAAAACTTTTTACGCATTTACAACTTTTTGAGGCGTATCTCTGAGCCTTCTTTAAGACTTTTAAAATAAAGTTTTTATTATATTTATTTGTTTATTTTACTGCCTGTCAGATATGCTATTCTCGGCGGCATTGTTCTAACTTTTTTTTTGTCATAAAGGTAAAATAAGTATTCTGTAACATTTTATGCATTCAGTAGTTGTAAAAACTAACACCCAATATAATTCCTGTTACTTTTGTGATATACATATATATATATATATATATATATATATATATATATATATATATATATATATATATATATATATATATATACAGGGTGATTCAAAAATCGATCACGAAACTTAAGAGGGTGATTCTACTTGACAAAATAAGGGTAGAGCTTCATATAATTTTTTTTTCAAAATGTCATTCGTTTTCGAGTTACAAGCCGTCCAAGTTCAAGTTTTTATTTTTTGTTTTTTGAATTACTCGCTTACAGGAAAACCGATTTGACTAATATTTGAAAGATAGGCTAAGTCTTCTGCGCTTCATCATTTTAGTAACAATTCACATTGATTGTTTGCCGCTAGAGGGCACTTTACCTACATTGAAAATTGTTTTTTTGTCATAATTTTTTAGTGTTGACAGCTACAGTAGTTTTTGGCATAATTTCTGAAAGACTGATGCCAGGCCTTTAAAAAAGGTGCTCTTTTTTTACATCGCTAAACCCTACGGTTTAGACGTAAATCACCCTTAAAAATTAAGTGGTAAATTTACTTTTCTCATTTCATTACCACCAGCTACCAAGTAAATAGCTATCAAAGTATACTAGAGCTGTCAGTTTAACATCAAATAAATTCGCTTTTTAAACTATTTAATTTATAATCTTAAAATAACTAATAATGGCTAATCACCAATATTCAAATATCGAATATTGTGATATCCATTTTTGTTATGGAAAAGCAAATGGTAATGCAGAGTTGGCAAGAAGATATTATATGGAGAGTTATCCGGAAAGAAATATCCCTCATGCTCAAACATTTTCCAGTGTGCACAGGAGGCTTGCGGAATGTGGTTCCTTTAAAAGTTATAATGGAAATAGGGGAAGACCTAGAACTGCTAGAAACGTGCAACAAGAAGAAAGAGTGCTTGAAATTATTGAAGATAATCCAGGTATTAGTACTAAAAAAATTGGGAATGAAGTGCGGCTCTGTCAGGCTAGTTCATGGAGGATACTAAGAGAAGAACAACTCTACCCGTTTCATTCAAAAAAGGTGCAGGCTCTTTATGACGATGATCGGCCGAGACGGTTGGAAATGTGCAATCAGATCCTAGCTAAGTATGAACACGATAATCGATTAATTGGCGTCATATTATTCACTGAAGAAGCTGGTTTCACTCGTGATGGCATAACAAATCTACACAACATCCACACATATGCTTACGAGAACCCAAACAATGTGGTAGAAACGAAACATCAGCGTAGATTTTCACTAAATGTGTGGGCAGGGATAATAGGAGATTACCTTATTGGTCCTCATTTCTTTGATGGCCCATTAACTGGTGACGTATACTTAGATTTTATCCAAAATCGTCTCCCATTGTATCTGGAAGATGTGCCATTGGAAGTAAGGGCCAACATGTGGATCCTCCAAGACGGAGCTCCGCCCCACTTTAGTATACGTGTCCGACAGTATTTGAATGCAACGTATCCTGAGCGAACGAAGTAGACCATTGGCATGGGCAGCGAGGTCACCAGACCTTAATCCTATGGATTTTTTCTTTTGGGGTCATTTGAAACAATTGGTGTACGATATTCCAGTAATCAACGTCGAGGATCTTCGCTTCAGGATAATCGAAAAGTGCCAAATTATTAAAGAAACACCAGGAATTTTTCATCGAGTTAGGCGACATTTTTTGAAGAGTATTAGGAAATGTATGGAAGAAAATGGGGGACATTTTGAGAATCTTTTTTAGTTTGTTTAGTACTGTTTCATTAATTTTTATCAATTAAATGTATATCGCAATAATCCATAATATGAATATTTACTGATTAGCCATTATTAGTTATTTTAAGATTATAAATTAAATAGTTTAAAAAGCGAATTTATTTGATGTTAAACTGACAGCTCTAGTATACTTTGATAGCTATTTACCTGGTAGCTGGTGGTAATGAAATGAGAAAAGTAAATTTACCACTTAATTTTTAAGGGTGATTTACGTCTAAACCGTTGGGTTTAGCGATGTAAATAAAGAGCACCTTTTTTAAAGGCCTGGCATCAGTCTTTCAGAAATTATGCCAAAAACTACTGTAGCTGTCAACACTAAAAAATTATGACAAAAAAAACAATTTTCAATGTAGGTAAAGTGCCCTCTAGTGGCAAACAATCAATGTGAATTGTTACTAAAATGATGAAGCGCAGAAGACTTAGCCTATCTTTCAAATATTAGTCAAATCCGTTTTCCTGTAAGCGAGTAATTCAAAAAACAAAAAATAAAAACTTGAACTTGGACGGCTTGTAACTCGAAAACGAATGACATTTTGAAAAAAAATTATATGAAGCTCTACCCTTATTTTGTCAAGTAGAATCACCCCCTTAAGTTTCGTGATCGATTTTTGAATCACCCTATATATATATATATATATATATATATATATATATATATATATATATATATATATATATATATATATATATATATACATTGGTTTTACCGCTTATACAATCCCAACTCGTTACATACTTATTACGAACACAAGCCAAATGAACGTTCTCAAGCCCGGGCTTGGGGCTTGAAAACGTTCCTTTTGCCAGCGTAATTAGGAGAGTCATAAGATGCTAGGGACAAAATATTAGCTGGGCCTAAGATTGTGGTAGAATATCGAATTATATATTGATTTAATTCCGAAATATATCGTGTAGAGGACGCTAGCGTCTGATCCGTATATAGTATGTAATTCGATTCGTTAGATCAACGTTCACAAGCCCCTAAAATTGGCAACCACGCAGTTTGTATAACAATCAATATATCTGTTGGTTTTACTGACTTTGTTAGACCAATTGTACTCTATCGACGGCCATAGACTAACTAGAATGATAATATAATATCAATCATACAAATTATTTCTCCATTTTAATGTTCTGCGAAAGAATGGAAAGTAACATTTTTACTTTCGAAAATAATTCTCAAAATTATTTTTATTTGTAAAGTACAAAGAATATTATTATTACATGATTAGTCTAAAACTTCCATGAAACGTTTTTAAAAAATACGATTTTTGTCAATTTACAAAAAATAGAGGAAGAGGTGGCCATTTTTTCTATATAATATTATTGATATTAAAGAAAAAAGTTATTATGTTTAAAGATTACTGTTATCCAATTTTGGAAATTGGTATACCATAATTAGTCTTTTATAAAATTTATAGACGATGTATCTATATATTTACTACTGGAGCTAGCGAGTTTTTTGTGTCCCATTTGCATCAGTGTAAAAGTGTATTGTTTTGGTTATTATGATCACTCTTAACCTGAAAAGTTAGTGCTACTAATGTACATTCAGTCTAATTAATGACAAAAAACCGCTGCCAATCCGTTGACAGTTCAAATTATTGCTGCCAGATACATGTAAAAAGAGTTGAACACCGAGCTCATTTCCTTAAATTTAAAATTTATACCGGGCGAAGTTTCAGCATGATGCAGATAAATATTTTGGTATTTTTTTTTATATACTCTCGACCCCACTTTTCACTGTTGAACTAGGTGTGCAGTACAGACTTTTCGTAATAAAATAGATAACTAAATATACTTTCACGCTAATGCAAATTGAAAAAAACTGTCGATAACTCCCGGGCTGCGATTCTATTAAAGTATAGGGCAAGAGAATGTCATAATAAGGATCTTCCATATTTGTTCAGTCTGTAGTAACACATAAGTATGTCACTGTCCTTAAAGGAAAGGGAATGTCAAAACATATGCTTACAGAATCTGGCCTCCGGTCTAATTGAATTTTTAAAAAACAGGTTTCAAGCGACCATATGGAGATTTATTAATGCAAAATAATTTCTTTAAAATTATTGTCTATTTGTTTCTATTACTGCCACATGACATTAAACCCACTTAGATGAGACTTTCGTAGTTTAAAATCCTATAATAAGACTCTAAATCGTGATCCTATGAAGGCTAAAGGGGAGCATTAAAAGAAAATGCTTTTTTAACCGACTTCTAAGAGAAGGAGGTTCTCAATTCGTCGCGTATGTATGTTTTTTTTTTATGTATGTACACCGATTTCTCCGGAACGGCTGCACCGATTTGAATGAAATTTTTTGCGTTATGTTCAGGAAGTTGCTGCGGTGGTCCCGTATTTTTTTAAATGAAATTGGTGCAGTAAAATCCAAGATGAGGCTTACAATATGGCGGCCAAAAAAATTAATTTTGTTCGATATTCTCCAAAATTGGTATGGAGAAATTTACGGGGTTATACCCAACGAATCTGAAATTATTTTAAAAAAATTCAGAATGGCGGATCCAATATGGCGGACAAAAAAAAAATTATTTTTGTGCGATTTTCTCCAAAATTGGAATGGGGGAGTTTTCGAGGTCGTATATAACGAATTCAAAATATTTTTAGAAAATTCAATATGGCGGACAAAATATCAATTTTGTCCAATTTTCTCCAAAATTGATAAGGAGGAGTTTTCGGGGTCGCACATGACGAATCTAAAATTATTTTTAAAAAATTCAAAATGGCGGATCCAATATGGCCCACGAAAAAATCAATTTTGTCCGATTTTCTCCAAAATTGGTATGGGGGAGTTTTCGGGGTCTCACATAACGAATCTGAGATTATTTTTAAAAAATTCAATATAGCGGATTCAATATGGCGGACCAAAAAATTTTATTTTGTCCGATTTTTTCCAAAATTTGTACGGGGGAGTTTTCGAAGTCGCACATAACGAATTTAAAATATTTTTTAAAAATTCTATATGGCGGATCCAATATGGCGGACAAAAAATCAATTTTGTCCGATATTCTCCAAAGTTGGTACGTGAGAGTTTTCGGAGTCGTACATGACGAATCCAAAATTATTTTTAAAAAATGCGATATGTCGTATCCAATATTGTAGATAAAAAATTAATTTTGTCCGATTTTTCTCAAAATTGATATGAGGGAGTTTTAGGGATAGCACATTACGAGGTCTGATATTATTTAAAAAAAAATAAATATGGCGGATCTAAGATGGCGGATTGAAAATTCTACATCTCTCGATTTGGTCTAAAGTCAGTATTGGTGGATTTTTGTTAGTGTTAATTACGAATTTAAAATATTTTTTGAACAACTCAATCTGACGGATTCAATATAGTGTCCCAAAAATTTTAAATTTTTCGACTTTCTCCAAAACTAATATAGAAGGTTCTTGAGGATGTAAATTAAGAATTTAATAGTATTTTTTCAGAATTCAATAAGGCGAACTAAAAATTTTACATTTTTCGATTTTGTTCAAATGTGGAGCTAAATCGTTTTTGAGGATATAAATAGCGAATATAAAATTATTTTAAAAAAATCTAATATGTTAGATGCAATATGACCGTTTAGAAATTTTAAATTTCTGGATTTCATCTAAAATTGGTACTAAGAGGTTTTGAAGGGTTTAGATTTAGATTAGATTAAAATGTTAAAATTATTTTTTTGAAATTCAATATGGCGGATCTAATATGGTGGATTGAAAATTTTACCTTATTCACATTTTTTCGGATTTGATATTAGGGCGTTGGGGGGTTTTAGGTTGATAAGATACAATATGAAGGACTAAAAATTTTACAATTTCCGGTTTTATCAAGAACTGATATTGCTTTGTTCTTGGGGCGTGTACAAACTCAATATGCAATATAAAATATATCGGGCTAAGAAATTTACGTCTCAAATTCTTTAAATATCGATATTGGAAGGTTTTAGGGCCTATATTACCAATCTAAAATTAATTTGAAATTTAAGATAGTGGATTTACTATGACAGACTAAATATTTGTTTGATACAATTTCATTGGTATTTGGAGAACTCTAAGAATCAAAGAATTTATAGTGGTTCATTTTAGGGTGATTTACAATTCTGGATAAAATCGATACTTTTTTGCCACCTTGGAGTCATTGCGAGGTACACTAATCTCGATTAGCACTTATTTAAAATAATTTATGAATATCATAATGAATTCAAAACTAAAAATCTGAAAATAAAATTTTTATAAAAAAATAGAACCGACTTCTAAAAGTGCGCTAAAAAGGGGAAAATAACTATACATTTTTACATGACGCCAAATTATTTCTAAATGAAATAAATAACTAATATATACAAATTATGGAAGAAAGCAATTGCAAATAAAGTATTTTTAATCTGTTTATGCGAATCACTTTTGGTCAGGTATTAGTTTGGCACCAACTTCAAAAATTTCAATTTCATATAAAAATTTCTAGGTATTTTTCCCTTTTTAGCGCACTTTTAGAAGTCGGTTCAATTTTTTTATAAAAATTTTATTTAGCATTGAAATGTCACGTCGATGATTCAAATTCAATTTCCTGCTGGTTTTTTTGGCTGTTATTATTATTCTTTTTATATGAGGTTGAAATATTGAATTTATTTTTTTAATTAAAAAAAATTTAAAATTAATTATTAAATAAAACACGTCAAAATATTTTTTATCTTTTAACAGTTTTTCGGAAAATGCTTCCTTGCCAAGAGATTTACAATTTTATGCAAAAAAATTACGAAATTCGTTATTTTTGGAAATTTGAACCTTCAACATCAACAGAGATTTTTTTGATGTGAGCAAGTGGAGTTTGTGACGCTGAAAGTGGGACTCAAAAGTAACCCGTTTCAGACGTGTTGCGTGAGCGTACACACAAGATGGTGGTTGCGGCCGCACAGACGCGCGCTATGAGGGCATATTTCACTTTCTTACCTTTTGAATTATTTTATTTCAAGTCGACGATTTTTATTTACTATGATATTACTTTATTGAAACTAATATATAATCTGTTATTTTATTTATTGTCTAAAGATAGCGCTCTATTTTATATTATTCATTGTTATCACCTCCAATAATATGATTATTTTCATCAATAACCCGATTTTTCGGGTAAAAATCATCGTCTTCCATAAAATGTTGTTTAACATTTATACGATTCTGTGATAAACGTGCGTATACTGCGCAGCATTCTAAATTCGAGAATACACAGATACAGTTTTGGATACATTTTCCAGTGTATGAACAGACATATCTTTGTAGCATGTCCAAAGCTTCGACTTCAAAATAATTAAAGTCTAAACAGTTATTTTAGTTTCCAACTATGAGTTAATGGACCAAGAGATACAATATTAATTTTTTTGCTTGATCCCATTCATTTGTTTGCCATTTCGCTCTTAAATAATGTTGAACTAATGCCGGTTTAGAAGGTGGCAAATTTTCATCAGATATTTTGTTTTTCAACGCAATATTGTATCTTAGTTTTTTTATACATTCACAACAGTCTTTAAAGTTATTCTGAGAGTCATATTTTTGATAAATACACTGTCAAAGTATTAAGTCCATCACCTGCAGGTTTATTTAAAGCTTTGTACGCCTTCTTTTTTCCAACGTCATATATGAAACTTAATCTATCATAGCATTGATTATTAAAATACTGTCACACTGAATTTTTCCAATATCGTTTGCAATAGTATGTACGGGAATAAATCGAGAAAACATTTCCAGTATTAAACCATAAAAGAAGTTCCTTTAAGAATCCATGATAAGATAAACACATCTGTGTCTGAGGATTTAAAAATAATTATAAACTTTTTATCGGAATCCAGCTCTTGTAACTGACAGGCATAAAATACAATCTTGGTATCTGCTTCTGTATGATCACACAAGAAATATGCATCGAAATATTGATCATTTTCCATCATAACATATGCTCAACGGCTCCAGAAATGATCAACTTATTCTGTATTGGTAACCGAATAGTTCTTTTATATAATTTTCAATAAATTCCACTAAATTTGATTTACTTGTATCATTACTGCAGAATTTTTTAAAGTTTCATGTAGATTGACTGCCAATAATTATATATTCTTTGTTTTCGCTATCATTTCCATACCTCCGAATTCGTTCCAACTGTTCTGGATTAACCGTTGTGCTGTCGTATCGATCATAAATCAAGTGAATTTTATCTACTCGATCAAATCTGTGTAATAATCCATTCATAATTTTATTGGTTAAATTACCATTCAATTATCAAAATGGTGTAATTCATCGTTTCCATTCAGTATCAGAATAACTATCTAAGACATTTGTAGTCATAGTTCATCTTGAAGTAGCAAGTTCTTTTTGAGTCATTTCTGTGATTCTAGTCTCTGATTTTGTACTCTTGATTACTGTCATTTCAGTTGTTACATCTGGGAATAATCCCGAAATGCTTCATTAGTCAAATTAACATTAAAGTATCCCTTTAAAAACTGTTCTTTGGCTTCGGTTGGTAGCATAAGGAGAATTTCAAAGCACAAAAAGTCTCACATCGTAATTCGGTTTATCGCAAATAAAGAAAAAAGGAAGCATAGATAAGTGAGTGGAAACGTATCGGCTCTATCGGCTCGAATAACTCTAAATTTGAATTTAAGATTCAAACCAAAATTGAAAATTTTCAGATTCTTCACTTCCTTCTTTTCTATATTTGTCAAATAATGTCATAAATGTATTACTTCTATCTAAAGAAAGTTTTTCTAAACCATATTTCTTATATGTACCCGTTGAATAACTACTGTAAACGTTTCGATATTTTTTATCAGAACCGCTAGAGTTTCTATTTTATTATTTTTTTAGTTGATCAAAAAAATGTTCCATCAATAACTGCATTAGCCTATCATATATTAAAATTAATTCTCGAACGACCCCTCCAAAATTCTGTCTACGGTATTTCCAGCAAAAACTTTAGATTCGGCTAGCATATCTCTTATGCCACAATTTCCCCATATTTTGCTGAGGCATTAAATTGCACAGCAAACAGTATGAAAAGCGCCTAAACGAGTAATAACATTTTTTAATTTATTACTAATCAAATTTGACCAGCTGAATTAATGTATACAACTGTTGCTCAAACGTTTGAATACACTATTTTTGACCGCAAGCTTCCGTTCAATTATAGTATATATTGTATTAAAATCAATTGTTTTTTTATTAAGAGATAGTAAATACTGAGCAATAGTGACTCCCTTTTTTATTTCTTCAAAGTGAGTGTTATATACAGAATTGTATTCTCTACAAAGGTAAAGTTAACGAAACTTTTAGTTTCAATTTAAAAATTTAGATAAAATGCTCAAATGTAAAAAAATACCAATCAAAATAACCAGATTTAAAGAGAAAGGAATATTTCTACACAAAGATTTTATATCATTATTCTTTGCTGTTTAATATTTTACATGGCGTAAAAACGGTAACACTGGCGGGTCTGAATCACTGGTAAAATGATACAAATTTGATATACTGGGCTTTAGTTCGAGATAAGTTGCAATTGGCTCATGAACGTGGCTAATATAATATGAAAAAATTTTTTTTTTAATTTTCTTACCCCTCTCAATAGTAATTGATTTCATGAATAAAAATAATCATACAACGCATATTTATTTGCTTCTAATATAATTGTTTCTGGGTGGTCTAAGGTGGTCTGTAAAGTGAAATTGGTCTGGCAACGACGTAAAAACCTGTATATATATATATATATATATATATATATATATATATATATATATATAGACAAAAAAATAAGAGAAAGATTAGAAAAGTTTTTTAGTTTCTTTGTGTTATTTTTTTTTCACTGGATAATCTGTTAAATATTATTTAAATCGGTTGTTTCAAATATCATGCTTCAGAATCTGCCCCGGTATTTTGCGTTATTTTTAAAATCTGATCTCACATAGCTGAAATTTGGCTACAAAATGTATATTTGTACTAAATCTAGTACTTTTTTAAAAAATTAATTACTTTTATTATCTTTCTTGTATCAGATAGCAACAAGTAGTTTTTTTTTCCTTAAAATGTAAACTTAAATTATTGGATGTTTGTTTATAAGCTACATAAGCAATTTATTTTCACTTGCGTCATCTATCCCTTAAGACCGGTATCAATATCTCCTTGCAACTACGCAATATCAGCAGAGTAACTACCTCTGCAATGTTGTTTTCAATTTTTTGTTAAAACGAAGTTAGACTGAGTTAAATCTATGATGGGTGGGTCAAATTAAACGAGTTTATGCTTGTAGAGGATGGATTCAACTTTGTCGTGAAGAAGTATGACATTCTTAGAGCACAAATCAGGATATTATTGATTATTAGCAGTCCATAAATTTATTAATATGTTACAGTAGTTTACTGCTGTGATTGTAGTATACTTCAGCACAATAACTCCTGCTTGGTTTTAAAAGATGGTAGCAAAAAGTTTCGTGGACTTAAATTTAATACTTCATATTTTCTAGCATCTCCTATTTCATCTTAACTGTATTTTTCTTCACTTTGACTGCTATTTTCAGTTGGTTTTGTAGTTGCATAGTTCTAGTTTTCGGCAGCTACATAACTAAATAGGAACGAAGAGAATAGGAGCTTCAATTTTTGAATAAATCTACAAGGAATGAGACAAGTGATGATACTTATGGAAAGTTATTACCAGAATAAATTGATGAAACGTATTATCCAAAGTAAAAATCAAATTGGATTACTAGTAGAGATCATAGTATCTTTAGAAAGTCCGACTAGCAGAGAAAGAACAAAAAACAATAATCCCATATTCTTTCATAATGAATGAATGAATGAATGAATGATTGAAAAAGGGGTGGTGATACTAGATCATTAATGTCTAGGCCTCCATTGGGCCCTTTATATCCCACCATATCTGCAGGTTAGTCGAGGCCGATCGCCTTTGCGAATCCAAGCAACCTCGTTAGTTGAACTTATCTAACTGCTTCCGGTAACAAAACTGTATCTCCGAAATATCTCTGTCTCAGTCCGTTGAGTGTTGGGCACTCTCTGAGAACATAGTCAACAGTTTTATCCTCCTCCATATGCATGTCGGGTCGCCTTCGACACCGATTCTACGAACATGGCCCCTGGGGTGATAATGGCCTGTCAACAATCCCACCACAATTCGCAGCTCTTTCCTTCCCAAGGTGAGAAGCTCCTTGGTACGCCGTACGCTAGGCCCAGTTATATGTTCCTTAGCACACCTCATTCTAGGAGCTAACCTCCATGATTCCTGCGTATGCCCGAGTGACCCCGGACCCATACGAGTTTGACTGTGCAGCCTTTCCTTATCATACCATTTAGTACATCCTTGCACTCAGACACCAGTCACGAAGTCACGACACTCGACTTCAGTGCCATTATCGCAGCCTTACTGTTTGAGCATATATTTATTACTCTATTCCAGTTTATGTCCCTCCCGCAGAGATGGGCACACTATAAAATAGCATAAATTTCCGCTGTAAAAATTGTCGCACATTGTCCGAGAGGATAGTACTCTCTGACTTCTGTGATCCCACCGAATACTCCGGTTCCAGCTCTTTCATCTTGTCGAGATCCATCAGTATACCACCAGGATCTATTTTTCGGAAGATTTTGTTCTCCCTCCCAATCCTCTCTACTTGGCATAAATATCTCCAGGGAGAGGTTGGGTTTTAAAAGCGGCGTCATGTAGTCTGTCCGCATGGGGAGTGATGGACACCTCTCCACCGCGCTTTCCCAGACACCTGAGTCGCCGCCCGTTTCAATTCCAAGATGTCCCAGACAACTAAGACGATAAACAGTCTTCAGGGCCTCGTCCTCTATGTATAAGTGAAGAGGAGGTAGGTTCATCAGGACTTCCAGACCCCTGGTGAGAGCAGTCCTCATCGCACTAAATATTCACACACAAGCCATTCTCTGAACTTTATCAAGTTGAAGAATGTGTTTGCGCTTTGTTGCACTACGCCACCATACAACAGCGGCGTACGTTATCATGGGGCGGATCACCATAGTATATATCCAAAATAGCACTTTAGGTGTCAGTCCTCATGTACATCCAAAGGCTCGTTTACAAGCCCAGAAAGCACATATGGCTCTCTTGGTTCGAGCCTCAATATAATTATTCTAGCTCAGTCGTGAGTCCAGAATTATTCACAGATATTTAACTGTCCCCTTAAGTTGAAGAGTCCTTCCCACCAATGTAATTGTGGGAAGTCTCCTCATTTTCCTTTTTTTTTATAAAGAGTACTATCTCGGCCTTGTCTGGATTTATTGCGAGCTTCTCCCTGCGGCACCATCGTTCCGTGATCCGGAGGGCCCGCATCATTGGTCTCTCCAGGTCCTAGACATGGAAACCAGAGCACAAAATGACTAGGTTATCAGCATAGGCCTGTGTATACAAACCGGCATCACTCAGTTCACTCAACAGGCTATCTAACACAAGGTTCCACAGCAAAGGCGACAGCACTCCTCCCTGTGGACAGCCCCTACTTGACAGTGCTTTAACAGTTACATTGTTAAGCTCGGCATATATTATTCTCTTAGTTAACATTGCTCTGATCTATGCGACTACTCTGGGTTCAGAGCCTCGCCGTTGTAGAGCATTGCATATCGAATCGTGAAACGTGTTGTCGAATACCCCCTCGATATCAATAAAGTTACCTAAGGCAGATCGTCCACCTAACAGCGCGCTTTCGACTCTTGTGACGAGTCGGTGTAGCGCCGCATCTGTGGATTCTCCTGCCTGGTAGGCAAATTGCAAAGGATGTAAGGGATATTGCACCATTATTTCTTCCTCAATGTGTCGATCCACCAACCTTTTCAGTGTCTTTAATAAGAAACTGGTCAGGCTGACAGAGCGGAAAGACTGAGGATTTGTGTAGTCTGTTTTTTCTACCTGGGGAATAAAGACTACTTTTGTTTCCTTCCACGCCATCGGTATGTATCCCAAGCTCAAACATGAGCGGAATAGTTTCACCAGGTAGCTTATAATAATATCGGAGGAATTTTGTAGTAAAGCTGGAAATATACCATCCTTAACAGGGGTCTTGAAAGGGGTAAAAGTTCCCATTGACCATTTCACCCTTTTCCTCATATTCTTTCAAAATATTTCGCCCTTAAAAACCTGGAATGTGATACCTGGAGACGTACCAAATAGAAGAAGGAGATATATCCAATCTAAAGCCGTCCCACATTCTGCTTTAGTCATTTTGGCATCCCCAATAACAGCAAAAGGGGGCACAATAAATGTTTTAGGTCACACACACAGCGTACATATTCCCATCTCCACAGGCATACACACAAATGTAATTCATACAAAGCAACCAACTTATTTATCTTTGTTAAAAGTTATATCTGTTTTTAATGGTGAGAGTAAAAATACATTCTAAGCAAAATAAGTTACAAATTTTCAACTCTTTTCGTTCCGGTTAATTTAATACATTTTTTATTAGAAGCCAGACAACGCGACCAACTTTATTATTAAATATTGTGCCCTGGTTTCTGTTTGAAATTTAATTTTTGGCGTGCCTCGGAGACTGCAAAAAACAAAAACAAAAAGTAAATAAAACTTTTGACTGCGAAGGGTCGCGAGTAAGTTCGTGTGGTTTGCAACCTGGTCATTTTTTAGTTTGCAGTAGAATATCTAAAAAGGTGTTTTTTTATATATTGGTTCTAAAATTATATACAACTTGAGCAACAGTTTGTCTCTAGAAGAGTAGTCTTGGTTTAATAACGTAATTACGGTATGTCTTATGTTAACTATACAGGGTGATTCTAACTATAATTAGGAATAATCTAAAAATTTGACAGTATACTAACGTGCAGCTGGCTAATATATTTTCAAGATGGCGGCACTTCCGATTATACCGGAAGTAGATGTCAACTTGCTTATTTTAAATAGAATACCCTATATATTATTGCATTTTTGATTTCAACATAAAATTCTAGACATACAGGGTGTCTCAAAAGAAAGTTCACATTTAAAAAATCGATTTAAAAAAAAGTCAGGACTTTATTGAAAAAATGTTTATTACATATTAAAATACATTTTTTAGGAATTTATTTTTTAAAAATGATATCGTCCAAATGTAATCCGTTGCGCTCACGGCATTTATTTAATCGAGCACTAAAATTACCCATGACGGCTCGGCAGGTATTCTCCGAGATGTCTGCCATTTCGTTGCGGATATTTTCTTTTAATTGTGCCAGGGAAGTCGGTTTGTTGGCGTAAACTTTTGATTTGACATAACCCCATAGGAAAAAGTTCATAGGTGATAAATCAGGACTGCGTGGAGGCCAACTTATGTCACCTTTCTTTGAGATCAATTTGCCAGGAAAAATTTCACGCACTCGTGGCAGAGACATGTTGGACATGTGTGAAGTTGCTCCGTCTTGCTGGAACCATGTTCTTTGGTTATAGCCAGGAAAATTTTGCAGTTCAGGCACGAAGAAGTCGTCTAACATCTCCACATACCGCTCTGAAGTCACTGTTACTGTGCGTTCCTTTTCATCTTCAAAAAAGTACGGGCCAATAATTCCTCGCGCCCACATCGCAGCCCATACAGTCACTTTCGGCGAATGTAGAGGTTTCTGATGTTTGTGTTTTGGATTGTTTGCACTCCAATAGCGGCAATTTTGCTTGTTTACATGACCATTAAGATGAAAATGGGCTTCATCTGAAAAGAAGATGTTGGTAAACGTTGAAAAGCGTTCAGTCATCTGGTTTACGAAGTCAAGCCTCTGACCAGCATTTTGAGGCTATAATCATTCATTCAACCAACTGAATTTTATAGGGGTTCAGCTTTAAATCTTTGTGTAAAATGCGGAATAATGATGACCTATGCACATTTAAAGCAACAGCACGCTTACGAATCGAAACGTTTGGGTCGTCACGAACAGACTGAGTAACACTCTCTACGTTTTCGACCGTTCTCGAAGACCTCGGACGCCCGGATTTTGGTTTATCTAGTGTTGAACCGGTCTCTTTAAACTTCTGGACCCATTTTCCAATAAGCCGAGCGCTTGGCGCATCATTTAAGTGACGAATATGTCGAAAATTGCAGAATTTTCTACGCGCTACAGTCGCCGAATTACCGTTTTTGTAAAACTCACGTACGCACAAAGTACGGTCCGCTCCCGAGAAACGCTCCATAGCGACGAAATTCTCAAGAGCCAGGCTACAGATTGACATACCCTCCGCGCCGCTCGGAATAGTTGCGTTCACGCAAAAGAAAAACAAATGTGTACTTTCTTTTGAGACACCCTGTATTTCTATACTTAAGTCTCACCGTTTTGGACATATTAAAATTTTTATATCAATAATGACGTTTGTGAATAAAAACTTAACTATAAATTTTTCCTATAAGCAAGTCTTTATTATTTAATTTAGGCTAAAAGATCGATTTTAGTAGTTCCTTTTATGACATTTTGAAAATTATTAGTACAGAGTGGTCAAAAAAGAAGAATAAAAATTATATTTACAAAATCGTCAAAAGTCAATTTTTTCAAATAGAAAGCACCTATTTTTATAATTTTATCATATTAAGTATTAAAAATAAGAATAACTTTATAGGAGGTTGTCTATTCCAAAAATTTGCAGTTTTCAAAATATTGGCAATTCATCGTTTTTCTATTGTAATAAAATTTTTATAAAAAAATTGAACCGACTTCCAAAAGTGAAAAATAACCAGAAATTTTTTTATATGAAACTAATATATGACAAAATGTGATTCGCATAAACAGATTAAAAATACTTTATTTGTAATTGATTTCTTACCATAATTTGTATATATTAGTAGTTATTTATTTCATTTAGAGATAATTTGGCGCCGACTTCAAAAATTTCAATTTCATATAAAAAAATTTCTAGTTATTTTTCACTTTTTAGAGTACTTTTAGAAGTAGTTTCAATTTTATTTATAAAAATTTTATTTTTCGATTTTTAGTTTTAAATTCATTATGATATCCATAAATTAATTGAACCAAGTGCTAATCGAGATTAGTGTACCTCGCAATGACTCCAAGGTGGCAAAAAAGTACCCATTTTATCCATAATTGTAAATCACCGTAAAATGAAGCACTAAAAACTTTTGATTCTTAGACTTCTCCAAATACCAATGAAATTATGTGAAACAAATATTTTGTCTGTCATAGTAAATCTACTATCTTAAATTTCAAATTAATTTTAGATTGATAATATAGGCCCCAAAACCTTCAATATCGATATTTAAAGAACTTGAGATGTAAATTTCTTAACTCGATATTTTTTATATTGCATATTGAGTTTGTATACGCTCCAAGAATCCCGCAATATCAATTTTAGATAAAACCGGAAAATGTAAAATTTTTAGTCCATCATATTGTATCTTATCAACCTAGTAGTTGTAGAAAATTAACTTCATATTCGTAATACACCACCCCCCAACCCCCTAATACCAAATCTGAAAAAATGCGAATAAGGTAAATTTTTCAACTCACCATATTGGTCGCCATATTGAATTTCAAAAAAATAATTTTAAGGTCTTAATCTAATCTAAGTTTAACCCTTCAAAGCCCCCTAGTACGGTCATATTGCATCTGACATATTAGATTTTCTTAAAATTATTTTATATTCGCTATTTATATCCTCAAAAACGACCACATTTGAACAAAATCGAAAAATGTAAAATTTTTAGTCAGCTATATTGCGTTCGCTATATTGAATCCATTAAAAATACTATTAAATTCAAAATTCACACCCTCAAGAATCCTCTATATCAGTTTTGCAGAAAGTCGAAAAATGTAAAATTTTTAGGACACCATATTAAATCCGCCAGATTGAGTTTTTCAAAAAATATTTTAATTTCGTAATTAATACTAACAAAATCCCCCAATACTGACTTTAGACAAAATCGAGAGATGTAGAATCTTTATTCCTCCACCTTAGACCCGCCATATTTAATATATTTTTAAATAATATCAAATTCGTAATGTGCTATCATATCAATTTTGAAAAAAATCGGACAAAATTAATATTTCATTCACCATATTGGATACGCCATATTGAATTTTTTAAGAATAATTTCAGATTCGTTATGTGAGGTCCCGAAGACTCCCCCATACCAATTTCCTGCCCTTTTAACCTATATGGTCTATTAATAAATTACAAACCAAGCAAGAAAGGTTACAGCAAACAACCTCGTTCATCTAAATGATGCTGACATGACTTAACATTCCCAGGAACATATATATTTCTGTAAATGAAGACATTTGTTTTACATTCACTTGACAGTAGGTGAAAATCATTTTCATCATTGCATATAAGACATGTACTATTCCTAGTTTGACAATGTTCGACCTTGACCCTTGATCTAAAGGTCATAGTCAAGATACAATTGGTGATCTCCTTCAATATATATATATATATATATATATATATATATATATATATATATATATATATATATATATATGTTTATACGGCTTTCACGGATACCTCCGTGTGAGATGCATTAGCAGTGGTTATATCCACATTATGCTGTTGTAGTGCTGAAATCACATTCAGCAAAACGTACAACTATATGCAACTCCGTACATAAGTGAAGTAAAATGCGAAACAGTGAATGCAAACTTCACTCCATCATATCCTTTCTGTGTTAGAGGTTGCACAGTTAGAATAAACTGTAATAAAACACAATTCATCCTATTCCACCACCATCGAGATGATGGCCTACCTGTACCACCATACCGAGAAGAAAGTCAAAGCTTACACTCCCCGCCACAGTGATACGGCAGAGATACATGTTTCGTCTCTCACTAGACTCATCAGGGTACCGACATGCACCTGGCTGTGCAAAGGACAGATCGGAAGGAAGTATGCAACACTGAACGCGGCTTCGCCGACCTCTCGTCGGATGGCTTATATATGTTTATACGGATTTCATGGATTCCTCCGTGTGAGCTGCATTAGCAGTGGTTATATCCACATTATGCTGTTGTAGTGCTGAAATCACATTCAAACTTCTCTCCATCATATCTCTTCTGTGTTAGAGGTTGCACAGTTGGAATAAACTGTAATAATACACAATTCATCCTATTCCACCACCATCGAGATGGTGGCCTACCTGTACCACCACGTGAAATCCGTATAAACATATATAAGCCATCCGACGAGAGGTCGGCGAAGCCGCGTTCAGTGTTGCATACTTCCTTTCGATCTGTCCTTTGCACAGCCAGGTGCATGTCGGTACCCTGATGAGTCTAGTGAGAGACGAAACATGTATCTCTGCCGTATCACTGTGGCGGGGAGTGTAAGCTTTGACTTTCTTCTCGGTATGGTGGTACAGGTAGGATGAATTGTGTTTTATTACAGTTTGTTCTAACTGTGCAACCTCTAACACAGAAGGGATATGATGGAGAGAAGTTTGCATTTACTGTTTCGCATTTATTTCACTTACATACGGAGTTGCATATAGTTGTACGTTTGCTGAATGTGATTTCAGCACTACAACAGCATAATGTGGATATATATATATATATATATATATATATATATATATATATATATATATATATATATATATGTATTGTACATTTACATTCGCTTATGTTTGCTAAAGAAGTTCACAAGATAGGAAGACAGAGAGAGAGAAAAAGAGATAGATAGAAAAAATCGACCATTACATCTTGCGTTCGGGCGCAACTCATCTCTCTGAATCTCGAAAACTATTATTTTTTGGACATTCTGCCCATAGAAACTTTTGATCAGAACATCTAGACCTACAACATACTGAATTACCAACGAATTTGACCGAGATCTAATTTCCATTTGGTTGGTGCATCGGGCGCAACTCATCCCTCTGTATCTCGAAAACTATTAACTTTTGAACTTTGTGCCAGTAAAAACTTTTGATCAAGAGATCTAAACCTACAACATACTGAATTTTCAAGGAATTTGAAATTTATCCAATTTCCACATGGTTGGTGCGGGCGCAACTCATCCCTCTGTATCTTGAAAACTATTAACTTTTGGACTTTATGCCCATAAGAACTTTTGATCAGAACATCAAAATCTACAACATACTGAATTTTCAAGGAATTTTACCGGGATTCAATTTTCATTTGGTTGGTGCGGGGTCCTTTCCCGGAGAAACATTCTGTACATAAAAATAACATTAAGGATCTTGCATGAACCTGATTAATTATTACTAAATCGTGACGAACAAGGTGGTCAACTACAAGTTAAAAAAGCTCTAGTATATACTCTTTTAATAATTAAATTTTCCCTGCTGTTTGCTTTGTATCCTGCCGAAAGACAAAAAATAGAAAGGAATATTTAACGGGTTCGGTTACGGTCAACTTAATACATTTTATTACAAAACAAACAGCGCGGCCAACTTTTATTATTGAATATTTTGGGCCGGCTTGGTTTTCGCTCGGAATTTAAATCTCGGCGCGCCTCAGGGAGCGAGAAGACAAAAAATATAAATAAAATTTTCATTTTTCTAGAAGAGAACGAAAGGCCTGCAAGTAAGTTTGTGGGGCATGTGACCTTTTTTTCAATCTACGACAGAACGTGGGAAACAGTTCGTGATTTGACTGAAATATTATATGCCTGATTTCGATTGGGTATAAGTTGGTAAATTAAAGAAAACATACGTAGGTAGAAGAGAATAACTTTAATATAAAAATGTTAAAAATACCATAAAATAGATTTAGTCAACTAAAATAGTGAAAATTTGAAAGACATATATGGGATGGTCTAATAGTGTTGCAAAATTTAAAAGCCCCTTATTATAAAAGCAAGAAAAAAAAATTTATAAAAGTTGTAGAAGACTAATATATCTATACTTCAAAATTATTTTTGATTGTACAATCCAACGGAGTTAGGTTCGGAGACCTTGGTGGCCAATTCCAAGGTCCTAGACGACTAATCCATCTATCCTCAAACTGATCATAAAACTAACTTTAACTTCTAGTTTATTACCTCTCCAAAGTGTGGCGGGGCACCGGTCATTAGATATCAAAAATATCTTCAATTCAACGGCAGATTATTAACAAAATCTGCCACAATTATTTCTAAATGCCCCCAGGGTGGATAGCTGTGATTTTGAAACCCGTGAATTGGACCCAGATTTTATGGGGCCTAGACGAATTCTTTGTTTAAAGCGTGCTTAAGGCTGACAAAATCCCTGTTTCCAGATTATATATCGATAAAAGAGCCAAAAAAATGCCAATCAAGCAAAAAATACTCAATACAAACAACACTACACTCCTCCTCCTCCTCATCCAGCTCTTTGCGTCCACTGGTGGACATAGGCCTCCCTCATTCTTGTCCATTGTGCTCTATCTTGAGCGATTTGCATCCAATTTGTTGCAATTCTCTTGAGATCGTTAGTCCAACGAGAAGGGGGTCTTCCTCTACTTGTTTTGTTTAATCTCGGGCTCCACTCGAGTAATCTCTTCGTCCACATTCCATCACTAATTCGGGCGACATGTCCGGCCCAGTTCCATTTGAGTGTGGCAATTCGGAAAATTACGTCGGTAACTCCTGTCTTTCGTCTCAGGTCTTCATTTCTAACTCTGCCACGTAGCGATATACCTAGCATTGATCTTTTCATCTTTCTCTGAGCTATTTGCAGCGTTTAAGAAGTTACAGTTGTCAATGTAAAAGTTTCGGCATCGTAGGTCATAACCGGTAACACACATTGGTCAAATGTGTTACGTTTTAAAGAAATTGGTACATCGCTTTTAAAGATGTCTTTAAGTTTTCCAAAGGGTGCACATGCGAGATTTACTCTTCTCCGTAGCTCGCATGTTTGATTATCTCTTGTGATATTTGTTTCGTATATATATATATATATATATATATATATATATATATATATATATATATATATATATATATATATATATATATATATATTTCCACAAGCTCCACTTCGTTGTCTCCAATATTCATATTTCCACTAGCTACCAGATTGGTCATAAATTTTGTTTTTGATATATTTATTTTAAAACACACATTGGCGCACACTAGCTGAAGTTTATGTAACATTGTACATATCTCCTTGAGATTATCGGAGAATAAAACTATGTCGTCCGCGAACCCCAAATTTGCTAATCTTTGGCCGTCTACATTCAGGCCTCTTTCTTCCCAGTTAAGTTTTTTACAGGCGTATTCTAGTACTGCAGTAAACAGTTTAGGCGATAAGGTATCACCCTGTCGGACTCCTCTGCCAATTGAAATATGATCCGTGTTTCTGTGTAGTTTCACCGACATAGTTGCATTATTGTATATATTGTAAATTAACTTTGTATATCGGTAGTCAGTGCGGCATTCTTGTAATGCTTCCATAATTTTGTCAAGCTCTACCGTATCAAAGGCCTTATGGAAATCTACAAAAGCCAGAACGAGTGGTTGATTGTATTCGATAGTTTTTTACCGTTTTGATGCTCTGTAGGTGATTGTTTGTTCCAAACCCAGTACGAAACCCCGCTTGCTCTACATTGCTACCAGGATATTCCAAAAAAAATTCCCATCCCAAATCCAGCATAATTGCTGCAAATCCAGCGGGATGGAAGTATTCAGTCTTCTTTTGTCGATTCTAACAGAAAAAAGTGAAAGTTACAGCAAATTCGCCGCCATTTTAAAACAAAGCCTGAAGTTTGCGCGTTATAAGCTCCTTTTTCCCAAAAATAAGGGAGCGAGTAAAAAAAAATTCGACAGACGAAATGACAGTTCAAAATAGTGAGTTTAAACAGATTTGTTAACTAATTAATTTTTGACATTTTCTGCCAGCTCTTAGCAACACGATATTAGTTACCCATCTAAACTTCCTCCCAGAATTATAACACAAATAGCAATCCAACATGCAACTTCTTAAAAGAATATGAACTGGCTAAACGTCAACTGGAAGGATTACACTCAACAGTCGCAACTGATATAAACCCCAACAAAAATGTCAAAAAAATCTACGAAATTATCCAATATAAAACGCGAAAAACTGCTATAAAAAAGGTTAAAAGGAAGGGTTTCACTTTGATAATATGCCAGAAAATTATGTCTAACAAAAAGAAAAGGTAAATACAAATTTCTTATCTAAATAAAAACAACGTAGTACAGTATCGTAGAGTCAACGACCTATGAATCAAGCTAGAAATAAAAATAAATTTAGGTTATATTTCTTATAGGCAAATTTTAGAATGATAAAGAAGATGAGCGAGTTGGAAAGATATTTTCCAACAAAGAAAAATTAGGATGGCTCGGGATATGGTAAAGCCCAAAAATGCAACGATAATATTCGTTGCTTTTTTGGGCTGTTATTATACGAAGGATATATCAGAAATGTTTAATGAAAATGATTTTGTCCTGCCCAAAACGTGAATATTTGCAAAAATAAAGTAAAATTAACCAAATCAACCATAGTAAATTTAAGATAAAATTTTAACGGCGACAGTTATCGAAAAAGAAAAAAGGAATACAAAAAAATGTTACAAACAGGGTGATCCATTTAAAAGAAGTATGTTCCAATTTCCTGTATAACCAAAATTCGCACAAGATCGCTGTTACTTCATTTGAAGAGAGCATCACGAAAAATCCCATTACACAAATTTGCAGGTTTCAAATCGCATTACTTTCTCGTCGACCGTGAGACAACCTGTAAGTCTATAATAAGAAATACCGGGTGAGTCAACGATTGGATGAAGTAAGTTTGTGCCTTTTCGGTGAAATTTACAAAAAAACTATATTTATTGTTTGATACAGTTTATTTTTACGCAGATTTTAAAAATATTTAGGACTCTACAGGGTGAGCCAAAAAACTAGGACAGCATAAAGTTGTATTTTTTTAAACAGAACACCCTATATACGAATCGTATTTTCGATTTAGCTTATAATTTTAAATCTTTTTTATTAAGAGTTTACTATAACAAAACTTTATAGTTTCTGAGATAATTAAGTTTAAAGAAAAAAAGTCACATTTTCAAGCATCAATTCAATCCTAAATAACGTTTTCAATTTTGTGACAAATATATTCAAATTTGGAATTTAGCAAGGCCAAGGACAAATTAACATAATTTTTACCTAATATTTGCAATAAAAGCTACAGGATGTTGAACACATCGGCTCAAATTTAAACAAGTTTAAATGAATAAATATCTTTTTTTTTAAATGGTACACCCTGTATATTTTCATGTTATTTAATAGAGTAATAAAAACCCTAAAAGTTTTGTTCAATATATCCTATACCTATTTATAATAGTTTTTGAGATATTTCAGTTTTTCTTATTTTCCATACTTTTTTACAGAAATAGTCTTCATTATCATAGTAGCCATGTAAAATAATAAAAAGAAACTACAGAAACAAACAGAATGTGGTTAAATATGATGAAATACATTATTCGTTATATTACAACGGCAATAGTTTAATTAAACATAATGTGAAAAAATTAACACAACAATAACGACAAGGCAAATACATATTTACTTTTATACTAAATTGAAACAAAAAAATTACCTATTAAATACTGAGATTAATTATTTCTTTTTAATAAGTGTTCGAATAAACGACCCTCTTGTGCAATGCACAAATTTAGTCTTTTTTGCAGATTTTCTCGGACCCTGGACAAAATTAGTGGCGTTATTGTTGTACAGGTATCCCTAATCCTGTTTCGCATATCTTCCACTGTTGTTGGTGGATTAACATACACCTTATTTTTAATATAACCCCATTGGAAGAAATCTAATGGGGTGATTTCGCAAGACCTTGGTGACCACTCAATGAAACCCCCACGTCCAATCCATTTTTGCGGATATCATTGGTCCAAAAACGCACGAACTTCACGATGGTAATGCGGAGGCGCACCATCGAGCTGGAACCACATACTGTCGAGCTCATCCCTATCGAGACCTTGAAGCAGTTGGGGTAGTTCTTCTTGTAGAAAGTTCAGGTAACTATGGCCATTTAGTGGTTCATAAAAAAAGTGGGGTCCAATAATTCGATTATGATGAATACCACACCAAACATTTAATGACCAGTGGTTTTGATGTTGCACCTCTCTAATCCAAAATGGGTTTTCTGTGGCATAATAATGCATGTTGCGTCTATTTACGGCACCGTTACTTCTAAAAGTAGCTTCATCACTAAACATTACCTTGCATAATAAATTTGGATTTAATTGAATCTCCGCATTTATTGTACGACAAAAGTTTACACGACTTTCAAAATCCTGTCCATGCAATTCTTGGTGTAATTCCATGTGATATGGATGATACCTATATTTCTTGGTAGTACGATTAGCGGTGGATTGTGATGTTTCACATAATGCTGCTAACTGACGGCTACCAATATAAGGATTTTCCTGAACATTTAATAATACTTGTAGTTCTTTTTCTTCATTAGTTACTGGTTTGTTGACCACTTTACGTTTTGGATAATCAACAGTACCAGAAGAATCAAATCTTTGCATTAAGTTTTGAAAAGTATGGGTATTAGGCTGACGTCGATCAGGATACTTCATTTTGTAAATTCTTTGAGCAAGAAGGCAATTTTTTTGAGCCTCTCCTATTGTATAAATCATATCTATTAACTCATTCTTTGGAAAATTCATTTTACAATATAAGGTGAATTAAAAAAAAAAAAAACCAAACTACACTCCATAAAAACCAAAAGAAGCGATTGCGGTTATAAATTTGACACACAGAAAAATGTTCTTTTACATTGTTTTTGCCATGGCTACTATGGTAATGAAGACTATTTCTGTAAAAAAGTATGGAAAATAAGAAAAACTGAAATATCTCAAAAATTATTATAAATAGGTATAGGATATATTGAACAAAACTTTTAGGGTTTTTATTACTCTATTAAATAACGTGAAAATATACAGGGTGTACCATTTAAAAAAAAAAGATATTTATTCATTTAAACTTGTTCAAATTTGAGCCGATGTGTTCAACACCCTGTAGCTTTTATTGCAAATATTGGGTAAAAATTATGTTAACTTGTCCTTGGCCTTACTAAATTCCAAATTTGAATATATTTGTCACAAAATTGAAAACGTTATTTAGGATTGAATTGATGTTTGAAAATGTGACTTTTTTTCTTTAAACTTAATTATCTCAGAAACTATAAAGTTTTGTTATAGTAAACCCTCAATAAAAAAGATTTAAAATTATAAGCTAAATCGAAAATACGATTCGTATATAGGGTGTTCTATTTAAAAAAAATACAACTTTATGCTGTCCTAGTTTTTTGGCTCACCCTGTAGAGTCCTAAATATTTTTAAAATCTGCGTAAAAATAAACTGTATCAAACAATAAATATAGTTTCTTTGTTAATTTCACCGAAAAGGCACAAACTTACTTCATCCAATCGTTGACTCACCCTGTACATCTAAATTTGAATATCATAAAACATAAAATTTGTAACAAATCTGTAAATAATACTTTAAAAATTGACGTTTTGTTTAAAATTAATCACCGTAAGAACAAAACACTTTAATTAACAAAATCTGCTGGAACAAAAAAAAAAGTTTTTTAATATTGCTTAAATGTAAAAATGTTATATCACAAAAACCTCTTTCAAGTTTTGAAAGATGAACGGTTTCTTCCAGATTATTATTTAAATTTCATTTCTTTCAGTTAAATAACCTTTGAGAATCGTAATTTCCTTTTAATTGAATAACTCGGGTAATAGGAAGCAGTTTTTTGGATCTTTTCAATATCATTTTAAAGGAATATATAATAATTATATTATGCCGCAAAATTCAAATGAATTCTGGAATACTACATTTTATGAAGGCTATTAAATTTTCTATTAATAAAACCCTTAGAGGTAGTAAATTTCACTTGATAAAAATTCTAATACCGACAAAAATTTGTAATTCGAACGCTGTGGGTAATCCTTAAAAAATAATTCTTTAAATTTGCGAAGATACATCTATTTCGAAATTATAAATTTAAAACATGACACGAATAACATATGACGAAAAAATTTCAAAGTCTTCGTTCGTAAAATTTATTAGTAGCCGATTAAGAGGGTAGAAACTGCCCCCTCGGTAATAAAAAATAAAAAAAAAACCGGTTGTTCTACATCAAAAATTATCCGCACAAAAAATTTTTAGTCGCTTTTATCGTCACTATTCTCAAAAAAAATGAAACGTCTTTTTTTGTTTTTTTGACGATATCTTCGGTTCAAAAATTTTTGGCGCGAAATTCAAATTTTTATGAGTGTTCGAAAATTTTTAAATTCAATAAAATAAAAACTAGTACAATGGTAGGACCGAAAAAAAAATGTTTTTTAGACGCCAAACTATGTCCATGAATTTTTTCAGATTTTTAAAAGAGGTAAAATAGTTAAAATCTCAAAAAAGCGCATTTATTAGCATTTTTATCGAGTTTTGTAGCATGGAATTTTCTTATAAATCCTCAGTTGTCATAAAACTATGTATATATATATCTATATATATATATATATATATATATATATATATATATATATATATATATATATATATATATACATACAGGCGCGGATCCAAAGGGAGGGCGGTGGGGGCGATGGTCCCCCCCAAGAGCTTCGAGTTTAGGAAAATGGACCCGATTTTTCCTCTTATATGAATTTTTTCAGATTTTTAAAAGAGGGAAAATAGTTAATATCTCAAAAAAGCGAATTTATTAGCATTTTTATCGAGTTTTGTAGCATGGAATTTTCTAATAAATCCTCAGTTGTCTTAAAACTATGAATATATATATATATATATATATATATATATATATATATATATATATATATATATATATATATATATATATATATACAGGCGCGGATCCAAAGGGAGGGCGGTGGGGGCGATGGTCCCCCCCCCCAAGAGTTTCGAGTTTAAGAAAATGGACCCGATTTTTCCTCTTATACTACAGTTTATTTAAGAACTAGAGAGAGAGTAATAAATCATTTTTTACCCTTTTCCTCCTCGCAAACTACTTGTGTTCTTTAGTCCGGTGTGCGAAATCTGTTAGACATATATATTTTTCTAGAAATGGGTTAAAAATTTTATAATCAAAAATACCGGTTTATAATAATGGATTAAAACGTAGCCTTATTCTCTCAAAAAATTCGAAGTTATAATTTAAATACTTATCCATTGTCAAAAATAGAAAAAGTTAAACATATATAAAAAAATAAATTCGTCCATATAATATTAAAATATTTTTAGGGCTATCGGTCATTTTATTATTAATTAAAAACATTTTTAGGGTATTTAACGTTTCAGTTTATTTATTTCTTAAACCATCTGCAGAATTACAATTAAACACTAAAAACGGATTCAAATGTAATTACTTTTTATTTGTTGTAATTAAAATTAGATCTACTTATTTTTATTTCTATTGTACTGATATCTTAATTTAATTTATTTTATTATATGGAAATATGATAGCCCAAAAAAATAAGATAAACATGATAATTCTACACGCTTACGAAAAAGACACAAATATAATAATAAAATAATAAAAAGCTAATTAGAATTAAATATATATAAAATTAAAGAGTGAGACACACTAAAATAAAAATATATAAAAACATTTAAAAACATTTAAACAACATTGAACAATAAAATACAACAAAATCAAAAATTTAAATAATAAATTGTGATTACACTAGTAAACATTACGTATTTAATTACTAATCAAAGTCAGTGAAACTATCTTCGCTCAAATTAATTATAATTGGTTCCTCTATCTCACCGACCATGAGATCGAGTTCTCACATTTTGTTTTATTCATTTATTATATGGATTTTTCACAATTTTCCGCAGTAACTTTATTCAAAAAAATTTTTCAAAAGTTTAGTTAAATTACTAATTGTGTTAATTGGGTTATTTCTAGCAACTCTACCTTTTACTTGAGAGAGATATTTAGTTCTCCAACGGACAGGAACAGATTTTCTATCTGGTTTTTCCCAACAAAAATTAAGTTCTATGAGCAATTTCCAGAGATCAGTTCTTTTAATTTCAGGTAAATCACGATCTTCATTGATTTTGGGATTTGCTTCTCATAATAAAATATATATACAACCCTTTTAATTGCAGTTTTCATCTCTTCTTCCAATGAGGTTTTTCACCTGCCTGTGATCGAATGTGGCGTGGGAGTACTAACAATTCCAATCGTTTTTTCTCCTTCAGTATTCTGTACATAGTAGATTTTCCAACTTCTGTCATGTTGGAACACATCTCAACAGAGCTTTTAACATTATTATCTAGATATTGATATCTTAAGGAATCATAAATATTCATCGTAATAAGTTTTTCTTTGAAGAAAAAAAAACAAGATAAATCACTAAGAACAAACTGTAAGGTGTACTTTGCTCACTGAAAGAAATTAAATTAAACTATCAGAAATTGTATGTTGCAGTAAATTTATAAAATATATTTAAATATAATGAAATATAATTAGATTTACGGCAGTTCTCAGTTACCGGCGGCACTGGAGGTACGTTGGAGGTTTCGGTAACAGTTTTATTACTTGAATAGAGTATAGGAATGTGTATGCTTACGATCGCCCCCCCCCCTCCCAAGAGCTTTGAGTTCAGGAAAATAGAACCCATTCTGCCTTTTATAATATGAATGAGTATGTTGCTTCCACTCCCCCCCTCCCCGTTGACAACTTGTTTTTCTTGCCATACTGTACATCACCGCCCCCCTCCCAAAGAGAGAGGCTGGATTCGCCCCTATATATATATATATATATATATATATATATATATATATATATATATATATATATATATATATATACATATATATATATATAGCTATTTTTAACCATTACTTAATGATCGTTTTTTCCCTTAAAGGAGTGATTAAGACAAGGCTAAGACAATTTAAGGTTATTCCAAATACTTCAAAGTAACATAGAAATAAATCATTTCAGTATCATGAAAAAGTTTTTTTCGTTAAATATATACGTAAGTATTAAAAAGTAAACAGTAAAAACAGTAAAGCAATAATTAAAGTATTAAAAATCGTGTTTTATAAATCGCTCTTTGGCTTAGAATTACAAGAACAAGATGAACACGCTAAATAAACGTTTTTTAGCTTGGCTCACCCAATTCTTGGAGTTTCGTTCACTTCTTTCTTGGATAACTGGAATCTTTAGTCTCTTTAGATGGAAAAAGTCATCTTCTCTCACAGTTTAGTGTTAAGATAACTACTGATAAGACTCATTTATAACTGACTTCTAAAAGAAGGAGGTTCTCAATTTGTCGAGTATGTATGTTTTTTTTTTGATGTATATACACCGATTACTCTGGAATGGCAGTTATGTTCAGGAAGTTGCTGCGGTGGTCCCGTATTTTTTTGGACGAAATTGGTGCAGTAATATCCAAGATGGTGCTGACAATATGGCGGCCAAAAAAATTAATTTTGCTTGATTTTCTCCAAAATTTTAGGGACGTACACAAAGAATCTGAAATTATTTTTAAAAAATTCAGTATGGCGGATCCAATATGGCGGACAAAAAAAATAAATTTTGTATGATTTTCTCTAAAATTGCGGTGGGAAATTTTTCGGAGTCGCACATAATGGATCCAAAATATTTTTAAAAAATTCAATATAGCCGATCCAATCCAATCCAAAATTGGTACAAGGGAGTTTTCAGGGTCATAAATAACTAATCTAAAATTATTTTTTAAAAATTCAAGATGGCGGACGAAAAAATTAATTTTGTCCGATTTTCTTCAAAATTGGTATGGGGGATTTTTCGGGGTCGCATATAACGAATCTGAAATTATTTTAAAAAAAACTCAGTATGGCGGATCCAGGATGGTTGATGAAAAATTCTACATCTCCCGCTTTTGTCTAAAATCAGTATTGGAGTATTTTTGTTAGTGTTAATTATGAATTTAAAATATTTTTTGAAAAACTCAATCTGGCAGTTTCAATATGGTGTTTTAAAAATTTTACATTTTTCGATTTTCTTCCAAACGGTTAAAGGGGGTTTTTGAGGGTGTAAATTATGAATTTAAAAGTAAATCCAGGATAGTGGACTAAAATTTTTACATTTTTCGATTTTGTTCAAAGGTGGGACTGAATCGTTTTTGATGATGGAAATAGCGAATATAAGTTTAGAAATTTTAAATTTCCGGATTTCATCCAAAATTGGTATTAGGGGGCTTTGAAGGGTTTAGATTTAGATTATATTAAGATTTAAAATAATTTTTTAATATTCAATATAGCGGATACAACGCATTTTTTCATATTTGGTATTAGAGGGTTTTCGGGGTCGTTTATTGCGAATATGAAGTTAATTTTTTACAACTATTAGGTTGATAAGATACAATATGAGGGATAGAAAATTTTACATATTTCCATTTTGTCTAAAATTGATATTGTGGGGTTCTTGAGGCGTAAACAAACTCAATATGCGATATAAAATATATCGAGCTAAGAAATTTACATTTCAGGTTCTTTAAATATTGAAAATTAATATTGTGGGGTTCTTGAGGCGTATACAAACTCAATATGCAGTATAAAATATATCGGGCTAAAAAATTTACATCTCAGGTTCTTTAACCATCGATATTGGAAGGTTTTGGGGCCCATATTACCAATTTAAAATTAATTTGAAATTTAAGATAGTGGATTTACTATGACAGACTAAATATTTCTTTGACACAATTTCATTGGTATTTGGAGAATTCTAAGAACCAAAGAACTTTTAGTGGTTTATTTTAGGGTGATTTACAAGTTTAAATAAAATGGGTACTTTTTTGCCACCTTGGAGTCATTGCGAGGTACACTGATCTCGATTAGTACTTAGTTCAAATAATTTATGGATATCATATTGATTTCTAAAACTGAAAATAGAAAAATAAAATTTTTATAAAAATAAGTGCTCTAAAAAATTAAAAATAACTAAAAATTTTTATTTGAAATTGAACTATTATTTGTAAATGAAATAAATAACTGCCAATATATACCAATTATGGTAAGAAAGCAATTACAAATAAAGTATTTTTAATCTGTTTATGCAAATCACATTTTGCCAGGTATTAGTTTGGCGCCGACTTCAAAAAGTTCAATTTCATATAAAAATTTTTAGTTATTTTTCACTTTTTAGCGCACTTTTAGAAGTCGGTTCAATTTTTTTTATAAAAATGTTATTACGTATATAGAAAGCGCGGGTGACAAGGTAAATATCGAAGTTATTGTACGCTTGACAATCACTCTCCATCTGGTTTATGATCCTGTTTAACGATAGTGTAACTGGCACGTTCTAAACACTTTCTTTGCCTTAATTCTAGTTAGGAATTCTAAATATTGTGTAGTGTAATATTCTCTTAAGGTAATGTTAGAATTGTGGAGTATTTCTAAAAAAGTAAATTTATCACAATTATTATTTATTTTTTAGTAATAATTTAATTCGGAAAGAATTATTAAATTTTAATGGTAAATTTGCTTTGGGCGTATCTGTTTCTTTCCATATATTCTTTCATATAAATATATTTTTTGTTTCAATAAAAAACATACTAGTAAAAAGCACGAGCAAGCCTTCATCCATATTTCGGAAAACTCAGAATTAAATTGAATAACAATGTTCAAACTCTTCGTAAATAATCAACAATGCTTTTAAAAATAAGGGGTTTTAAAAAGGGTTGCCTGGAGCCGTTGTTTTTGTATTTAAATATTAAGTACGAACAAAAATGCCGGGTTTCATATATTAAACGAGTTCCGTTAATATTTTTTGACAGTTGAAAGAAAGGTTAGAAATAACATCGGATATTATTTAATACTCGGATTTTTTAAATTAAAAAGTAACACTGACGAGCGGCCAGTCCGGATAAAATTCTCGCGAGTAATCCATTTGTATTTAGGATTCATGCGAATTTTTTTTACCGTAATACAGCAAAGTGAAGAGAAATAAAAAAATCGCGGGTAGGCGTATATATTTTTACACGCGTATACTGGGATCGATGATTCTAGGAACCGACTTATAAAATCCCCATTTTCGTTCATGTGTCTGTTGGCAAAAATTGGGGGCTGTATTTTTTGATACTTCCCGGTAGCAAGGTTAATATTAAGTTTTTTTTCATGGTAAATGGATGGAAATAACTCTTTTGTTTGTATTATAATTAAAAGGCTACATCACCTTGAGATTCAAAAATATCAACATTTTTTTTGTTGGATAAATTGTTTATACTATTTTCAAAATTTGAAATATTTTCGAAGTAAACAAATATTATTTTTATACGCATTTTTCCGGACCAGGCGCGGATCCAAGGAGGGGGGCGGTGGGGGGGGGGCGACCCCCCCCCCCTCAAGAGCTTTGAGTTCAGGAAAATAGATCCGATTTTGTCTCTTATACTATAGTTTATTCAAGAACTAGAGAGAGTAATAAATCATTTTTTACCCTTTTTCTACTTCGCAAATTACCTGTGTTATTTAGTCCGGTGTCTTTGGCAAAATCTGCTAGACACATATATTTTTCATAGGAATGGGTTAGAAATTTTATAATCAAAAATACCGGTCTATAATAATGGACTATTTGGGTTGGATAACAATAGATATTTGGATGTGCGAAGGGTTACAACGGATTTTAATCCTTGTCATAGGCGTCGGAAAGAAGTATTTATGGAATAGAATATTATTTCGGTAATAAACTTAGAATAAAAATTTTTTGTAATATTATTTTATTTCTTATGATTTCTCAATAATTCACATAAATTAGAAAATATAGATAATTTTGACATATTTAACACAAATCACAACTGTATTTTTATTATTTTTAATTTTGGCATAGAAACCGTGTTAGGCACGTTCAGACTAGCCTTTTTCTCTCAAAAAATCTAAGTTATAACTTAAATACTTACAAAATATCCATTGTCAGAAATTCAAAAAATTAAACATATAAAAAGAAATAAATTCGTCCATTAAAATTGTTTTGGTGCTCCCAGTCATTTTATTATTAATTAAAAACATTTTTAGGACATTTGACGTTTCAGTTTATTTATCACTTAAACCATCTGCAGAATTACAATTAAACACTAAAAAGGTATTCAAATGTAATTAATTTTTATATGTTACAGAAAATTTAAATAATAAAGAGTGTGTACGCTGGTAAACATTACGTATCTAATTCGTAATAAAAGTCAGTGAAACTATCTTCGCTCAGATTAATTATAATTGGTTTCTCTATCTCACCGATGAGATCGAGTTTCCACATTTTCTTTTATTCTTTTATTATATGGATTTTTCCCAATTTTATACAGTAGCTTTATTCAAAAAAATCTTTTAAAGTTTAGATAAATTATTAATTTTGTAAGTTGTGTTATTTCTAGCAACTCTACCTTTTACTTGAGAGAGATATTTCCTTCTCCAACGGACATTTTCCGGACGATGTATAAGAATAGATTTCCTGACTGGTTTTTCCCAACAAAAATTAAGTTCTCTGAGCAATTTCCAGAGCTCAGATCTTTTAATTTTAGGTAAATCCCGATCTTCATTGATTTTAGTTAGATTTTTGTCAACGGTTGAGATCTGCTTCTCATAATAAAATGTATGTACAACTCCTTTTATTGCAGTTTACATATATTCTTCCAACGAGGTTTTTCGTCTGCCTGTGATCGAATGTGGCTTGGGAGTACTAATAATTCTAGTCTTTTTTTCTCCTTTAATATCCGATACATAGTAGATTTTCCAACTCCTGTCATGTTGGAACACGTCTCAATAGAGCTTTTAACATTATTATGTAGATATTGATATCTTAAGGCATTATAAACATTCATCGTGATAAGTTTTTCGTTGAGGAAAAAATGACCTGGTTTAACGATTTTGGAATAAATATAGATGTGGAAGCCATATCTTTTGGGTATCTTACTAATCTCAAATAATATATAAAAACAAGCACAAACAAGATAAATCACTAAGGACAAACTGTAAGGTGTACTTTGCTCACTCACAGAAATTAAATTGAACTATCAAAAATTTTATTATTGTAGAAAATTCATAAAAGATTTTAATATTTAAATATAATTAAATATTATTAGATTTACGGCAGTCCTCAGTTATTTGCGGCACTAAAACAGTTTAATTACTCTCTCGTTCTTGAATAGAGTATAAGAATGTGTATCGCCCCTCCCCTTCCTAAGAGCTTTGAGTTCAGGAAAATAGAACCGATTCTGCCTCTTATACTAGGAACGTGTATGTTGCTCGCATCCTCCCCCTCCCCCCCTATCGGCAACTTGTGATCGTCCCAACCTTTCTAAGAACTTCAAATTCAGAAAAATAGACTCGACCCTGCCTTTTACACTAGAAATTTGCTTCCCATACTGTACTTTTGTGATATCACCGCGCCCCTAAAGAGAGAGGCTGGATCCGCCCCTGTTCCGGAAACCAAAGTAGTGTACTTAAGTTAGATTTTCACTATAGGGTCGCTCTCAATACGATCTCGATACGCTCTCGGTCCGCTAAAATATTCTTACAGGAGAAACAATGAACCTACTCACACAATCCGTTTCGCGGAGATTTCGATATCGTAAACTCTTTTTAATGTAAAAATATTTTATCGAACCGAGTCCGAACCGAGCGGGTCATGAGAGCGATACTATGATGAAAATCCAGCCTTATTTGTGATTTTATAAAGTAGTTTTTCAAGAATGACAAAATACTCGATACCTCTCAAAAAGTCTACAAAATATTATAAATGTCTGCCAACTCCAACTAAAGAAGCTAGCTGAAATTCCTGATATATCGAAACAAAGGGTTCATCATATTTTATAGGTAGATTTTTTGGGGACCGAAACCATCTACAAAAATGGCATTCAATTATAGGAGTATCTATGCACACTGGACAGAAAAATAATGTTTAATTGAAAAATCCGTGGTCAAGTAAAAACATATCGGTGATAGTCGTGCATACTCTCCAAAAATCAATTCGAAATGCAATATAGTTTCATTCATATTTCCAGACGATGATATAAAAGAGAAAAACATACAAAAGTGCCCCAACATAGAGTCAGATCACAATCCCGTAGTTTAAACTCAAAATGAAACTAATAAGGGAAAGAACAAAAAATACTCAAATCAATACTACTAAAGTGAAGGATACAAATCAACAAAGTATTGAAGAACATAAGAGATGAAGTTTTCAAAATACTGAAAGAGAAAGTAAATCGCTTTCAATGAGCACAGAAATAACTAAAAGTCAAAAGGAAGTTTTAACACCAATAAGATGCAAAAAGAAACAATGGTTGACAGAGGCTATCTTAGACTTAATAAACAAAAAACGAAAGTTTATGAAAAGAGATAATCGGAAGTATCACGAAATAAACAAGCAGACAAAACATAAAATTAAACAAACGGAAGCAAATTGGTCAAGAGAATGATGGGACGAGAAACGAAAAAAATAGACATAATACACCAAAAATTTTTTGAACAAAACTGAACAAAAAAACTAGAAACTGAAGTTTCGAAAATATAAAAAGAAGAAATGAAAACAGCCTCAAAAAACAGCAAAAATGGAAAAATGGTATGTCCAGATTAGAAATGGAAAAAGTAAATGCTCGTACAAGTATTTGAGAATATAGTAGCAAGAGGCTGTTTTAACCTATTAATAACACACACACAACACACACACACACACACACACAACACACACAACACACACACACACACACACACACATATATATATATATATATATATATATATATATATATATATATATATATATATATATATATATATATATATATATATATATATATATACAACTATATGCAACTCCGTGTATAGATGAAGTAAAATGCGAACAGTAATAGCAAACTTCGTTCCATCATATCCTTTCCATGTTGGAGGTTGCACAGTTTGAATGTACTATATATATATATATATATATATATATATATATATATATATATATATATATATATATATATATATATTAGGGAATCAATTAAATGAACAGCTTGGGAGAAAGTTATGAGCAAAATTATTAAATATGGCGGAAAAAATTATGGTAGTATACCCGTCGTTCACATTTACCTAAATAAAATATTTAGCTTCGGACTCTACCTTAAAAGCGTAGACAGAAATTAAATTAAGCACTAAATTGGGGTATTAATAATTAAGCAAGAGGACAAAAGTGTTTTTATGTCTCCTCCTTAATGAAAATTTGTGCCGCGGCCTACAAACAATTTTTAATAAAGCCCCGTTTTTAGTACAAAGCTTTATGTAAAACAGAATTTCGTAATCAGATTATTCCTTTTTTACTTTTTCTTTAAGTAGCTTTGTTTCTTTGTTCTCCTAAATAAAACAACTGTTTTTTTCGAATGATCTACATCGAAATTTTAGACCACAAAAATTTTATGTATTTATTTTAATTTCTCATTTTTGGAAGCCCAAACAACGATGTCTCATATAATTAGAAATTCTGATGTATAAGGAGATTTTTTGATATTTTTCTTCTATGATCTTTCTATATTCAAGAAAGATATGTTTTCAAATAAGTCGAAATCGGTAAAGTTATGGCGTTTCGAAATCAGGAGGGGCACGATTGAAATCAAACCGGATTGATGGACCAATTTTTCTATTTAAAATTTAAGAAAATGAATAATTAATTCAGTCTGTGTAATGTGTAAAAGATCCATTTTATCGAAAAATTTATTACAGATATTTGATGTTTTTAAATTATAGGGAAGGTCTAGTAAATGATAAATAAACAACAATGTCGGACAACTGGATTTTCTGCTCGTAAAATTTTCCGATGATATTTTAGAAAAAAGTTGTTTAATGAAAGTTGTAAGTATTGAGAATACCTTTAATTTGGTGTTCTATACGTCAAAATCGAAAAACAATTTATCGAGATAGTGGCGAAAACCCCCCTTTTTGCACTATTTTATAAATGTTAATAACTTTTACAATAATACCGAAAGTGACATATAACACCTTGATCATGACGCCATTATGGGTCATAATAAGTGTGCGAAAGTCCAGCCAGAAAGGTTGGATAGTTTATAATTAATGTCAATTGTTTATTAAATACATTAAAAGTTTCAACAATTAATGCTCAAAAATAACGCTTCTAGAGACATTTTTTAAAGTGAAATGGATCCTTGAATCAAATTACAACGAAAATTTAAAAAAGTAATATATTTATTCTAAAACTGTTGTTAAAAAAGTGGGTTAAAAAAGAGGTTTCTTTTTGCTTATAAAGAATTAGAATAACTTTGTTATTTTTGATGGTACAGACTTGTTATTAGGTGGACTGTAGAAGTGGTAGAAAAATCCATATTTTAGAAAAAAAAAATACTTTACGACCAGTAGGAGCCAAGGAAGACATTTTTTAAAATCAAATCTCTATTGTTTATAAACATTAAAAGTCGAAATTTTCACAGAGTTTTAACAAGGACCTATATTTTATGACTCAATAAATAATTATACCATTTGTGCATTGTACTTGAAGTGATAGCCCTTTAAAGTGGAGGTACTTGCAGAAATGAGGTCTAGCTGGTGGTGGGGGAAGTAGCACGGAGCTCCATTCTCTCGCGGCACTATTATGATATCGGAACTTCAAATTGTAGGGAGCTGCAAAATTTAACAGTATCTTGGGTTCTAGGCAACGTAGGGCCTACATTTTGTTTTTAAACTGGTTGAACTCGACGACATATGAACAACTGGCTAATTTTCATTACCGTAGAAAATCGGAAAAAAATTTATTTGCAACGTAAATACTCAAATTTTGTAATATATTGTTACTTCTACTTTAATTCTGCTATTAACATTATATTCTCAGAATAAAATATTTCCCATACAAACAAACTGCGATTGACATATTGTTAAAATCTTTTTTTTCCTGGGTTGGTACATCTGTCATCTGGTGCTCAAATATCTATATGAGCGCGATCTGTCGGAAATTTGTGCATGATAGCTTTGTAAACAAGTCAGTGTTTGGTGGGTTTCGCGAATTTAGCAATGTCCAATTTAGTTGAACAAAGAGTTTGTCTGAAATTTTGTGTTTCCAACAAAATATCATGTGCGGAAGCGTTGAAAATATTAACAGCAATCTACGGAGACTCGACAATACGTGTGTTAGAAAGAGTTTAAAGCGGATCGTACTGTGGTAAATGATTTGCCTTGTTCTGGTAGTCCATCCACCAGTGTGACTGACGAAAACATCGAAAAAGATATGAAAATTTCCTCACAAATCGTCGTGTAAGCACCACGGAGATAGCAGCCGATCCTGGTGTTTCGTTCGAATCGGTGCAGAGTATTATGCACAATGTTTTGGGCACGAGACAAGTTGAAGCGCGGTTTATGCCAACAGTGCTGAATTTGTTGCAGAAATAGCAACATATTGATGCCGGTAAAGATATACCTTTTTTGGGCCAAAATGTTATCGACGGTATCATTATCGGTGATTAGTAATAAACCTATGATATTGGGATTGAAACTAACCAACAATCATCGGAATGGCTCTTCTCAGACGAGCTAAAACCGAAAAAACCAAGACAGAGTTGATCCAAAATCAAGGTTTTGTTGATCGTGTTTTTTTTTTATTGCGATGGTGTGGTCCATTCTGAATTTCCTCTATCAGGCCAGTGTTACGTGAGCGTATTAAAGCGTTTGAGGGAAAATGTTCATCGTAAGAGGCCAGAATTGTAGAGAAACGTCGGTTCTTCATCACGATAACTCAACGGCTCCCACATCTCATTTTGTATGTGACTCTTTCACAAAAAACAACATTTGTACCGTTCCGTAAACTCCGTATTCACCCGGCATGGTTCCTTGTGACTTTGTCCTGTTCCTACGAGTCAAGTTACCACGAAGGAAGCGTTTTGAGGTGATTGAGGCGATAGAGTAGAATTCGCAGAAGGAGTTGAAGGCAAAAATCGACCTACAAAAAGTGTTTTCAGGAAGGGAGGAAGCGTTGGAATATGTGTATTGTTTGGAATGAAGGAAATAAAATGAATGTCGGTGAATATTTGAACCGTTTTCATTTTATTGAAGAATTCCGGTTCATTTTTTTTTATCAGAAAGTATATATAAGCTGAACTATGTTGTAAGCCAAAACCAACAAAGTTGCTAGCACGCAAAGCACTTTGAAAGAAATGGTCGCATATTGAAGAAATTGTAGAGAATTTTTGAAAAACAGTATGACAATTTTGATTTAAAATATTTATTTTGTTTGTTCTTCTCGAAATATAAACGACAAAGTTATGCTTCAGCGGACAGCGGAATATGAGATCCTGGACTATTTTTTCAATTAGAGTATTTCTAATATTCTTCGGACTTCAAAATTAATATATTTATATTTTGGCTGAAAGCAGCCTTGCTTATTAAATCATGGCTGATTAAATTCGCTCGAAATTACCGATATTTTTTTTCAGGAAAATTCCTTAACATTCAAGTCTAAATGCAAATTTTTTGTTAAGAAGAATTGTCTGTATATTTAAAAATATCTAATTATAAAAGGTTAATTACTGTTCTAAAAATAATGAACTTCGTTTTATTAAATATTTTAGGATTTATTTTCTGCAATAAAGCGACTTTTGTTAAAAAGTAGATGATATTTACCTGCATCTTACATTTGTGGATATGAATTCTGTTATAGTCTGTAGTTGCAAATAGTTTGGAATTATTATTACTTTCGAGAATGTTTTAAATTAATCAGTTCTTCAAATATCAACGGTAGAAATACCAAATAATCTATATATATATATATATATATATATATATATATATATATATATATATATATATATATATATATATATAATCGAAGGCTTTCGGGCATCCTGCGAATGGGCTGAGTCCCTCTAAGGACTGTAAGGCAGCTGACGTTCCACAAGAGTTATAAGGGAGGCTATTGAAATTGCAAAGCGGCCCAACAACTTAAATAGCAGAGATGATAGCCAAAGTGTGCCTAATACTTGGAAAAATCTGCTTACAAAACATCAACCAGTACCTTTTAGTAACGAAAGAAATTACAACTCGGCAACGCAACCACAAACACTGGCAACAGGGCCGATGACGCGCAGCAGGTCACGCCACCTGATAGTCCGGAACCATTCGGAAAACGAACACGTCCGACGCGCACACGGTACCGACAACACCGGAGTCGCAGGCGTCAGTTTGCTCGTAGACGCCATACAATGAGCTTTGAGAATGGTGAATGAGATTTCACCGAAACGTCAGCTGCCTTACAGTCTTGAGAGGGACTCAGCCCATACACGGGATGCCCGAAAGCCTTCGATTACACATCACACCCGTGAGAATATCCGACATAACATATATATATATATATATATATATATATATATATATATATATATATATATATATATATATATATACTTTTTTTATTTTGTTTTTTCTTGGATTTAGGTTCTTTATTTAACAAAAAAATCCTTTTCGCTTTTTATTTAAGGCATTTTCAAAAATTTTTTGTCTTATTTATTTATTTTCCTTAAAATATTTTTTATATAATCAAAAACATTCATACAAGAACGTATATACAATTTTAGAAAACAAACAAACACTTAAAATCACTTTTAAAATTAAAAAAATATATATTTAATTTTACCAGTACACACCTTGACATTTTGTTTATTTATTTAACCCAAAAGAACGCATAAATTTGATTTTATTTTTAAGAGGATATTCAATTTTTGATGTTTATTAACAGGATCGAATAGTTATTATATGTTTAAATTAGGCTGGTGTTAATGTGGTTCAAATTTTCAATATCTGTTCTGTCGTTAACAGTGTTTTTATCCTTTTTTTTAATTTCTATCATGTCCTTTATTTATAATTTTTGGTAATTCATATCTGTGTTTTTAATTATGATGTGTGTTTGTTTAACGCTGTTGAGGCGTTTTTAGTATATTTATGGCCATTCAATCTGTTCTCTAGAAATTGGCTCGTCATGCCTATATATTTTTTGGGACAATTTGTGCAAGGGATTGAATATACTACATTTGATTTATTCATGAGAGGCGTGTTACTTTTTAGATTAGTGAATAGTGTATTTAATTTACTATGAGACCTGTGGCGTACGATAATATCATGCTTTTTTAAAATGTGTTTTATTTTTTCTGACAGCTCACTAGTGTAAGGTAATGCTACATATTTTTGTTTTTTATGTTTCTTGTAATTATAAGAGTAAATGGTGTATAGATCAACAACATTCGTTATGCCGATGACACGGTCCTGATAGCCGAAATAGCCGATGATCTACAACAAATAGTAAATATGGTTGGACAACACAGTGCATCTATGGGTCTCAACATCAATACTAGGAAAACAAAGTTTATGATCATCTCCAGAAACTTGGATGCATTTACAAACTCCGGAATAACATTTGATGCAACGCCCGTTGAAAGAGTGGACAAGTTCAAAAACCTGGGAACATGGCTTTGTGAGAATTTGACATCGGACAGAGAAATAAAAAACCGTGTTGAGCAAACCCAACAGGCTTTCCTGAAGCTTAAAAATGTGCTCATCTGCTCAGAATTCGATATTGACTTGAGGGTGAGGTTTATGAAATGCTACGTATGGTCAGTGCTTCTTTATGGCGTGGAGGGTTGGACCCTAAAAACGAGTAATATCAATAAACTGGAAGACTTCGAGATGTAGCTGTATCGCAGAATTCTTAAAATCTCATGGACGGAGAAGAAGACAAATGAGGAAGTTCTGGGGCGTGTAGGAAGAGAGCGTGAAGTATTCGAAGTAGTCAAGAAAAGAAAAACCGCCTTGATGATTGAGGGGAAAATTGAGGGCAGAAGGGGAATGGGGAGGAAAAAAATGTCTTGGCTTCGGAACATAAGACAATGGACAGAGTTACGTGATGTACAAACACTGATCCACACCGCCTGAGATAGAGAAGCAATGAAGCATCTGATCGCAAACATCCATTAATGGATATGCATCCGAAGAAAAAGAAGAAGTAATTACAAGATTTATATATTCGTTTACTTATTATTTCGGTGATAGTTTTTTCATTGAAATTATAATTTATTAGTGTCCTTTTCACTTTTTGCAGTATTCTTGGTCGGAATTCTGGAGACGTTAGAGAGATGAACGATCAGACAGACCGAATATAACACTATTTCTTTGATTTTTTGGGTGATTAGAGAAACAGTTTAGAATACTATCTGACCAAGTTGGTTTAGTGTACCATTCAGTTAAAATTTTGTTGTTTCTGCATATAAGTGTCATATCTAGAAAATTTATTTTATTATTATTTTCTGTTTCGGAAGTGGATTGTAATTTTTCGTTGAAAATGTTAAACTCTCGGAGAATTTTATTGATTTTATCCTGTAGCACAGCTGCTATGCAGTCATCGATAAACCGTTTGAAAAATATTATATTAAAATTTAATTTTCCTAAAACTTTTTCTTATAAATAATCCATTACTAATTGAGCAATGGTAGATGAAATTGGTGATCCCACAGCACATCCATCGAGTAGTTTGTAAAAGGTGTTTTCGAACTGAAAGTAATTTGTATCTAGAAGGAGGTCAACAGCATCCATAAAATTATTTTTTGATAGTGATATATGTTTCTTTAAACTTACCCATTTTTCGCCAAAATACTATGTAGTATGTTTATATACAAAGATACAACATTTAGCGAAATAAGCCTGTAATTTTCGGGTGAGTTTACTGTATCAATGAATGTTTTAAAAGTGAATGAATCTTTAATAAAAAAATTGTTTTTTCCTGTAATATTTAAAATACAAATACAAATACAATCCGATAAGAATTTTGATAAACGATAGAATGGCGATTGTATACCAGAAACAATGTCTCTTAGTGGTATATCATGCTTATGTAATTTTGGTACGCCGTATATTTTTGGTGGAATTGCATTGTGAATGGTTAGATATTTGCATCTTTTTGAGTTACTTCTTTTTCAGTGAGTAATTTTTTTATAAAGGTATTATTTTTCTTTTGATATAAGTTAGTTGGATCACTCTTAATATTTTTATACGTATTTTCGTCCTTTAGTAAGTTGTTCATTTTTGTCTCATAATCTGTCTTGTTCATAACTACTGTTTTATTGTTTTGTGTCTTATTTTGATTTTATGATTAGTTATAACATTAGTTACTTCAGCTCTAATTGTGTCCTTCTTGTCATCTGGTTCGTTGCTAATAGCGGATTCGATTGAGACTTTTATAGCCTTGTTGAAAAAATTTCTTACTGAAAACTGCGGTAAAACTATTACAGCTACTAAAGTTTGTGTGAAAAAAAAAACATATTTCAGAACACTGTGACGAAAGAAATAATGCTTCAAAAATTACGACGAAAACTATTACAACAATAAATGTACGGTGAAAAAAATTACAGTAAAAATATGGCGACGAAGAGAATGACACTGCAAAAGGTGCAATGAAAACTATTACAGCTATAAAAGAGCAGTGAAAAAAATTACATATCAAAATTTTGCGATGAAAAAAAGATTTTTCAAAAAGTGCGACGCAAACTATTTTCCACAATTTAATTTTTTTTTCGCCATTTTTAATCGTTTAAAGGTTCGTTGAAAAAAAATGACATTTTTAAAGAATAATATAAGTTATTATATATCAAAATGTGGGAAATTTTCTTTTAACACTACGTCGATGGTACTCACGAAGACAAGGACGCTGCGGCGGAAAAAACAGCGCCTGAAGATCTGCGGTGAAAAAAATACATTTATAAAACCACATTTTCTTTTTCGATCATCACTTTTTCATATTTGCGGCAAAAACTAGAATGCTAAACAACATAACGGCGAAAAAAAATACATCCCTAATAAAAGCGGAGAAAAAAATTATATTGTTAAAATGTGTGATGAAGAAAATTACATCTTTAAAATGTGAGGCGAATTATCTTTACAGTATTTTAAGAATTATAATAGTTTTCAATGCACCTTTAAAAATGTTATTTTCTCGCAGCATTTTTGAAATTGTAATAATTTTTAGCGCACTTTTGGAAGCGTAATTATTTTCTTTAAAATTACAAAAATGTAGTTTTTTACACCAAAAATTTTATAAAATCATAGTTTACGTCGCGCATCTTGAGACTTAATTTTTTTCACCGCATACTGTTTAGCTGTCATTGTTTTCGTAGATTTCATCGATATATTCTTTGGTTCTACTTTATTTCCTATTTAACTTAGGAACAACTATTTCTAAAGATTTCTATAAAATCATATTTTTACCTAAAACAATAAAAAGCCGAATAAAATTTTCTTTACGCATTAGAAAATGATTTATTGAAAAGTAATTTGTAGCAAATCATCTATAAATTACATCTTTAAAAAAATTCAAATTAATGATAATCAAATAAAATAAGTAGTTGTTTCCGTTTTTCCGTGTACCGTATATTTGTGAATAATAAATGCCCTTTTTCTTTGAATGCGACATTTATAATATTCCTTTTTTTTGAAATAAGTATACCTTGCTATTCTGGTAATGACAGTAGAATTTATTAAAGATCGTGTTAAAGTGAATAATTCATTTGATGGTATATAAAAATGTCTCGTTTTTATAATTTGGTGTATTTTTCTAAATTTATTATAAATTGTATGCATTAATTATTTTTTTTGAAAAATTATTGGGTTAAATGCCAAGGTAGAAAGGGAACTCGGTACAGCTTTGGATTGGTTCAATAAAAACAAATGAACTTTATATTTATCTGGAATAAAATTCCTTAATTTCTGTTTTACTGAATTATACAGAGTTATTTATCTTATACGGCACGGAATATCGAGGACAAGATACGTGACTTTCAAAAAGTCTGCTATAGCTACTTTTTGAAAGTATTTTCATATTATACAGGGTGTCCCAAAAGCTTTCAAAGTATCAAAGTTTTGTTTTTTTAAATGGAACCCCCTGTATATTATTGCATTTTTGGGTTCTCCGATCACAATTAGTGCCTATTTTAATAAGGTTATAGTACCTACAAATAAGGGTTTTTAAATAATTTGAATTTTGACAACATCTAACCTAATTTTCATGTTTCAGATACTTAACAAGTATTTCAGTTATGTACTCAAAATTTACAGTGAAGTATAATAATAAATCATGTTTTATATCTCAATTATATCAAACTTGCTATATTATATAGGGCGTTTAAAATTGAAACTAATCAAATAAGAACTTTAAGGGGCTATAACTTGATTAATTTAAATAGAACGCTATACTTTTTAACTTACCAGAAAATGTACCTATTAAATAACTATCGAATGGTATAAGGATGTTCTATAGCTAAGTTTCCGCGTTTTCACAAAATACGCCAAATAATTGTTTTCTGCACCATTTTGTGTTTTTTGAATAGATGTTCTAATGTATCTAGTTGCATATGGCATTTGGAAATGAGAGGTTATTTATAACTATAAGAATAACAATCAAGAATATCTTTACAAATATTCAGAAACTCGGAATGCAATTTATAGTCGTCCAACAGGCTATAATAGCAATAATGGTAATAACATATTGACGATAGCACAAAACAGACGCAAAATATTTATAGTAGATGTTCGAAATGTCGACCATCCATTTCCAAACACTTATATATTCTTTTTTTGAAATCACTACTAACTTTGGACAACATTTGTGGGGTTACAGTTTGAAAAGTGTCTCTTATGCGCTTTTTCATATCTTGTGGTGTTGTCGGGGGCGCATTGTAGACAATTCCTTTTATGTCTTTTTCTTCTTCATCCAGCCCTTTGCGTCTACTGCTGGACATATGTCTCCCTCATTCTTTTCCATTGTGCTCTATCTTGAGCGATTTGCATCCAATTTGCTGCAATTCTCTTGAGATCGTCAGTCCAACGAGTAGGGGGTCTTCCTCTACTTCTTTTGTCTAATCTCGGCCTCCACTCGAGTAATCTCTTCGTCCACCTTCCATCACTGATTCGGGTGACATTCGGAAAATTACGTCGGTAACTCCTGTCTTTCGCCTCAGGTCTTCATTTCTAACTCGGTCACGCAGCGATATACCTAGCATTGATCTTTCCATCTTTCTCTGAGCTATTTGCAGCTTTTTAGAAGTTGCTGTTGTCAATGTCAAAGTTTCGGCACCGTAGGTCATAACCGGCAACACACATTGGTCAAATGCTTTACGTTTTAAAGAAATTGGTATTCCTTTTATGTATCCCCATAAAAAGAAATTTGGTGGAGTTAAGTCCGGAAATCTCGAGGGTCAATTTTGAAACTCGTCTCTCCCAATCCACCTGTTTCGAAAGTTGACATTTAAAAATTGCCGAACCTCGCCATGATAATGAGATGGATCTTCATCCAGCTGAGGCCCCATAGTTGTTCTAATATTTAAAATGACATTTTCTAATAATAACGGAGTTTGGTGTAAAAGGAAATCGCGAAACATCAAACCAAAAATGTAGGGTCCAATTAAGTATGGACCCAGTATTCCTCCCCACACATTAATCGACCACCTATTCTGGTTTCTCATAAGTTTGTATTTATGCGGATTTGAATAGGAATACTAATGGAAGTTGTGTCTATTCACAAAACCATTATTATGAAAACTATATTCATCACTAAACAACACATTATCAAAAAGGGATTCACTTTCTGCCGCTTTATCCAACACCCACAAGCAGAATCCAGTTCGGTTGTCAAAATCATTTCCGTGAAGTTTTTGACAAAGCTGGATTTTATAAGGATGAAATCTGAGTCCTTGAAACACTTGCTTGGCTAATGTTAGTATTTTCGGATATATGATTCTGACTAATATTGGGATTTTCAATCATTGAATAAAGTACAGTTAAAACATTTTCTTGATCTACAGTAACAGGTTTTCTTATATCAGGTTTTTTATAACTGATACTTCAACTTTCCCGAAACTGGTTTAATAGTTTTACAAAAACGGCTGGTTTAGCATAGACTCGAGAAGTCAAAAAACAATTTTGATGGCATTCTTCGAAGGATAAAAATTATATCATCTTCCTTTAGATAAATCTTCATTTTGACAACGCAATAACACAACAATATTCAAATAATTCAATTTAATAAATGCAGTTTCATAGTTACAAAAAATAATGCCGCTACATAGCAACTGGCTTTACAGACTATACTGACAGATTAAATGATTTATCTGACGTTTCTAAATACCATAGGCAACTAGATAAATTAGAACATCTATTCAAAAAACACAAAATGCTGCAGAAAACGATAATTTGGCGTATTCTGTGAAAACGCGAAGACTTAGCTATAGAACACTCTTATATCATTCGATAGGTATTTAAAAGGTACATTTTCTGGTAAGTTAAAAAATGTAGCGTTCTATTTAAATTAATCAAGTTATAGCCACTTAAAGCTCTTATTTGATTAGTTTTAATTTTTGGATATCCTGTATAATATAGCAAGTTTATTATAAATGAGACATAAAATATGATTTATTGTTACACTTCACTGTAAATTTTGAGTACATAACTGAAACACTTCTTAAGTATTTGAAACATGAAAATTAGGTTAGATTTTGTCAAAATTCAAATTATTTAAAAATCCTTAAGGTTTTGGTACTATAAATGTTAGTAAAATAGGCACTTATTTTGATCGGAGAATCCAAAGATATAATAATATACAGGGGGTTCTATTTAAAAAAAACTTTGATACTTTCAGAGCTTTTGGGACACCTTGTATAATATGAAAATAATTTTAAAAATAACTATATTAGACCCCATGTATTCCAAGAGTAAAACTTTTTGAAAGTCATGTATTTTCTTCTTCGGTGTTTACAGGTCTACAATTAATTCTTTTTGCTCCGCCACTGTTTCCAATTAACTGCAAAAACTCCTAGAGAAAAAAATCTCCACCTATGTGTTGCTCGAGTTTACTTTCGAATTCATTCCAATCACTCTAGTGAGTCGTAAAAGTGTTCGATAAAATAAAAAATTGACAAGATCGTCCCAACGATCTGTCCGGGCTGTAAATTAAAGGGCGTTTCCTTCTGACAATGAAATCTTTATAAACTTGTTCTCTTATTTAACGGCACATTTCCTAGCAAAAGGGGTTCGTTAACTTTATCGCAAAGGAGGGATGGTATTAAGTTATTTGGCATTTACGTCGTTTTTTTTTTGTCTTCGGAGGACTTTTGGGAGAATAGTTGTGATTGCTAATCATATAATAATTATTTTGTACGTAGCCCGTATTATGGAATATTTTGTAATTCCGTCACTGTAGTTTTTTAATACCTGTTACAAGCCCGTACGAGGATATATAAATCCTTCCTCAGTGCCAGCTGTCATAATCAGCTGATAGTCGTGCATGATTATCGACTGCAAGTAAAAGTTAGTTGAGTGAGTCGTTTTTTCATATTTGTCAGAATTTTGTATTCAAAAGAGTATTTTAGAGAAAAGAAAAAGTTAATAATTTTTTTGTAACTTAAGTGTGTTTAGTTTCAAAGATTTTTAGCTTATTTTTGTTAGTTTAAGTCGCTTTTTTTATTCGATCGGTATGTTCCGCCATATTAAAAAATCTGTCAAACACATTTTGTTTGAAGATTTTTCTGAGAGGGTCTCCGAAAGACCGAGGGAAAATTATTTTAAAATTTAACAAATTTTGTTTTCTGAGATACAAATTTCCTTTTGTTTTGATTTAGCATATTTAAATATTTGTGTCATCGTTTCAGAAGGAGGAAAAACAACAACACATACAGGTAATAGCTTCCCCATGTAGAATATACCTAAACAACGTCATTAAGATATGCAAATCACTGAAAAACGGAAAAGCGCCAGGGCCCGGTAATATCCCAGCAGAGTTGATAAAATACGGAACTAGAAAGCTGTATGAACAGATGACGAATTTATTTCAGAAATGCCTAAATGGAAGCACGGTACCCAGCGAATGGAAAACTTCACTAATATCCGCCATACACAAAAAAGGAAGAAGGGATGAATGTGAAAATTACAGAGGTATAGCCGTTACGAGTACCTTAAGCCGAATATACGGGAAAGTAATAAAGGAAAGGATAGAACTGGAATACCAAGACATGGAGGCCGAGGAACAAGCCGGATTTAGAGCAGGAAGATCCACTATGGACCATCTGTTTTCTATCACCCAAGTAATCGAAAAGAAGCTGGCTTACAATCAGGAAGTTCATCTTTTGTACGTAGATCTTAAAAAAGCTTATGACAGTGTACCACAAAACCGCTTATGGCAAGCCCTCGAGAAAACAAATATAAGTGCGACCCTTATTAAAGCTGTCAAGAACCTTTATGAAAATAATAATGCACATGTAAAATTGGAAAATCAAATGTCGAACGGATTTAAAGTTAATCGAGGACTTAAGCAGGGATGTTGCCTATCACCCACATTGTTTAAAATATATTTAGAACAAGTACTTAAACCATGGAAAAGGAAATGTAGTGCTATGGGTATTCCATTAAACGATAATACGCTGTACACCTTATGCTTCGCAGATGACCAAATAGTTGTGGCTCAGGAGTACGATGACCTCAACTACATGGCAAGGAAGTTAATCGAAGAATATAACAAGTGGGGTCTGGAGGTTAACATAAAAAAGACCGAATACATGTGTATTGGAGGGATTCAGCAAGATCTTAAATTGGAGGATGGGCAATGTATTAAAAAATGCGAGAGTTACACATACTTAGGGTTAAAAATAACAAATGATGGTACACTGGATAAAGCAATAAAGGAAAGGAGCACTCAAGGCAGGAGAGCTATAGCTATGATGAACGGAATTCTATGGGACCAGCAGATATCAAAAACTAATAAACATCGAATATTTAATACGATAGTAAAAAGTATTATCACATATAGCAGCGAAGTGTGGCAAATCAAACAGAGGACGGAGGGTCAACTAAGAGCTACTGAAATGGACTACTGGAGACGTGCGGCAGGTAAATCAAGGATGGATAGAGTGACCAACGAAAGAATTAAGGAGATTATGGGAGTTATACATTACATAGTGGACGACATTAAAATTAAACAACTTACGTGGTATGGACATGTTCAAAGGATGCCTGAAGAACGGCTCCCAAAGCAGATATTGGAATGGAAACCACGAGGAAGACGGAAACCAGGAAGACCAAGAAGAAGTTGTAGAGGAGGAATTGACGAAGAAATCAGGATAAGGCAACTGGATAACGATCTTTGGCAAGATCGGGATCAGTGGCAACTGGAAATCGGAAGACGTAGAAGGACGTTATAAACCGACTATATATATATATATATATATATATATATATATATAAATATTTGTGCAGAGAATACATTTATTAAGAATTTAACGATAATATTCATTTTACAGCAATCTTTCTCAATTTATGGTAGGCATAAAGATTGCATGTCATTTATAAGAAGTAATGTCCGAATCCATGAAAACTATCTTAAGGACCTGTTGCTGGTCAAAATTACCTATTTGTTGCTAAAGCGATTTGGTAACCTAATACTCTATTAAAAGTAGTATACCTAGTTTTATATTTTTAGCACTATCTCCAGGGTAAAACATATCTAGAAAATACTTGCCATTGTGCAATCTACACGATACTCGATATCTAATATACTTTGTCAGGAGGACCATAGGTATGTATTAATTTTTATATCTTATGTTTGCCTTATTTGAAGTTTGTCTGTAGAATTTTGACTCCATCTGCTAGTCTGTCCCAAGTTCAAGGAGCTCGAAATATTCTTATTTTGTCGTGTCTTAGCAGAAGTCTTTTTGATCACCCTGTATTTATTTATTATCAAAATATCAACATAGTACACTAAAGTAGATCCCTTCTACAAGAAAACGCACCCAATTAAATAATAAAGGCTTTCATATAGGAGGTGACATACACACGAACGGATAGACTTTAATAACCCTTTTTTTAATTTTTGTCTTCCTTTCTACATACATAAATATATAAACCTGGCTTATACCTATTATTGTTTCCATAAAACTTCAAACCAAATGATGACTTCTTTATCGGAGAATATAAAGGGTGTTTTTTATAGAGGTATAGAACTTTTAAATGGAATAAAACAAAGATGAATTTTTTAAATTGACATGAAATTTATTTTATTCGAAAGATAACCTTCTGGCATTATAATTTAAATATAACTTCTGGCATATGACCGCCACGGCTGGCTCGGACGTAGTCTAATCAGGAGGTCCAATTTTCGATGACTTTTTCCAACATTTGTGGCCGTATATCGGCAATAACGCGGCGAATATTGTCCTCCAAGTGATCAATCGTTTCGGGCTTATCGGCGTAGACTAGCGACTTCACATATCCCCACAGAAAATAGTCTAGCGGCGTTAAGTCGCACGATCTTGGAGGGCAATTCACGGTTCCGAAACGTGAAACTATTCGGTTACCAAACGTTTCCTTCAATAAAACAATTATGACACGAGCTGTGTGACATGTTCCGCCGTCTTGTTGAAATCACAGCTCCTGCACATCATGGTTGTTCAATTGATGAACGAAAAAGTCAGTAATCATGGCTCTATAGCGGTCACCATTGACTGTAACGTTCTGACCAGCATCGTTTTTAAAGAAGTACGGACCAATGATTCCACCAGCCCATAAAGCACACCAAACAGTCAGTTTTTCTGGATGTAACGGTGTCTTAAACTCTCATCACTCATCACTCCAAATACGGCAGTTTTGTTTATTGACGTATCCATTCAAACAAAAGTGAGCTTCATCGCTAAACAAAATTCGCTTATGAAAATCGGGATCAACGGCAATCTTGTTTTGGGCCCATTTATCGAATCTACGCTTTGCTAGGTGATCGTGTGGCTTTAATCCTTGCACGAGTTGGATTTTGTAAGCACGCAAACCAAAATCTTTCCGCAAAATCTTCCATAAAGTGAATGGACACATATCCAATTCCTGTGCACGATGGCGGATAGACTGATTCGGGTCTTCCTCTACGCTACGCTCTACAGCAGCAATGACTTCTTCTATACGCACTGTACGACGTCTCTGTGGATGCGTATTATCATTTAGAGTAAACTTGGTGCGAAAACGTTCCATACTTAATCGAATTAATTGCTCTGATGGACGATTATGTTGACCGTAAAATGGACGTTGTGCGCGATACGTATTTCGAACAGAACCATGATTTTCAAAATAAATTTGCACAATTTGGAAGCGTTGTTCAGGCGTCAGTCTATTCATGTTGAAATGCCAAACCAAACTAAACATAAATCACTTGACAGCTGACAAAATGGCCATCAGTTAAAAAAGTGTTGCCAACTTAAAGTTTTATATCTCTATAAAAAACACCCAATAAATTTGAGTTCAGTTCTTTTTTTATCTCATAAACTAGTAAATATAACTTAACCATAATGATATTTATTGTAAAATTTTTCAGATGAAAAGTGACGAAATTTAGGTGATACACACGAACGGACGAACTTTAATTACCGTTTCCTTAATTTTTGTCTTCCTTTCGACATACATAAATACATAACGTATAAACCTGGCTTATACTTATTATTGTTTCTATAAAATTTCAAAGCAAATGATGACTTCTTTATCGGAGAAAATATTGATACATTTTCAGATTTTATCTTAAACAGTTCTTTTTTATATTTCATAAACTAGTAGATGTAAATTAACCATAATAATATGTATTGTAAAATTTTTCAGATGAAAAGTGACGAAATTTAGGTGACATACACACGAACGGACGGAATTTAAGAACTCTTTTCCTAATTTTTGTGTTCCTTTATACATACTTAAATACATACTGTATAAACCTGGCTTATATTTATTATTGTTTCTATAAAATTTCAAAGCAAATGATGACTTCTTTATCGGAGAATATAATGATACATTTTGAGATTTTATCTTAAACAGTTCTTTTTTATATTTCATAAACTAGTAGATCAGTATAATATGAAAATATCTGTGGCGAAAACCAAAGCAATGGTAATAGTAAAAGAACCGGTAAGATGCAAACTAATGGTTGATGACAAACGTATCGAACAGGTTGGGAAGTTTAAATACCTTGGAGCATATATAACAAGTAACAGGGCAGTAATGGAAGAAGTACACACACAAGCCAACAAAGCGGCCATGATATCAGGCCAACTAAGAAATAACCTGGAACAATAAACATATGACGGTTGAGAGCAAAGCAAGAATTTACAAGGTCTGTGTAAGACCGATACTGACCTACGGCGCAGAAACAAGAAATGAAACAACAAAGACAAAACAAATTATGAGAACCGCAGAAATGAAAACGCTGAGAATGATCACGGGAACAAGTTTAAGAGATAGAATAAGAAACGCAAAATACGTGAGGACAGCGAAGTGGGTTCGAAACCGTCGTAGGCAGTAGAGAGATCACGTGGAACGAATGGACGATGACAGACTAGCAAAAATCCTAATGAGAGAGAAACCAAACACCAAACGGCCGCCTGGACGGCCCCCCAAAAGATGGAGAGACAGCTGGAATCCGACCTCAAACGAGGATCGATGAGGCATTGTGTAGATAACAGAACTTGGTTCTACCTACAAGAAGAAGAAGAAGAAGATAAACTAGTAGATGTAAATTAACCATAATAATATGTATTGTAAAATTTTTCAGATGAAAAGTGACGAAATTTAGGTGACATACACACGAACGTACATATTTTAATAACTCTTTTCCTAATTTTTGTCTTCCTTTCTATATACATAAAAACAAACTGTATAAACCTGGCTTATACTTACCACTCTGTGATATCACTGATATTTTATTTCTATTAGTTTTTTTTTCAAAAAAATTAGTCTGCCTGTTATTTAACATTCAAATTTAAGAGAATGAGTAGAGTGAATTATCGAATTGCTATTAGAAGAATTGGAATTTTATGGTCCCCAAACATTTGGCAACAATGTGCGGATTTGTACACCATGTTCAAAGTTCAGTAAATTTTTCTTCGATCTGATTTTTAGTATTTTCTTCTACATTTTATTAAAATGTGCAAATATATTACTGAAGTGAAAGTGAAAAAATTTTATTCTTTGGAAACTATATGTGACCGTGAAAAAAAACTTTAGATTTGTATTCTGCGACACCAAATTAGACGATATGCCAAAAACCAGCGAAAAATTCGGTGTTTCCAGTATTCCGAATAATTATCCTAGCTCACGCGACTCTAAAAAGACGCTGTATTTTTTTTGTGATTAAACACCCATATATTTTCTAATATAATATTTATCACATCCTGCAAATCCCATTAAATATTTTAATCCTTTCGTGAACTTTAAATAATCTAAAAAATTTACTTTTACTACCCATATAAAGTTTGTCAATTTAAAGATAATGCTAAATCCATTGATATACGACCAAACATAAAAGCAGCTACGTTTTATAATAAAAATGCCATAAAATTCTTTAGGATCCCACAAAACTAATAAATCCAAATATAACACGCTATAAATGAAGAAAAAGTCTAGACAAGAGGGATTATTCGCAATAGGCTACTCTTCATCCGATTAAGACGCCTCTAGAAGGATAAAAAGATCAGCGAAATGACAAATAGCATATTGGAGGTTAAAATCCCCCATACACGGTAAAACATATCGAGCGAACATGCTGGTAATCAGAGAGAACATGAATGGATGTAGCTTATGCTAGGTTGGTTTGCTTCGACGACTCACGGTGTTCTGAAAAGTAGTTTTTTGATTAAAAATTCGGCCTCCACATTAATGCTTTATCGATTTAGATGAATTTTTGCTAGAATTACTTGTAAATGCCACTGTTTGTATACGTTACTGCACAGTAAAAAACGCGTGTAAATCTACACCTAAATACTTTAACTGCCATTGAAATTTTACCAAGTGTACAATGTATTTTTTCCCATTACATATGCTTTCAAGTGTGATTACATAAAAACTATAAATTAATGTGCAATAGTGTAAAATAATATAAAATAATGTAAAATAATGTAAAATAATGTAAAATAATGTAAAATAATGTAAAATAATGTAAAATAATGTAAAATAATGTAAAATAATGTAAAATAATGTAAAATAATGTAAAATAATGTAAAATAATGTAAAACAATGTAAAATAGTGTAAAATAATGTAAAACAATATAAGATAATGTAAAATAATATAAAATAATGTAAAATAATGTAATAATCGCCCATGACGCTTTCCCCACTCATCTCCCAAGAGTAGTAGTGAGACGTGGCAGTCGGCCATTATTTTTATACTAACTGCATAGGTAACACGTTTGGTGCAATAGTTTCTTTTATAAAGTATATTGTGTTTTAGTTACAAGTGGATATATGCAAGTAAGTCGAGAAAAACATTTCAGTGTCCATTTAGGTGTAAATCTGAAACGATTTTTAGTAATAAAAACACATTAAGGGTTCATTTTTGCAGAGAGCATTTAGAAAACTGCAAAAATTCTGCTGATAAGCATTAATAGAGAAAATGTTGAATCTATAGAAAAAAGTATCACATATTTAAATAACGGCAATAAAATACCGCCAAATGAAGAAAGTAAAGAGGGGCTATCACTGGCATTAAATTTGTTTTCTAATCTTAATTTAACATTAGAAACTAAGTATTTATTAAGTAAATCTTCAATTCAATTTTTAATTTCAGCAATCTCTGATATTGGTAAGTTAAACACAGAATTTACAGTTAGTATTTTAAATGCACATGTCAGCTTTTATTTCTTTATTCATATAGATCATTACAATAATGAAAGTTTCGTTAACAGCAACTGTTCGTTGTTTTATTCAGAAAATGAATGAAAGTCCCTACCTACTGACGTATCCATATATCTGATTCACGAATTCCTTTAACAACAGATAGGTAAGGAGCCCTGCACATTTTTTATGGTTAAGTATTCCTGGTCAAACGTATTCAATTCTTAATATGACGTAATTTATATCCTATTTTCAGTTACTTCTGTTAAAATTCAATATACTGTGTAGATTTTATGTTCTCGCTTATCACAAATAAAATTGAATTTTCTCATATAATCAGTACGGAAGCAGGCTGAATTTTTCCGTGATCTATTTTTTGTGAAATATGTATTTTTTAATATAGGTCTTCTAAAGATTATTTGAGAAAACATCAAAATTATCGAGTTGTGACAAGGATAATTTTTAGTCAGGATGACATAAATTGCATCATATTAAAAATTAAAATCAGGGTCACTTTTTCATAAGAAGAGTGGGGGGGGGCCTATTTACTTGATGACTTAAATTTTCTAACATATATTATAATGTTTTTTCACGTAATCTCACATAGTGGAATGCGTATTTTTATGTAATTTGACATGATGGAATACGTATTTTTACATGATGTGTTGATTACACTACATCTAACAACAAGTAAATCGACACGGAAAAACAGTAAAAATTACATGATATAAATACGAAAATTACTTAGTGATTCATGAATATTTTTTACATTGAAATGCAAGTAAGTTTTTACCTAGATACACAAGGCAATATATTATCAATGAAAGTTATGGTAATTTTACATAAAAATTTTTTACTGTGTGTGTCATAGTAAGGAATATAGAAATTATTTAATAGTACTTAAAAGAGACTTCAGATTCTCTAGAAGAAAGCTGCCGTTCCGCCAGTTGTCATGGGTTATATTTTGTTTAAAATAATTACAAAAATTTAATAATTGTGTCATACTATAAACTAACTATAAAATAAGTACGTTACGGAATCCAAACTAGTTCTTTAACACACTAAGTCGCACATCTAAGTATGTTGTTTTTCTATCCTTCACCAGTGCATAAAAAAAGTTGGCAACATTGGTAGTACCTCTCTTTAAAATAGCGGTCATGTGGCAGGGATATCCAATGACGTTTGGACTATCCTGCTTAACTTCGCCATTAGAAAGAGAGGTACTACTAATCTAAAACGCTCTGTCTCTTTTTTAGCAAGAGCTAACTTTCTTTTATATGATTCGCGGTCTAGTATCTTTATATTATGTCTTTGTTGGAGAATAGTCAAGCATAACCTCCAAAAATTAGTTTCAAGTACAATATAGTGTTTAATAAGACGTTATTAAAGTTTGTCACATTGAAAAAGGTCTATTTTATGTATAAAGATATCATTTTGTATAGATATTTCTAAGATTTATGACAACTGAATCAAATCAAATCTATAAATATAAATCTATAAATATAAATTTAAGTTACATTCTAGTAGTAGAGAAACCGGTGTGTGTAATCGTTTTTATGTGTCAACAGGTTGAAAAGTTTCCGAACAAATTCGCAATATACTTGTATGAACGTGTTTACAAATATAGAATGTCGAAGAAAATGTGTACCATTAAATTAAAAAAAAAAATGGTTAAAGACAACCGTACCTGAGGGAAATCGAAACGAGAACGTGCGCGTACGAATTAATCTTATTTCGGTTTCACAACTCTTTTTTATAACCAATTACTACATTATTGCATTACTTAACTAAGGTGTAAATTACAATTTACAATTTGAAAGGAAATAAACAACTTCACATAATTTCTGGACAAGTTTCAATATCGACAAAATGCTACACTGATTTTTACAGACGCAACAAGTCACAATTAAGTGAGAAGCAAAGTTAATTAACAACAAAAAATCACCACAGTATAGTTGAAGGCCACTAGCAGCACCAACAAGCAAAATGCCGAGCCAACCCCTATGCCGGAGAGTAAGGGTGGATTATTCAGGGTGCCACTGCATCTAAAGCTAGGCCGAATGCAGACACCTTACGCGATGTTGTTGGGAACAAGTTTTTAACTTTACGCCTTCTACATTAGCAAGTACAAAAAAAAAACAAAATTACAAATTCCAGTTTAGGCGTAACAGTAAAAAGCTTCAAGAGAATAGACCAAAACATGACCAGAATGGGCACTGAGAGTATTGACCCGCAGGTAAAACTTACAGGTGATATTCATAGGCAAGAAAACCCGTAGGGAGAATTCCCCGTAAGTATATTAACCAGTAGCGAGGATCCGTACATATAAACCCCGATTCTAGGGGGGTATAACAGAATTCTTCTTGCCGAAATGTGCAAAACTGCCACAATCCTAGTTTTCAGGTTTATTCCAGTAAAAATGACCCAAAAACGTCAAGCAAACTCTATTATCGGGATGATTCAAATAATTTTCCAGTCCCTAATCCAAAAAGATGATTACAATAAATGGAAATGGAAGTCTTTAGTTCCTTTAGCATATTCAAATAGGAAAAAGTCAAAATCAAGACAAAATGACCTTCATTTATAATCAATATCCTTGCTTGCACACAACATTACTTTATTTAGTTGCATTCAGTTGACAGGATTGAGAGAAATGACAGCTCTAAAATATGATCCCCGACAAACAACAGTTGACTGAAATAAATTTGTTAAATAATCCAATTGATTAATCATTAGCAATTTCCACTCAAAAAATAAAAGAGTATACCAGTAGTTATTTTTAAATTAACGAATTTCATTTCAAGGCACAGACATTTAGGCAACCAAAAATATTCCACCCGAATATTAGTAGGCAGGAGAAGCGAGATTGTTATCACAAATCAACTTGTTCTGAAATATACTTTCATTTTAACTTTTACTTAAAAAATCATTATAATTAAAAAGTTTAAATTTGAGCACTAAGATTATCACATCTAGGCATCATAAAAAAAATCTTCGAATTATTACAAATTACCCTTTAAAAAACAACTATACAAAAAAAAATAGTAAATAACATATTTTATAGATCTGAAAACATATAAAATGAACTCTATAAATCTCAATCCGGGCATTACAAAATACTTATATTAAATATCTTTCGAAAAAACAAGCAAAAGAATTTCCTTACTATCACGTTCAGAAATGAAAATACTACTAAAAAAACTAATACAAAATTAACAACACTCATTCCTAAAGGTTTATAAAATTCCATGTTCAGTCTGTGAAGGAGTTTATATAGGTCAAACTGGTAAATACTCTAAAACTAGGGCGACACAACACAACCGAAGTAAAAGACCTGTAAACCTAATTAATAATAAAAATATAATAAAAATCAAACAGCTTTAGCTGAACACTGCGAAACCCGGTAACAACAATTTAATTTTAACCAAGCATTCATTCTTTCTAAAAATAGCAACTGTAAAAAAAGACTGAGCGAAATGATTGAAATAAGAAAAGACAAGAATAGTATCAACAAAAAACTAGTCATTGAGTTCCTGAACAGCTCACATTTGGTCAAAATAAATTTTAAACTACATCCTATAAATTAAATATGTATCACTTGATTTCTTTCAGTATTTAACAGGAATATATATATATATATATATATATATATATATATATATATATATATATATATATATATATATGTTTATGCGGCTTTCACGGATTCCTCCGTGTGAGATGCAATAGTAGTAGGTTTTATCCACATTTTGCTGTTGTAGTGCTGAAATCACATTCAGCCAACGTACAACTATATGCAACGCCGCGTATGAATGAAGTAAAATACGAACAGTGAATGCAAACTTCGCTTCACCATATCCTTTCCATGTTAAAGGATGCACAGTTTGAATAAATTGCTGAAAAACACAATTCATCCTGTTCCCATCACCATCGAGATGGTGGCTTACCTGTACCACCACACCGAGAAGAAAGTAAAAAAACTTACCCCCTACGCTACAGTGGTACGGCAGAGGTACATGTTTTGTCTCTCATTAGACTCATCGGGGTACCGACATGCACTTGTCTGTGAAAAGGACAGATCGGAAGGAAGCATGCATCACTGAACACGGCTTCGCCGACCTCCCGCCGGATAGCGTATATATGTTTATGCGGCTTTCACGGATTCCTCCGTGTGAGATGCAATAGCAGTGGTTATATCCACATTATGCTGTTGTAGTGCTGAAATCACATTCAGTCAACGTACAACTATATGCAACTTCGCGTGTGAATGAAGTAAAATGCGAACAGTGAATGCAAACTTCGCTCCACCATATGTTATTAAGTGAGCCATCGAGATGTCGCCACTGTGTCTTATTGACTATTATTCAATTGTGAGGTCTGTGTACTGAATGCAATGGCCTGACGATTCCCATACTAGAACGAAACAGCGCTGTGGTCATTTTTGGCACTCGGAGTTTTTCCATCTACTTTGGAGATTTCCGCACTTTTTAGTACGAGAATAATTTTTATCAACGGTCTTAGGTTTTTAAGTATCCCGTGTATGTGCTGAATCCGTCTCAGGACTGTAACGCAACTGATATTTCGGTGAAATCTCATTCACCATTTTCAAAGCTCACTGTACGACGAATACGAGCCAACTTCGTTTTTTTTAGGTTTAAACTAAAACGTAAAACACACTTTTTTAATTTATCAATTAAGATTATATGTAAATTAACACTAATTAAAGTAAAACCAATATAATATAATATATATATATATATATATATATATATATATATATATATATATATATATATATATATATATATATATATTGTAACATCAAATGAACCAAAAGAAAGACCCAAAATAAAACAAAAACAATTTTCAAATAGTTACAGATTGCGGCCAAAGCATGGATGCTGGCGCTGCATAAAATTCTAAACTTATCAACCGGTAGAACTAGTTCAGAGTCGATCTTGAACGGAATTGTTATCGCCGCGCACATGGGAGCGCAGCTAAAAATTCAGAACTTTGTATCCGCAAACGTCACTATTTCCACTGCGCAAGCATATTAGTTCAGAATCGGTTCTAAATCCTTTCCGCAAACAAAGCTATTGATCTTCAGATATGAGTACGATTTTATGTAGATCTGACACATTCTGCCCTAATTATAAAAATAAACATACACATATTCAGAACAATTTATCCTGAAAAAATTTTATCTGTACATAGGGGAGGAATTTAGCTCTATGTAAGTACTGTAAACATGCACTGCTTTTACAAAAAAAAATTGTAATTGAAATTGATAATTGAACTCTTTTACAGTAAGCCACCACACCTTTACGAACTACCAAACATTCATAAAACGAACATACCATTGAGGCCAATAACCAGCTCCAGAAGATCACCAACAAATGCACTGGCTTAGTTTCTTTTAACAATCATACAACCTTTAGAAGGTAAGACGAACACATATGTTAAAAATTCCACACATTTCGTGAACATTATTAGTAGCATCAATCTAGAGCCAGACGACTAATAAGCTTTGATGTAGAAAGTGTGCATACTAATGTACCATTAGGGGAATTATTAGATATAATTAAAACTAGACTTTCAAATGATACTACTTTATCAGATCGAACCACGTTACCACTGGACGGAGTGATGAATCTTTTGGTGTGTTGCCTGCGTAGTGCTTACTCTCAAGTAAAGGACAGGTTCTACGCTCAGGACGACGGGCTTCCAATGGGTTCTTCACTCTCTCCAGTCATCGCCAATATATATACGGAATGGTTCGAAACTCATGCCATAGAAACGGCAACAGTAAAATCGAAAGTCTGGTTGAGATATGTCGATGATACCTTCATCGTATACAAGGGCAATGATCGAGAACTTAATGATTTCTTGAAACATCTAAATAACATTTGACCTACAATTAAGTTTACCATGGAAAAAGAGGTAAATGATCAATTGCCTTTCCTAGATGTCATGGTGAATCGCTCAAACGAAACTATTAAAACTTCAGTATACACAAAGCCATCACATACTGGACAATATCTTAATCATAGTTCCAATCATTCTGTTGTAACAAAACGGAGAATTATACTCAACTTCTATAATCGTGCTCTATCTATATTCAATAATACCAATTCATTGGAAAAAGAGGTAGCAAATATTAAATCCAATTTACAACAGAATGGTTATCTTTTGAAACTAATTGACTATGTTATAAATAACTTTAGAACAACGAACACTGGACAGTAAGAAACACATTCTTTTTTCACAATTCAGTACATTAAGGGAACTTCGAAGAAAATAAGATGAATTGCCAATAGTTATAATATAAAAACAGCCTTTAAATCAGGAAATACACTTAGAGCTCATTTAACAAAAAACACAATCAAAAAGTACCGATAAGAAAGAATGTGTTTACAAAGTTCCATGTGAGTGTGGTGAAATGTATATTGGAGAAACCAAACGACCACTAGAAGTTAGAATTAAGGAACATAAAACTCATCCACAAAAAGGGAAAACGTCAAGACCAGGTATTACAGAACACTCCTGGGATAAACAACACCATATAAAATGGTTTGAGGCTGCGGTAATATATATGGAACCCAACATGATATAAAGAAAATTTATAGAAGCAGTTTACATTAAAAACAATAATGGAATCTTCAGTAAACCGAGTGTTGAGATACCTAATCTTTGGCAACCACTACTTTGTAACATCAAATCATTGCGATGTGTACAGTGAAGCCAAACTTTGCGCTTCAGTGGACACAGTCCCTATATAAGCTCGTAGTCTTAAGACAAAACATTCAGTTTATATTTGATAACGATTAGAGATGCAATCTATTCGAAACGTCGTAAAAATAAATAAAAATAAAGACAATGCAAGTCCGACAACCACATTTTAGTCATTCTACAACCTTCAAACAAACGTTGAACTCTTTTAAAGTTGTGTGCTGTTACCATAACATATTTGTACTATTATTGTTCTATGTTTGAAAAAAAATCATTTATTTTATATGTAATATAATTAACAAAAAAAAGAAAAAATAAGAAGAAGGAAACAAAAAACAATATTATTAATTTATTATATTTTATAATTCAAATATTATATTGATATTGTATAATTCGAATGCTCTGTTAGAAGAGATTTTAGATCGATGATCTCAAAGATACCGAAACGTAGACTAATGCAAGAAACATGAACTTCTTAGAGAGTTTTATTGACCTAATCCAAACAAACCTCAGATTTATATGTGAGCATTTTGGCTTTTGATACATCAACGCTTACTTACAAGCTGAACAACTAACATATTATTCAATACATGGGCCAATATGTTGACTACAACATTAGTCTTTTCCTCGACGAAACTCTATCGAGTGTAACATGTTCGAACGTGTAAGGGGACTTAAAACGATAAAAGAATCAACAAAATGATAAATAGCGTATTGGAGAGTTTAATATCAGTTTTGCCCCTTTTAAAAGCTCTAAGAATGGTATTTTGAAATAATGGTCGTCATTAGCCGAAAAAGGGGCCATCACAAGAACCAACTTCTCTCATTTTATTAATTGTAAGAAATCAGTTTTAAGTGGAGCACTTTGGGGTATTTAAAACTGGCAATAATAATGACTTGGAGGGTAAGAACTGCATTTCAGCTTTTTATTTTAAGGGAATTGAATGTGGTGTAAGATATTTTAATATAACGGAATGGCGATAAATTCATTATTCTCTATGTTACAAATATACTTGCGTGCATAGAAATCGGCTCGTTGAACACTTTTGACTTCAAATGTATTTTTTTGAGAAACTTTAAGCTAAATCGAAATAAAACTTATTAGACCAGGGCTTATCTGTAAAATATCGGGGATTCGTGGATGTGAAATGGAACATGAAGATTTTTGCATGTGAGCCTTCAGAATAACCTGAATAACGATGAATTTGATATGCGTCATTTCAAAAAGTTGGGCAAAATTGTTTTTATTAATAAAAATGTAAAATTAACCAAAAAAAAAAATTTTTTCTTCAACTTTTCTCTCGTGTAACTTTGAAGATATTCATTTTAGAGTAAAGTTGAAGAGGAAAAAAAGTTTTTAATTAAATTTGCCATAAGATAGGGTCGGTCGGAAATACCAAAATATATTTCCCTTATTGCAAAATAGCAATAATTAAAAAAATAGGTAAAAAAACAGTTGTTTAATTAATTTTTTTCGACCATTTAAATTTCTCTGAGCACCTTCATATTAAAGCAGAGAGAACTTTATGCCATGATAAAATAACAAGCTAAAATTCGTTAGGATCGAATCGATAGTTTTTGCACAATAATTTTGCAATCCGATTTCATTTACAAAAATTTACCATTTTTCAAGTTTGTCTGAGTCCAAAATATCACGTTAAGGTATTTAAATATATTTTCGACATATAGCAGGGAACTCAAGTTTTTCAACGTCCTTTTCAGAATCAAAATAGGATGATTTGGACGCCCTCAGGAATTGTTTAAAGACATTGTTGATATTTTTGCTTTTAAACAAATAGATTATCTCGGCGGATTTTCACTGGATTTTTTTTTGCAATACATGGTTTGAAAGTACTTGGAAAGACGCTTCTTTTCGTGAAAAAAAAATAAAATCCGAGATCCAAACTGTCAAATTTGACAGTCTGTTTAGGTGAATCTATAAATAATACAGACCTGATTCTTGAACCAAAAACTTTGTCTTGCCGAGCTCTTTTTGGATACAAATATTTAAATGTTTATGTTATCGAAACCTTTAATAAAAAATGAAAAGAATATCGCCCACGTGCTTAAAAAAAAAATAAAAAAAGAGGGGTGGGAAGCTCTCATTTTAAAACTGAATTGGAAGATTCAAAATACATATCTGAAAAAAATTGAACCGACTTCTAAAAGTGCGCTAAAAAGTGAAAAATAACTATAAATTTTTGTATGAGATTGAACTTTTTGAGGTCGGCGCCAAATTATTTGTAAATGAAATAAATAACTACTAATATATACAAATTATGGTAAGAAAGCAATTACAAATAAAGTATTTTTAATCTGTTTATACAAATCACATTTTGTCAGGTATTAGTTTGGTGTCGACTTCAAAAATTGCAATTTCATATAAAAATTTATAGTTATTTTTCACTTTTTAGCGCACTTTTAGAAGTCGGTTGCTACACTGGTATTTATTTATAGGCGCAAAAAAAGATTGAAAGGCTGTCTTAAGCGAGCAGAGCAGAGTTCGAAGCTAGAGGCGGCACCAGTTAGCAAAGTGACATTAGCAACACGGTATTAGTTACTCACCCAAATTTCCTCCTAAGATGCAACGGCCTAAAAGAATGCAAATTTGCCTAAACGTCAACTGAAAAGGTCACATAACCCCAACAAAAGGTAAACAAATCCTTGAAAACACGACAAATAAAAATTCGGAAAACTGTTACCAAGATAGATAAATGTAACAATTTAATTTGAAATAATCAATCAAAAAAAAGATATCTTATAAAAAAGGTAAATAATAACATTCTATTTAAATATAAACAACCTAAAACAGTGACGTAGAGTTGCTGACCTAAAAATACAAGTTATAACAGAATTTTAATTAGGGCTGTATTTCTTATAGGCAAATTACGGAAAGATAAAGAAAATAATTAAGTTGGGAAGAAAATTTGCAAGGGAGTGAAATTTGGAATGGCTCAAAAAGCAATATGACTTAAAAATACAACGAATATTAGGCTGTTATACGAAGGAGAAAAGAGAAATGCTTAATACCAATGATATAGTATGTATGCCCAAAACGTGAATATTAGCAAAAGGAAGGTAAAATGAACTAAATTAACCAAAGTAAATTTAAGATAAATTTTTAACCGTGACACGGTTCAATTTTCTTATTAAAATGTTATTAATGTAACACCAGAATTGCAACCCCTACTTTTTTAATACACCAGCCGCCACTGCTGGAAAGTATTTTCATTTGAAACTTTAACAGATTTTCTGGTCGCTGTATAATTAAATTTTTGTCTAAGTAACGAGCCTGACTTCTAATTTTTGGCAAACTTTTTTGTACTCTAATTTATAGCTTCAAAAGGTAAATTGAATAAACAAACAAGTAAACTTTCTTTCCTCTTTTCCGCAACAAGACAAAAATTAAGACACTAAATAAAGACCTTTAGCAGATTTTCCTTTTAAATATAATCGTCAATTTTAAGCAAAACGAGAACAAAAACGCCTTAAAACTTTTGTACCCTGTTTCGTTTCCGCAACAACAATTTCTAACTTTAGTCCCGCTAAATTCTTCGGCTTCATTTGCATCCTCGATAATTTTCCATTTATTTAAATTTTCTTCATGGAAATTGGACCGCGGAAATAATTAAATCTCCACAATATTAAATAAAATACGAGAACCGTTGATACTTCCGTCGATATTCTCGTCACGAGTTTTACAACGTATATTAAATAAATATTCTTTTCGGGTTTTCAATTAAATTAGGTCTTTAGTTTAAAGGGAATCGTGGTAAAGACATATTTAGTTAACGGTTTAATTTTAATAAAGGACAGTATGATAAGGCAGCAAAAAATATTTGGTTTTAGGGTTATAGGCAGGCGCAGGGGCGGATCCAGCCTCTCTCTTTGGAGGGGGGGGGGGGCGGTGATATTACAAAAGTACAGTACGGCAAGCGAAAGCAAGTTGTCGACGGGGGGGGGGGGGGCACCAACAACATTCCCATTTCTAGTATAAAAGGCAGAGTCGGGTCTATTTTTCTGAATTTGAAGCTCTTGGAGACGGGGGAGGCGATCACAAGAAAAAGAAAGTTGCCAACAGTGGGTGAAGATGCGAGCAGCATATACATTCCTAGTATAAGAGGCTGAATCGGGTCTATTTTCCTGAACTTAACGGGGGGAGTGCCAGCAGCATTCACATTCCTAATATAAAAAGCAGAATCGGTTCTATTTCCCTGAACTCAAAGCTCTTGGGAAGGGGAGGGGTGATTGCAAGCATAGACATTCCTATATTCTATTCAAGAACTAGAGAGAGTAATAAAACTGTTACCGAAACCTCCAACAGACCTGCTTCAGTGCCGCAGGTAACTGAGTACTGCCGTAAATCTGATTATTTTTAATTGTATAAGCTTTTATAAATTTACTGCAACAATAAAATTTCTGATAAATCAATTTAATTCCTGTCAGTGAGCAAAATACACCTTACGGCGTATCCTTAGTGATTTATCTTGTTGTAATTGTTAGTACTCCCAAGCCACATTTAATCACAAGCAGACGAAAAACCTCGTTGGAAAAAGAGATGTAAACTACAATAAAACGAATTGTACATACATTTTATTATGAGAAGCAGATCCCAACCATCGACAAAATTCTAACTAAAATGAATGGATTCACCTGAAATTAAAAGAACTGAGCTCTGGAAATTGCTCAGGGAACTTAATTTTTGCTGGAAAAACCAGATAGAAAATCTGTTCTTATAGATCGTCCGGAAAATGTCCATTGGAGAAGGAAATATCTCTCTCAAGTAAAAGGTAGAATTGCTAGAAATAACACAACTTACAAAATTAGTAATTTAACAGAAGTTTTGAAAGATTTTTTGGAATAAAGTTACTGCAGAAAATTGGGAAAAATCCATATAATAAAAAAAATAAAAGAAAATGGGGAAATTCGATCTCATGATCGGTGAGATAGAGGAACCAATTATAATTAATTTGAGCGAAGATAACTTCACTGACTTTGATTAAGAATCAGATACGTAATGTTTACCAGCGTAAACACAATTTATTATTTAAATTTTCTGTAACATATAAAAATTAATTACATTTGAATCCCTTTTTAGTGTTTAATTGTAATTCTTCAGATGGTTTAAGAAATAAATAAACTGAAACGTCAAATGTCCTAAAAATGTTTTTAGTTAATAATAAAATAACCTAGCCCCAAAAAAAATTTAATATTATATGGACGAATTTATTTTTTTATATATGTTTAACGTCTTGTATTTTTGACAATGGGAATTTTTTATTTTTTCAGAGAATAAGGCTACGTTTTAATCTGAATATGCCTAAAATGGTTTATATGCCAAAATTAAAAATTAATAAAAATACAGTTGTGTTTTGTGTTAAATATGTCAAAATTATTTATATTTTCTAATGTATGTGAATTATTACAAAATCATAAGAAATAAAATAATATTATAAAAGCTTTTTATTTTAAGTTTATTACCGAAATAATATTCTATGCCATAAATACTTAGTGATAAAATAAACCTCCTTCCGACGCATATAACAAGGATTAAAATTCTCTTGAACGCTTCACACTTCCAAATATCTATTTTTATCCAACCATTATTATAGACCGGTATTTTTGATTATAAAATTTCTAACCCATTCCTATGAAAAATATATGTGTCCAACAGATTTTACCAAAGACTTCGGACCAAAGAACACAGGTAGTTTACGAAGAAAGAAAAAGGGTAAAAAATGATTTATTACTCTCTCTAGTTCTTGAATAAATTATAGTATAAGAGGCAAAATATTTTTTTTTCCTGAACTCCAAGCTCTTGGGGGGGGGGGGGCGATCGCCCCCATCGCCTCCCCCCCCTTGGTTCCGCGCCTGGGCAGGCGGAGTTATTCTCATATGAGGTGATTTTGAAATTTATTGTAAGTAGACTTCTGATTACGTAGAAACCTTCAGAATGATAATAATAATTACGTAGTATCTTGTTGCGGTTAAAAATTGATCTTAAATAATAAATATTTTCGTTTACATTTTTCTACATTAAATTGCGGGTTCAGTACTAAAGTAATAGATAAATTTTTGTTTTGTAAGTACGAGAAAAATTATATGGTGATCTAAAAGAAGTTTAAAAAAAAGATGCCTAGCGTTTAGAGGAAACATTCGAAATAGTGATGGAAAGTTTAGTTAGTTTTAGGAACTTGTAACTGCTCGTTACTTTCGTCTCTAGGAATCGTTACTTTGGAATCGTTACTTTAGTTACTTTTATTCGAATAAGTAATACTGCAAGTGATATACGATATATACTTCAGGTCTTTGATTAAATAATTTATATTCTATGTTAAATATGAAATTTAATACTGAACGTTAAGCATGTATTGGTTTCAATTATAAATGTTAAAAGGTGTTTTAATTGTAAGTATTAAAAGGTAATATATAGAAATATGAAACAACATATACAAATTAAAGAATATATCAATCAAGAATAACCAGATTTATTTAAACAGATAAAAATAAAACAAACATTTTTTAGAAAAAAACTATTAAATCCGTATTTAACGAAAACAAAAAAAATATATATTCACTTTGAAATACAGACAAAAATGTTATAAACGTTTAGTCTGCTGTAAAAATAATAATTTTCGACGTGTTTTGCCTTTAAACGATTTCTTCGTTTGGTTATGACTTGATCAGATTTTAAAAAAACTCTTTCGCAGTACTACAACTATACATAAATATATCTTTGCTAGTTGAGATAGCCAAGGGTATATTTTTTCTCTGCCTTGCCACCAAACTAGAGGGTCTATTTTTCTTTAAAAATTAGCCTTTTCTGTGTATATGCGTATTTCTGCAATTGCTGACAATTTCAAAATATATTATAGAATTATCAGAATCTTGCCAAATAATATCTATCTTCGCATATTGTCTTTTCTTCAGATATTTATATTTGATTTCTCTGACTTGCAGCAATTTGTCTATGTTCCTTTTTTATTATATTAACTAATTCAACCTGAAGTTCGTCTTTTACTAGTTCCAAACAATCTTTTTTAACAATACCCCTTGTTTTGAAATAAGGATCAAGATAAGTCACTTTATTCATTGTTACTTTTCTGGGTCTCCAAAACGAGCAGCAAGTGAATCTAAAAAAAAATTATCAAATCTTCTCTCATTTGATTTGAAAATTTAAGTCTAATTCCTTCCAACGTTGACATGAGCCTTTTAACTACGAGGATAGCTTCTGAAAGAGTGATTTGTTTTTCAGCGCTCATTTCATGATATTGTTAGGAGTTTCGATTTAAAACGTTTCCTTAAATTTGAAATATTTCCATTTTTATAGGAATTTATAGATTTGCAAATATTACATTTTGCTTTGACATTAAATAATAACATAAAATAAATCCAAACAGAACTTCTCTTCTGCATTTCCATTTCTCAACCCTAAAAATGCTTTTGTTATATCTGCTCAATATATTTTATCATGCGTTAAACATACTTGCCAATACTATTTTTAGTAAATTCAGAATATATTTATTATTTACTACCTACCAAGTTAGAAAAATTTCAATATAGTATTACTTACTTACATATGCCACACTTGAAATAACTAGCAAGTAAACAACAAACGTAAAGGGACAGACGTAAAACGTACTAAATTCAAGACTGAACTATCATATATGATAATGACTAGACCGTTAACAAGGAATAAGATCTATTCTTTCTATTAGAAATACTATTTCTTATCTAATTTCGGCGAAATTCTTTTAATCTGTCGAGTCCTGCATCTAAGCATAAAAAACGCTTCTGTCCTGTGGGTTGCTGCTCGGAATACAACGAAAACTTCGAAATCGCCGACACATCAAATGTCTAATAAACAGTTAAAATAATCCAGTGTCTAATCCCCTAGTTAGGGGTTTCGTGACTATAAAGAAGATCGCCATGCCGGTCTGGTCTCGCGAGAATAAAATAGTAGTTATATTTCTTTAGTTATTTCGGTTCTCGTCCCGGACTAATGGTGTTTCGGTATAGTAACGAATTGCCAAGGTACGAGTCTTTTCAAAATAGAGGACTCGTTACTTTGAGTGATTGGTTTGTAACGGTTATTTTGTAACGATTAGTATCGTTACTTTCCATCACTAATTCGAACTGTTATCCAGGAAAGAGATTTGGAAGAAGAACATATTTTGACTCGTGGAGTTTGGAGAAGATGAATTGGATTATAGTATAAAGTTCTTACATGTATTGGAGAAGTGTAACAGATAATATTTTATTTTATGAGCTGTAATGGAGAATTTCGTCGACTATTCGAATAACTTAAATTAAGAGGAAATCACTACATTTTTTTAAAAATAAAAGTTGAATAGCAAAAATAGTGTACAATATTAAACAAACCAAGAATATTTTTAACGATTTCGTTTGAAAGTTTTACCACCTATATTAAACTAATATTCATATCAAATTGCTAAATTAATTAAATTTTTACTTCAAAAAGAACTATCGTAAAAGGAAATTTAGTTTATGGTTTAATTTTAATTATGAATAGTAATGTTATATAAAGAGGTGGTGAATAATATTCGGTTGAAAACTTTTTCAAAGTTCTGGAACTTTAAAGATAAGGTACACCGAATTAATAATGTCTTTTTTCTTCCCTTTGACATGCTACGGTTCATACGAAATAGATAATTTATTAATTTTTTATTTAAAATTTATTAAAGTTTATAATGAAATATTAAAAAAAAAGGTAAATTAGATACTGAATAAACAATGAGGGCGTAAAATATGGAATAGATTAATTTTTTAAAAAACGCTGTATTCTTTGAAAGATCACTCGGATATACCGACTTTGTTTGGTGTGAATATTTTCTAATATATTAAATTATACAAAATTAGTTGCGCAACATTTTTGATTTTTCAAATTTTTTAACACTTTCTCCTCCACACTGGGTGAGCTCAAAAAAACGTTTAAAGAAATTTTAGGCTCATACTTTTTTTTGGGGGGATATTTTAAGGTAGTTTCGGAACCTGTTTTTGACTGAAAACAAGTTTTACGCAAATGAAATCATGGTTCTTGGGTTTAGACTTTATCAAATTGGATTCAATGGAATTATTATCCAACGTTTCGCCTGAGATTGCATGAGACATCTTCAGGGACCTTTACTCCACAAGATTAGAACACTGAATGGCTATCGAGGAGCAACAGCCCGGTGCTTATGCCCAACTGGTGCTCAGGGAACTGTAATCCAGTGTTACAATCGATTTTCACGTGTGATGTAGACTGTAACCTGCATCTCTATTAATATTATTTTGATATTTACAAATTTCGATTGATTTTCTAATTTTACGTTTAAAGAAACCAGACAATGATGTTAACACATCATTTTCATTTACATTAAAAGTGTGACCTGAGCAATGCTGGTGTTCAGCTACTGCAGATTGTACAGTTTGTTTCTTTTTTATACATCTATCATGCTCCTTAAGCCTAGTGGATATAGATCGTCCTGTTTCACCTACATACACTTTACCACAAGAGCAAGGTATCTTGTAAACGTCTTCAGTTTGAAATGGAATTGCGTTCTGTCCACTGTCCACAGGAGGTTCATTTATAGGGATTTGATGAAAGCCTTGTGCTAAGTCGACGGGTGAAAAATATTGACTTTTTCCGAGATTTTCGAGAATTGTTCGGTGCGAGGGAGTGGATATTTATCTTCTGTAGTTTTTTCATTTAATTTTCTAAAGTCAATGACCATGCGCAACTTTCTTTGACTAGAAGCGTCTAAATTTTTAGGGACTATCCATACGGGAGTGGAGTAAGGCGAAATTGAAGATCTTATAATTTTGTTTTCTAAAAGTTTGCTGAAGAGTTGGGTTTTATATTTATTAATAGAACGTGTTATATCTTCAGTAGAATATTTCGTTGCCTCTCAGAGCAATAGTCAGTTTTTTGTTTCTGATTTCAGTGATTGTTCGTTAAATATTAAAACTGCACTATGTACCAAAGAGTTTATGACGGATTGCTTTGAGACAGATGATGGTATGACGTTGAATTGAGATATCGATTTGTATGTGTTGGTTTTCTATACACAGAATGTCCTAATTTACCATTCTTTTTCTTTTGTACTAGTACATCCAGAAAGGGAAGGGCATCATTTCATTCAGTTTCCATAGTGTATTTTATGCTAGAGTGTTGTTGATTTAGATGATCCAGGAAATTATGGAGGTATTATACATATTTGACAGAGGAGCAGAAGCCAAAGCGTTTTCTTCGAAAGCTTCCGTAAAGACATTAGCTACCACAGGTGATAGCAGAGATCCCATGGCCGCTCCCGAAGTCTGTAAGTAGAAAATTCCTTGAAAAGTACAGTAAGTAGAAATCAGACAAAGTGTTCAGAGTTTTTAACAAAGGATTCGGTTTTAACTGTTTTTCTAGCTCTGTTAATATTATAGATTAGGACAAAAAAAATTATTAGAATGATATGCTCAATATAATTGCCCGGAAAGTATTGTTGGTGGAGGCAATAGAAGAAAGGAGCGTTACGGAAGAGATAGAAAGAGTACTCGTGGCGACCGTAGAGAACGAGACCAGAAGGACAGTGACTGCGAAAGCGGCTACGGAAAAAGAATGTTCTACAGATCATCCTCTAGAAGGTACGTCGAGATGGACAGCGATCGCCAAAAGGACTACGGACGAAGAATAGCTTACAGGTCATCCTCGAAAAGACGAATACAAATAGAAAACGACAAAATGAAGATTCGCTATGACCTCAAAGCTAATACTAGTGGATTCATGTTTTGTGAAAAAGTTTGGTAGTGCAATTCGAAAAGAACCAAACGGCTTTCACCAAAGCTTCAAGGGCCATGGGAAGGTCCGTACAACGTAGTGACCGGACTAAACGATTTGATGTCCCAATTCAGAAAGGCCCTCATGCGAAAATGAAAGTTGTGCATCTTGACGGATTGGTTCATTATCAGGATCAAGAAGGTTGATCGGGATGATCAAGACTTGGAAGGGGGCAATGTAACGGACTTTATAGCATTATACATTTCATAGTTCATAATTCATTTAATTAATTTTACCTTTTGTTAATTTCCTCATGAGACGTTGATACAAAAAGGTCTAGAACTTTTTAGTAGATTCTGTGTCCTTATTTTTCACATGGAACGCCTAGGATAGAAGATCTAGAACTAGCTAGATTACTCCTTTTTCCTATTTTTATTAAACCAGTAGCATGGAAATACTTCTAGAAAATTAGGAAATCTTCTGGTATCGGTCAAAAGAGTATATAAAGGGTCCAGATTGATTTTCCTGGACAATTTAGTTTGAGAGCTCGTGGAAGTAACTTGAATTGTTAGACAAGTGTCGGAAATTGTGAAGTTGAATAAAAGGTTAAAAATAATACAGCGTTTATCAATACCTGCCGTCCGGAACAATATTTTTAGTACAAAAAAGAATGATTCAGTATATTGCTAATGTATCTAGTACTTCTACATGTAAAAGTCTTTTTAAGAAATTTGAAGTTTTAACTCTTTATTTTGGTAATCTGTGTCCCTGTTTATTTAAATAAATTCTCTTTTACTCTTGTGAGAGATAAATATCACGTAAACACGCGTCAGAAATATAAATAATATGTTCCCTATAATGAATATAATATGGTTTTTAAAGCTGCTTATAGCCCCAAAAGTTTTAATCTTAGCACGTAACGTAATAAAATCTCTTTCTCTTAATAATTTTAAAATCAAATTAAAAGATTCTTGTCGGAACAAATTTTGTACTATGTCGATCCTTTTTTAATCAATAGTAATATATGGAACTTCCTTGTCTTTCTAATTTTAAGTAGTTTTAGGTCTTAATAAGTTGACGATTTCAGTAGAAATTGTAATTTTATCAAAAAAGGAAAATAAATATTAATCTTGTATAAATTTTCCTAACCTAAAAAAACTGAGCAAAACCTTATAAATTTGTTCACTGACTCATTGAGTCATTTTGTATATAATTTAATTAAGGATAGACATTATGGCGAGACTATAGATAACCAAGGACCAAAATTTAATATAAATTTAATGGTTAGTACTATAACTAATCAGTAAAATACATCATACATATAATTAAATCGTATATAATTTGAATCACCCTCAAAATTTAATGATTTAATTGAAAATCAAAAAATTCCCAAGTTAAGCAGAAATGTGCGCTTTGGTAAATAATTTTCACATGTCTGCATTGAGCCATCCAAATATGCGAATTAACAACATTAGAATTTAATCAGTGGGTATTATTAACAAATGCCAATTTTGCAATCTGTTGTGAATTATTGGTCGATAATTTAAAATAATATTTTAATAACTGCGCAACTTTTCTATATAGCAAAATAACAATTGTATTACTTCATGATACGATGTAGGAAGTGTATTACGCTAAAAAAAAAATAGTTAGCTAGCTACTTTAAGACGTATTCTAAATACTTACCCTTTCGCCATTTCTCTCAAATTTTTCTAATACTTTATCTAACCATTCCCATTGTTTCTTTACTTCCTCGTCATCGTCTGATTGTCGTTTCATCAAATTTGTATTTAAAACGACAATTTGCAGCTTAAAGGTTTTCCTCTCTATTATGTAGTAACCTCCTGTAACAAAATAATAAAAATGGTAAATTTTAAGTTTGGGAGTAATTTAAAATCTGTATATATATATATATATATATATATATATATATATATATATATATATATATATATATATATATATATATATATATATATGTTTATGCAGCTTTCACGAATTCCTCCGTGTGGGATGCAATAGCAGTGGATATATCCACATTATGCCGTTGTAGTGCTGAAATCACATTCAGCAAACGTACAACTATATGCCGCTCCGTGTATAGAATGAATTAAAATACGAACAGTAAATGCAAACTTCTCTCCATCTTATCCCTTCTGTGTTAGAGGTTGCACAGTTAGAACAAATATGCAATTTATCCTATTCCACCACCATCGAGATGATGGCCTACCTATATCACCATACCGAGAAGAAGGTCGAAACTTACCCTCCCCGCCACAGTGATACGGCAGAGATACATGTTTCGTATCTACTAGACTCATCAGGGTACCGACATGCACCTGGCTGTGCAAAGGACAGATCGGAAGAAATCATGCAAATTTCTTTTTCTAATACACTATCACAAAATACAGAAATTAAATAAAATTTAATTTAAAATTAATTAAATAAATTAAACTTACACCTATTTAAAGAGAAACCCCGCATACATACATATTAAATCATATTCAAAGATATTAACACAAAAAACAATACCCAAAATCGTCTCCATTTCCAATTCTAATAATGGCACTGTATAAACAATTTGATGTTGGTTTGCTTTTATCCACTAAAATATTCTCACACATTTACAATAGATTTTATTTCTAAAGATAACAAATTAAATAACTTTGCACAGATATACATAATATATCTCCGCACATATAATGCCACAGGAAAGGTAAGGCCTCCACTGTGAAAAGACCTGGTATTAATATTGTGCATATTCGGACTTTTATCACACTTCTTCATAAATTTTAGAACATTTTTAAAATATAGTTATCTGATAGTTAGAAGATCAGCTTGTTCAAATAGTAAGTCCGATGGGAACCTCCTTGATTTGTTTAAGAATATTTTTATTATATACTTTTGAGTAACAGTTTAAGGGTAAAGGATGCTACTGCATGCACTGCCCCAAACATTCAAACCATATGTGAGGACTGATTCAATTAAAGCCTTCTATGTCATTCTCACTAGTTTCAGAGACAGGAATACTCTCAGTTGGTAGAACCTGTATATAGTCTTTCGAATGTTTTTTAGTAATATAGTTTACGTGAGCATCATACCTGAGATTCCGGTCAATTAACACTCCAAAGTATTTAACCTTGTCTGTTACTGCCACTGATTCAAGACATCCGCACTGTTTCTCACGAATAACACATTCATAATAATATACTAGAAGATTGGAATATAGAGTATTAACTCTATTATTCATAGAAGAGACTATGTGGACGGTTTTCTTGACATTAATAGTCAGTAGATTCTAATCTATCCACATTCGTACCCTTGAAAAGTAATCATCTGCTCTCTGAAATGTCTCCTGCCAAGATTTATCTTTAATTAAAATAATTGTATCATCTGCATAAAAAATACATTCTCTATTTTCACTTAGGAGAATAGTAAAGAGATCATTTATATATAGAGAGAACGGGATAGAACCCATTACTGTACCCTGCTGTACCCCAAACTCCACACTACTTGTTTACTTAGTTAGGTATAACTCAAACAGGTTATACACGATATCTGTAATCCCAATATTTTTAAGTTTACTCAGTAATTTTTGCTGCGCCATAATGTCAAATGCATGAGCCAAATCTACAAATATCCCCAATGTCTTGAACTTGGTATTAAACCCACGAATTATATAATCCATTACATGCACTATTCCATCCTCCATTTCTACTCCCAACCGAAAGACATACTGAGAAAGAGACAAAATTTTATTTTCTTTCAAAAAGTCATCCAATTTGAGTTTAATACACTTTTCGAAAAGTCGGATGATCGAACTAGTCATAGTAATAGGTCGATAGTTTCCCATATTTAATTTATCCTTCGATTTATAAATTCGAACAATAACAGCCTTTTTTAAAATTGCAGGATATGTTCCTTTTTCAAATATCAAATTTATTAAATGTAAAAGAGGCTTTTTAAGACAAATATGATTATCTTTCAATATTTTAGGAGAGGTATTGTCATCACCAGCTGCCGCTTTAGTGTTTAAAGAATTTACTACGTTAATTAGCTCGCTCTCAGTTATGGAATTCGAAAATATGAAATTCGAAACATCGTTATTAAAGAAGTTGTAATTGTTTGTTTTGATTTTGCCCGCCAAGTCCCTGCCCATACATTCAAAATAAGGTTTTAGGGTACTTCGTGTATGCACACTTTTTTAATTTATCAATTAAGATTCAATGTAGATTAACACTAATTAAAATTAATATATATATATATATATATATATATATATATATATATATATATATATATATGTTATATATATTTCTTCTCATGGAAACGGCTTACGCAGCATTTTGCAACTTAACAACTCTAGCAATTTGAAGAAAGCAGATTCCGCATGCTACGAAACGTGTCTTTTACCGTGTGAACACAAGCTGACACTGCTTTATTCTTATTATAAATTTATGACATTATTTTATAAACGACACTTATAGTACATATTGTAAATAGTCGTAATGCCCGTTTAAGTTTTGAAATTTAATTATTATATTTTAAAAGTAACAAGTTGTGTAGAATTAAATAAATTGTTTTTTAAAAAGTTTAAAGTGAATTTTTGAAGATAACAATTGGCGCAGTCGGTAGGATTCGTCAACGTCAGCAAAACACGAAAATTCTAATTGTTGCCAGCGGATTCTCATATAAAAGAAAATTTTGAAAATTTGACAGTATAGTAATGTCGACGGGGGCAACCCAGCTAAATTATTTTCAAGATGGAACACCCTACATATTATTGCATTTTTAACTCTGCGCAAGATTCTGGACACGTTCTGAGTGTCATGGTAATTTAAGTTGTTGCATGTCATTGTGTATAGAGAGCAAAATTTTCAAGAATCCTGGCAGTTTAATGTCGTAATGGGACATGGAAATTTAAAGGAACCAGAGTTGTATTTGCAGGAAACATACTATTTGTATATATTCTTTTCTTTTCTCTGATTAAAAGTATAATACATATATTACACCTATTTTAATACGGCGGATAGATTCCTTGATTTCTTACTAAAATTCTAATTTTTAAAAAAAGTTGAAAATTGTGGCTATTTTTCAATGTTTATACTCTAGTTTTAATGCTAAATTTATACCATCTATTAAATATTTATAATTGTGAAGGTTAAAATAAAACGCTAGGTAGGCTTAATTTAGAAATACGCAAAAAATTTTAAATAAACGGTATCTTCCGTTTCCCTTTTCTTCGTGATCTTTAATAAAATTATGAATAAAACAGCAAATATGAAAGATATTACCGAGTTGAAGGACTGCTTGATACTTTAATAAAAAATATATTAGTTTTTGTTATTAACGTTAAGTCTTTTAAAATTACTTAAAAAAAAATAATATGAGACTTGGGCAATAATATTTTTTATGTCATAACCGAGAGATATAAAACGTTATAAAAATATATAGCTTTAGGATGCCTTTATAAATCCTTATAAAGAGTCGATATTCTTTTACATTTTGGAAACGAAAAGATGAATAATTAATATAATTCAACTTTTTTTAAATGAATTGAATTTCCACCATTATTTGCCTTATATTCACAACATTTCGATTAGTAAGTTCCAGCACTGAGCATATTAATTACTCAAATTATGTCTTCTATTCAAAATATATAGCTTATAAAAAAAATAAATACTAGAGAAAGTCTTTGAAACATCAAAAGACTATTTCTATTCTAAACTTAATAAAAAATTGCAAAGGAACAAGAAGTAGCTGATACATTTAGAAAGTTTCTTACTGCACTAAAACAGAATTTCAAAACAACTTTATCGACTAACCCAACGACCTCAATGATGCTAAAACAGACAATTTTTCTTGAGCCAGTCATAGATAAAGAACTTGACAGTATCATTTTTAAATTGCAAAAAAACATCAAACCGAAATACTTGTTCATAAAAAAGTCAAAAAACAAATATAGAAACCCCCAGCTTTGTGCCTGTTCTTACTTTTTCAAGATCTTCAAACGAGCATAATATAATAGGCTAATAAACAATCTAAATCAATTTAAAACCATAGACAACAGACAACACGGTGTTGTGCTTGTAAGGTCCATAGAGACAGGATTACTTGAACTAACGGACTTTGTGCACAGGGAACTTGAGCAGGGATGCGAGTCAATTGGAATTTTTTTCGATTTGTCAAAAGCTTTCGACATATTGTATAAAATTTGCAATTCATTGAAGACAACCTGTACACAATAAACATAACTTTTCTTTTGGTAATTTTCTTGAAATTATTTTTAATGATGCCATAGATTTCGTTTATATTATTTTCAGGTTAAGTTTTACATCTATTCTGTCACTGTGTTACGTTTTGTATTACCTCATTTTGGGATATTTTGATCTTATTATATGGATCCATTGTGTGGTAATCGCCCTGTCTTATTTAGATTTCCCTCTGTCCTAGTTGAATTTTCACCACATAACGTACCCTGTCGATTTGGGGCGACATCTAGTCTGCGGGATCCAAAAACTTTAACGAATCGATAATTTTTGAGGGCGAAATTTGGCCAAGTTTCTTATTCTTGGTTGGTAATGACGCGAGGGGAATAAATTTCTTTAATTTAGTGCTAACTAAAAAATTACTTATTTAACAAATTTTTTTCGGCCGACTGTTGTTGCTCAGGGTCATATTTGAGATGTCATTTCTTTTAAACGTGTCAAAATTTTAAACGCGGATGAAAAAAGAAGCGTTACGCCCATGCATGGGTCTTTGAGGAGCAACCGAGGCTATTTTGACTTTTACCTTTCCTGTTTGAATAGAGCTGTAAGTTTTACATCTCAATTTATGTCGTCCATCTTTGAGATTTTGAGTTGTAAAATGGTTTAAATATTTCCGGTAATTGGGTATAGTTGATGAGTTTCCTTATCTTTTACCTGTTTGGTGTTATTGAGTTATTTTTACCGGAATAAACCTAAAGACAGGGATTTTAGTAGTTTTGCACGTTTCAATGAAGGAAGTTGTTTAACTCCAAATAACAACTTAGGGGTTCTTTCTGGTTTATATTGTAAGGAAACAAAAGTTTATTGTGATTTTTATTAATTTTAACATTTATTAACTCTAAATTAAATTCTACTAAATGAAAGAATTTATTTGAGTCCCCCTCCGTATAAATATTTGGACCGTTAAATTGTATATCTTATGTCTGGCCAAAAATAGTAACATATCAGGGAAATATAAATCCATTAACAAACTTATGTCCAGTTTTATTACTTTTGAGGTAGTTAATTTTTCTGAAAAAAAAAACAACATAAACTTAGTGAATTTATGTGACACAAAAACTAAACTATTCCACCATCTCGAAGTTTTTAATATAAATCTGTCAAAGTAACTTAATAGTCTTAAAAACTACATCGTTAATGGTCTAAGGTTAACTTGTAAATTGATAACCACATGTGGCGACCGTGAGAGAGCTTTCTTTTACTTAAACTGAGCAAATTTTCCCATCATAAGAAAACAAAAGAATATTAAAATAAAAGCGCTAAAATGCAATATTAGTATTTGTTATTATGTACAAAGTTGGCGACTGTTATCCATTTTTTCCCCAATTGGCGAAAATAAGAATAAGAAAGTGAGAAAATGGTTAAAAACCTTGGGTTTTTTTCATGGGTTCTTTCACGATCTTTTAGTGTAATTGTAGAATAGATATTGATCACATTTATATAAAGTAGTTATTAGTTTTGAGCTCTGGTCAGTTTTAATATTAAATTAAATTAAATTCGACGTATGGATGACTTATGCCATCTATGAACCAGGGGACAAAAAACATACCGACGCTCGTTAACGAAAACTACCTTTCGCGCGCGGGGATGCATCGCGTAAGTACGTTCTATTGGTGGAAAAGCACGCATGTCGGAACCAACGCATCTAATAGGCAGAAGGGAGGTTTTAAGGGATGAAAGTCGAGTTTGATTTTGAAAAATTAATTAAAGGCAGTTACGATTTAGAAACCGTCTAAGTCAGTTTGGCGTGTGTTTTAGTGTTTTACCAGTGTAAGAAGGTTTTTCTCTGCTGTCTTTTCTGCTATTTCTTGTCTTATACTTTTTTTTTATTCTTACAGACAGCATTTCAAATAGTAAGGGGAAATTTACTTTATTTTCTACCGGGGAAAGGAGTCCACCATCCCTTTAACTTTTAATTAAACAATTTAATTTGGGATATTTTTTTTTATTTCTAAAAGGTTGTTTTATTTTTTCGGACTTATCAAAATTTATTAATATTATCAGTTAAAATTTTAGTTTATTTCATTAAGGGGGATATCAAAACGGCCTAGAGAGCTTGTAGTTTAAGTTTTTTTTAATTATACTCCAAATTTACTCTTAAGTTTCTCATTTGTAAATACTATTTTATTTTCCTTCTATTTTTGTGAAATAGAGATAAGTGTTTTGAGAAACTAGGCTTTCTTTTATCGATAAAAACCTTTTTGCGGGTAAACACACGAGCGTGCACTTGTGTACCAAGAAGCTTAAGAAGAATCCTGCTTTGCCCAGCTGACAGCAGTTTTCCTGAAACCTGCAGTTGTGTTCCTGGTATTGGTAAGCGATAACTAACGGTAGACCTTTAGAACTAAACTTCAAGAACTCCCAGACTAGAAGAGTGCCTTTGTCGCAGCGGATTCGTCTAACCGATTTATTTTTCTCTTAGGTTTTAGGATAGTTACTAAATAATATGGACAGTAGTAAATTGTGAGCGGCACGGCCACACGCTACCTAGAACAATCCGTTTGCAGAAGTTCACAATTGAATACTGTCACAATATTGTGCTTTTACCTTTTTGATAAGAATATTCAACTACTAATGTTTCATTAGTGCCTACACATCACTACGCGGATGAGCAGTATTGCATCCTGATTCGTTTCAAACTACATAGCTAGCAGTCCTACTATCACAATAATATACAAGTTTAGTATGATTTTGGTTTTGCAGTGTGAATGACAACAATTTAATTAATTTTGTAAATTTAAATTTATTCTATTCTTTTTTTTTTTGTGAGTCACAATTTTCCGATGTTCTACCCCATGATCATGGAATATTCAGGATTTGAGTAATAAGCGTTTTGTTGTTGTCCCTAAGAGTGAAGTTGAAAGCTAGTTCCTAACGATATAACGGAAGGTTTTTGCATTCAACCTTAGCTACAAATACAGTAGCGTCCTGAATAACCCATCAAATGTACTCTGGTGATTTTTCTTTAACATTTATTAATTTGGTAATGCTCTGTTATTGAATTACTCCTCACTTAACTGTGAGCTTTTGGCGTAAAAATATCAACGTAGCATTGTGCTCTTTATAAAATTTGATTTATTTAATGCAACATATATAAATAAATATGACTTAAAAAAATCGAACGTTTTTCATTTCATTTCTAAATGTCTCGATTTAACTCATTCTATAGAGATTAAGTGAGTTCAAATACCGTAAGTAGAAAGTAACCAAATAAAAGCCCTTTGATTAACTTTAAACAAGTTCGGTTAAAAGCAAGAAATCTAAAAATACTCTTTGAAACCAACGAAGGAAAAGAAACGGTCTGGAGTACGTGAATAAAGGCCAGTAATTTCATTTGGTGGTTAGGTAATTCTTCCGGCAGCAGCTGATAATGGATTGGATCGACAAATAAGACAGTTTATTTTCAGAATTTGTACTGTGTGAAGCCAGTTAAGTATAATTATTTTCAAGTATGTACTAAAAGGAGTTACGCTTCTTAACAATTTGAAAATTAATAAATAATAATGTAACTCTAATATTTAACACGTTTTGACTGTGTCTTAAATATATATATATATATATATATATATATATATATATATATATATATATATATATATATATATATATATATATTTACCTTCCTAAAAATATTTTTTTTATTATTAAAAACATTCATATCAGAACATATTTACAATTTAAAAAACAAACAAACACTTTAAAATTTTATTCAAATTTTTTAAAAAAGTATTTAATTTTACCAGTACACACCTTGACATTTTGTTTATTAATTAATAATAAAATGTAACTTTTACGTCGTCTATTTGGATACTGAGGATATATGAAATACAGATGTGTTTTATTTTTAATATTTTACAATGCAACCAAAAAAACCGAAAAAACGCATGCATTTCATTTTATGTTTAAGAGGATATTCAATTTTTCATGATTATTAAAAGGATCGAATACTTAAGATTTTTGTTTAAGTTAGGCTGGTGTAAATGTAGCTCAAATTTCCTATATCCGTTCTGTCGTTAACAGTGTTTTTATCTTTTTTAATTTCTACCATTTCCTTGATCTGCAATTTTTGGTAATTCATATCTTTGTTTTTAATTATGGTACTGTTATAATCAAAAGTATGTTTTTCATCCCGTGTGTTCGTTTAACGCTGTTGGGATGTTTTTCATATATTTATGACCATTCAATCTGTTCTTTGGTAATTGGCTCGTCATGTCGATATATATTTTTTGGGACAATTTGTGCAAGGGAACGAATATACTAGATTTGATTTATTCATAAGAGGAGTTGTACTTTTTAAACTAGAGAATAGTATATTTAGTTTATTATGAGACCTGTGGCATCAGATAATATCATGCGTTTTTAAAATTTATTAGTGTCTTTTTCACTTTTTACAGTATTTTTGGTCGGAATTATGGAGACTTTAGAGAGATAGCACGATCAGACAGACCGATAATAAAGCACACTGTTTTTTTTTTTAGTTTTTGAGTGATTAGAGAAACAGTTTAGATATCTACCAGACCAAGTTGGCTTGGTGTACCATTCAGTTAAAATCTTGTTTTTTCTGCGTATAGATGTCATATTTAGAAAATTTATTTTATTATTATTTTCTATTTCGGACGTGAAATGAATTTTTCGTTGAAATTATTAAACTTTTGGAGAATTTTATTGATTTTGTCCTGTGGCAATCATCGACAAACCGTTTGAAAAGTATTATTTTAAAATTTAGTTTTTCTAAAACTTTTTCCTCTAAATATTCCGTTACTAACTGAGCAATGGTAGATGAAATTTCTGACCCCATAGCACGTCCATCGAGTTGTTTATAAAAGGTATTCTCATACTGAAAGTAATTTGTGTTTAGAACGAGATCAACAGTATCCATAAATAGTGTGGACAAGTTGATTTGGTATGTTTGTATACAACGATATAACATTTAATAAGACACTAATAAATAATAAGTTCAATGAAAAGACTTTCACCGAAATAAATAATAAAGGCACATATAAATTTTATAATAACCTAATTACAAGAAACATAAACAGCAAAAATATATAGCATTACCTTACATTAGTGAGGTGTCAGAAAAAATAAAACAAGTTTTAAAAAGCATTGTATTATCGTATGCCATAGGTCTCATAATAAATTAAATACACTAGTGATTAATTTAAAAAGTAAAACTCCTCTAATGAATAAATCAAATGTAGTATATTCGATCCCTTGCACAAATTGTCCCAGAAAGTATATAGGCATGACGAACCAATTACTAAAGAACCGATTGAATGACCATTAATACACGAAAAATGCCTCAACAGCGTTAAACAAACACACACAGGACGAAAACATATCTTTGGTTATAACAGTGCCGTAATTAAAAACAAAAATATGAATTACCAGAAATTGCAGATAAAGGAAATGATAGAAATTTAAAAAAAATAAAAATACTGTTAACGACAGAACGGATATAGGAGATTTGAACCACATTTACACATGCTTAATTTGAACAAAAATATTCGATCCTGTTAATAAACATCAAAAATTGAATATCCTCTTAACCATAAAATGAAATGTATGCGTTTTTCGGTTTTTGTGGTTGCATTGTAAAATATAAAAAATAAAACACATTCACATTCCATTTAGTAAAAAATCCAAACGTCAATTGTTTGGATTTTTTATTAAATAAAGAACCTATACCCAAGAAAAGAAAAAATTTAAAAAGGACATAATCTATGGTTCAAGAATCTCAAATATATATATATATATATATATATATATATATATATATATATATATATATATATATATATATGATGAAGTATTTTATCTTAGGAAATTTTTTTACTTAAACTTATTTTTAGTTTTATGCTTGACCTTCGCAAATACAGCTCGTACGAAGCGTGGGAGCGTTTTACAAGGAATATGGGTACAAGACTGTAATTTAATTTTGTTTGGGATAATTCTTCCGGAGACCAATACTAATGGATTGGATCGGCAACTAAACTAAGCGATTGCCTGTGTTCGACCGAAATATTAACTAAGTGGAAGGAATTTTGTTCGGGTATTGACTTCTTTATACAGAGTTGTAGTAGCAAATTTTGTTAAAAATATCTCGAGTTTTATTAGCACAAAACGTTTTGTGAAGTAAATTTTGGGTTTATATGTAGAAGCATGCACTCTAATTACTTTAGTAGATACAAATGCTTCTTGATAGATGTCGGTAGTGCATGGAATTGGGCAAAAACTTGGCAAGTTATATGGTCTATGTCATTATTAAGAAAATACTAGATTTCCCAACTAAGCCGAATTAGATGTATACGCCATGTGTCTTCAATACTAGTAATTGATATCTTTCATATATTATTGACAGTCAGGGAATTTCGTAATAAACTGATCGAGCAAGAAAATGCTTTCTCTGTATTTTGAGCTGCTTAATACTACTATGCAGCGTGTTTTTCGATCAGATCGGTTATAACATAGTGTGACATCTTATCTTAAGGATAAAAAAAACTTCACCTAAATATACTGAGATGATTCAAAAATAAAAATTTCAATACCATTTTGAGACCTCAACTGCTTATTAGAAAATAAGGAATATTGTGCTGTCTAAATACCTAAAAAATTAATTGATGTCTAATTAATGTATTTTCATATCAAATATTTAATTTACAATCGGTAGATGTCGCTAGTGTTTTCTCTCTCCCGTTCTTTTTATAAATATTGCATAGAGCTGTTGCCCGCAATTTAACACACTTCAAGTTTATTATTGAGATTTTTTCTGGTACCCCTGAACCTTTAGTTTTAGACCTATTTTTTAGAATATAGAAATTCTTTACAGACTTAATAAAAAGTTTCAGGCACCCCCTCTAACTTGGCCGAAAAGAGATGCAAAAAAATTTTAAATATCAAAGTTATATGAAACCGAACAAGTTTATGGGTCTGATCTGGAGAATCACATTGAAGATGATTTCAAGGTAAAGGTAATTTTTTTTCAATAGAAACACAGGAGTAGAAAGTGGAAAAATTCCGCATCCATCATTCTGAAACTGATTTTGTACCGAGTAACTGGATCAACAGTGCATTTCGGATAGGGTAAAAGTGGGAGAGACGCCATATGAGGTGAGACGCCATACCTCTGGAAATTCAGTGAGTAAGAAAGAGACGGCTATATTTCTCATAGACGCCCTTCCTTCTCAACGTGTCAGTTCTTGTTCGACTGCGCTCGAGTGTGACGTGTGTATTTAGTTTGTTATTAACTTATTTCAACTATATTTTGCAATATATGTTAATACTTACGTACTTTATATCTATATGGCATTTCTCCCACAAAATGAGGAAAGATGTCAATCTTTGCAAAAGTGTATATGAAGGGGTACTTTCTTTATTATTTTTATTGTTTTTAGAATGCCGAGAAAATACGTGAGGAAGCACACGGTAGTCAAGGGGTAGTGGAGTGAAGAGAACTTAATTCTGGCTATTGAAAAAGTAAAAAAAGGAGAAATATCGAAAAATGAAGCTCCTTCTCCTGAGAACGTTTATAAGAAGAGTTCCAATGTCAATTTAATTAAAGGAGCAGCTAAGAGACGCAAATTAGCTAGTGCAGAATAAAAGTCTTCATCTTCTGTCACCACCCCAATCGAAGATCATAACAATGGGTGCGCGGAATGTTTGGAAAATTATTATTTAACAAAAAAAAAGACTGGACTAAATGTTCCTTATGCCAAAAATGGCTGCATGAGTTATGTACAATGTACACTCCGCAATGCAATAATTGTGGTAGGGAAACGATACACAAAAAGAACCAAAAAAGGAATAATAACATATATGGCATCTCTCCCACACTATATGGCGTCTTTCCACACGTTATGGGAGAGATGGCCTGCTGTCAACTTATAATTTTAATTTTTTATTTCTTTTTGATATAAGTCTAAAACTCGTTAATTGTAATTTTAATACTTAATATTAGTGTATCTTTAAAATAAAAAATAAAGGGTTGATTTATATCGCATTTTTTATTTTTTACTTAATTTCTAGAAAAAGTATGGCGTCTCTCCCATATTTACCCTAATTGGTCGATCTCTAATCTAACACTCAACGACGTTCTTCAGATCAACTTGAACCGCATCAAGGTCACCGTTCGACTTCCTACGATTTATATATTTAAAGTTTTTTTTATATCCTTCCGGCAAAGTTATAAGGGATCCGGAACGGTATAAAAAAGCATCTCAGAGAGTGGTATTTTGCAAACGATGACCAGTTGAAAGAAAATATTGATGTTTGTATTTCACTGATATAAAGAAAATTTTTTCAGTGCCCCTCTTGACATGAAAGACATTTTCAATATCAGTAATGGACATCTTTCATATATTCTTGGCGCGCAGGGAATTTCGTAGTAAATTGGAGGCCTGATCGAGCAAGAAAATATTTTCTGTGTATTTTGAGCTGCTTAATACGAATATATAACCTGCTTTTCGAGCAAAATACAAAAAAATCTGTTATTAACAATTTTATGGTTTTAACAGTTATAACTAATAAGCATGATCGATACGATATTAAAACTGAGATTGTGACTATTTTTGGGAAAGTATTTAAAACCATGCATAAGTACTTAATGTAACAGGAAATATTTTAAAAAATTTTTTTAATACAACTAGTACTTTAAAAATCATAAATTTTCAATTCCGTTTAAAATTTCTCGCCAAAACGCCATTACTTGTCATTTGACCGATGTGACGTCACAATGGTAGACTGACAAGGATACATAATTTTTTTTCGTAATTTTTATTATGTAAGACGAGTTCTAAGTTATTTTAAGTGTTGTGCGATGCCTTAGTGTACAAGTACTACAATCAAAACATCTGAAAAGTTATATGTCCACATTCCACGTTCGGAAAAATAATAGAAAAATGTGGACTTCAGCTAGCCCGGCACTAGTCATTTTATTTTAGTTTTGAGCTTATAAATATCGATTATTACTATTATGTATTCATTATTAATTGCGGAAATAATTCTTGATAAATTATTTACATGGAGGTCTTCATATTTCTAAAACAATCAATTCTCGGCAAATTCGAGCTATTTGCCTTAATAAATCCAATTTTCTTCAAGAGAAAATTTTAGTCATTTTCAAACGAATGTATTTTAGATCTTCGTATTCTTGTGCCAGAACTATTTGGTCGTTTGCGAAACACAATGTGTATAGTATGGAATCGTTTAGTGGAATGCCCATATTTTCGCACTTTCTTTTCCATATTTTTAATGCTTGTTCCAAGTAGATTTTAAACAAGGTTGGAGACAAACAACATCCTTGCTTGAGCCCTTTGCTAAACGTGAATCCTTTTGAAATATTATGCCCTTTCTTTATTTTGCTTGTATTATTTGAATTGAGCTCTTGAACAGCCTTGATAAGTTTTGTATTTATATTTGTTTTTTCTAGGGCTTCCCAGAGTTTTTGTTGTGGTACGCTGTCATGTGCTTTTTTGAGATCCACGTAGAGCAAGTGTGTTTCTTGGTTTCGTGCTGATCTTTTTCTCAGGGAGGTGGGTTATTGTAAAGAGATGGTCAATAGTAGATCTACCTGCTCTAAATCCAGCCTGTTCTTCGGTCTTCGTATCTGAGTATTCGCTATCAATCCTCTTTTTGACTAGTTTCTCATATATTCTCGAGATTGTGCAGAGAACTTCCATTCCTCGATAGTTATCACAGACGTCTTTACTTCCTTTTTTGTATATAGTGGTAATATAGGATGTTTTGCACTCTTCGGGTATCTTTTCTCCGTTTATACATTTTTCGTAGAGGTTTGTCAATTGTCTGTATAACTTCTCTGTGCTCAGGCGGGATATTTCCGAGACCTGGTGGTTTTCGGTTTTTTAATGTTTGGCATATTTGCTTGACTTCTTTGCAATCTATCTTTAGTGGAGATGCTACAGTGCGTACGTGCACGCCGGAATCAACTTGTACTGTTTGTTGGTATTCTGCTCTTTCTTCTGCTAGCAATTTTGAAAAGCATTCATCCCATTGAGATAAACCAATCGGTGAAATGATATCTTTAGGTTCTTCGTGTCGAAGAGATCTCAGTATTTTCCAGCTTTCGGTACTTCTGTTACCCTTCAAATGTGCGTTTATTCTGGTACAGGTTCTTTCACAGGTTTTGTTTTTCTTTTGGGTTATTGCATTTCGCACTGCTCTTTGGGCCGTTTTGTATTCACTTTTACTATCATCCGTCTTTAAGCTTAAATATTTACTGTATCTTTCTCGTTTAGTATTTATCATGTCTTCGATTTCTTCATCCCATCAGTATGGCCTTCTTTTGTTAGGCTTTTCGTACTTTTCCAAGGCTTCTTCTGCTGCACTTCTTAGGCACTCTTTAACGTAAGCGTATTGTTGCTCTACACTATCAAAGTTTTCCCGTACCAGTTTATCATCAAGTCGCTTTTTGTATAGTTTTTTAACGCTTTCGTGATTGAAACTATCTAAGTTGTACTTGATTAGAGGAGCTTTTTGTTTCTGTTCTTCAGTGCCTTTACTTTTGGCTAGGCGGAAGGGCAGTATTTTGGCTTTAACCAGGTGGTGATCACTTCCACACGCGATTCCTCTATAGGCTCGCACATCTTGAATTTTAAGCCAGTTCCATTGTTAAAGCCGAAAATGCACGAACACAACTAACACTTTTAACGACTACTCAGCACGTGGTAACGCTAAGCGTTTGAAATTTTAACTGACATTTCCTCTTGTCACTGGTGACGTATAAGTAAAGCGGCATTGATCTAGCTTGAACAGTGCTGCCACATCCAAAAATATTCAGCGTTATTCTCGTATTTATAATATCGTATCTAAATTGGTTTATTAATTTTAAGCGTTTAAATAATTCATTCATTAACAACAAATTTCACTGTAACCTGCTCGAAAATCAGGTTGTACATTCGAATTCAACAGCTCAAAATATATAGAAAACACCTTCCTGCTTGATAGGACCTTCAATTTGTTACGAAACTCCCTGGGCGCCTAGACTAATAGGAAATACACAAACACCTTGTCAAACTTTCGGCGGTAATATCAAAATAGATTTTATTTTCTCAACAAACTTTATTTTAAACAAAATTTGGGTTGTTTGAAAGTTTACAAGAACAAACAGCACGGTGTAATGGAACACCGTGGATATATATAGTTAGTGTTATTTGTTCAAATCATGTTATCTTTGAATAACCGAGCTTGAATTAATTTGAATGTATTTAGAATCAAGCTTATTTTGAAAGAAAAACAAACTCAAAGTATTATTATCAGTGGGGGATTTTCCTTAGATTTGCAGGTTGCGATAACTTTTCACCGGATGGAGATAAAAATTTATTAATGCATGAGATCTCAAAAAAAAAATTAATTTTGGATGAAAAAATTTTTTTTTCAACAATTCATAATGACATAGCAAATGAATATTAAGGGCTCCAATTTGCAGAAGATACTTTTTAATATGTACTTGTATTTTTCCTGTGAATTTTTTGGATCCAAGAAATACACTTCCATACAATCTGTGAACCTTCGAAAATTGGACCGAATCTAATCGAAAATAGCTGCTGCAGGCCGCTGTTTGCGGGTTGCCATAGTTCAGGCGCATTATTCATTGGAGCTTCAAGGAAACTTATGCATCACGAGTAATATTTATAATATTGATGTTGTTTTATTAATTTATATGATAATAACAATTTGTTTAGTCATATTAATTATTAATTTGTTTATTAAAAAATTTTTTACAAAAAATTATAGAGAAAATCATACAAATATTCAATTATATATTACATATCTTAGTGTTTTTTCTTTTATATTATTATTTTCTAAGTTGATTAATGTATTATTGGACTTTCAAATAACAATTTTTTAATTAAAAAAAATATTAAAAATTTAGAGTGAATTCACATGAAATATATATTTGACTCTGAATCTGCTGACAAAAGACATTAATTTTCGTAACTCGAGAACTAAGCCATAGTTGCAAAAATTACTTAAAATTCTCTTAACTTTATTCTTTTTTGTATATTAAATATACACTTATAAACTTTATAACAGCCATATTCACTAACGTGGTTTAATTTTAAAACCATCCTAAATTGACAGCAGAGGACTTAAGCTGACAAGAGCAACAATAAGCCAAGCAAGTTTTAAACCCTTAAAATACAGGCATAAAAAATCCTTTTGTTTTATTACCGAACCGGCAAAAATGAGGAATTTTATGTAGTTTCGGTAAACAACTATTTCTCTTTCATATTTCAAGGCTTTATTGCTGGATCCTTTTCTTAATTATTCTTATTTAAGCATTTATTTTTTGACATATATAATGTAAATTATGACAATATCATAAGCAAAACAAAACTGGCAGAATAGAATATTTAAAATTCATGGCAACTAGATCGGGTTTAACTCTTCTTAGTGAATCTGGCTGTAAGGATCTTAAAATTTTAGAATCACTAAAAATTAAGATTTAAACCCGACCTAGCCGCAATGAAATTTAAATTTTATAGTCGGCCAGTTTTGTTTTGCTTATGATATTGTCATAATTTGTATTACACATGCCAACAAATAATCTCTCTTAGATAGGAATATTAAGAACAACATCCTTACGATAAAGTTTTGCAATATGTAAAAGAAAGAGTCCATTTTTGCCGGTTCGGTAGTAAAACAAAATGATTTTTTTATTATTTTATTTTAGGGCTAAAAACTTGCTTGACTTATTGTTGTTCTTGTCAGTTTAAGCCCTCTGCTGTCAATTTAGGGCGGTTTTAAATTTAAGCCGTGTTAGTGAATTCGGTTATTAGGTTTTATTTTTTCTTCCAATGATATTTTCCGACGGCAAACTACAATTTTTATAATGAAGATATTTATCGATTTTATGATTTTATTTTATAAGCTCGCAATAGAGAAAAGGGATTTTTTATGCGTGACGAATACAATCCGTATAATTTTTTATATAATTTAGTTTTAAAAACAAGTGTATAAACAAAATATTATTACTCTTAACGTAAATTATTATTATTAAGAGGTCCTAGTAGTTATATATATATATATATATATATATATATATATATATATATATATATATATATTAAAGTTTAGTTTAGCTTACTGCGCAAAATGTATTATATATTTTCTTGTTGTTTAATATTTTGATATGTGCTTTTATTTAAAATGGAGTATATTTTAATTGTAATTACAATTAATTCGATGGGGTTTAGATCAGGACTGTGTGTCGGCCACTAAACCTGGAAGTTCTGAGAAGTAAACTAGTTCTTTACTATTTTGGCTGTATGTTTTGGATCATTGTCCTGCTGGAAGGCAACTTTATTTATCGGGCGAGGCTTAGTATTCACATTTTCAATCTGTTAATAGAACCCGTTCTGTTCATGTTTTGGTCTACTCTTTTGAAGTTACACCAGTACCTACACAGGCAAGCTAAGATGCTACCAAGCTAGCAGCCTCACCATCCACACGCAGACTTATATTAATTTGTATGTTTTAAAGTAAACTTATAGATTTATGTATTTTCACCTCTATTTCTTTTGGTAAGGCGTCACGCAATTTATTATCATTCTATGATCATGGATTATACACAAGGATTGCGTTTTTTTTTAATACCGTTAGGTAATGGTGTGCATTGTTTTTGCAATTTTTGTTAGACCCTTAGCGTTAAGTGGAGTAATTATTTTGTACGAAACTTTAATTTGCTTATCTATAATTAAGCTGTTTAAAAATTAATTAGATTTTTACTGTTACTACCTAAACCGAGTTTTATTAGTCCTATATGCTACTTGTGTTTGCTTTTTTGTTTTATGTGCTTGCTAATGTATAGGGGATTGAAATCTAGTTCTTAACGAAATCGCGAAAGGTGACGTTTGGCCTAGTTTTTGATGCAGTGGCGCCCTAAATAACCCACCCCTAATCTCCAGCATATGGGTTTGCTCGACATTTTGCTCTTTAATACTGTTAGTAGCAATCAACTGTACTCTGGTGATTTATCTTAATTAACTTTTCTTCTTACGTAATCGTGAGATGTTTAACTCATAGATACCAATATAGCATGAGAAAGAGAATTGAAAACGGTTGAGAACCATTGTTCTACATGATGCAAAGTAGCCGATCAAATACGATAATCTTAAATTAAGTGAAAGATAAGATTAAACCTTAGGCAGATCGGTAGAATTATTCGTAACAAATAATTTTTTCTTTTTAATAAATAGCTTAAATAAATTCAATGATTTCAAACATACCAAAGGCAAGAAAATCTAATAACAATACCATACATTTCTTTTATTGCTTAAAATACTTTCGGAAAAATTGTTTGTCGAGGAAATATAAATCCACAGAATTTTTAGCTTTTTAGAAAATTTTTGGTATAACGTATTATTCCTAAACTTTATTCAGCTCCATAAGGCGATTATTGTATTGTAAGGCTATTCAAGTAAAAATGTCGGGAAAAAAAATTGAGCTAAAGAAAATATTAGCTTTTGTCGAGTAATTTTGTTAAAACCTATATTTAGACGTTCACGATTTTTATTTGAAGTGGTTCTTTGGCTCTGGCCAACGAAAAATAATCTACCAAGGTACAGAGCTTTCTTTTATTTTGTATATAAATAAATTATTAAGTTTTTTATTAACTGCTCTGTTCAATCAGTTGTAATATTTGACATTCTTAAACGAGAGAGAGAGAGAGAGATATGGGTTTTTGACGCATAGACAATTAGAGTTTTAGCGTCTAGTTGGGGGTGGTTTTTCAGGTTAGTTCATACTATAGTTTGCGTTTTATATTTATTTTTTTCAAATATTATTAATACTGTTGATGTCGGCCCACAGAAAGTGAAATTTATTATTCTTGTAACTTCTACTGTGGCTTAATTATGGCGAATCGGCCACACTTTCCCTCTATAAAAATTTTGAAGGACCGTTTTCTCTCCCAATTTCTTGAAAGTCGTAAATCTGGCGTTGCTTGAAAAATTTATACATACAATTTTTTAACAAAATATAATCGAATGAGAAATCAATGAAAAGCGAGGGTAAAAGATTGTAGGACAAAAATTTTGGATCGTTAAGGCACACACCCGATTTTTGCAGGATACCTCAAGAAAAATTAGTAGAATCACATTGTAACATTGTCCGAAAGAAATAAATTTCCTATTTTCCAATCTGACGCGTGGAAATCGTCGGTCCCATGAGGACCCGAAATTTATTAATATCATTTTCTTTTTTTGATTTTTTGTTTTAAAATGAATTATAGAAAGTAAAAAATAATTTGTTCGGCAGAAAAAGATGACCCTAACCTTGTAATAAAAAGAAACATTTTTCGTAATTTATTTTTAAGGGATTTTTGGTATGTAGGCGTTTGTAAATGAATATGCATCTTACTTTTGAATAAACTGCTGATTTTATCAGAGTCGCTCAATAAAAATATATAAAATTGGATTATTGAGTTGACCGACGAAAAATATTTACCGATTTTCTAGTCTGACTCTATGTGTTATGTGTTATCGATATCTTGAAAACTCAATATTCATTCCTTGGTTGCATGCAGGCTCGGATCCAAGGGGCGCGATGGGGTCGATCCCCCCCCCCCCCCCAAAGAGCTTTGAGTTCAGGAAAATACACCTGAGATACTGAAATACACTAGAGAGAGTAATAAATCATTTTTTACCCTTTTTTTTCTTCGCAAACTACCTGTGTTCTTTAGTCCGGTGTCTTCGGCAAAAATTGGTTAGACACATATACTTTTCATAGGAATGGGTTAGAAATTTTATAAACAAAAATACCGGTCTATAATAATGGACTATTTGGGTTGGATAACAATAGATATTTGGAAGTGTGAAGTGTTAAAAAGGATTTCAATCCTTGATATATGCGTCGGAAGGAGGGTTATTTTATCACTAAGTATTTATGGCATAGAATATTATTTCGATAATATTACATTAGAAAGTAAAGATAATTTTAACATATTTAACACAAATCCCAACTGTATTTTTATTATTTTTAATTTTGGCATCAAAATCATTTTTTAAGGCACATTCAGACTAAAACGTAGCCTTTTTCTCTAAAAAAATTCTAAATTATAATTTAAATACTACTACTACAAAATACCCATTGTCAAAAAATAAATTCGTCCATATAGTATTAAAATGTTTTTGGGGCTATCGGTCTTAATTAAAAACATTTTTAGGACATTTGACGATTCAGTTTATTTATTTCTTAAACCATCTGCAGAATTACAATTAAACACTAAAAAGAGATTCAACTGTAATTCATTTTTATATGTTACAGAAAATTTAAATAATAAATTATGTTTACGTTGGTAAACATTACGAATTTGTAATCAAAGTCAGTGAAGCTATCTTTGCTCAAATTAATTATAATTGGTTTCGCTATCTCACCGATAATGCGATCGACTTTCCACATTTTCTTTTATTCTTTTATTATATGCATTTTTTCCAATTTTCTGGAGTAACTTTATTCAAAAAATCCTTTCAAAAGTTCAGTTAAATTACTAATTTTGTAAGTCGTGTTATTTTTAGCATCTCTACCTTTTACTCGAGAGAGATATTTCCTTCTCCAACGGACATTTTCCGGACGATCTATAAAACCAGTTTTCTTATCTGGTTTTTCCTAGTAGAAATTAGGTTCTCTGAGTAATTTCCAGAGCTCAGTTCTTTTAATTTCAGGTATATCCCGATCTTCATTGACTTAGAATTTTGTCGACGGTTGGGATCTGCTTCTCATAATAAAATATATGTACAACTCCTTTTATTGCAGTTTATATCTCTTATTCTAACGAGGTTTACTAATAATTCCAGTCGTTTTTTTCTCCTTCAGTAGATTTTTCAACTCCTGTTATGTTGGAACACGTCTCAACAGAGCTTTTACCATTATTATCTAGATATTGATATCTTAAGGCATCATAAAAATTCATCGTATTAAGTTTTTCGTTAAGGAAAAAATGTTGGAATAAATATAGATGTGGAAGCCATTTCTTTTGGGTATCTCACAAATCTCACATAATATACAAACACAAACAAGATAAATCTCTAAGGACACACTGTAAGGTGTACTTTGCACACTGACAGAAATTAAATTGAACTGTCAAAAATTTTATTGTTGCAGTAAATTTATAAAATAATAGAACCGATTCTGCCTTTTATATTAGGAATGTGTATGCTGCTGGCACCCCCCCTTCCGTTGACAACTTGTTTTCTTTACGATAACCCCCCCCCCCCACGAGCTTTGAGTTCAGGAAAATAGACCTGATTCTGCCTCTTATACTAGGAATGTGTAAGCTGATCGCATCCCCCCCCTCCGTCGGCAACTTTTTTTCTTATGATTGCCCCCCTCCTTCTTCAAGAGCTTCAAATTCAGAAAAATAGACCCGACCCTGTCTTTTACACTAGAAATAGGAATGTTGCTGTTATCTCAACCACCCCCCACCCCCTCCGTCGACAACTTGCTTTCGCTTGTCATTGTGTATTTTGTGATATCATCGTCTCCCCCCAAAGGGAGATGCTGGATCTGCCCCTGGTTGCATGTCACCCTACGTTTTGATGTTGATATGAAAATTATGTCCATCTTGCAAGGTAGATCGTAAAGGTAAATAAATTACACTTTATTTCAATTAAAAAATACATAACTTTTGTTTAAAACATATTGAAATTATCAATGCACAAAACAAACAGTATTCTGACTGCCTGAATCGTACACTATGTACAGTGCCCTCAAATACATCATATCATCCCCGCACAAAAATGGGTAATTGCTTTTGATTCACTTAGCTCCATTCAAATCATCATTTCATATAACTCAAAACACATCCTGGCCAAAGAGATTAAATATCTTCATGAAAGCAGAATCAACTTTCTCACAGTTCTGTCTACTTATAAGCATCACAGCTTTCGCTACCGTTACCTGTTTGATTATTATTAAATATTAAACAATTATAATTCGTCTCTTTCGTATTTTACTTCCTGCTGATTAGTTTAGAGTTACGTCTAAATATTTATTCTGGGAAGAACCCACAATACCTGATCCAACTAGCTCTATTATCGGAGCGATTATAAGTGAGCAGGATATATCAGATAGTTACTGCAAAACTGCACTTCCTGAGATTACCTTACTCGAAAAGAATTAATTATTGGCGCCATCTGTAGCCCAAAAATGAACTGGCAGTAGCTCCATGAATCAGGATCAGATTATCCAAATAGTAAAAAACAACTGATAAAAGAATGATAATATAGAAACTCCACAAAGTTGCGACTCTAGTTAAGAACTTTATCAATAGATGGCACTTGTAAAAATTCAGTTATAAACGAAACAGGAGCAAAAATTTAAAACGATTGTTACAGTGGATGGTGTTTGTGGTTTGGGAGAATGTTAGTATGAAGAATATGTAGCATCAAAACGAATATATGCCTGCAACTTGAAAATAATTTTCATTTTTTGCGGTATTTGTAAAATTTTTTTACAAAAATTTTGCCGAAATAGACCAGTAGTAATATCCGGAGAGACAATATATTCTGCTACCGGAAAGTCAAATCGTCACAAAAAATATCATAGTTCCCTTTTAGAAAATGAGTTATTCTCTCTGGAGAAACTGAGATGGAGAATGCTTAAGAAAAATTTATAGTGTAATATTAATAAATGTTACTAATTACTAGAGGGTATTACCAGAACCTTAAAACTTCGGTTTCATTTAAAGGGCCAAATGAAATAAAATATAATTTGAAACTTTATAGTTGATAGTTCGGCCTATAACATTTTATGCTTTAATTACGTATAAAATGGTCAAATTTCCCGGAGGCAAATCATAATTATTAAGTTTTAGACTTCAAGCAATTACCAAATTTTCCGGATATATTAAAACTTGTTCATGTTTATCCTGTGAGGTTTATGTATTTTGATTTTTAACGCGCTGTTCTAAAATATTTTATTTTGATATAAAATTCGACCTGAAAAGATATTGAATGTAAAACCATGGACAAATTTTCATAGATTTTCCGGGTTACACGTAATTCACACCGTAAAATCAAACTACTATGCACTATAAATCCTGGTTTTTAATTCGAAAATGTTCACTGAGCCAGAATCTTCCAGCGCGGCAAAATTTATCACTAAAATGTATGATTAATATGACTTCGGTCGGAGCATCGGCAGCTGGCGATAAATCCGATATGGTGAAGGCTAGCCTTTGCTAATATACGGGGTAGATTTTAAATCGATAACTTAATATAAACGAATATACACGTATATGTAATGTTTGCATAAAAGATTATCCAGTCTAAGATTAAACCTTGGTCGTCTATTTTTCAAAATGAAATGTTTGACATACAGTCCGATAAACAGAATTTAATTTGCTAGTTAGACTTCATCACTCGAAAGACGATTGCAGTTTGCTAAGGAATATTCAGTGATTAAATGAGAGCAAAATTCTTTTTAGTAATACAGTATGTACAAGTTATGCTCTTCTGGCGTTAATTTTACGGTTGGTTTAGCCTACGTAAGATGAGCCGCATTCTCCGCATGGAATTTCGTATACTCCCTGGTTTTATAGAGAGATTTTTTAGGTGTTGGCAGCAAATTCTTTATTTTATGATCGGCGGTGAAAATGGTTTCAATGTTGTGTCTTTTGAGAATTTTTGCGATTTAGCCTGTGGTGCCTCTGACATAAGGAACAAAAGCTTTGAAGCGTTTGTTTTTTAGAACCTTGTCTATATGTACTTTTTTATAACCATTATTTGTTATTGCGTCTTGGAGTATAGCCATTCCTTTGTGGTAATTTTCTTGGTCTATAAAGGACTGAGATCGACATGCAAGTGATTTCACTACGGCAAATAATTGGGCGGGGTGGTGACATGAATCGGCGATGAGGTATCTGTTGGTGTGAATGGGTTTTCTGTAGAAAGTGTGTGAAAGCAAGCTATCCTCTTTTCTTTTCAGCAGGATATCTAGAAAAGGTAGTTTTCTTTACTGTTCTATTTCTACGGTGAATTTGATTTTTGGGTATATACTATATATACAACAACACCCGAGTCGCAAGCGTGTGTTAGCCCACAGACGCCTTACAGTTAATTTTTGAAACTGAGTGTTCACAGAATGAATGAGATTTCATCGAAACGTCAGCAGCCCTATAGCCCTAAGAAGGACTTAGCATACACACGGGATACCCGAAAACCTTCGATTACACGTCATACCCGTTAGAACATCCGATATAATATATGTTTGTGTATGAATGTTTTTAATTATATAAAAAATATTTTTAGGAAGATCAATAAATAAAAAAAAAACAAAAAATTTTTAAAGATGCCTTAAATAAAGGGCGAAACGTCAAATTGTTCTTGATTTTTTATTAAATAAAGAACCTAAACCCAAGAAAAGACAAAATAAAAAAGAAAATTATATATATATATATATATATATATATATATATATATATATATATATATATGTATGTTGCATTCAGCAAACATACAACTATATGCAACTCCATGTATAATGAATATAATGTGGACATATCCACTGCTATTGCATCTCACACGGAGGAATCCGTGAAAGCCGCATAAACATATATACGCCATCCGGCGGGAGGTCGGCGAAGCCGCGTTCAGTGTTGCATACTTCCTTCCGATCTGTTCTTTGCACAGACAGGTGCATGTCGGTACCCTGATGAGTCTAGTAGAGACGAAACATGTACCTCTGCCGTATCACTATAGCGGGGAGGGTAAGTTTTGACTTTCTTCTCGGTATGGTGGTACAAGTAGGCCATCATCTCAATGGTGGTGGAATGGGATGAATTGTGTTTGGTAGCAATTTATCCAACCTGTGCAATCTCTAACACGGAAGGGATATGATGGAACGTAGTTTGCATTTACTGTTCGCATTTACTACATATATAAATATCTGTATATATATATATATATATATATATATATATATATATATATATATATATATATATATATATATATATATATATATATATATATATATATATGTATATATATATATATATATATATATATATATATATATATATATGTATATATATATATATATATATATATATATATATATATATATATATATATATATTCGCGTCAACCAGATTAGAGCTACGACCAAAATTAAAATCAACCAAGGGCCCATTTTAAAGCTTACAGCGTCTACTTTTAAATACCGAGTGCGTCCTTGAGAAATCCAATATGGCAGTTCCAATATGGCGGCTGGAATTCGGAGAAAAAAGGACTGTCTAGCAAAAAAAGCTAGTAAAAATAAAAATTCGCAACCGATCGAGTCCTTTTTGGCTCAGATTGTAGCTGATGGGCGCTCCTAAAAAGCTAGTGTAGTAGGTTGACAACATCCAAAATGACGGATTCAATATGGCGATCAAAATCCAATATGATGGTCGAATTTTTTAAAATCAACCGATTTGAACCAAATTTGGTATACGGGGGTATTTGAGGTTGTTGATCATGAATCCGACTAATTTGTAAAATTCAAGATGGCGGATCTAATATGGCGGAAGTATTTGTTGAAAATCAATCGATTTGCACCAAATTTGATATACGGGGGTTTTTGGGGTCGCTGATCATGAATCCGAAGATTTTTGAAATCCAAGATTGCGGACCTAATATAGAGGATTGGGTTATAGAGTTTCCGCCATATTGAATCCACCATATTGAATTTTGAAAATCTTCGAATTCGTAACTAGTGCCTCCAAATACCCCATATAAAAAAATTGGTACAAATCGGTTGATTTTCAAAAAATACGTCCGCCATCTTAGATCCGCCCTATTGAACTTGAAAATGTTAGAAATCTGACCTCAGATTCGTAATTGGCTACCCCAAAAATCCCCTTTATAACAAATTTGGTGCAAATTGGTTGATTTTGAAAAAATATGTCCACTAAATTGGATCCGCCATCTTGAATTTTGCAAATCTGACTTTAGATTCGTAATCATTGACTCGAAAAATCCCTGTATACCAAATTTGGTGTAAATCGGTTTATATTCAAAAATTCAGCCACCATACTGGATTTTTGACCACCATATTGGATCCGCCATTTTGGATTTTGTCAACCTACCATACCAGCTTTTTAGGGACATCTATGGGCAACAATTTGAGCCCAAAATGACCCGCTCGCTTGCCAATTCTTTCGTTTTACAAGTTTTTTTGCTAGACACTCGATTTTTCTCCAGCTGCAGGCAGCCATATTGGAGCCGCCATACTGATTTTTTAAAGGCGCACTCGGAATTTGAAAGTTGACGCTCTAGGCTTTAAAATGAGCCCTTGGTCAATTTTTTTGGTTGCTTTTAATTTTGGTCATAGCTCTGATCCGGATGACGAGAATTGTCGTATATATATATATATATATATATATATATATATATATATATATATATATATATATATATATATATGTATATATATATATATATATATATATATATATATATATATATATATATATATATATATATATATATATAAATGGAAATATCAGTGAACAACAGGGAGAACTTTTAATTTGATCAAGGGCACTTTTTTACCCTATTTTGTAATTTTCGAGCCTCCCAATTTTCTTTTAGTTTCAATATGTCTATAAACTTCTCGCTTTAATTTTTTCTCAGTTCTTTTTAAATAACTTTTTTATTCGTATATCTGTTTTGTAAAGTCATTAATTATTTGGAAACCCTGTATAAGTTGATAATAATTTGTATACATCTTTGTACAACTTACCCAGCTCAAAAGTCCTCATGGCATCCGTGGGAAGCCACTGACTCCACATTCTACCCAACTCTTTTCTAGCAGACGGATCGTCATGCCCAAGCGCAGGAAACACAAACTGCGACGAAAATGTTTTTCTTAGTAAGTCTGTAACATTTTGCACCATTTCTAACTGGCGCTCTTCTTTTAAATGCCGCGTGGCGTGATGTGATAATGCATCTCTGAAAAAAAAGAAGATATATTGTAATTGTCAGCCTATTACAGCTAATTTAATATCCTTAAAAACATAGTTTTGTGTAATCTGTGATATTCTGAAAGTAGGTTATGGACTAATCTGAGCTTCAGATACTTAGATTTGGAACTTAGAGTTTTCAAAGATATAGCAAATAGAACTTAAAGAAGATATGTTATATCCATTCCGTCTCAAGATTTTACAGGAGTTTTATTTAGACGCAATTTCTGTCGATTCATTAATGACTGAAGAGCACATGATGTCAACCCGCATGTAATAAATGTTATACGTTATCAACGTCACACAGACACCTTCATTATTGATAGTGTCATCTTACCGCCGCGCTTAAATAGCTTCAGTTACGCCTAATAAATTTCCAAATTCATTGAATGATCCAACACCGGCTACTAGACAAAATATCACAGTGGGAATGACGCTCCGGCAAATTGACCACATCACTCACCGGATTTAACCCCTATGGATTACTTATTATGGAGAACTCTGAAAACAGGGTCTGGATACTCCTTATGATAGAACTGAGAGGGTATTTTTAGTTGGCGAACATTTCAATAGATAGCGCTAATGCGCTAAAAAAAGTAGAACGGTAATATATCCTCCTGACATCTGAGGTTCTGTCACTTTGTTTAAATTTGGCGTGAAATTTATTTTGTTGTTTTTGTATTAAGACGAGTCATAGATAGTTATTGACCTTTTAGGGTATAACTTATTGTGCATTGTTTTTAAAAATAATAGTAAAGAGATTGGTAAACTAAGGAATTTCTTATATAAATTGTTTTTTATAATGCCATCAAATAAGTAGTTTATCCCTTCTAAAACTCCATTACATTTATTAAAAATAACGTAGTTCCTCGGGAATTTGTTTGTTTTTAAACTTTCAACTCGTTTAGAAGATTAAACCATATATTATCGTTTCAAATAATAACACAAATGGACTGGGTAACCATTGCCGTTGAAAATCTATTGAAAACATTCCTTTTTGAGACCCGCTTTAACGTAAAATAAAGCACGCCATAAAAGCCAAACGGTTGTAATAACTGAATGTATTTCAATCATGAAAATCATTATTTTTCTCTATGGCAAAATGGTATAATTTAGGATCTAATTGAGGATCGCCCGAATACTTCGTATAAATCAGAAATTGCAGGAAATTTTATGTTAAGATCGCACTTATTAGTAAGTAATTTGTCCAAAATTATTTAGAAGTAAAGAACTCTAATTTAACAATTTTTTACTTTCTCGATGTTTGCAAAGATATGAGTAGAAGTAGTTTTGTTTGTGATTTTCAAGATTTAAAATAAATATACCAGCTCTTTTGAAGAAGCTCACTATGTAGAGCGAAACGTCAGAAACATTGTTGTCCTTTGTTTCTCTAATGAAAAAACCTATACCCAAGAAAATATTAGAAAAAATTTTTTAACAAAAGGTTTAAGATATAAAAATAAATTATATATATATATATACTATATATATATATATATATATATATATATATATATATATATATATATATATATATACATATATATGTTATGTCGGATATTCTCAAGGGTGTGATATGTAATCGAAGGTTTTCGGGCATCCCCATCAGGTTGCGATGGGCCGGAACCATTCGGAAAACGAACGCGTCCGACGCGCACACGATACCGACAGCACCGGAGTCGCCGGCGTCAGTTCGCTCGTAGACGCCGTACAGTGAGTTTTGCAAATGGTGAATGAGATTTCACCGAAACGTCAGCTGCCTTACAGTCCTGAGGGGGACTCAGCACATACACGGGATGCCCGAAAACCTTTGATTATATATATATATATATATATATATATATATATATATATATATAATATATATATATATATATATATATATATATATATATATAGCTGCCTTACAGTCCTGAGGGGGACTCAGCATATACACGGGATGCCCGAAAACCTTCGATTATATATATATATATATATATATATATATATATATATATATATATATATATATATATACTTTATACGCTTCACCGAGAAAATGGAAAACCTACAAAATACCTAAACTCGCAAAATTGGAGAAGACATTGGGAATGTAATAATCTATTCCGGTTTTCGTTTACTTTGATTATTGGTAAAATTAAAGTAAAATTGTTTGAAATTGGAAGTTTAAGGTAAAACAATGCTAATTTATCCGGAACTAGTTTGTTGCTTTAATTGTTGATTTGTGAAATCAAATATCATTGTAAAACACTGGCCAACTCGGGTTCTTAAGTAAACTAGGAATAATTGAAACGTTTTTATTTTACTATTACATACAGTTTAGTTTATGGTATCTTAAATGACAATTAAAATTTGTGAGTGGATATGTATAATTTTTATTTAATATCTTTGAAATTATATTAAAAATTGTATTTTTACTTTTATTTATTTATAAAAAATTGAGCCGACTTCTAAAAGTGCGCTAAAAAGTGAAAAATAACTATGAATTTTTATGTGAAATTGAACTTTTTGAAGTCGGCGCCAAACTAATACCTGACAAAATGTGATTCTCATAAACAGAATAAAAATACTTTATTTGTAATTGCTTTCTTACCATAATTTGTATATATTAGTACTTATTTATTTCATTTAGACATACTTTAGCGCCGACTTCAAAAACTTCAATTTCACATAAAAATTTCTAGTTATTTTTTACTTTTTAGCGCACTCTTAGAAGTCGGTTCAATTTTTTTTTATAAAAATTTTATTTTTCTATTTTTAGTTTTAGATTTCATTATGATATCCATAAATTATTTGAACTAATTTAATCTAATCGAGATTGGTGTACTTCGCAATGACTCCAAGGTGGCAAAAAAGTACCCATTTTATCCAAAGTTGTAAATCAACCTAAAATGAACCACTAAAAATTCTTTGGTTTTTAGAGTTCTCCAAATACCAGTAAAATTGTGTCACATAAATATTTAGTCTGTCATAGTAAATCCACTAGCTTAAATTTCAAATTAATTTTAAATTGGTAATATGGGCCCCAAAACCTTCCAGTATCGATATTTAAAGAACCTGAGATGTAAATTTCTTAGCTCTATATATTTTATACTGCATATTGAGTTTGTATACGCCTCAAGAACCCCACAATATTAATTTAAGGCAAAATCGGAATATGTAAAATTTTCTGTAATTTATATTGTATCTTATCAACTTAATAGTTGTAAAAAATTAACTTCAAATTCGTAATACATGACCCCAAAAACCCTCTAATATCATATCTGAAAAAATGCGAATGAGGTAAAATTTTCAACCCACCATACTGCATCCGCTATATTGAATTTCAAAAAAATTGTTTTAAGTCTTAATCTAATCTAAATCTAAACCCTTCAAAGTCCCCTAGTACCAATTTTGGATGAAATAAGGGAATTTAAAATTTCTAGACTTACATTCGCTATTTACTTCCTCAAAAACGATTCAGTCCCACAAGATCGAAAAATTTAAAATTTTTAATCCACTACATTGGATTCGCCATATTGAATCCTGAAAAAATACTTTAGAATTCATAAATCATACCCTCAAGAACCCCTTATATCAGTTTGGGAGAAAATCAAAAAATGTAAAATTTTTAGGACATCATATTGAAACTGCCAGATTGAATTTTTCAAAAAATATTTTAAATTCATAATTAACACCAACAAAAATACCCCAATACTGATTTTAGACAAAATCAGATGTACAATCTTTAATCCACCATCTTGGATCCGCCACATTTACTTTCTTTTTAAAATAATTTCAGATTCGTAATGTGCTATTTTAAAAACTCCCCCATATCAATTTTGAAAAAATCGGACAAAATTAATTTTTTATCTGTCAAATTAGATACACCATACCGAATTTTTTAAAAATAATTTCAGATTCGTTATGTGCGACCCCAAAAACTCCCCGGTATCAATTTTGGATTTTTTGTCTGATTTTAATGCGTTGTGAGATGGTGCAAGGAACATGATTTAAATGTAAATATAAATAAATGTATAGTAATGTGTTTTACATGTAAAAAGCAAATAATTCATTTTAATTATTGTATAAATAACACGCCATTAAAAAGAACTGATTTACATAGGGATCTTGGTGTTTATTTAGATACGAAGTTGAGTTTTGGTAGGCACATTGATAATGTAAGTGCAAGTGCAGTAAAAATTCTTGGTTTTATTATTAGATACTGTAAATATTTCAATAATATCAATACAATGATTGTCTTGTATAAGTCATTGGTGCTTCAAGCTTCAATATGCTTGTGTAATTTGGGATCCACAGTATGAAAATAAAATTTACAGCTTAGAGGTGGTTTTTGCATTACAAGGCATTCTTGGTATACCCTCAAAGAGGAACTGATCAGAAGCTTTTGTGTTCTTTATTCAACTTTCCCAGTTTGAAGCACATGCGTATTGAAGCGGGTGTTGTGTTTTTGTTTAAACTGATTGGGAACACTATTGGTGATAAAGAGTTTTTAGAACAGCTTCCATTTAAAATAGGCCGAGTTAACACCAGATCCAGAAATTTATTTTATATTAATGCCCCTAGGACTAGCCTGTATAAAAATTCCCCAATAATAAGATTATGTTCATATTTTAATAAGTATTGTGGTGCCATTGACATTTTTAACTTAAGTTGTAACAGGTTTAGAAGGGAAGTGAGAAATTAGTTATGTAGGCAATTGTAGTGCTTTTTTATTTAGGTTCTAATTTAGATTGTAGTCACAGTATATTAAGTTTAGTTGTATCTGTAATTGGCTTTGTAAAAGTTGTTGATACAATGAATAAATAAATAAATAAATAAATCACCAAATTCAGTTTTAGGTTTAGCTTTTTTTTATTTTATATCAATATAGGAACAAATTAAAACTAATCCAGATATTCAGCAACAGTGGCGAGACCACAAAATATGGGTTCTACACTACATTTAAATTTTATAGAGACAAAAAGAAATCCACATAAGTCCTAAACATTTGAAAAGTGGAGCACTTTGTACACTGCACTGCACACTTGTCTATACATAAAAAATGTATGATAATAGGGTTTCTATATGCTTACAAATAAATAATATTTTATTCCCTTACGTATGTTTTTATTATTTACAGTAATCAAAAATTCCCTAATGCACAAAAATTATTTTTTGTATATTAAATTGAAGAAAATTACTCCCATATAAAAGGAAAAATTAAATTTAATATATTCCATACATTAAATTTTTAACAGCAAGAATATCTTATTAAAATATAAAGTGGTTTGAATATTTTCAACAATATAATATTCTAAAATTAGAGGGATAATATAAATATCCTGTCTAACTTTATAATCCAATTATCCTTTGGTCAAAACTGACATTTATTACATTAAGGGGTAAATTTTAGAGGCTCTAGTTAGGTTTTACATTAATTTCGACCCTTGCCATAAAACAAGGGCCAGTATATAATGCTTGATGGGAACATTATTGTTTGATTTAATGTCGGTGTGACCCATATTTGACCAGATGTATAAAAACCAAGGTATTCCCAGGAGGATTCGATATATATCAAACTTATTCTTACCGGGAACTAGGTGTTGCTTGCGGCGTCAAGTGAGCAAAATTTCGTTTTTATTAAATGGTTAGAAATATGATCATTTATTATTAGCCTAGGCGCCCTGAGGTTTCGTAGCTATTGGAGGTCCGACCAAGCAAGAAGGTGTGCTATATACAGTAAAGGCCGCATCATATGGAATTGTTTTTATTAATTAGCTTTATTCGAAATTTTACTTTGACAACAATTTCTGCTTCGATCGAGATAGTAGTCACGTGATTAGCATTATTTGACAAAATTTAATTTTTTTCCAAAAAAAAATCAAAAGTGGGGTTATAGCTCAAAATACCAAAAAAAGTTATTAGAAAAAGTATATACAAGCAAAGACTATATAAACACAAGACTGATATTTCAATGCTATAATTTTGACGCTCAAAATGGACACAACGATAAGACACAACTCATTCATAATTACAATGTGAAAAATTGAATAAAGTAATAAAATGTTATATACATGCCTTTGTAACAAGTATAAAAGAATTTGAATTGTTGGATTTACGTTCAAAACGTGGCAATGTTGCATATCACCTCTTGCCAATGAAAGAAGATAAACCCCTTTTTGGACATGCACGGTTGCCACTTCCTAGCAACCTTTTACTGAAATCACAACGTTGCCAATTCTTAAATATCACTAATAAGATGCTATATGATTTGATAGAGAAACAAGTACAAAACTACAAACTAGAAGGTGATCTAAATATATTTGTTCTTTAAGAAAAGAAAACCTCTATAACAATAGTATAATATAGGCTTATTGTTGAAATAATGCTCACAGGTCTACATTTATGATATGATAAAATCTCAGTTTTTGAATGTTTCTTCGAAATTTGACAACACTGCACGTCCCTTCGGCTAAAGACACCTCTTCGATGTATTGTTGGTTGCCTAATTTAACCTATGCTATGGGAGGTGTATTCTTTAGAATAACTATCAAATGATCAAAGTGAGAAACATGAAACTGATACCTTCAAGTTCTTTTCAATATTCATTTATCTGTCATTAGGTTGAAGTGATCATGATTACTTCAAATGATAGAACTGAAAATGATAATTCACAAGAATAGCCCTAAGAAACTATCGCAAAATATGGGGGATATTTTATGTAAGGTATTGTCTGCTTTCGCTTTCGCAAACTCGGTTGTAGTTGGTTATCCGCTATTTTAGTTGCCGTTTTAGCTTCAATTCAATTATTTAGGAAGATTTATTTCGCTTTTTTTTTTAGTTCGGTGGTACAAAGTGGAAGACTGAATTACAAAGAAAATTTTGATTATAAAAATTAATAAAATAGCTCTTTGTGTAATAAATAAATTTTGCCCTTTTAGGGTGCTTTATATATAGGTAAGTTTTGTTATTTATTTTTAAGAAATATTTTTAATTTTTACTTATAGGAAAATTTTTCATGGGTCATTTGGGTATGCCTTTGATTTGTTTTATTCTGTAATATGTTGGAGTATGCCAAACAATATCAAATACGTATTTTTTTTTACTTCATGAGTTGCATTTTTATATAAAGTATAATTTAAAAGCCTGATTTAAAAAAAACATGCATATTATTAAGAAATTAGTTTTTATTACTTACTTTTTATTACTTTATCTATGATTAGTTAGTTAACCGCATTACAAGACACAAATAATTACACAAATATCGTATTATAATAGAAATAATTGAAATCCTGTTAGCCAGATTCAGTAAAAAGCTTTAACTTTTAAACCCTATGTAGTTGTTATGGAAGTTAAACCGTTTAGTTAGTCAAATAAACAAAAATTTCCATTTTTACTCGTCTGGTTATAAGTTTGTAGCAATTGTATATAAGAAATTAATATAAAACTGTGAAAACCTGTAATAAATGGATAATATATAGTACTGTTTCATATCCATTAAAACTCGTCAACATAAATATAAAATGATCGTCTGATTAATGGAAATATTTGCTTTGTTAATTTAAATGAATAAAAACGAAGGGATTAAAAACTTGTACACGTATTTTAGATTTACTGTACAACATGGCAACACTGCATCTCCTCATTTCTTGCTTTTTTACTACTATTTACTATAACTAAATTTATGAATGAATTGGACAGGAAAAGCTAGTTGCCCATACGTCCATAAGCGGTGAAAGTCTTGTGTTTAAATAGTCTTTGATACAAGTATATACAAATTTCAACTGTATAAGATAATTTAGATTTTTTGCCTATTTTTTGTAAGTTGCACCACTGTTGCAAAATAAAACTTAACACAACCTTCATAAAACTTTTTAGTTTTGACAATGCTTCATTCCAGACATATTTTGTTTAAAGTAGCGCCATATTTAATGTGTATTTTTCTACAAAATCCAAATAGGGCTATTAAAATTTGGTCACATGTTATGCAAAGTTTATTTGTTTTTGACCCCGTATAAGGGAACTATATAAAATAACTATTTTTGAAAATGTAGTTTGTATCTAAAAGTAATACACATTAATATTAAGAAAATAGTTTAATTGAAAAGACTCAAATTTTCCAATAAAAAAATCATAATATAAAAATTAAACGCATTTAAAATTTATTTTCCACCTAATGCAGACTTTACTGATGACACTGTGTACTTGTTGGTCTTAATTATGTGTTGAAAAGTGCGGAGAACTCTAAGATAATGAAAAAGCTCCAAGCCCGGAAAATTACGGCAGCGCAGTTTCATCTTTACTTGGGACTCGTCAGGCCATTGCATCCAATACAATCCATCATCTTTCAATCATGCCCTATTGTTTTTTAAAATGAAGAAAGCTGCATCAACACACGAAAAGCGACATCTCGACGGATTACATGCACTAACAATGATATAATTGCCGTGTGACGGCGCGACAGTAATACATGAATGATGAAGATGGTAGGGCTTCTTCCGAAACTGATTTTAAAGGGACGGAATTATCTACAAATATAATTAGTTCCTTACACACTTATTGAAAATATCAGAGGTATTTACTTCATTAGTTTAACATCAAAGGTATTTAGCACCTTTTTAGTCCATCTATATACTTCTAATCTCTGTATTATTTCGATACACTTGAAGATGTAAAGTGGATTAGTCCATAAAGAAACAATATTCATATTAGTTGATTTTCTTTAACGACATTTTTATAATAGTTCTATTTTATTTCTTGTTATTTAAAAGTCAATTAGATTTATATTAAGCTGTCTTAGAATCAGGAAAGTTAGAAGCTATAAAAATTGTTTTTTTTGCTGCTTAATTTATTAGATTCAGCTGGATTATTAAGTTATTTAGAAGTAATAAAAGACGTGAAGTATGTTTTATTTAACTTAGAATTTAAACTAGTTTTGTGGATTTATTTTATAAGCTTTTAATGTTTTCCTAATGTTAATTTAATTTGTATAGTTATCACAGTCATTTTATTAGCGACTTTTAAAAGAAGAATATATATATATATATATATATATATATATATATATATATATATATATATAAATATATATATATAAATATATATATATATATATATATATATATATATATATATATATATATATATATATATATATATATAAATATATATATATATATATATATATATAAATATATATATATATATATATATATATATATATATATATATATATATATATATACAAGGGGCGGATCTAGCCAATATGGCAAGCAAACGCAAATTGTCGATGGGGGGGGGGGGAGGTATGACAATAGCAACATTCCCATTTCTAGTGTAAAAGGCAGGGTCGCCGACAGGGGGAGTACGTGAGCAGCATACACATTCCTAGTATAAGAGGCAGAATTGGGGCTATTTTTCTGAATTTAAAAATTTTTTTTAGGGGGGCTATCGCAAGAAAAACAAGTTGTCAACGGGGGGGGGGGGGGAGAATGCCAGTAGCATACACATTCCTAATATAAAAAGCAGAATCGGTTCTATTTTCCTGAACTCAAAGCACTTGGGAAGGGGAGGGGCGCTCGAAATCATTCACATTCCTATACTCTATTAAAAACTAGAGAGTAATAAAATTGTTACCGAAACCTTCAACTTACCTGCTCCAGTGCCGCAGGTAACTAAGGACTGCCGTAAATCTAATTATATTTAAATATTATAAGCTTTTATAAATTTACTGCAACAATAAAATTTCTGATAGTTTAATTTAATTTCTGTCAGTGAGCAAAGTACAACTTACAGTTTTTTCTTAGTGATTTAACTTATTTGCGCTTGTTTTTATATATTATTTGAGATTAGTGAAACACCCAAAAGATATGGATTCCACATCTATATTTATTCCAAAATCGTTAAACCAGGCCGTTTTTCCCCAACGAAAAACTTATTACGATGAATGTTTATGATGCCTTAAGATATCAATATCTAGATAGTAATGTTAAAAGCTCTGTTGAGATGTGTTCCAACATGACAGGAGTTGGAAAATCTACTATGTACCGAATACTGAAGGAGAAGAAAACAACTAGAATTGTTAGTACTTCCAAGCTACATTCGATCACAGGCACAGGCACACGAAAAAGAAGAGATATATACTGCAATAAAAGGAGTTGTACATACATTTTATTATGAGAAGCAGATCCCAACCGTCGACAAAATTCTAACTAAAATCAATGAAGATCGGGATTTATCTGAAATTAAAAGAAGTGAGCTCGAGAAATTGCTCCAAGAACTTAATTTTTGCTGGGAAAAACCAGATAGCAAATCTGTTCTTATAGATTGTCCGGAAAATGTCCGTTGGAGAAGGAAATATCTCTCTCAGGTAAAGGGTAGAGTTGCTAGAAATAACACAACTTACAAAATCGGTAATTTATCTGAACTTTTGAATATTCAAATCATTGCGAAGTAAAAGGGAAAAATAACAATATAAAAGTAGATAAAAATACTTTAATTTCTATTTTATGTAGGACCTCTCTATTTCTATTATCGTTTGTAGCATAATATACCGATTGTAATGACTAAATAAACTTATTTTAAAAGTTTAGAACTAATTCGGTATTATAAATTACAATGCCACGTACATGTGTTAATTCTTCAAAGTGTGACCTTAAGAAATATTTTATTCGAATTCCTAAACTTACACGATATATTGCTAGTAATTTTAATTGACATGACTTCCAGTAATCAGCTGAGTGATAAAAGTGGTAAGATATAAAAACCATCTCAATTATTTATAACTTCCAGGATTTTTACATAAAAACTTATTTCCTGTTACTAACTCAACCGTAATGAATCTATTTTGAAAATGCAGTTAAAAGTATTTATTTTTCCCATCAGAATAACCCAGTTTAAATCCTTAATAACCCTAAAAAAACCTAAAAGGCATATTTCTTTTCCGCATTACACCCTCGTTTCCTTATTTATTCTAATCTCTAACCGTTAGCTATGGAGACGGCTGATAAAGCCCCTTGCATACATCTCTTTAACGTCCCAGATAGCGACCCTTTTTTTATATTATTTTCCTTCTCATTTTGGAGTCGAACAACGTAAATTAAGCGTGCTTCACCCACCGGTAATTATAATAACTGTTTAAATGCAAATGTTTAGTAAACAACTGTGAAATAAACGAGTATTTTAGGTAAAAAAGGAAACAGGCAACACGGCAAAAAACTTGTTAGCAATGCAGCTTTATTGCTCTATTGTTGCTCAGAGCGCTGATGCCGAGATATATTAATTATTTTGTTTTAAATTATGTTTCTTAAAGAATACGCTTTATAGCTTTGTGAAAAGAGCAGGTTTGTACTAAAAAATTTAATCGTTTGAAGAGAAATAACACATCAACTTTGATTTCTATGATCGATTATTAATTAATTAATGGACAATGACGCTTGATCACACGTAGCTAGCTTTGTCACTAATGACCTCGATACGTTTTACATTCAAAAATTTAAATGCCCACCGTATAATCTAGACCTAAATCCAATAGAGTATGTTGTGAAAACACGCTTATTTTACGACAAAATATTAGCCCCAAAACTCCCTAAATAGAATAATCTAAATAATACGGCATACAGTGCTAAAACTACAATTCATCGATTGCGGGAAAACCCAGATATTAAACGGCACGGTGACGGCGCTTTGACTCGGTGCTTCTCCCGATTTCAGAACGGGTAGCTCTTTTGGACTCAACTGTCCTTTTTCCGATCGAGCGTAGCTTTCGGGGGTCTCATTGAATGTTCTATTTTTTAGGCAGCTTGTAGTTCTTAAAGTAGGTTGTCTTTGACAACATAATATACTACAGAAAATAAAGATCGAACACAATTATCAGAACGTGACCAAGTGGAGAAAACCTGATATTGACATTGCGACTAATAGTCAACTTCGTGTTGGCTATAAAGTTATGAATACCGATCTTGATACATAAATCCCGAACGTGACAGTGGAGAGTGAAACAATCCCGAACTTGGCTTGCGGAAAACAGTACTGAATCAAAAAAAAAATGACTATAAAGTTAAGTAAGAGTCAAGGACGAGTGTTATTTAACAACCTTTTCCTAAATGGCTCATTCCTTAGAAGTGTTGCTTTGATAAAATAATATTTAATTAATTTTCGTTAACTCTTGAGCTTTCCTCATTCCACTTCTATGCCGGTGAGCGAGAAGAAAGGTGAGGCGGCTAGAATTCTTAATTCTAGTCAGGAGGTTTGGCGGGACTTCACCAACAACCCCTGTTTGTGTTAAAAAACTTAGTTTTACACAAATAATTGATAATGCAAAAAAAATCTTAAAATAAATTAGTCACGATGGAAATGAACTTCCACGTTTCGTCATTAACTAAAATTCGGTAAGTTCAAAATTTAATTTAAAGAAAAAACACTCACCATCCGTTAATACAACAAGTATAAAAGAAAAGCATGAAATTTTGTTCAAGAATCAGAATAGATGACAAAATTAAACAGAATACAAGAAAAATAACATATTAAAGAAGGGCTTAAAAACGAGAGAAATTTCAACATACTTTTGCCTCCTAATTTCTTCTAACTATGCCAATTATGCGAAGCAGATTTAGATGAAACCCAATTCGGATTTAGAAACGCCCTAGGTACTAGAGAGGCTTTATTCGCTCTAAATATACTTCTGCAAAAATGCCGGGACCAACACAAGGATGTATTCGTATGTTTTGTCGATTACGAGAAGGCCTTCGACAGAGTACAGCACAGAAAACTCATAAACATTTTAAATAACGTAGGGGTAGACAGCAGAGGCGTAAAAATTATTAAAAATCTATATTGGCGGCAGAAAGCAACAGTAAGGCTAAATGGAAAACTCATAGAAGAAAGTAAAATTCTGCGAGGCGTCAGACAGGACTGCATACTATCTCCACTGCTTTTTAATATATATTCAGATAAAATCTTTAAACGAGCTACTCAAGGACAACAATGGAGAATATATAAATACAATACGATATGCTGACGACACTGTTATCCTAAGCGACAAACTACAAGACCTGCAACATCTATTAAACTGTGTTAATACTGAGGGTCAAGAAATGGGGCTCAACATAAATATCAAAAAGACAAAATTTATGGTCTTTAGTAGACAACCTCATCTTAACGCTTCAATACAAATATCTTGGATGTTATATCACCGAAAATCTAAACCAAGATAAAGAGATAAGGTGTAGAATAGAGACTGCTAGAGCAACTTTTCAAAAAATGAAACCACTTTTCTGCAATGATAACCTCAAACTAAAACTACGACAGAGAATGATAAGATCATACGTCTGGCCAGTGTTACTATATGGGGCAGAGATCGGGACAATTAAGGCTGCCACGATTAATCGGTTGGAGGCTCTCGAAATGTGGTTACACCTGCGAATGCTGAGAATACCTTGGACAGCTAGGCAGACCAGCGAAATGGTACTCAATAGGGCCGACACAACTCGTCTACTATTAAACACTGTGAAGTGTAGAAAAATCTCATATCTTGGACATATATTCAGAGGGGAGCGATATAGAATTCTTCAGCTAATCATGATGGGTAAAGTAGAGGGACGTAGAGGGGTAGGAAGGAGACAGGCTTCCTGGTTGAGGATTATTCGTGAATGGACAGGTATACGTAGCGCAGGGGAACTGTTCTAGCTGGCGCAGGAACGTGAAGACTTGCCAATGTAATTGCCAACGTCAGGGGGACCTGATATGGAACTTGAAGAAGAATGCCAATTAAATAATTGACAACCGCTGACAAATTTTATAGTTTATATCACGAAAGTATTTTACATCCGGCAACGTCGCAACTAATATTTGGTCATTTATTTTTGGTTTTTCGTTTAGAATACAAGTTTTTATAAATTTGTTTAATAAAGACTGTGCAAAACATATTACACACAGTTAGGAAATTACAAGTAGTGGATAATATATTACAATCCACTGCTAAGTTAAAATAGTTATGGGCCAGATATACTGTCAGACTCAAACATGACTGATAGATCAAATATGATCTTGAAAGTGCAACTGGGCTGCAACTGCATAAGAAAGTAAACTTAGAAGAGTTTAGAGGAGACCCACGCGGCTAGATAATGATACCATTGCAAACTAAACCAAAAAATATTATTGTTTTAAAATGTCTTAGAACCTTTTTTTATTTAATTTAAAAGTTTTAAGTATATACAATACACATCGTTATGGATTAAAATAATAAAATGCATAGTTAATGCCTTTATTTTGCTTAATAAATAATTTTTGCTCCCTCATCGTATTTAAACTTATACATAAAGCTTTTTAATACTGTAAAAGTTAGTTTATTTTGAGTTTAATGTAACTTTTAATGAATCCATTAGTATACGAAACGAAATGTTTTTATTGCAAATTTCTGTGATATAAGTTTTAAATAAATTAAGTATGTTACTAAAAGTTATTTTTACATTAAATATTCTCATGTATTTGACGAAGGTTTTTGTTGCTATCAATTTTGCATTTTGAGAACTGGCAACACCGGCATTAGTAGATGCCATCTGACATATTTATTGTGAAGTTTGACATTTTAGAATGTACACGTACTAAGATTGTTTTGATATACATACGCTCTTTGTGTGTTAACAATAGTTTTAAAATTTATTCGCAGCCAAATAATGGAATTAATTCGTAAACATTTCCGTAGAATTATTTATCACAACTTTTGACGTAGTTTATCTCAAGAAGAGTGTACCGATGCCTTAATTATCTATATGGTAATGAAGCACCTACAAAAATCAATATACATCGCTGGTTTGGTGAATTAAATGGAAGCCTTCGTTTGCTCATAGACGAGTCACGTGAAGTTGATAGAAAATCGGCTGTAGTGCAAAAGATGATGTGGGAGACTATGCATGTTAGACTGAAAGTAAACAGCAGTCGATTGTATGGATCATCCGAGATGAGCCAAGAGCAACAAAAGTGCTCGCGAAAGAAGTACTTCGAAGCAAATAATCGCCTTTATTTTCGAAAGAACTGGTGATGTCGTAGCTGTGCCTTTAGAGAATCGTACAACGATCATTTCTGAATTCTACACAATCATTTATTTATCGGAATTCTTTGATAAATTGAATCAGAGGGTATAAAATTATATTTAAAGTTAATGAAAATTATAAATTCCACAAATTGAGTTAACTGAAAGTGGCCAGTTCCTTAGTCAGTAAATCTCCGACAGCTCAGTGAAAGCTGATCCGGTAAATTTAGGATGCCAGCAGCTCCATATTAGTTGAACTGCAAACTGCCATTGATGGTTTCGGTTCTTTGCCTACAGTATCCACTTAGCCAATAACTAACCTAATTAATTAAACTGTCAACTTAGGATTCTTGTTAACAATCCAAATATTAAAATATATTCAAGGCCTTTGAAGCTATATCCCGTATAGTAAGATGTTACATCTGCGTGTCATAAAAAAATAATTATCAAAGCTCAACTGATTGTCATGTAACAAAATTGGTAAAGTCCAAGCTTTATATAACCAATACTGCGGTGTTTGCCTAACCATGATCACGCTTTGTCGCAAGTCTATCCCATTTAAAATTAAAGCTCGGTTAATTTAAACCTATTATATATAGTCATACATAGGTCATGAATTCCGAACTAAAACTCATTAAAAATTAATCACCATTTCTAGATGACAAATTTCCGTTCCCATTAGTTAAAAGTCATTAATGAAGTCCCAGGGGACTGGTACACCAAATAAATATTAAGAACCCCAATCTTCGGGAAGTTAGTTAATCCTTAATGGCCAGAAGCTGGAAAATTTCTAAATAAAAGCTTATTTGATCTCTTGATGTAATTCTGGGCTACAGAAGCAGAAATTCGGTAAACCAAAAGCGGCCCCATTAATCACCTGAGCAATCAGAGACGGGGATTCAAGTTGTATGAATTCCGGTCAGGAGGAAAGTGAATCTAGAAAGTGAATTCCAATAAGGATAGAAAATTAACATCAAGAAAAGATAGGGGAAGAAAGAACTCTTAAGACTCAAAAGTTGTTTGGAAAACTTAAGAGTTCTGGTAAAAAAGGCTCTCCATAGAATTTTGAGGATCCTCATGCCATCATATATGTCTCAGTAGATCTTGTGAAATAAATCCTGCAGAGGAGAAGTGATTGCTCAATAATTTTCAACAGTAATCAAAGCAAAGACAAAAGATACGGTAAAAAACAAAAGAAACAACAATGGGAAACTTTTTATTCGCAATCCAATGGATTCAATGATGTCGAACACAAGTTGTGTCTCAATTCACGGCTTCGTTAAGAAGAAATATGCTAAAAAAAAATGACCTTTCCTCCCAAAGAGCTCCAAAAGGGTTTAGGTAACTTTATTAACCAGCATAAGACAAGTTGATCAGTATAACTTCAGCATAATAATGTAGATACTAAATGAATAAAGTCAGAAAAATTATTCAATACAATTTAAATTTATTTTGGTTCAATTAAACAAAATTCGGTAAAACTAAACGAGACCTTCGAATAAAGAAGAACAACCTGTGCAAATTAAGCAGCACATTAAACAGAAAGAAGTATACTTAAAGGTCGCTGACGTTGAATATTATTTGACTCACAAACCGTTCAACAAATGATACCAGTGACATCATTAATCGATTTATACTCATGGATATGAAGATGAAATGGTACAAGCTTTACCTCGTAGATAAAGCTAAGTTGTAAGAGTAAAATTATATCATGACATAATTTCTTCCATGGTGATGCATGCTCTCACACATCGGCTCAAACAGGTGACTTTTTGAGCACTCAAAACCTGGAATTGATGAGTCATCCACTGAAGAGCTCTGGTTTGGCACCCAGAGATTTATTTTTGTTTTCGTACATGAACAACAAACTGCGTAGTCAACAATTTTCTATGCTGGAAAAGGGGGTTGATGAATTCAAAAACCATATTTGGGGATATCATCTTCACAGTGAAAATAATTCTTTTCGGCTTGGGACAAACGCATGTGAAAGTATTATGGTCATCGTGAAAACCATAAAATTATTTTTAATGATAAATATAAACGATCACCCTCGTATTAAGCAGAATAATAACAACAATTTGATGTGAAAATCTATTATTTTCCATACATGCTACATCAAGACGTTAGGAGATTGAAACCAATAATTTTTAAAAATTTGGTCCCCTGCTACTGAACTAAAATTTATTTCTTGACGCCAGATAAAGCTATATAACCTAAAATATTTGTTACACATGTCACAATCAATTTTCTGTCTATTTTTGTTTTTTCAATTCAATATAGAAAATACCGAAACAATATAAAAACCTTGACAGAAACGGAAGTCAGGAAAATAATGCGCACTTCAAAGCTCCTGCAACGAAAGAAATTCGTATAAGCCAACACATAAAACAACCTATTATGCTTAATAAACTTGATGCGAATCATAAACAAAAGAAATAGGAAAAGCGGAGCTTTGATCATAAAATATAGTGCCCATTATAGTAAAAAATGTTTCAGTGTCGATTTTCTGAATTATTTCGTTAGTAAAATAACGTAATTGAGAAGTAAAGGGTGTATCCCGTAGTGAAATTTCATCTTAGCAAGTAATGTTATACAGGGTGTCCGAGAAAATGTGGGAAATCTCTCGGATATGAAAAAAATACGTGAAACGAATACTACAAGTACATATAAACTTTTTTTGTATATGCATCCTCTTTAGAGAGAGCTGCAATGGAATCAGTTTATTACACATAATTATGGAACCACTCGGTATATTTCAATTTTTTTTTAATATGATGTATACCAGGTAAGATCCTTCAAATTAATATTTAAGAAAATGTTGTGAATTACTCACAGCTGCAGGCTGTGACAATCATGACCCCATTTTTTTACGCCCTGAATAATAAGAATTTTGGAAAATAAAATTTTAAATCAATATAAAATATCCGACATGACCAAGGCGTCTGACAATTGTTTTTGTTTGGAGCTTTAACTTGGAATTAAAATGTATGTTACCCATTTATTCTACTCAATTAATAAAATATCATTAAATCTACAAAACGAAGTAAAATAGTGGAAGACGGAATTTAATGATCCATTTACTTAATAGATGTAACTGTTAGGTACTCGGTCCAAAATTTCCCCATAATTATATTTTGTCTTACCGACTCGACATCTGGTAGCCGGAATAAGAAGTTTATCATTATCTGCTTATCTAAAATAACGAAAAATTTATTCACCTTCTCCCAATTTGTTGTCTATATATTTGGTAAAATCGTTATTTTACACAATTTCCTTAGATGTGACTACTATTATTGGGGTTTAAAAAAATGTAATAAAATAAAATTATAGTATATTGCAATAAATAACGTGTTTACCAGACTAGAATAACAGGTAGTCATGTAAAAATCATAGTATTTTGTGCTCTGGGTTTAATGAGACCATACTTTCATTATATGAATTTAATATCATAAGTTGCTTGAATTATGTTTTCTTTAGGTCAGGGGTTCTCAAAGTGTGCACAGTGGCTCCCTGGGTACCGTAAAAAGTAAACAGGGGCGAAGTGAGAGAGCGGAGTACGTTCCAGAGGCCCGCATTCGGCCGTCGACGGGAATTTTCGCGCTCGTTGATAGTGCATAAGGCGCCGTAGGCCGCTTTGTCAAGTTAGTTTATTTATTGTCAACGTCAACAGTTGAATTGTTAAGATAAATAGAAAATAGTGATACAGAGTGTTGTGATTTGCAAACACAGGACAGATACCTTTAAATTGTAACGGTAACAATATATATTTAAACTTAAGTACGCGAGCAGATCGTTGCTTTGTTTTAATTTTGCTACTTTGTCTTTTCGTAAAAAGTTAATCACAAAATAGAAAAATTTGTAAATAAGGAAGTCGATAGTTGAAGTTGGAGTGATGAAGCCTCTACAAGTAGCGGGGGAGCAAAAAGGCGAAAATATCGTAAATACGATGATAGATGTGGGTTTATGAGTATCACACGCAATCCAGGTATCAGATGTGTGAATAAAGAACTCCTAATGGGCCAAGAACAAAAGAAAACGTCATTTTCGGTTGAAAATGGTCACGATTTTCATGGACTACAATGGTATTGTGCATCATGAATGTTTACCAGAAGGTCAGATAGTTAATAAATGGTGTTGTGGGACGTTTGCTTGAAGCAATTCGCTAAAAAAAAGGATTTGTGGGAAAATATCACGTGGCATTTGCACCATGATAATGCACCATCACACAATGCTATCATTATCCATGAATTTTTGACCAAGAACGAAATGAATATCATCCAATAATCATCGAATTTATGTGACATAGCTCTCTGAGATCTTTTTCTGTTCAATTGAGTCAAGAGGGAAAGAGGTAATGGAAAAATCGAAGACGACTCTGATGGCAATATCGAAAATCGAGTTCAAGAATTGTTTCGAGCGCCGGATCAAGCTCTGGTATAGGTGCGTTGCAGTAAATAGACAGCATTCTAAAGGGGATAATATCAATTTTAATGAATAAATTGATATTTTGAATTTCCTAAATAAATTCCAAGAACTTTTTAATCAAGGCTGTATGTATTGTAACGAAGTTACTATATTTTTAGACATGGGTATGTTCGCCGGGATTTAATTTATTTATTTTACATCCGCAAAATCTGATTCTTGCGGGAAAAGAATGCTTAAAGTTTCAAGATTGCCGATATATAATTAAATTTACGGCGCTATGTCGGGAAATGTCATTTTCCGAGATTTTCAAAGCGTCCGACCAGAGTAATCGCGCGCCGCATACAGCAGTATTGTATGCGCGATCACCGCACGCCGTCACATGTCAGCGTAGTGGGATCTCGGGCCGTCTATTTAAGCCAGAGCAGACCATTATTTCGCTTAGAACTGCACGTTCTCCACCCGGGTCAACAGTCCAAACAGACTGGACCGGGTCGCCGGCGGGACCGCGCCTTCCTGGTGTAGAAATGTAGGTGAGGTTAGGCTTGTGTATATATGGTGTTTTACCATACACCTCCTTCCTTACGTCCTACCCCTCTAATGGCCAGCATTGCCGAGGACCCTTATAAGAACGGGCAATGTTGTGCCATCCTACCATCACTGCCGAGGACCCTTATAAGAACGAGCAGTGTCGGGTCCTTTCCTAATTTTCTACCGCTATTGATCGGCATTGTCGAGGACCCTTATAAGAACGGGCAATGTCGTTTCATCCTACTGAAGCTGTCGAAGACCCTTATAAGAATGGGCAGCGTCAGTTCCTTTCTTTCCTTCCTACTGTCACCGACACACACACGCACTAAATGTCGTCAATATTATCTTTGTTTCCGTATTGACCAGGAATGTGTTTTACCGCCAGGTGCCCTCTCATGTCCGTTGATAAGGGCGCTAACAACTGTCGCCCCGACACTTGTCGCCGCCGCCGCGTATAGAGATCACCGTCGCCGTGTAGAGATGCCGCCTATCGCCGACCGATGCCGGGTTATTGTTACCGTGTATACCGCCGACGGTCGAATTTTAATACGAAGCGCCGTGAACCGTGAACGCGGATTTTAGATACAAAACGCGATAATTTGCGTACGAGCCGTCGTGAATAGCATCGCAACCGTGTAGTACGAGGTACGTGAATAGAGTCGTGAATGATACCGCCAGGTTACCTTCTTCAGCACAACCGAACAGTACGAGATACCGTGATCAGCTCTTAAAACATACTCTTGCCCTCCAGACCATGCAATTGTTAGTTTATTGTCCATCTTAGATTGTAAGTTAGTTTTAGGCCACGTCTTTATATAAAAGAATGGAATACAATTATTACTTAGTCCCATTTTTAACATTGGCAGCCGGCAGCTGGCACTAATACGCGTAATTGACCCCTGGCTTGCTGCGTTTCTCCACTGTAACAAGATGCCCGGTGCCTAAGTGGGCCCTCGACCACGTGAATCCCGATGGTGGCGCCCGAGAACCGACCACCGAGTGGATGTTTTGACCTTCAGGCAGTCAAACCGTTGATCAGTTGAGAGAGCGGGGATATCCCGAATATTAGTAGATACCGCCGAATCGATACCCCTGCGCTGAGCATTTGACCGATGACTGTCTGCACGAAAAATATCCACTGACCGATGTTCCGCTGCCGTGAACGAAGTAGATCCGTAGAGCACGGCCTGCTCCTCTGCTCCCCCTCCTACGAAAACGCGTCACAGTATTCCTTAGCTGACCTGCAGAAATTGTTCCAGGAAGCTAAAGTAACAGAGAGTTATAAGTCAAGGGTGAGTACAATAGGTCTGCAGTCACTATAGTGCATCCGGGTTCAGGACGGATCCATGAGAAAAAAAAATAGAATAAGAAGCATGAAAAGGTTTCAATTACACTGATATCACTTCATTGACGTGTTAATACAACGTAATAGAATTTTGGAAGAAGAAATCAAGATGAGATGAAAGAAATTTCAGAAAATATTTTATATCTAAATTTAAGGTATTTATCGAATAAATTGTTTCTGTGATTACCTAAAGTTAAAATAGCTTTTTTCTGATATATTGGCAATAAACTATCAAAATGCTTCTTAATGACATTAAAGTGAAAATTTTCGGAATATGCCTTCTTTACTAGTAATGTCGTTGGTCAGTTTGAATGGCTACTGGATATATCATCATATATGTAAAAGAATTTGTTTGGAAAATTAATACATTAACAGGAATTTTGTTTACCATATTAGCGTACAAATCTATGTACTTTAAAAAAAAATTAATTCGCATATTTATAATCGGAAAGTTATTCTACAAAAAATAATAAAAGACAGATGATCACTAGGTGCAATTCAAATTAAAGCAGATTTGTATACTAATGCGCTATAACCAATATATTCGTCGACTATTTTTTTTATTTTATAAAAGTAAATAAATATTTTGGAAAGAAGATCTAACCAAGTAGCAATCCCAAATTTAGCAATTTTTATCAAAGAGACTCTTAAGCTCTTGCCTTGTATAATCAAGATAGAACGTACACAGTAAAAAACGCATGTAAATCTACATCTAAATACTTTTACTGCTATTGAAATTTTACTAAGTGTACAATGTATTTTTTCCCATTACATACGCTTTCAAGTATGATTACGTAAAAACAGTAATTTAATGTGCAATAGTGTAAAATAATATAAAATAATGTAAAATAATGTAAAACAATATAAAATAATGTAAAACAATGTAAAATAGTGTAAAATAATGTAAAATAATGTAAGATAATGTAAAATAATATACAATAATGTAAAATAATGACGCTTCCCCCACTCATCTCCCAAGAGCAGCAGCGAGACGTGGCAGTCGGCCATTATTTTTATACTAACTGCATAGGTAACACGTTAGGTGCAATAGTTTCTTTTTTAAAGTTATATTGTGTTTTAGTTACAAGTGGATATTGGCAGGTAAGGCGAGAAAAATATTTGTGTCCATTTAGGTGTAAATCTGAAACGATTTTTAGTAATAAAAACACATTATGGGTTCATTTTTGCAGAGAGCATTTAGAAAACTGCAAAAATTCTGCTGATAGTAACATTAATAGAAAAAATGTTGAACCTATAGAAAAAAGTTTCTTCATACAAGTTTTAATATCAGCAATTTTTGATACTGGTAAGTTAAACACAGAATTTATAGTTAGTATTTTAAATGCACAAGGTTTAAATATAGCTCCCGAAATAATTGAAAAAGATTTATTTTTTCTACTACATAACCCAAGTAGTGGAATTTTAAGAACTACGTTTTTATAAGAGGAGTATCACAAAAACAACGTAAATTTTGTACTCTCTCTTAAAGTAGTGCTTCAAAATGAAGACACCAAGTCTTGAATAGAAAAAAAAAACAATTTGCATTTTGCTCTGATTTCCTTTCTTTATTTAATTGTAATCAATTGAAATAGGTAATAATGAATTGGGTAGGACTGTTTTAAGTAAAAGCATTTGACTTTAAACAATTTTCATCGGGTAAATTTCATCCTATCGGTACGTTGCACTGGAAACAACATCAGTGAATATAAGAAAGTGTACAGCAGATGAAAAAAAAAAAAATAAAAAGAAACGAAATAAATTTTTATTTTTGCTGCATATTGTTAAATTTATTTTGCTAATTTAAAATTTGCAGTTTTTTAAGTTACAAAAAAAAGCGTACCACACAAATTTAGACATTTATTTCCAAGTGCACCAATGGCGTTGCTGAAACAATTAAGACAACAAAAATGTGATCAGAGACAATTTTTTTAATATTTATTTTCTTTAAATTTGTTATACTAAAGGCCAAAATATTATTTACCTTATGTTGAAGAAAATTTATTCTTTAAGATTTGCATGAAAAAAGAGATAGTAGCAGAGGAATATTTAATATTTACTGATGCTTTTGTAACCACTTTTTGTTTTTACTGTGTATTTAATTTACAATACCCAAACGAGATAAGTTCTATATTAGAATTTACTCAAAGGTACTTTTTTGATATTCATCCTGAAAGTGGAACAAGATCTAAAAAACGAAATTCGAAAAATAGAGTATAAATTTTATTAACAAAATGTGTAACTAGAAAGATACATAGATTTTTGATTTTTTTGTATGTAAAATAAAGTTAAAAAATTAATTGGCGCCATTTATTTTTGAAGGCTTTACTTTAAAGAAAGATTTTTGTTATTATAAGCTGAAATATTTTTTTGTAAATATGAGTTTATCTCTCTCTCTCTCTCTCTCTCTCTCTCTCTCTCTCTCTATATATATATATATATATATATATATATATATATATATATATATATATATATATATATATATATTGTATAATTACAAGAAATATATAACTGACTACAAAGCTCAGATTAAAAAACAAAGCAGATAAAGCATCTCATTCAAAAATTTTGTATCGGTATGCGCCAAGATCTTTTAAGTAAAAGTAAATAATAAGCAGTGTTACACGAAGTACTTAGTTAACAAAGCTTTAATCTTTAATACATTTTAAAAGCTAGTAAAAATCTACTAATCACAAAACCTGCTAAGTACATGAGTCACAAATAAAATAGAGAAGAAGACTACTGGGTCTCTCTGATTATCCATTGAATTTATCCCCACTCTATGTGTTCAAAATTATGTCTAAATGTATCTGTTATTATTAATCTGAGCTGCTAAGTTTTTTTTTTGTTATAAATAAATTTTTAGTTATAAGTTTTTGTGAGCCAATTTCTTATATATAATGTACAATAAATATGTAAATTTAAAGAGAAAACTTTATTTTAAATAATCTCATTATAGCATAACTCCTTCTGTGTAAGTTTAACTTTTGTTCTACCTCAGTCTTGTTTGGTACTTGTAAAATAACTACAATATGTGCCTATTTGTTTTTCGAAATATTGGTTAGTCGTTTCAATATAAATAAATCGTTATTATGTCAGCTTTTATTTCTTTATTCATATACACATCATTACAATAATAAAAACTTCGTTAACAGCAACTGTTCGTTGTTTTATTCAGAAGATGAATGAAAATCCCTACCTACTGACGTATCCATATGTCTAATTCACGAATTCTTTTAACAACAAATAAGTAAAGAGCCCTGTACATTTTTTATGGTTAAGTATTCCTGGTCAAATGTATTCAATTCTTAAAATGATGTAATTTATATCCTATTTTCAGTTACTTCTGTAAAAATTCAATATACTGTGTATTTCTCATGTTCTCGCTTACCAGAAATAAAATTGAATTTTCTCATATAATCAGTACGGAAGCAGGCTGAATTTTTCCGTGATCTATTTTTTGTGAAATATGTATTTTTTTAATATAGGTCGTCTAAAGATTATTTGAGAAAACATCAAAATTATCGAATTGTAACAAGGCTAATTTTTAGTCAGGATGACATAAATTGCATCATATTAAAAATTAAATTTGTTTAATCAGGGTCACTTTTTCATAAGAAGAGTGTGGGGGGCCCTTTTTACTTGATGACTTAAATTTTCTAACATATATTATAATGTATTTTCACGTAATCTCACATGGTGGAATACGTATTTTTACGTAATCTGACATGGTGGAATACGTATTTTTACATGATGTGTTAGTTACACTGCATCTAACAACAAGTAAATCGACACGGGAAAACGACAAAAATTACATGATATAAATACGAAAATTACTTAGTGATTCATAAATATTTTTTACATTGAAATGCAAGTAATTTTTTACCTAGATACACAAGGCAATAAATTACCAATGAAAGTTATGGTAATTTTACATAAAAATTTTTTACTGTGTAGAAAAGACTATTTTATATTTAAAGAAAACATTAAGCCTACTTTTGTTCTTATTAGCATTCATTTTAAATTCGGTATTATTTACGGCCGCAAAAGGTAAAAGACCAAAACATTAAATTAGCTTAACAAGAAATAAATGTAAAACGATGCAAATGTAGTTGCAAATGTGTGTTGGTTCGGATTACATAGGGTGTTAAAATTTGCCTAATGTTCAGAAAATAAAATAAAAGGCATCCGCTGGACTAGCCATTACCAGAAACCAAATAGAATAGTTTCAAGGGAAAAACACAATTGATACGTTTTATCTTTATTCGGAAATTAAAGCAATCCGAGGAAATTTGTGCGATTAAGAAGATTTTGCGTCGTGTTTGGGTTTAATGCTCGGCAAATAAGAAAGAGTCTTTGTTACTATAGTTATGCTATTTTATGTTGTAATATATTGATTTTTAGCTTAACTCTAAATTAAGATAACACAGACCTTTAGTGGTTTTGGTGTCGCTAAAACTAAAGCAGTTATTTGGTTTACCAGTTATACAGATTCTAACTGCATTTATATTTTTTCCATACTACGTTTTTGTGTTATAACATGTATCCAAATAATACCAATTTTACGACTTTTAAACTGGTTTTTATTTTATTTCACATGGAGAAAGCTTCATTTTCGAAACTTCTTTACATGTTTACACGAGTGTCCTTAAGACACTATCTCGTGATGCTCCGCTCCTGAAATAATACTTCTTCTTCTTCTTCTACCTTCTATAATAGGTCCCTGACCTGTTCCTTCTTCGATTTTCCTCATTCTGGACCTAAATTATCGCTCCACCTTTTCCGTGGTCGACCTCTACTGCGTGTACCACTAGGCGATTTATCTCCTGCGATCCTTACCAGTCTATCATCTGTCATTCGGCTTATGTGTTTGTTCCATTGTGTCTTACGCTGTAAGACCCACTCATTAATGCAATCTGTGTTGCATGATTGCCTAATGTTATCGCTTCTTTTTCTGTCTAGTAGCGTTTTTCCTGTTATTCGTCGAAGTATTCTCATTTCTGTAGTCTCCAATAGTTGTTTCGTTTTTGTCGTCTCTGGCCGTGTTTCTGAGGTGTATGTCATAATAGGTCTAATTGTGGTTTTGTAGATCCGAACCTTTGTTTCTTGTTGTAAGTGTTTGTTTCGCCAGATCACGTCGTTGAGACAACCCGCCACTTTATTTGCTTTGGCCACCTGCCCTCTTACTTCATCTTTGATGTTGCCATAACTAGTTATGTCGATTCCTAGATATTTGAAACTCATTTCTTGTTGTATTATTCGACCGTCTAGTTCTAGTTTGCATCGGAGGGGTTCTTTTGAGGTTGTCATACATTTAGTTTTTTCGGCTGAAATAATCATATTATATTTTCTTCCCGTAAGATTAAAGGTATTTAACTATCTCTGGAGGTCGTCTTCATTTTCGGCACATATCACAGCGTCATCAGCGTAACAGAGAATTTTTATTTCTGAATCACCCATTTTATATCCTCTACCAAGTCGCACCTCCTTTATTATTTCGTCCATTATCATGTTAAACAACAAAGGACTAAGCGAGTCTCCCTATCTAATACCGCTGTTGACTGGTATGGGTGTTGATAATTTACCGTTAGTGCGAATCTGAACTTTATTGTTTGCGTATATGTTTTCGATGGTCTGAATTATATTAATAGGAATATTTCTCTTATATAACAGGTGGATTACGTCATCTAGCTTTATGCGATTGAATGCTTTTGTTAGATCTATAAAACATAAAAATGTTGGTTTATTGTATTCTATAGATTTTTCGACTATCTGTCGTAGAATAAATACTGCATCCACGCAAGACCTTCCTGATCTAAATCCCTGCTGTTCGTCTTCCAGTGTTGTAACCGAATTAATTTCATTTTTGATTACTTTCGTAACGAGTTTCAGAGTTGTGTCCAGTAGATCAATACCCCTGTAGTTCCCTGGTTCTTGTTTGTCACCTTTCTTAAACATAAGCATCATTGTGCTGGTTCTCCACCTATCTGGTACTTTGCATTGTGTCAGGATTTTTCGAATGAAGCTTGTGAGTTCCTGTGTTAGTCGCTGTCCTCCGTATTTCAACAATTCGTTATGAATTCCGTCTTGTCCGGGAGACTTTCTATTTTTTAAGGATTTTATAGCTTTCTCTACTTCTTGAATGGTGACTTCCACATTATTCCTTATTGCTGGTATGTTGTTTTTTCCAATGTTAGCATTTCCCTCAAATAATTTTGTTAGGTAGTCTATCCATTTCTCCTCTGATATTTTGTTTGTTTCGGAGAGTTCAGATATTTCTTTGCGCTGTTGTCTTATCAGTCGCCACATTTGTTTTTGTACACTTTAGAAGTCTCCTTCCATTCTTTTAGAGAACTGCTCCCAATGTTCACTTTTTAGTTGCCTGACTAGTAGATTAGTTTCGTTACGAATTAGTTTGTACCTATTGTATGCTTCCGGCATTTTTGACGTTCTATATGCTAAATATGCTTTTCTTTTTTCGTTACACTTATCTTTAACTTCTTTACGCAACCATGGAGTTTTATTAGGATTTTTGTTGTTGATTGTAATTGTATGTGTGCCCAATGACTCATTTGAAGCATCTTCTATGTTTCCCTTAATTTTTTCCCAGCTATGATTTATATCTTCCTCTTCATTTATTGGTTTTCTTTAAATTTTTTCCATCAATCTTTTTTAATATAATTCTTTCGTTGACGTATGCCACAGAGAGTCTACGTTCTTTTTTTGTATCCTAACCTTTTCCAACTGCTTTTTCTTTTGTGTAATCTTTATTCGAATCTTTGATAGAACCAATTTATGATCGTTTCCTGCATAAACAGAGAGTGAAATAATACCATGCAACAAATTTTAGTTTATATTTTGTATCTTGTATGAAAGTACATTTTTTTGTTAATTTTGGGTCGCTGAGTACAAAGATGGCAATGAAATTAAAAACTTAGTTGCAATTTTCAGGAACAAGTTTTTTTTATTTTAGTTTTAACAAAATGATAAATACATACTTTTACACGTTGGGCGCCAAATTTGCTATAATAAAAAAAATAGAAGAAGAGGTGTCAAATTTGTAATAGAAAAATTAGTAGAGTTTATGGAGCGAATTTGTAATAGATGAATAAATAAGTTCATAAATTGTTGTAAACGAATAAGTTTAAGTTCTGTTAGAAAACGAAAAACTTTTCGATGTCTGTATTTTTTTTTCATTCAATCAGGTGGCTCTGTAATGATCTGTACCTTTTAGAGCTCATCCGGCTAGCTCCCTAAGGGACGGAGAGTGGTCTGGATAAATATGCGCCACCTGTTTTGGTGCCCTAAAGGTTAAGGTAGAGATCGGTCAATCACTAAAAACAGGAAATCTAATTTATCGCCAAGAAAACACCCCAAAAAAGTTTCAAAAACAAGTATCTATATTTACGTTTCACGGTGTAAATGTAACTACGTCTGGCCCAGTGCTTCTCTGGTCAAAAGAATAAGTCTGTGACAGCCAGCTGTTTAAGCAGGTGGTTTTTGACAATTTACACTTCCAATGATTATTCTAACAAAACAAATAATTATATTCTAATTAGTTATTTTTGGGCGTGATACCAAAAATAGAAAAAAAGTGATACAATTTAACTGATAAATATAGGCATAATATGAAAATATCGAGTGCACTCTACCCGTGTAAATAGGCCTGTTTACTAGAGTTGACAGATATGCCCTTTACATACGTGGAGATGTCAACTACATATGGTTGCACGATTCAATAAGTTGTACCAAATGAGGAAACAATAGTTTTTAAAGAGGTAGATACACTGATTATTTAATAATTATACATACAAAAAAGAAAAACACTATGATGTCTTTAAATTTATAGGTTGTACTGAAGGCAAAAATTTAAGCAGGTTAAAAGTCTATAATTTCCTGAAGCGACACAGACACATACAGCCTGATTAACGGCGGCTCCTTGATGTCCTGATGTTGAAGTAGCCTTTGGTTGGCTCTGGATCAATCGGTGTGGTGGTATGTGCAGCATGTAAGGCAGGGTGCCGTAGAGATATCAGCAAGAAGGCCCGAGTGGTCTGGTATGTACAACAGCCAATGCAGCTGCCGTAGAGAAATCAGCAAGAAGGAACGAAAGGAAAAAAGAAAGAGAAAAGAAAAAGAAAAAAGCCTAAAACCAAAAAAAAAAACGGCTTAAAAAGAAATCAATTTTTAGGTTACGTCTAATCTTATTCCTTTTTTTTTGAACATATCCACAATTATTATTACTTAGAAGGTAATAATTAAAACAAAGTGTGGCCTTTTTGTGGTGAAAAGAAAACACCCAAACTGACCAAACCAATATCAGTCTATAGCTTTTAAAAAACACATACTTTTACTATAAATCTGGTCAAGAACCCAAATCTTTCACATTTAGCAAAAAATGCCAAGCGACATTTCCAGATGCAACTCTGCAAGGAAAATGTCCTTATCACTCTATGATTTTTTTCTTCTCCCCAGAAAAACATCCAAGAAAACGGTGGGAAAAGATACAGGAATCTGTATATCGACGTTATGACAACTGACAAGCCTTCAAAACAATGGAAAATAAAAATACGAAATTTTAAAATTATTACAAGAAATTTTATTAGCAAGTAACTAGGAAAATTGTGGTACGTTCAAAAAATTTATACCAATAAAAAGGCTTTGTTGAAGTAAAACTGCCTCGCAAGAAAAGTCGAGTAGATTCTAACCTTAAAGTTTATTTTTGTTTGACACTTTTCGTTTGTAGCTTAATAGCATCTCCAATAGTTACACGATAACTGACACAGAGGGAAATAAAAATGTTCACAAAACTTATGGAAAATTAAACAGGATCCAGAGAGCTTCCACTCAAAAATGTGTTGATCCTGTAGCCAAAGGATTGCCTCCTCACTTGAGATCTCTAGATGAAGGCAACAATAAACGCAAAATACAGTTTAGATGCCATAGAGCCACTATGTACAAGACTAATACCTTTCTGTATTTTAGGTACAAAGGAGAGAAGCCTCACTAATTTCGACTAACTAACCCCTCCAATGGGTAGCTCCTCAGATATTTAAATACGGCTTTTACATTTTCTATTCAATTTAATAATATTCGCAATAGTGGCATTTGTCATTTGTTTGTATACAGGGGCTGTTCAGTACAAAGTGGATATAAAAGTCGATTTTGCAAGTGTTTAAATCCCTCATTATAAGCCGTGGTGGGTTGGGACTTTGTATATGGGGGTCATCCCTGGACCACATACGCAATGCGGTGTTGCCGAGTTGTATAATATATCCTTAACTTGGGGAAAACCTATATTTGGCAATGCCGCACCCCTCCATTCTTATAAAAATATGAATATACCACGTGCATTCTTGCGGTTACATTGTTAATATATAGGGACATCACGTATCTCTAAAACTTAAACTAATATTAAAAATATAAGTTTAGTTTCGTTTTAAGCACATCAAATATAGTACTTATTAGTTGATTTTGTTTTAGATACATTTGGCTGATGTCCAGTGTAATCAGTCATCATGAGTTTATTCTATCGATCTTGATACTTATCTTTTAAAAATAATTTTTGGCTTTTGCGAAATAATGAAATAATGAAATTTATAAACATTATAAATCAAAATACATGCAGAAAACTCCCCTTCTACCTTTCGGTTAGTATTCGTAACACCTAAAGCCCCATACAAAAAATTAGGTTTATCTGCTACTTTCATCGTCAATCCATTTTGACTGCATCACGTACGTCACTAAAATTTCCACGAAAGTGTGATCGATGTACGTGTGGAGTTGCTTTCCATTTGATCCAAGCATATGTAAAATTTTCTACGTCAGGTGCTGTAAATTATAGAGATGCACGTGATTCGTGGATTGTAGGATGACTGTGTGATTACTGTATGCTGAGATACATTTATTTCTGACTTTTTTATTTTTAGAGCAACGGTGATATAAAACGAGTGATAATATAAAAATTTACTTCCGTTTTTACTTTTATCAGTGATTTATTTTAAAGTAACAATGTTTTTATAATATATTTTTTCAAGAATAACAAAAGGATCAAGGGAAAAGAATAAAATGGAAAAAAAAATATTTTTTTAATTATAGGTAATGTATGGTAAAAGTCTTGTTATATTTAAATAAAATATTTTTTCTAAGAAAACCTTAAAACTACTGAAAAACAAAAATAAATTAAGAACCGTTTTAGATGACAGTTAATTTATTATTGATAGATATACAGACTGAACATCATTCTTTTGAAGTCGGCCGCCCAGAAGATTTTTTAGATTTATCCTAGGTGAATTGGTGTTCTTTCCATAATTCTTGTTTTTTTTTTTTGGTTTGTAAGTTTTTGCGATTTACTTAGCTTCTTTTGTGCGTAGAGCATCAATCTAACTACAATTTTCCTCAGTATGGTAGATGATTTTATAGGTAAAAGCTTACTCTAAGACAATATGCTATTGGAAATAATTTTTGAAGAATAACAAACAAACTGCGATGATGCAAATCCAAAATTATATATGTTTTTTGCCACCCCAGTTGATTATGAGATACTAGGGGCTAGTAGTTTAAGATATTTTTGTAAAGAGGCAATTAAAGGTTATACCAAAAAATTTGATTCTTACAGATTCAGGAACTTCTTAATATTTGTAAAAATATGGATAGAACTGGAGTTATTACTAATAAATCTGGGATTTAGTTGATCATCTTCAAGACTGCAAAATAAGCATTTATACAATAAGAAATCTCTTCTATGCATATTTGAATTACAATGTAAATTTACATAAATATATATATATATATATATATATATATATATATATATATATATATATATATATATATATATATATATATATATACAGGGTGATTCAAAAATCGATCACGAAACTTAAGGGGGTGATTCTACTTGACAAAATAAGGGTAGAGCTTCATATAATTTTTTTTCAAAATGTCATTCGTTTTCGAGTCCAAGTTCAAGTTTTTATTTTTTGTTTTTTGAATTACTCGCTTACAGGAAAACCGATTTGACTAATATTTGAAAGATAGGCTAAGTCTTCTGCGCTTCATCATTTTAGTAACAATTCACATTGATTGTTTGCCGCTAGAGGGCACTTTACCTACATTGAAAATTGTTTTTTTGTCATAATTTTTTAGTGTTGACAGCTACAGTAGTTTTTGGCATAATTACTGAAAGACTGATACCAGGCCTTTAAAAAAGAAGCTCTTTATTTACATCGCTAAACCCAACGATTTAGACGTAAATCACCCTTAAAAATTAAGTGGTAAATTTACTTTTCTCATTTCATTACCACCAGCTACCAGGTAAATAGCTATCAAAGTATACTAGAGCTGTCAGTTTAACATCAAATAAATTCGCTTTTTAAACTATTTAATTTATAATCTTAAAATAACTAATAATGGCTAATCAGTAAATATTCATATTATGGATTATTGCCTAACTCGATGAAAAATTCCTGGTGTTTCTTTAATAATTTGGCACTTTTCGATTATCCTGAAGCGAAGATCCTCGACGTTGATTACTGAAATATCGTACACCATTTGTTTCAAATGACCCCAAAAGAAAAAATCCATAGGATTAAGGTCTGGTGACCTCGCTGCCCATGCCAATGGTCCACTTCGTCCTATCCATCGCTCAGGATACGTTGCATTCAAATACTGTCGGACACGTATACTAAAGTGGGGCGGAGCTCCGTCTTGGAGGATCCACATGTTGGCCCTTACTTCCAATGGCACATCTTCCAGATACAATGGGAGACGATTTTGGATAAAATCTAAGTATATGTCACCAGTTAATGGGCCATCAAAGAAATGAGGACCAATAAGGTAATCTCCTATTATCCCTGCCCACACATTTAGTGAAAATCTACGCTGATGTTTCGTTTCTACCACATTGTTTGGGTTCTCGTAAGCATATGTGTGGATGTTGTGTAGATTTGTTATGCCATCACGAGTGAAACCAGCTTCGTCAGTGAATAATATGACGCCAATTAATCGATTATCGTGTTCATACTTAGCTAGGATCTGATTGCACATTTCCAACCGTCTCGGCCGATCATCGTCATAAAGAGCCTGCACCTTTTTTAAATGAAACGGGTAGAGTTGTTCTTCTCTTAGTATCCTCCATGAACTAGCCTGAGAGAGCCGCACTTCATTCCCAATTTTTCTAGTACTAATACCTGGATTATCTTCAATAATTTCAAGCACTCTTTCTTCTTGTTGCACGTTTCTAGCAGTTCTAGGTCTTCCCCTATTTCTATTATAACTTTTAAAGGAACTACATTCCGCAAGCCTCCTGTGCACACTGGAAAATGTTTGAGCATGAGGGATATTTCTTTCTGGATAACTCTCCATATAATATCTTCTTGCCAACTCTGCATTACCATTTGCTTTTCCATAACAAAAATGGATATCACAATATTCGATATTTGAATATTGGTGATTAGCCATTATTAGTTATTTTAAGATTATAAATTAAATAGTTTAAAAAGCGAATTTATTTGATGTTAAACTGACAGCTCTAGTATACTTTGATAGCTATTTACCTGGTAGCTGGTGGTAATGAAATGAGAACAGTAAATTTACCACTTAATTTTTAAGGGTGATTTACGTCTAAACAGTTGGGTTTAGCGATGTAAATAAAGAGCAATTTTTTAAAGGCCTGGCATCAGTCTTTCAGAAATTATGCCAAAAACTACTGTAGCTGTCAACACTAAAAAATTATGACAAAAAAACAATTTTCAATGTAGGTAAAGTGCCCTCTAGCAGCAAACAATCAATTTGAATTGTTACTAAAATGATGAAGCGCAGAAGACTTAGCCTATCTTTCAAATATTAGTCAAATCGGTTCTCCTGTAAGCGAGTAATTCAAAAAACAAAAAATAAAAACTTGAACTTGGACGGCTTGTAACTCGAAAACGAATGAAATTTTGAAAAAAAATTATTCTACTTGACAAAATAAGGGTAGAGCTTCATATAATTTTTTTTCAAAAAGTCATTCGTTTTCGAGTTACAAGCCGTCCAAGTTCAAGTTTTTATTTTTTGTTTTTTGAATTACTCGCTTACAGGAAAACCGATTTGACTAATATTTGAAAGATAGGCTAAGTCTTCTGCGCTTCATCATTTTAGTAACAATGCATATTGGTTTTTTGCCGCTAGAGGGCACTTTACCTACATTGAAAATTGTTTTTTTGTCATAATTTTTTAGTGTTGACAGCTACAGTAGTTTTTGGCATAATTTCTGAAAGACTGATGCCAGGCCTTTAAAAAAGGTGCTCTTTATTTACATCGCTAAACCCAACGGTTTAGACGTAAATCACCCTTAAAAATTAAGTGGTAAATTTACTTTTCTCATTTCATTACCACCAGCTACCAGGTAAATAGCTATCAAAGTATACTAGAGCTGTCAGTTTAACATCAAATAAATTCGCTTTTTAAACTATTTAATTTATAATCTTAAAATAACTAATAATGGCTAATCACCAATATTCAAATATCGAATATTGTGATATCCATTTTTGTTATGGAAAAGCAAATGGTAATGCAGAGTTGGCAAGAAGATATTATATGGAGAGTTATCCGGAAAGAAATATCCCTCATGCTCAAACATTTTCCAGTGTGCACAGGAGGCTTGCGGAATGTGGTTCCTTTAAAAGTTATAATGGAAATAGGGGAAGACCTAGAACTGCTAGAAACGTGCAACAAGAAGAAAGAGTGCTTGAAATTATTGAAGATAATCCAGGTATTAGTACTAGAAAAATTGGGAATGAAGTGCGGCTCTGTCAGGCTAGTTCATGGAGGATACTAAGAGAAGAACAACTCTACCCGTTTCATTCAAAAAAGGTGCAGGCTCTTTATGACGATGATCGGCCGAGACGGTTGGAAATGTGCAATCAGATCCTAGCTAAGTATGAACACGATAATCGATTAATTGGCGTCATATTATTCACTGACGAAGCTGGTTTCACTCGTGATGGCATAACAAATCTACACAACATCCACACATATGCTTACGAGAACCCAAACAATGTGGTAGAAACGAAACATCAGCGTAGATTTTCACTAAATGTGTGGGCAGGGATAATAGGAGATTACCTAATTGGTCCTCATTTCTTTGATGGCCCATTAACTGGTGACGTATACTTAGATTTTATCCAAAATCGTCTCCCATTGTATCTGGAAGATGTGCCATTGGAAGTAAGGGCCAACATGTGGATCCTCCAAGACGGAGCTCCGCCCCACTTTAGTATACGTGTCCGACAGTATTTGAATGCAACGTATCCTGAGCGATGGATAGGACGAAGTGGACCATTGGCATGGGCAGCGAGGTCACCAGACCTTAATCCTATGGATTTTTTCTTTTGGGGTCATTTGAAACAATTGGTGTACGATATTCCAGTAATCAACGTCGAGGATCTTCGCTTCAGGATAATCGAAAAGTGCCAAATTATTAAAGAAACACCAGGAATTTTTCATCGAGTTAGGCGACATTTTTTGAAGAGTGTTAGGAAATGTATGGAAGAAAATGGGGGACATTTTGAGAATCTTATTTAGTTTGTTTAGTACTGTTTCATTAATTTTTATCAAATAAATGTATATCGCAATAATCCATAATATGAATATTTACTGATTAACCATTATTAGTTATTTTAAGATTATAAATTAAATAGTTTAAAAAGCGAATTTATTTGATGTTAAACTGACAGCTCTAGTATACTTTGATAGCTATTTACCTGGTAGCTGGTGGTAATGAAATGAGAAAAGTAAATTTACCACTTAATTTTTAAGGGTGATTTACGTCTAAACCGTTGGGTTTAGCGATGTAAATAAAGAGCATCTTTTTTAAAGGCCTGGCATCAGTCTTTCAGAAATTATGCCAAAAACTACTGTAGCTGTCAACACTAAAAAATTATGACAAAAAAACAATTTTCAATGTAGGTAAAGTGCCCTCTAGCGGCAAACAATCAATGTGAATTGTTACTAAAATGATGAAGCGCAGAAGACTTAGCCTATCTTTCAAATATTAGTCAAATCGGTTTTCCTGTAAGCGAGTAATTCAAAAAACAAAAAATAAAAACTTGAACTTGGACGGCTTATAAATCGAAAACGAATGACATTTTGAAAAAAAATTATATGAAGCTCTACCCTTATTTTGTCAAGTTGAATCACCCCCTTAAGTTTCGTGATCGATTTTTGAATCACCCTGTATAAAAGGAAGAATCGGTTTTATTTTCCTGTACTCAAAGCTCTTGGGAAGGAGAGGGGCGATCGCAAGAAAAACAAGTTGTCAACGGAAGGGAGTACCAACAGCATACACATTTATAATAGAAAAGGAAGAATCGGTTTTATTTTCCTGTACTCAAAGCTCTTGGGAAGGAGAGGGGCGATCGCAAGAAAAACAAGTTGTCAACGGAAGGGAGTGCCAACAGCATACACAATTCTAATATAAAAGGCAGAATCGGTTTTATTTTCCTGTACTCAAGCTCTTGGGAAGCAGAGGGGCGATTGCAAGAAAAACAAGTTGTCAACGGAAGGGTGTGCCAACAGCATACACATTTATAATAGAAAAGGAAGAATCGATTTTATTTTCCTGTACTCAAAGCTCTTGGGAAGGAGAGGGGCGATCGCAAGAAAAACAAGTTGTCAACGGAAGGGATTGCCAACATCATACACAATTCTAATATAAAAGGCAGAATTGGTTTTATTTTCCTGTAATCAAAGCTCTTGGGAAGGAGAGGGGCGATCGCAAGAAAAACAAGTTGTCAACGGAAGGGAGTGCCAACAGCATACACATTTCTAATATAAAAGGCAGAATTGGTTTTATTTTCCTGTACTCAAAGCTCTTGGGAAGGAGAGGGGCGATCGCAAGAAAAACAAGTTGTCAACGAAAGGGAGTGCCAACAGCATACACAATTCTAATATAAAAGGCAGAATCGGTTTTACTTTCCTGTACTCGAAGCTCTTGGGAAGGAGAGGGGCGATCGCAAGAAAAACAAGTTGTCAACGGGAGGGAGTGCCAGCAGCATACACATTTCTAATATAAAAGGCAAAATCGGTTTTATTTTCCTGTACTCAAAGTTCTTGGGAAGGAGAGGGGCGATTGCAAGAAAAACAAGTTGTCAACGGAAGGGAGTGCCAACAGCATACACATTTCTAATATAAAAGGCAGAATTGGTTTTATTTTCCTGTACTCAAAGCTCTTGGGAAGGAGAGGGGCGATCGCAAGAAAAACAAGTTGTCAACGTCAGGGAGTGCCAACAGCATACACATTTCTAATATGAAAGGCAGAATCGGTTTTATTTTCCTGTACTCAAAACTCTTGGGAAAGGGATGGGCGATCGCAGGAAAAACAAGTTGTCAACGGAAAGGAGTGCCAACAGCATACACATTTCTAATATAAAAGGCAGAATCGGTTTTATTTTTCTTTACTCAAAGCTCTTGGGAAGGAGAGGGGCGATCGCAAGAAAAACAAGTTGTCAACGGAAGGGAGTGCAAACAGCAAACACATTTCTAATAGAAAAGGAAGAATCGGTTTTATTTTCTTGTACTCAAAGCTCTTGGGAAGGAGAGGGGCGATCGCAAGAAAAACAAGTTGTCAACGGGAGGGAGTGCCAACAGCATACACATTTCTAATGTAAAAGGCAGAATCGGTTTTATTTTCTTGTACTCAAAGCTCTTGGGAAGGAGAGGGGCGATCGCAAGAAAAACAAGTTGTCAACGGAAGGGAGTACCAACAGCATACACATTTATAATAGAAAAGGAAGAATCGGTTTTATTTTCCTGTACTCAAAGCTCTTGGGAAGGAGAGGGGCGATCGCAAGAAAAACAAGTTGTCAACGGGAGGGAGTGCCAGCAGCATACACATTTGTAATATAAAAGGCAGAATCGGTTTTATTTTCTTGTACTCAAAGCTCTTGGGAAGGAGAGGGGCGATCGCAAGAAAAACAAGTTGTCAACGGAAGGGAGTGCCAACAGCATACACTTTTGTAATATAAAAGGCAGAATCGGTTTTATTTTCCTGTACTCAAAACTCTTGGGAAAGAGAGGGGCGATCGCAAGAAAAACAAGTTGTCAACGGAAGGGAGTGCCAACAGCATACACATTTGTAATATAAAAGGCAGAATCGGTTTTATTTTCTTGTACTCAAAGCTCTTGGGAAGGAGAGGGGCGATCGCAAGAAAAACAAGTTGTCAACGGAAGGGAGTGCCAACAGCATACACATTTCTAATATAAAAGGCAGAATCGGTTTTATTTTCCTGTACTCAAAACTCTTGGGAAAGAGAGGGGCGATCACAAGAAAAACAAGTTGTCAACGGAAGGGAGTGCCAACAGCATACACATTTGTAATATAAAAGGCAGAATCGGTTTTATTTTCCTGTACTCAAAGCTCTTGGGAAGGAGAGGGGCGATCGCAAGAAAAACAAGTTGTCAACGGGAGGGGGTGCCAACAGCATACACATTTCTAATATAAAAGGCAGAATCGGTTTTATTTTCCTGTACTCAAAGCTCTTGGGAAGGAGAGGGGCGATCGCAAGAAAAACAAGTTGTCAACGGGAGGGGGTGCCAACAGCGTACACATTTCTAATATAAAAGGCAGATTCGGTTTTATTTTCCTGTACTCAAAGCTCTTGGGAAGGAGAGGGGCGATCGCAAGAAAAACAAGTTGTCAACGGGAGGGGGTGCCAACAGCATACACATTTCTAATATAAAAGGCAGAATCGGTTTTATTTTCCTGTTCTCAAAGCTCTTGGGAAGGAGAGGGGCGATCGCAAGAAAAACAAGTTGTCAACGGAAGGGAGTGCCAACAGCATACACATTTCTAATATAAAAGGCAGAATTGGTTTTATTTTCCTGTACTCAAAGCTCTTGGGAAGGAGAGGGGCGATCGCAAGAAAAACAAGTTGTCAACGGCAGGGAGTGCCAACAGCATACACATTTCTAATATAAAAGGCAGAATCGGTTTCATTTTCCTGTACTCAAAGCTCTTGGGAAAGGGATGGGCGATCGCAGGAAAAACAAGTTGTCAACGGAAAGGAGTGCCAACAGCATACACATTTCTAATATAAAAGGCAGAATCGGTTTTATTTTCCTGTACTCAAAGCTCTTGGGAAGGAGAGGGGCGATCGCAAGAAAAACAAGTTGTCAGCGGAAGGGAGTGCCAACAGCATACACATTTGAAATATAAAAGGCAGAATCGGTTTTATTTTCCTGTACTCAAAGCTCTTGGGAAGAAGAGGGGCAATCGCAAGAAAAACAAGTTGTCAACGGAAGGGAGTGCCAACAGCATACATATTTCTAATATAAAAGGCAGAATTGGTTTTATTTTCCTGTACTCAAAGCTCTTGGGAAGGAGAGGGGCGATCGCAAGAAAAACAAGTTGTCAACGGCAGGGAGTGCCAACAGCATACACATTTCTAATATAAAAGGCAGAATCGGTTTTATTTTCCTGTACTCAAAGCTCTTGGGAAAGAGATGGGCGATCGCAGGAAAAACAAGTTGTCAACGGAAAGGAGTGCCAACAGCATACACATTTCTAATATAAAAGGCAGAATCGGTTTTATTTTTCTTTACTCAAAGCTCTTGGGAAGGAGAGGGGCGATCGCAAGAAAAACAAGTTGTCAACGGAAGGGAGTGCCAACGGCATACACATTTGTAATATAAAAGGCAGAATCGGTTTTATTTTCCTGTACTCAAAGCTCTTGGGAAGGAGAGGGGCGATCGCAAGAAAAACAAGTTGTCAACGGAAGGGAGTGCCAACAGCATACACATTTCTAATATAAAAGGCAGAATTGGTTTTATTTTCCTGTACTCAAAGCTCTTGGGAAGAAGAGGGGCGATCGCAAGAAAAACAAGTTGTCAACGGAAGGGAGTGCCAACAGCATAAACATTTCTAATATAAAAGGCAGAATTGGTTTTATTTTCCTGTACTCAAAGCTCTTGGGAAAGAGAGGGGCGATCGCAGGAAAAACAAGTTGTCAACGGAAAGGAGTGCCAACAGCATACACATTTCTAATATAAAAGGCAGAATCGGTTTTATTTTCCTGTACTCATAGCTCTTGGGAAAGAGATGGGCGATCGCATGAAAAACAAGTTGTCAACGGAAGGGAGTGCCAACAGCATACACATTTCTAATATAAAAGGCAGAATCGGTTTTATTTTCCTGTACTCGAAGCTCTTGGGAAGGAGAGGGGCGATCGCAAGAAAAACAAGTTGTCAACGGGAGGGAGTGCCAGCGGCATACATATTTCTAATATAAAAGGCAGAATCGGTTTTATTTTCCTGTACTCAAAGCTCTTGGGAAGGGGAGGGGCCATCGCAGGAAAAACAAGTTGTCAACGGAAGAGAGTGCCAACAGCATACACATTTGTAATATAAAAGGCAGAATCGGTTTTATTTTCCTGTACTCAAAGCTCTTGGGAAGGAGAGGGGCGATCGCAAGAAAAACAAGTTGTCAACGGGAGGGGGTGCCAACAGCATACACATTTCTAAAATAAAAGGCAGAATCGGTTTTATTTTCCTGTACTCAAAGCTCTTGGGAAGGAGAGGGGAGATCGCAAGAAAAACAAGTTGTCAACGGAAGGGAGTGCCAACAGCATACACATTTGTAATATAAAAGGCAGAATTGGTTTTATTTTCCTGTACTCAAAGCTCTTGGGAAGGAGAGGGGCGATCGCAAGAAAAACAAGTTGTCAACGTCAGGGAGTGCCAACAGCATACACATTTCTAATATAAAAGGCAGAATCGGTTTTATTTTCCTGTACTCAAAACTCTTGGGAAAGGGATGGGCGATCGCAGGAAAAACAAGTTGTCAACGGAAAAGAGTGCCAACAGCATACACATTTCTAATATAAAAGGCAGAATCGGTTTTATTTTTCTTTACTCAAAGCTCTTGGGAAGGAGAGGGGCGATCGCAAGAAAAACAAGTTGTCAACGGAAGGGAGTGCCAACAGCAAACACATTTCTAATAGAAAAGGAAGAATCGGTTTTATTTTCTTGTACTCAAAGCTCTTGGGAAGGAGAGGGGCGATCGCAAGAAAAACAAGTTGTCAACGGGAGGGAGTGCCAACAGCATACACATTTCTAATGTAAAAGGCAGAATCGGTTTTATTATCTTGTACTCAAAGCTCTTGGGAAGGAGAGGGGCGATCGCAAGAAAAACAAGTTGTCAACGGAAGGGAGTGCCAACAGCATACACATTTCTAATACAAAAGGCAGAATCGGTTTTATTTTCCTGTACTCAAAGCTCTTGGGAAGGAGAGGGGCGATCGCAAGAAAAACAAGTTGACAACGGGAGGGAGTGCCAGCAGCATACACATTTCTAATATACAAGGCAGAATCGGTTTTATTTTCCTGTACTCAAAGCTCATGGGAAGGGGAGGGGCGATTTCAGGAAAAACAAGTTGTCAACGGAAGAGAGTGCCAACAGCATACACATTTGTAATATAAAAGGCAGAATCGGTTTTATTTTCCTGTACTCAAAGCTCTTGGGAAGGAGAGGGGCGATCGCAAGAAAAACAAGTTGTCAACGGAAGGGAGTGCCAACAGCATACACATTTCTAATATAAAATGCAGAATCGGTTTTATTTTCCTATACTCAAAGCTCTTGGGAAGGAGAGGGGCCATCGCAAGAAAAACAAGTTGTCAACGGAAGGAAGTGCCAACAGCATACACATTTCTAATATAAAAGGCAGAATCGGTTCTATTTTCCTGAACTCAAAGCTCTTGGGAAGGAGAGGGGCGATCGCAAGAAAAACAAGTTGTCAACGGAAAGGAATGCCAACAGCATACACATTTCTAATATAAAAGGCAGAATCGGTTTTATTTTCCTGTACTCAAAACTCTTGGGAAAGAAAGGGGCGATCGCAAGAAAAACAAGTTGTCAACAGAAGGGAGTGCCAACAGCATACACATTTGTAATATAAAAGGCAGAATCGGTTTTATTTTCCTGTACTCAAAACTCTTGGGAAAGAAAGGGGCGATCGCAAGAAAAACAAGTTGTCAACAGAAGGGAGTGCCAACAGCATACACATTTGTAATATAAAAGGCAGAATCGGTTTTATTTTCCTGTACTCAAAGATCTTGGGAAGGAGAGGGGCGATCGCAAGAAAAACAAGTTGTCAACGGAAGGGAGTGCCAACAGCATACACATTTCTAATATAAAAGGCAGAATTGGTTTTATTTTCCTGTACTCAAAGCTCTTGGGAAGGAGAGGGGCGATCGCAAGAAAAACAAGTTGTCAACGGAAGGGAGTGCCAACAGCATACACATTTCTAATATAAAAGGCAGAATTGGTTTTATTTTCCTGTACTCAAAGCTCTTGGGAAGGAGAGGGGCGATCGCAAGAAAAACAAGTTGTCAACGGGAGGGGGTGCCAACAGCATACACATTTCTAATATAAAAGGTAGAATCGGTTTTATTTTCCTGTTCTCAAAGCTCTTGGGAAGGAGAGGGGCGATCGCAAGAAAAACAAGTTGTCAACGGGAGGGGGTGCCAACAGCGTACACATTTCTAATATAAAAGGCAGAATCGGTTTTATTTTCCTGTACTCAAAGCTCTTGGGAAGGAGAGGGGCGATCGCAAGAAAAACAAGTTGTCAACGGGAGGGGGTGCCAACAGCATACACATTTCTAATATAAAAGGCAGAATCGGTTTTATTTTCCTGTTCTCAAAGCTCTTGGGAAGGAGAGGGGCGATCGCAAGAAAAACAAGTTGTCAACGGAAGAGAGTGCCAACAGCATACACATTTCTAATATAAAAGGCAGAATTGGTTTTATTTTCCTGTACTCAAAGCTCTTGGGAAGGAGAGGGGCGATCGCAAGAAAAACAAGTTGTCAACGGCAGGGAGTGCCAACAGCATACACATTTCTAATATAAAAGGCAGAATCGGTTTCATTTTCCTGTACTCAAAGCTCTTGGGAAAGGGATGGGCGATCGCAGGAAAAACAAGTTGTCAACGGAAAGGAGTGCCAACAGCATACACATTTCTAATATAAAAGGCAGAATCGGTTTTATTTTCCTGTACTCAAAGCTCTTGGGAAGGAGAGGGGCGATCGCAAGAAAAACAAGTTGTCAGCGGAAGGGAGTGCCAACAGCATACACATTTGAAATATAAAAGGCAGAATCGGTTTTATTTTCCTGTACTCAAAGCTCTTGGGAAGAAGAGGGACGATCGCAAGAAAAACAAGTTGTCAACGGAAGGGAGTGCCAACAGCATACACATTTCTAATATAAAAGGCAGAATTGGTTTTATTTTCCTGTACTCAAAGCTCTTGGGAAGGAGAGGGGCGATCGCAAGAAAAACAAGTTGTCAACGGCAGGGAGTGCCAACAGCATACACATTTCTAATATAAAAGGCAGAATCGGTTTTGTTTTCCTGTACTCAAAGCTCTTGGGAAAGGGATGGGCGATCGCAGGAAAAACAAGTTGTCAACGGAAAGGAGTGCCAACAGCATACACATTTCTAATATAAAAGGCAGAATCGGTTTTATTTTTCTTTACTCAAAGCTCTTGGGAAGGAGAGGGGCGATCGCAAGAAAAACAAGTTGTCAACGGAAGGGAGTGCCAACGGCATACACATTTCTAATGTAAAAGGCAGAATCGGTTTTATTATCCTGTACTCAAAGCTCTTGGGAAGGAGAGGGGCGATCGCAAGAAAAACAAGTTGTCAACGGAAGGGAGTGCCAACAGCATACACATTTCTAATATAAAAGGCAGAATCGGTTTTATTTTCCTGTACTCAAAGCTCTTGGGAAAGAGAGGGGCGATAGCAAGAAAAACAAGTTGTCAACGGAAGGGAGTGTCAACAGCATACACATTTCTAATATAAAAGGCGTAATCGGTTTTATTCTCCTGTACTCAAAGCTCTTGGGAAGGAGAGGGGCGCTCGCAAGAAAAACAAGTTGTCAACGGAAGGGAGTGCCAACAGCATTCACATTTGTAATATAAAAGGCAGAATCGGTTTTATTTTCCTGTACTCAAAGCTCTTGGGAAGGAGAGAGGCGATCGCAAGAAAAACAAGTTGTCAACGGAAGGGAGTGCCAACAGCATACATATTTCTAATATAAAAGGCAGAATCGGCTTTATTTTTTTGTACTCAAAGCTTTTGGGAAGGAGAGGGGCGATCGCAAAAAAAACAAGTTGTCAACGGAAGGGAGTGTAAAATAGCATACACATATCTAATATAAAAGGCAGAATCGGTTTTATTTTCCTCTACTCAAAGCTCTTGGGAAAAAGAGGGGCGATCGCAAGAAAAACAAGTTTTCAACGGGAGGGAGTGCCAACAGCATATACATTTCTAATATAAAAGGCAGAATCGGTTTTATTTTCCTGTATTCAAAGCTCTTGGGAAGGAGAGGGGCGATCGCAAAAAAACAAGTTGTCAACGGAAGGGAGTGCCAACAGCATACACATTTCTAATATAAAAGGCAGAATCGGTTTTATTTTCCTATACTCAAAGCTCTTGGGAAGGAGAGGGGCGATCGCAAGAAAAACAAGTTGTCAACGGAAGGGAGTGCCAACAGCATACACATTTCTAATATAAAAGGCAGAATCGGTTTTATTTTCTTTCTTCTCAAAGCTCTTGGGAAGGAGAGGGGCGATCGCAAGAAAAACAAGTTTTCAACGGGAGGGAGTGCCAACAGCATACACATTTCTAATATAAAAGGCAGAATCGGTTTTATTTTCCTGTACTCAAAGCTCTTGGGAAGGAGAGGGGCGATCGCAAGAAAAACAAGTTGTCAACGGAAGGGAGTGCCAACAGCATACACATTTCTAATATAAAAGGCAGAATCGTTTTTATTTTCCTATACTCAAAACTCTTGGGAAGGAGAGGGGCGCTCGCAAGAAAAACAAGTTGTCAACGGAAGGGAGTACCAACAGCATACACATTTCTAATATAAAAGGCAGAATCGGTTTTATTTTCCTCTACTCAAAGCTCTTGGGAAGGAGAGGGGCGATCGCAAGAAAAACAAGTTTTCAACGGGAGGGAGTGCCAACAGCATACACATTTCTATTATAAAAGGCAGAATCGGTTTTATTTTCCTGAACTCAAAGCTCTTGAGAAGGAGAGGGGCGATCGCAAGAAAAACAAGTTGTCAACGGAAGGGAGTACCAACAGCATACACATTTCTAAAATAAAAGGCAGAATCGGTTTTATTTTCCTGTACTCAAGACTCTTGGGAAGCAGAGGGGCGATTGCAAGAAAAACAAGTTGTCAACGGAAGGGAGTGCCAACAGCATACACATTTCTAATATAAAAGGAAGAATCGGTTTTATTTTCCTGTACACAAAACTCTTGGGAAAGAGAGGGGCGATCTCAAGAAAAACAAGTTGTCAACGGAAAAGAGTGCCAACAGCATACACATTTGTAATATAAAAGGCTGAATCGGTTTTATTTTCCTGTACTCAAAGCTCTTGGGAAGGAGAGGGGCGATCGCAAGAAAAACAAGTTGTCAACGGAAGGGAGTGATAACAGCATACACATGTCTAATATAAAAGGCAGAATTGGTTTTATTTTCCTGTACTCAAAGCTCTTGGGAAGGAGAGGGGCGATCCCAAGAAAAACAAGTTGTAAACGGAGGTTAGTGCCAACAGCATACAAATTTCTAATATAAAAGGCAGAATCGGTTTTATTTTCTTATACTTAAAGCTCTTGGGAAGGAGAGGGGCGATCGCAAGAAAAACAAGTTGTCAACGGAAGGGAGTGCCAACAGCATACACATTTGTAATATAAAAGGCAGAATCGGTTTTATTTTCCTGTACTCAAAGCTCTTGGGAAGGTGAGGGGCGATCGCAAGAAAAACAAGTTGTCAACGGAAGGGAGTGCCAACAGCATACACATTTGTAATATAAAAGGCATAGTCGGTTTTATTTTCCTGTACTCAAAGCTCTTGGGAAGGAGAGGGGCGATCGCAAGAAAAACAAGTTGTCAACGGAAGGGAGTGCCAACAGCATACACATTTCTAATAAAAAAGGCAGAATTGGTTTTATTTTCCTGTACTCAAAACTCTTGGGAAGGAGAAGTGCGATCGCAAGAAAAACAAGTTGTCAACGGAAGGGAGTGCCAACAGCATACACATTTCTAATATAAAAGGCAGAATTGGTTTTATTTTCCTATACTCAAAGCTCTTGGGAAGGAGATGGGCGATCGCAAGAAAAACAAGTTGTCAACGGAAGGGAGTGCCAACAGCATACACATTTGTAATATAAAAGGCAGAATCGGTTTTATTTTCCTGTACTCAAAGCTCTTGGGAAGGAGAGGGGCGATCGCAAGAAAAACAAGTTGTCAACAGAAGGGAGTACCAACAGCATACACATTTCTAATATAAAAGGCAGAATCGGTTTTATTTTCCTATACTCAAAGCTCTTGGGAAGGAGAGGGGCGATCGCAAGAAAAACAAGTTTTCAACGGGAGGGAGTGCCAACAGCATACACATTTCTAATATAAAAGGCAGAATCGGTTTTATTTTCCTGTACTCAAAGCTCTTGGGAAGCAGAGGGGCGATTGCAAGAAAAACAAGTTGTCAACGGAAGGGAGTGCCAACAGTATACACATTTCTAATATAAAAGGAAGAATCGGTTTTATTTTCCTGTACTCAAGCTCTTGGGAAGCAGAGGTGCGATTGCAAGAAAAACAAGTTGTCAACGGAAGGGAGTGCCAACAGCATACACATTTCTAATATAAAAGGAAGAATCGGTTTTATTTTCCTGTACTCAAAGCTCTTGGGAAGGAGAGGGGCGATCGCAAGAAAAACAAGTTGTCAACGGAAGGGAGTGCCAACAGCATACACATTTGTAATATAAAAGGCAGAATCGGTTTTATTTTCCTGTACTCAAAGCTCTTGGGAAGGAGAGGGGCGATCGCAAGAAAAACAAGTTGTCAACGGAAGGGAGTGCCAACGGCATACACATTTCTAATATAAAAGGCAGAGTCGGTTTTATTTTCCTGTACTCAAAGCTCTTGGGAAGGAGAGGGGCGATCGCAAGAAAAACAAGTTGTCAACGGAAGGGAGTGCCAACAGCATACACATTTCTAATATAAAAGGCAGAATTGGTTTTATTTTCCTGTACTCAAAGCTATTGGGAAAGAGAGGGGTGATCGCAGGAAAAACAAGTTGTCAACGGAAAGGAGTGCCAACAGCATACACATTTCTAATATAAAAGGCAGAATCGGTTTTATTTTCCTGTACTCAAAGCTCTTGGGAAGGAGATGGGCGATCGCATGAAAAACAAGTTGTCAACGGAAGGGAGTGCCAACAGCATACACATTTCTAATATAAAAGGCAGAATCGGTTTTATTTTCCTGTACTCAAAGCTCTTGGGAAGGAGAGGGGCGATCGCAAGAAAAACAAGTTGTCAACAGAAGGTAGTACCAACAGCATACACATTTCTAATATAAAAGGCAGAATCGGTTTTATTTTCCTATACTCAAAGCTCTTGGGAAGGAGAGGGGCGATCGCAAGAAAAACAAGTTGTCAACGGAAGGGAGTGCCAACAGCATACACATTTCTAATATAAAAGGAAGAATCGGTTTTATTTTCCTGTACTCAAAGCTCTTGGGAAGGAGAGGGGCGATCGCAAGAAAAACAAGTTGTCAACGGAAGGGAGTACCAACAGCATACACATTTCTAATATAAAAGGCAGAATCGGTTTTATTTTCCTATACTCAAAGCTCTTGGGAAGGAGAGGGGCGATCGCAAGAAAAACAAGTTGTCAACGGAAGGGAGTGCCAACAGCATACACATTTGTAATATAAAAGGCAGAATCGGTTTTATTTTCCTGTACTCAAAGTTCTTGGGAAGGAGAGGGGCGATCGCAAGAAAAACAAGTTGTCAACGGGAGAGGGTGCCAACAGCATACACATTTCTAAAATAAAAGGCAGAATCGGTTTTATTTTCCTGTACTCAAAGTTCTTGGGAAGTTGAGGGGCGATCGCAAGAAAAACAAGTTGTCAACGGAAGGGAGTGCCAACAGCATACACATTTGTAATATAAAAGGCAGAATCGGTTTTATTTTCCTGTACTCAAAGTTCTTGGGAAGGAGAGGGGCGATTGCAAGAAAAACAAGTTGTCAACGGAAGGGAGTGCCAACAGTATACACATTTCTAATATAAAAGGAAGAATCGGTTTTATTTTCCTGTACTCAAGCTCTTGGGAAGCAGAGGTGCGATTGCAAGAAAAACAAGTTGTCAACGGAAGGGAGTGCCAACAGCATACACATTTCTAATATAAAAGGAAGAATCGGTTTTATTTTCCTGTACTCAAAGCTCTTGGGAAGGAGAGGGGCGATCGCAAGAAAAACAAGTTGTCAACGGAAGGGAGTGCCAACAGCATACACATTTGTAATATAAAAGGCAGAATCGGTTTTATTTTCCTGTACTCAAAGCTCTTGGGAAGGAGAGGGGCGATCGCAAGAAAAACAAGTTGTCAACGGAAGGGAGTGCCAACAGCATACACATTTGTAATATAAAAGGCAGAGTCGGTTTTATTTTCCTGTACTCAAAGCTCTTGGGAAGGAGAGGGGCGATCGCAAGAAAAACAAGTTGTCAACGGAAGGGAGTGCCAACAGCATACACATTTCTAATATAAAAGGCAGAATTGGTTTTATTTTCCTGTACTCAAAACTCTTGGGAAGGAGAAGTGCGATCGCAAGAAAAACAAGTTGTCAACGGAAGGGAGTGCCAACAGCATACACATTTCTAATATAAAAGGCAGAATTCGTTTTATTTTCCTATACTCAAAGCTCTTGGGAAGGAGAGGGGCGATCGCAAGAAAAACAAGTTGTCAACGGAAGGGAGTGCCAACAGCATACACATTTGTAATATAAAAGGCAGAATCGGTTTTATTTTCCTGTACTCAAAGCTCTTGGGAAGGAGAGGGGCGATTGCAAGAAAAACAAGTTGTCAACAGAAGGTAGTACCAACAGCATACACATTTCTAATATAAAAGGCAGAATTGGTTTTATTTTCCTGTACTCAAAACTCTTGGGAAGGAGAAGTGCGATCGCAAGAAAAACAAGTTGTCAACGGAAGGGAGTGCCAACAGCATACACATTTGTAATATAAAAGGCAGAATCGGTTTTATTTTCCTGTATTCAAAGCTCTTGGGAAGGAGAGGGGCGATCGCAAGAAAAACAAGTTGTCAACGGAAGGGAGTGCCAACGGCATACACATTTCTAATATAAAAGGCAGAATTGGTTTTATTTTCCTGTACTCAAAGCTCTTGGGAAGGAGAGGGGCGATCGCAAGAAAAACAAGTTGTCAACGGAAGGGAGTGCCAACAGCATACACATTTCTAATATAAAAGGCAGAATTGGTTTTATTTTCCTGTACTCAAAGCTATTGGGAAAGAGAGGGGCGATCGCAGGAAAAACAAGTTGTCAACGGAAAGGAGTGCCAACAGCATACACATTTCTAATATAAAAGGCAGAATCGGTTTTATTTTCCTGTACTCAAAGCTCTTGGGAAGGAGATGGGCGATCGCATGAAAAACAAGTTGTCAACGGAAGGGAGTGCCAACAGCATACACATTTCTAATATAAAAGGCAGAATCGGTTTTATTTTCCTGTACTCGAATCTCTTGGGAAGGAGAGGGGCGATCGCAAGAAAAACAAGTTGTCAACGGGAGGGAGTGCCAGCTGCATACACATTTCTAATATAAAAGGCGGAATCGGTTTTATTTTCCTGTACTCAAAGCTCTTGGGAAGGGGAGGGGCGATCGCAGGAAAAACAAGTTGTCAACGGAAGAGAGTGCCAACAGCATACACATTTGTAATATAAAAGGCAGAATCGGTTTTATTTTCTTGTACTCAAAGCTCTTGGGAAGGAGAGGGGCGATCGCAAGAAAAACAAGTTGTCAACGGGAGAGGGTGCCAACAGCATACACATTTCTAAAATAAAAGGCAGAATCGGTTTTATTTTCCTGCACTCAAAGCTCTTGGGAAGTTGAGGGGCGATCGCAAGAAAAACAAGTTGTCAACGGAAGGGAGTGCCAACAGCATACACATTTGTAATATAAAAGGCAGAATCGGTTTTATTTTCCTGTACTCAAAGTTCTTGGGAAGGAGAGGGGCGATCGCAAGAAAAACAAGTTGTCAACGGGAGAGGGTGCCAACAGCATACACATTTCTAAAATAAAAGGCAGAATCGGTTTTATTTTCCTGTACTCAAAGTTCTTGGGAAGTTGAGGGGCGATCGCAAGAAAAACAAGTTGTCAACGGAAGGGAGTGCCAACAGCATACACATTTGTAATATAAAAGGCAGAATCGGTTTTATTTTCCTGATCTCAAAGCTCTTGGGATGGAGAGGGGCGATCGCAAGAAAAACAAGTTGTCAACGGAAGGGAGCGCCAACAGCATACACATTTTTAATATAAAAGGCAGAATCGGTTTTATTTTCCTGTACTCAAAGCTCTTGGGAAAGAGAGGGGCGATCGCAAGAAAAACAAGTTGTCAACGGAAGGGAGTGTCAACAGCATACACATTTCTAATATAAAAGGCAGAATCGGATTTATTTTCCTGTACTCAAAGCTCTTGGGATGGAGAGGGGCGATCGCAAGAAAAACAAGTTGTCAACGGATGGGAGTGCCAACAGCATACACATTTCTAATAGAAAAGGCAGAATCGGTTTTATTTTCCTGTACTCAAAGCTCCTGGGAAGGAGAGGGGCGATCGCAAGAAAAAGAAGTTGTCAACGGGAGAGAGTGCCAACAGCGTACACATTTCTAATATAAAAGGCAGAATCGGTTTTATTTTCTTGTACTCAAAGCTCTTGGGAAGGAAAGGGGCGTTCGCAAGAAAAACAAGTTGTCAACGGAAGGGAGTGCCAACAGCTTACACATTTCTAATATAAAAGGCAGAATCGGTTTTATTTTCCTATACTCAATGCTCTTGGGAAGGAGAGGGGCGATCGCAAGAAAAACAAGTTGTCAACGGAAGTGAGTGCCAACAGCATACACATTTCTAATATAAAAGGCAAAATCGGTTTTATTTTCCTCTACTCAAAGCTCTTGGAAAGGAGAGGGGCGATCGCAAGAAAAACAAGTTTTCAACGGGAGGGAGTGCCAACAGCATACACATTTCTAATATAAAAGCCAGAATCGGTTTTATTTTCCTGTACTCAAAGCTCTTGGGAAGGAGAGGTGCGATCGCAAGAAAAACAAGTTGTCAACGGAAGGGAGTACCAACAGCATACACATTTCTAAAATAAAAGGCAGAATCGGTTTTATTTTCCTGTACTCAAAGCTCTTGGGAAGCAGAGGGGCGATTGCAAGAAAAACAAGTTGTCAACGGAAGGGAGTGCCAACAGCATACACATTTCTAATATAAAAGGAAGAATCGGTTTTATTTTCCTGTACTCAAAACTCTTGGGAAAGAGAGGGGCGATCGCAAGAATAACAAGTTGTCAACGGAAGGGAGTGCCAACAGCATACACATTTGTAATATAAAAGGCAGAATCGGTTTTATTTTCCTGTACTCAAAGCTCTTGGGAAGGAGAGGGGCGATCGCAAGAAAAACAAGTTGTCAACGGAAGGGAGTGATAACAGCATACACATTTCTAATATAAAAGGCAGAATTGGTTTTATTTTCCTGTACTCAAAGCTCTTGGGAAGGAGAGGGGCGATCCCAAGAAAAACAAGTTGTAAACGGAAGGGAGTGCCAACAGCATACACATTTCTAATATAAAAGGCAGAATCGGTTTTATTTTCTTATACTCAAAGCTCTTGGGAAGGAGAGGGGCGATCGCAAGAAAAACAAGTTGTCAACGGAAGGGAGTGCCAACAGCATACACATTTGTAATATAAAAGGTAGAATCGGTTTTATTTTCCTGTACTCAAAGCTCTTGGGAAGGAGAGGGGCGATCGCAAGAAAAACAAGTTGTCAACGGAAGGGAGTGCCAACAGCATACACATTTCTAATATAAAAGGCAGAATTGGTTTTATTTTCCTGTACTCAAAGCTCTTGGGAAGGAGAGGGGCGATCGCAAGAAAAACAAGTTGTCAACCGAAGGGAGTGCCAACAGCATACACATTTCTAATATAAAAGGCAGAATTGGTTTTATTTTCCTATACTCAAAGCTCTTGGGAAGGAGAGGGGCGATCGCAAGAAAAACAAGTTGTCAACGGAAGGGAGTGCCAACAGCATACACATTTGTAATATAAAAGGCAGAATCGGTTTTATTTTCCTGCACTCAAAGCTCTTGGGAAGGAGAGGGGCGATCGCAAGAAAAACAAGTTGTCAACAGAAGGGAGTATCAACAGCATACACATTTCTAATATAAAAGTCAGAATCGGTTTTATTTTCCTATACTCAAAGCTCTTGGGAAGGGGAGGGGCGATTGCAAGAAAAACAAGTTTTCAACGGGAGGGAGTGCCAACAGCATACACATTTCTAATATAAAAGGCCGAATCGGTTTTATTTTCCTGTACTCAAAGCTCTTGGTAAGCAGAGGGGCGATTGCAAGAAAAACAAGTTGTCAACGGAAGGGAGTGCCAACAGTATACACATTTCTAATATAAAAGGAAGAATCGGTTTTATTTTCCTGTACTCAAACTCTTGGGAAGCAGAGGGGCGATTGCAAGAAAAACAAGTTGTCAACGGAAGGGAATACCAACAGCATACACATTTCTAATATAAAAGGCAGAATCGGTTTTATTTTCCTATACTCAAAGCTCTTGGGAAGGAGAGGGGCGATCGCAAGAAAAACAAGTTGTCAACGGAAGTGAGTGCCAACAGCATACACATTTGTAATATAAAAGGCAGAATCGGTTTTATTTTCCTGTACTCAAAGCTCTTGGGAAGGAGAGGGGCGATCGCAAGAAAAACAAGTTGTCAACGGAAGGGAGTGCCAACAGCATACACATTTGTAATATAAAAGGCAGAATCGGTTTTATTTTCCTGTACTCAAAGTTCTTGGGAAGGAGAGGGGCGATCGCAAGAAAAACAAGTTGTCAACGGGAGAGGGTGCCAACAGCATACACATTTCTAAAATAAAAGGCAGAATCGGTTTTATTTTCCTGTACTCAAAGTTCTTGGGAAGTTGAGGGGCGATCGCAAGAAAAACAAGTTGTCAACGGAAGGGAGTGCCAACAGCATACACATTTGTAATATAAAAGGCAGAATCGGTTTTATTTTCCTGTACTCAAATTTCTTGGGAAGGAGAGGGGCGATCGCAAGAAAAACAAGTTGTCAACGGCAGGGAGTGCCAACAGCATACACATTTGTAATATAAAAGGCAGAATCGGTTTTATTTTCCTGATCTCAAAGCTCTTGGGATGGAGAGGGGCGATCGCAAGAAAAACAAGTTGTCAACGGAAGGGAGCGCCAACAGCATACACATTTTTAATATAAAAGGCAGAACCGGTTTTATTTTCCTGTACTCAAAGCTCTTGGGAAAGAGAGGGGCGATCGCAAGAAAAACAAGTTGTCAACGGAAGGGAGTGTCAACAGCATACACATTTCTAATATAAAAGGCAGAATCGGATTTATTTTCCTGTACTCAAAGCTCTTGGGATGGAGAGGGGCGATCGCAAGAAAAACAAGTTGTCAACGGATGGGAGTGCCAACAGCATACACATTTCTAATAGAAAAGGCAGAATCGGTTTTATTTTCCTGTACTCAAAGCTCCTGGGAAGGAGAGGGGCGATCGCAAGAAAAAGAAGTTGTCAACGGGAGAGAGTGCCAACAGCGTACACATTTCTAATATAAAAGGCAGAATCGGTTTTATTTTCTTGTACTCAAAGCTCTTGGGAAGGAAAGGGGCGTTCGCAAGAAAAACAAGTTGTCAACGGAAGGGAGTGCCAACAGCGTACACATTTCTAATATAAAAGGCAGAATCGGTTTTATTTTCCTATACTCAATGCTCTTGGGAAGGAGAGGGGCGATCGCAAGAAAAACAAGTTGTCAACGGAAGGGAGTGCCAACAGCATACACATTTCTAATATAAAAGGCAAAATCGGTTTTATTTTCCTCTACTCAAAGCTCTTGGAAAGGAGAGGGGCGATCGCAAGAAAAACAAGTTTTCAACGGGAGGGAGTGCCAACAGCATACACATTTCTAATATAAAAGCCAGAATCGGTTTTATTTTCCTGTACTCAAAGCTCTTGGGAAGGAGAGGTGCGATCGCAAGAAAAACAAGTTGTCAACGGAAGGGAGTACCAACAGCATACACATTTCTAAAATAAAAGGCAGAATCGGTTTTATTTTCCTGTACTCAAAGCTCTTGGGAAGCAGAGGGGCGATTGCAAGAAAAACAAGTTGTCAACGGAAGGGAGTGCCAACAGCATACACATTTCTAATATAAAAGGAAGAATCGGTTTTATTTTCCTGTACTCAAAACTCTTGGGAAAGAGAGGGGCGATCGCAAGAATAACAAGTTGTCAACGGAAGGGAGTGCCAACAGCATACACATTTGTAATATAAAAGGCAGAATCGGTTTTATTTTCCTGTACTCAAAGCTCTTGGGAAGGAGAGGGGCGATCGCAAGAAAAACAAGTTGTCAACGGAAGGGAGTGATAACAGCATACACATTTCTAATATAAAAGGCAGAATTGGTTTTATTTTCCTGTACTCAAAGCTCTTGGGAAGGAGAGGGGCGATCCCAAGAAAAACAAGTTGTAAACGGAAGGGAGTGCCAACAGCATACACATTTCTAATATAAAAGGCAGAATCGGTTTTATTTTCTTATACTCAAAGCTCTTGGGAAGGAGAGGGGCGATCGCAAGAAAAACAAGTTGTCAACGGAAGGGAGTGCCAACAGCATACACATTTGTAATATAAAAGGCAGAATCGGTTTTATTTTCCTGTACTCAAAGCTCTTGGGAAGGAGAGGGGCGATCGCAAGAAAAACAAGTTGTCAACGGAAGGGAGTGCCAACAGCATACACATTTCTAATATAAAAGGCAGAATTGGTTTTATTTTCCTGTACTCAAAGCTCTTGGGAAGGAGAGGGGCGATCGCAAGAAAAACAAGTTGTCAACGGAAGGGAGTGCCAACAGCACACACATTTCTAATATAAAAGGCAGAATTAGTTTTATTTTCCTATACTCAAAGCTCTTGGGAAGGAGAGGGGCGATCGCAAGAAAAACAAGTTGTCAACGGAAGGGAGTGCCAACAGCATACACATTTGTAATATAAAAGGCAGAATCGGTTTTATTTTCCTGTACTCAAAGCTCTTGGGAAGGAGAGGGGCGATCGCAAGAAAAACAAGTTGTCAACAGAAGGGAGTATCAACAGCATACACATTTCTAATATAAAAGTCAGAATCGGTTTTATTTTCCTATACTCAAAGCTCTTGGGAAGGAGAGGGGCGATTGCAAGAAAAACAAGTTTTCAACGGGAGGGAGTGCCAACAGCATACACATTTCTAATATAAAAGGCCGAATCGGTTTTATTTTCCTGTACTCAAAGCTCTTGGTAAGCAGAGGGGCGATTGCAAGAAAAACAAGTTGTCAACGGAAGGGAGTGCCAACAGTATACACATTTCTAATATAAAAGGAAGAATCGGTTTTATTTTCCTATACTCAAAGCTCTTGGGAAGGAGAGGGGCGATCGCAGGAAAAACAAGTTTTCAACGGGAGGGAGTGCCAACAGCATACATATTTCTAATATAAAAGGCAGAATCGGTTTTATTTTCCTGTACTCAAAGCTCTTGGGAAGCAGAGGGGCGATTGCAAGAAAAACAAGTTGTCAACGGAAGGGAGTGCCAACAGTATACACATTTCTAATATAAAAGGAAGAATCGGTTTTATTTTCCTGTACTCAAACTCTTGGGAAGCAGAGGGGCGATTGCAAGAAAAACAAGTTGTCAACGGAAGGGAATACCAACAGCATACACATTTCTAATATAAAAGGCAGAATCGGTTTTATTTTCCTATACTCAAAGCTCTTGGGAAGGAGAGGGGCGATCGCAAGAAAAACAAGTTGTCAACGGAAGTGAGTGCCAACAGCATACACATTTGTAATATAAAAGGCAGAATCGGTTTTATTTTCCTGTACTCAAAGCTCTTGGGAAGGAGAGGGGCGATCGCAAGAAAAACAAGTTGTCAACGGAAGGGAGTGCCAACAGCATACACATTTCTAATATAAAAGGCAGAATTGGTTTTATTTTCCTGTACTCAAAGCTCTTGGGAAGGAGAGGGGCGATCGCAAGAAAAACAAGTTGTCAACGGAAGGGAGTGCCAACAGCATACACATTTCTAATATAAAAGGCAGAATTGGTTTTATTTTCCTGTACCCAAAGCTATTGGGAAAGAGAGGGGCGATCGCAGGAAAAACAAGTTGCCAACGGAAAGGAGTGCCAACAGCATACACATTTCTAATATAAAAGGCAGAATCGGTTTTATTTTCCTGTACTCAAAGCTCTTGGGAAGGAGATGGGCGATCGCATGAAAAACAAGTTGTCAACGGAAGGGAGTGCCAACATCATACACATTTCTAATATAAAAGGCAGAATCGGTTTTATTTTCCTGTACTCGAAGCTCTTGGGAAGGAGAGGGGCGATCGCAAGAAAAACAAGTTGTCAACGGGAGGGAGTGCCAGCAGCATACACATTTCTAATATAAAAGCCAGAATCGGTTTTATTTTCCTGTACTCAAAGCTCTTGGGAAGGGGAGGGGCGATCGCAGGAAAAACAAGTTGTCAACGGAAGAGAGTGCCAACAGCATACACATTTGTAATATAAAAGGCAAAATCGGTTTTATTTTCCTGTACTCAAAGCTCTTGGGAAGGAGAGGGGCGATCGCAAGAAAAACAAGTTGTCAACGGGAGAGGGTGCCAACAGCAAACACATTTCTAATATAAAAGGCAGAATCGGTTTTATTTTCCTGTACTCAAAGCTCTTGGGAAGTTGAGGGGCGATCGCAAGAAAAACAAGTTGTCAACGGAAGGGAGTGCCAACAGCATACACATTTGTAATGTAAAAGGCAGAATCGGTTTTATTTTCCTGTACTCAAAGTTCTTGGGAAGGAGAGGGGCGATCGCAAGAAAAACAAGTTGTCAACGGAAGGGAGTGCCAACAGCATACACATTTCTAATATAAAAGGCAGAATTGGTTTTATTTTCCTGTACTCAAAACTCTTGGGAAGGAGAGGGGCGATCGCAAGAAAAACAAGTTGTCAACGGCAGGGAGTGCCAACAGCATACATATTTCTAATATAAAAGGCAGAATCGGTTTTATTTTCCTGTACTCAAAGCTCTTGGGAAAGGGATGGGCGATCGCAGGAAAAACAAGTTGTCAACGGAAAGGAGTGCCAACAGCATACACATTTCTAATATAAAAGGCAGAATCGGTTTTATTTTTCTTTACTCAAAGCTCTTGGGAAGAAGAGGGGCGATCGCAAGAAAAACAAGTTGTCAACGGAAGGGAGTGCCAACAGCATACACATTTCTAATATAAAAGGCAGAATCGGTTTCATTTTCCTGTACTCAAAACTCTTGGGAAAGAGAGAGGCGATCGCAAGAAAAACAAGTTTTCAACGGGAGGGAGTGCCAGCAGCATACACATTTCTAATATAAAAGGCAGAATCGGTTTTATTTTCCTGATCTCAAAGCTCTTGGGATGGAGAGGGGCGATCGCAAGAAAAACAAGTTGTCAACGGAAGGGAGCGCCAACAGCATACACATTTCTAATATAAAAGGCAGAATCGTTTTTATTTTCCAGTACTCAAAACTCTTGGGAAAGAGAGGGGCGATCGCAAGAAAAACAAGTTGTCAACGGAAGGGAGTGTCAACAGCATACACATTTCTAATATAAAAGGCAGAATCGTTTTTATTTTCCTGTACTCAAAGCTCTTGGGAAAGAGAGGGGCGATCGCAAGAAAAACAAGTTGTCAACGGAAGGGAGTGTCAACAGCATACACATTTCTAATATAAAAGGCAGAATCGGTTTTATTTTCCTGTACTCAAAGCTCCTGGGAAGGAGGGGGGCTATCGCAAGAAAAACAAGTTGTCAACGGATGGGAGTGCCAACAGCATACACATTTCTAATAGAAAAGGCAGAATCGGTTTTATTTTCTTGTACTCAAAGCTCCTGGGAAGGAGAGGGGCGATCGCAAGAAAAAGAAGTTGTCAACGGGAGAGAGTGCCAACAGCGTACACATTTCTAATATAAAAGGCAGAATCGGTTTTATTTTCTTGTACTCAAAGCTCTTGGGAAGGAAAGGGGCGTTCGCAAGAAAAACAAGTTGTCAACGGAAGGGAGTGCCAACAGCATACACATTTCTAATATAAAAGGCAGAATCGGTTTTATTTTCCTGTACTCAAAGCTCCTGGGAAGGAGGGGGGCTATCGCAAGAAAAACAAGTTGTCAACGGGAGGAGTGCCAACAGCGTTCACATTTGTAATATAAAAGGTAGAATCGGTTTTATTTTCCTGTACTCAAAGCTCCTGGGAAGGAGAGGGGCGATCGCAAGAAAAACAAGTTGTCAACGGGAGGGAGTGCCAACAGCGTTCACATTTGTAATATAAAAGGCAGAATCGGTTTTATTTTCCTGTACTCAAAGCTCCTGGGAAAGAGAGGGGCGATCGCAAGAAAAACAAGTTGTCAACGGGAGGGAGTGCCAACAGCGTACCCATTTCTAATATAAAAGGCAGAATTGGTTTTATTTTCTTGAACTCAAAGCTCTTGAGAAGGAAATGGGCGATCGCATGAAAAACAAGTTGTCAACGGAAGGGAGTGCCAACAGCATACACATTTCTAATATAAAAGGCAGAATCGGTTTTATTTTCTTGTACTCAAAGCTATTGGGAAGGAGAGGGACGATCGCAAGAAAAACAAGTTGTCAACGGAAGGGAGTGCCAACAGCATACACATTTCTAATATAAAAGGCAGAATCGGTTTTATTTTCTTGTACTCAAAGCTATTGGGAAGGAGAGGGACGATCGCAAAAAAATCAAGTTGTCAACGGGAGAGAGTGCCAACAGCATACACATTTCTAATATAAAAGGTAGAATCGGTTTTATTTTCCTGTACTCAAAGCTCCTGGGAAGGAGAGGGGCGATCGCAAGAAAAACAAGTTGTCAACGGGAGGGAGTGCCAACAGCGTTCGCATTTGTAATATAAAAGGCAGAATCGGTTTTATTTTCTTGTACTCAAAGCTATTGGGAAGGAGAGGGACGATTGCAAGAAAAACAAGTTGTCAACGGAAGGGAGTGCCAACAGCATACACATTTCTAATATAAAAGGCAGAATCGGTTTTATTTTCTTGTACTCAAAGCTATTGGGAAGGAGAGGGGCGATCGCAAGAAAAACAAGTTGTCATTGGATGGGAGTGCCAACAGCATACACATTTCTAATAGAAAAGGCAGAATCGGTTTTATTTTCCTGTACTCAAAGCTCCTGGAAAGGAGAGGGGCGATCGCAAGAAAAAGAAGTTGTCAACGGGAGAGAGTGCCAACAGCGTACACATTTCTAATATAAAAGGCAGAATCGGTTTTATTTTCTTGTACTCAAAGCTCTTGGGAAGGAAAGGGGCGTTCGCAAGAAAAACAAGTTGTCAACGGAAGGGAGTGCCAACAGCATACACATTTCTAATATAAAAGGCAGAATCGGTTTTATTTTCCTGTACTCAAAGCTCCTGGGAAGGAGGGGGGCTATCGCAAGAAAAACAAGTTGTCAACGGGAGGAGTGCCAACAGCGTTCACATTTGTAATATAAAGGGTAGAATCGGTTTTATTTTCCTGTACTCAAAGCTCCTGGGAAGGAGAGGGGCGATCGCAAGAAAAACAAGTTGTCAACGGGAGGGAGTGCCAACAGCGTTCACATTTGTAATATAAAAGGCAGAATCGGTTTTATTTTCCTGTACTCAAAGCTTTTGGGAAAGAGAGGGGTGATCGCAAGAAAAACAAGTTGTCAACGGGAGGGAGTGCCAACAGCATACACATTTGTAATATAAAAGGCAGAGTCGGTTTTATTTTCCTGTACTCAAATCTCTTGGGAAGGAGAGGGGCGATCGCAAGAAAAACAAGTTGTCAACGGAAGGGAGTGCCAACAGCATACACATTTCTAATATAAAAGGCAGAATTGGTTTTATTTTCCTGTACTCAAAACTCTTGGGAAGGAGAAGTGCGATCGCAAGAAAAACAAGTTGTCAACGGAAGAGAGTGCCAACAGCATACACATTTCTAATATAAAAGGCAAAATTCGTTTTATTTTCCTATACTCAAAGCTCTTGGGAAGGAGAGGGGCGATCGCAAGAAAAACAAGTTGTCAACGGAAGGGAGTGCCAACAGCATACACATTTGTAATATAAAAGGCAGAATCGGTTTTATTTTCCTGTACTCAAAGCTCTTGGGAAGGAGAGGGGCGATCGCAAGAAAAACAAGTTGTCAACAGAAGGTAGTACCAACAGCATACACATTTCTAATATAAAAGGCAGAATCGGTTTTATTTTCCTGTACTCAAAGCTCTTGGAAAGCAGAGGAGCGATTGCAAGAAAAACAAGTTGTCAACGGAAGGGAGTGCCAACAGTATACACATTTCTAATATAAAAGGAAGAATCGGTTTTATTTTCCTATACTCAAAGCTCTTGGGAAGGAGAGGGGCGATCGCAAGAAAAACAAGTTGTCAACGGAAGGGAGTGCCAACAGCATACACATTTCTAATATAAAAGGAAGAATCGGTTTTATTTTCCTGTACTCAAAGCTCTTGGGAAGGAGAGGGACGATCGCAAGAAAAACAAGTTGTCAACGGAAGGGAGTACCAACAGCATACACATTTCTAATATAAAAGGCAGAATCGGTTTTATTTTCCTATACTCAAAGCTCTTGGGAAGGAGAGGGGCGATCGCAAGAAAAACAAGTTGTCAACGGAAGGGAGTGCCAACAGCATACACATTTGTAATATAAAAGGCAGAATCGGTTTTATTTTCCTGTACTCAAAGCTCTTGGGAAGGAGAGGGGCGATCGCAAGAAAAACAAGTTGTCAACGGAAGGGAGTGCCAACGGCATACACATTTCTAATATAAAAGGCAGAATTGGTTTTATTTTCCTGTACTCAAAGCTCTTGGGAAGGAGAGGGGCGATCGCAAGAAAAACAAGTTGTCAACGGAAGGGAGTGCCAACAGCATACACATTTCTAATATAAAAGGCAGAATTGGTTTTATTTTCCTGTACTCAAAGCTATTGGGAAAGAGAGGGGCGATCGCAGGAAAAACAAGTTGTCAACGGAAAGGAGTGCCAACAGCATACACATTTCTAATATAAAAGGCAGAATCGGTTTTATTTTCCTGTACTCAAAGCTCTTGGGAAGGAGATGGGCGATCGCATGAAAAACAAGTTGTCAACGGAAGGGAGTGCCAACAGCATACACATTTCTAATATAAAAGGCAGAATCGGTTTTATTTTCCTGTACTCGAATCTCTTGGGAAGGAGAGGGGCGATCGCAAGAAAAACAAGTTGTCAACGGGAGGGAGTGCCAGCTGCATTCACATTTCTAATATAAAAGGCGGAATCGGTTTTATTTTCCTGTACTCAAAGCTCTTGGGAAGGGGAGGGGCGATCGCAGGAAAAACAAGTTGTCAACGGAAGAGAGTGCCAACAGCATACACATTTGTAATATAAAAGGCAGAATCGGTTTTATTTTCTTGTACTCAAAGCTCTTGGGAAGGAGAGGGGCGATCGCAAGAAAAACAAGTTGTCAACGGGAGAGGGTGCCAACAGCATACACATTTCTAAAATAAAAGGCAGAATCGGTTTTATTTTCCTGCACTCAAAGCTCTTGGGAAGTTGAGGGGCGATCGCAAGAAAAACAAGTTGTCAACGGAAGGGAGTGCCAACAGCATACACATTTGTAATATAAAAGGCAGAATCGGTTTTATTTTCCTGTACCCAAAGTTCTTGGGAAGGAGAGGGGCGATCGCAAGAAAAACAAGTTGTCAACGGGAGAGGGTGCCAACAGCATACACATTTCTAAAATAAAAGGCAGAATCGGTTTTATTTTCTTGTACTCAAAGTTCTTGGGAAGTTGAGGGGCGATCGCAAGAAAAACAAGTTGTCAACGGAAGGGAGTGCCAACAGCATACACATTTGTAATATAAAAGGCAGAATCGGTTTTATTTTCCTGTACTCAAAGTTCTTGGGAAGGAGAGGGGCGATTGCAAGAAAAACAAGTTGTCAACGGAAGGGAGTGCCAACAGTATACACATTTCTAATATAAAAGGAAGAATCGGTTTTATTTTCCTGTACTCAAGCTCTTGGGAAGCAGAGGTGCGATTGCAAGAAAAACAAGTTGTCAACGGAAGGGAGTGCCAACAGCATACACATTTCTAATATAAAAGGAAGAATCGGTTTTATTTTCCTGTACTCAAAGCTCTTGGGAAGGAGAGGGGCGATCGCAAGAAAAACAAGTTGTCAACGGAAGGGAGTGCCAACAGCATACACATTTGTAATATAAAAGGCAGAATCGGTTTTATTTTCCTGTACTCAATGCTCTTGGGAAGGAGAGGGGCGATCGCAAGAAAAACAAGTTGTCAACGGAAGGGAGTGCCAACAGCATACACATTAGTAATATAAAAGGCAGAGTCGGTTTTATTTTCCTGTACTCAAAGCTCTTGGGAAGGAGAGGGGCGATCGCAAGAAAAACAAGTTGTCAACGGAAGGGAGTGCCAACAGCATACACATTTCTAATATAAAAGGCAGAATTGGTTTTATTTTCCTGTACTCAAAACTCTTGGGAAGGAGAAGTGCGATCGCAAGAAAAACAAGTTGTCAACGGAAGGGAGTGCCAACAGCATACACATTTCTAATATAAAAGGCAGAATTCGTTTTATTTTCCTATACTCAAAGCTCTTGGGAAGGAGAGGGGCGATCGCAAGAAAAACAAGTTGTCAACGGAAGGGAGTGCCAACAGCATACACATTTGTAATATAAAAGGCAGAATCGGTTTTATTTTCCTGTACTCAAAGCTCTTGGGAAGGAGAGGGGCGATCGCAAGAAAAACAAGTTGTCAACAGAAGGTAGTACCAACAGCATACACATTTCTAATATAAAAGGCAGAATCGGTTTTATTTTCCTATACTCAAAGCTCTTGGAAAGCAGAGGAGCGATTGCAAGAAAAACAAGTTGTCAACGGAAGGGAGTGCCAACAGTATACACATTTCTAATATAAAAGGAAGAATCGGTTTTATTTTCCTATACTCAAAGCTCTTGGGAAGGAGAGGGTCGATCGCAAGAAAAACAAGTTGTCAACGGAAGGGTGTGCCAACAGCATACACATTTCTAATATAAAAGGAAGAATCGGTTTTATTTTCCTGTACTCAAAGCTCTTGGGAAGGAGAGGGGCGATCGCAAGAAAAACAAGTTGTCAACGGAAGGGAGTACCAACAGCATACACATTTCTAATATAAAAGGCAGAATCGGTTTTATTTTCCTATACTCAAAGCTCTTGGGAAGGAGAGGGGCGATCGCAAGAAAAACAAGTTGTCAACGGAAGGGAGTGCCAACAGCATACACATTTGTAATATAAAAGGCAGAATCGGTTTTATTTTCCTGTATTCAAAGCTCTTGGGAAGGAGAGGGGCGATCGCAAGAAAAACAAGTTGTCAACGGAAGGGAGTGCCAACGGCATACACATTTCTAATATAAAAGGCAGAATTGGTTTTATTTTCCTGTACTCAAAGCTCTTGGGAAGGAGAGGGGCGATCGCAAGAAAAACAAGTTGTCAACGGAAGGGAGTGCCAACAGCATACACATTTCTAATATAAAAGGCAGAATTGGTTTTATTTTCCTGTACTCAAAGCTATTGGGAAAGAGAGGGGCGATCGCAGGAAAAACAAGTTGTCAACGGAAAGGAGTGCCAACAGCATACACATTTCTAATATAAAAGGCAGAATCGGTTTTATTTTCCTGTACTCAAAGCTCTTGGGAAGGAGATGGGCGATCGCATGAAAAACAAGTTGTCAACGGAAGGGAGTGCCAACAGCATACACATTTCTAATATAAAAGGCAGAATCGGTTTTATTTTCCTGTACTCGAATCTCTTGGGAAGGAGAGGGGCGATCGCAAGAAAAACAAGTTGTCAACGGGAGGGAGTGCCAGCTGCATACACATTTCTAATATAAAAGGCGGAATCGGTTTTATTTTCCTGTACTCAAAGCTCTTGGGAAGGGGAGGGGCGATCGCAGGAAAAACAAGTTGTCAACGGAAGAGAGTGCCAACAGCATACACATTTGTAATATAAAAGGCAGAATCGGTTTTATTTTCTTGTACTCAAAGCTCTTGGGATGGAGAGGGGCGATCGCAAGAAAAACAAGTTGTCAACGGGAGAGGGTGCCAACAGCATACACATTTCTAAAATAAAAGGCAGAATCGGTTTTATTTTCCTGCACTCAAAGCTCTTGGGAAGTTGAGGGGCGATCGCAAGAAAAACAAGTTGTCAACGGAAGGGAGTGCCAACAGCATACACATTTGTAATATAAAAGGCAGAATCGGTTTTATTTTCCTGTACTCAAAGTTCTTGGGAAGTTGAGGGGCGATCGCAAGAAAAACAAGTTGTCAACGGAAGGGAGTGCCAACAGCATACACATTTGTAATATAAAAGGCAGAATCGGTTTTATTTTCCTGATCTCAAAGCTCTTGGGATGGAGAGGGGCGATCGCAAGAAAAACAAGTTGTCAACGGAAGGGAGCGCCAACAGCATACACATTTTTAATATAAAAGGCAGAATCGGTTTTATTTTCCTGTACTCAAAGCTCTTGGGAAAGAGAGGGGCGATCGCAAGAAAAACAAGTTGTCAACGGAAGGGAGTGTCAACAGCATACACATTTCTAATAGAAAAGGCAGAATCGGTTTTATTTTCCTGTACTCAAAGCTCCTGGGAAGGAGAGGGGCGATCGCAAGAAAAACAAGTTGTCAACGGGAGGGAGTGCCAACAGCGTTCACATTTGTAATATAAAAGGCAGAATCGGTTTTATTTTCCTGTACTCAAAGCTCCTGGGAAAGAGAGGGGCGATCGCAAGAAAAACAAGTTGTCAACGGGAGGGAGTGCCAACAGCGTACACATTTCTAATATAAAAGGCAGAATCGGTTTTATTTTCTTGTACTCAAAGCTATTGGGAAGGAGAGGGACGATCGCAAGAAAAACAAGTTGTCAACGGAAGGGAGTGCCAACAGCATACACATTTCTAATATAAAAGGCAGAATCGGTTTTATTTTCTTGTACTCAAAGCTATTGGGAAGGAGAGGGACGATCGCAAGAAAAACAAGTTGTCAACGGGAGAGAGTGCCAACAGCATACACATTTCTAATATAAAAGGTAGAATCGGTTTTATTTTCCTGTACTCAAAGCTCCTGGGAAGGAGAGGGGCGATCGCAAGAAAAACAAGTTGTCAACGGGAGGGATTGCCAACAGCGTTCGCATTTGTAATATAAAAGGCAGAATCGGTTTTATTTTCTTGTACTCAAAGCTATTGGGAAGGAGAGGGACGATCGCAAGAAAAACAAGTTGTCAACGGAAGGGAGTGCCAACAGCATACACATTTCTAATATAAAAGGCAGAATCGGTTTTATTTTCTTGTACTCAAAGCTATTGGGAAGGAGAGGGACGATCGCAAGAAAAACAAGTTGTCAACGGGAGAGAGTGCCAACAGCATACACATTTCTAATATAAAAGGTAGAATCGGTTTTATTTTCCTGTACTCAAAGCTCCTGGGAAGGAGAGGGGCGATCGCAAGAAAAACAAGTTGTCAACGGGAGGGAGTGCCAACAGCGTTCACATTTGTAATATAAAAGGCAGAATCGGTTTTATTTTCCTGTACTCAAAGCTCCTGGGAAAGAGAGGGGCGATCGCAAGAAAAACAAGTTGTCAACGGGAGGGAGTGCCAACAGCGTACACATTTCCAATATAAAAGGCAGAATCGGTTTTATTTTCTTGAACTCAAAGCTCTTGAGAAGGAAATGGGCGATCGCATGAAAAACAAGTTGTCAACGGAAGGGAGTGCCAACAGCATACACATTTCTAATATAAAAGGCAGAATCGGTTTTATTTTCTTGTACTCAAAGCTATTGGGAAGGAGAGGGACGATCGCAAGAAAAACAAGTTGTCAACGGGAGAGAGTGCCAACAGCATACACATTTCTAATATAAAAGGCAGAATCGGTTTTATTTTCCTGAACTTATAGCTCTTGGAAAGAGAGGGGCGATCGCAAGAAAAACAAGTTGTCTACGGGAGGGAGTGCCAACAGCATACACATTTCTAAAATAAAAGGCAGAATCGGTTTTATTTTCCTGTACTCAAAGCTCTTGGGAAGGAGAGGGGTGATCACAAGAAAAACAAGTTGTCAACGGGAGGGAGTGCCAACAGCATACACATTTCTAATATAAAAAACAGAATCGGTTTTATTTTCCTGTACTCAAAGCTCTTGGAAAGGAGAGGGGCGATCACAAGAAAAACAAGTTGTCAACGGGAGGGAGTGCCAACAGCATACACATTTCTATTATAAAAGGCAGAATCGGCTTTATTTTCCTGTATTCAAAGCTTTTGGGAAGGAGAGGGGCGATCGCAAGAAAAACAAGTTGTCAAAGGGAGGGTGTGCCAACAGCATACACATTTCTAATATAAAAGGCAGAATCGGTTTCATTTTCCTGTACTCAAAGCTCTTGGGAAGGAGAGGGGCGATCGCAAAAAAACAAATTGTCAACGGGAGGGAGTGCCAACATCATACACATTTCTAATATAAAAGGCAGAATCGGTTTCATTTTCCTGTACTCAAAGCTCTTGGGAAGGAGAGGGGCGATCGCAAGAAAAACAAGTTTTCAACGGGAGGGAGTGCCAACAGCATACAAATTTCTAATATAAAAAGCAGAATCGGTTTTATTTTCCTGTACTCAAAGCTCTTGGGAAGGAGAGGGGCGATTGCAAGAAAAACAAGTTGTCAGCGGGAGGGAGTGCCAACAGCATACACATTTCTAATATAAAAGGCAGAATCGGTTTCATTTTCCTGTACTCAAAGATCTTGGGAAGGAGAGGGGCGATCGCAAGAAAAATAATTTGTCAACGGAAGGGAGTGACAACAGCATACATATTTCTAATATAAAAGGCAGAATCGGTTTTATTTTCCTGTACTCAAAGCTCTTGGGAAGGAGAGGGGCGATCGCAAGAAAAACAAGTTTTCAACGGAAGGGAGTGCCAACAGCATACACATTTCTAATATAAAAGGCAGAATCGGTTTTATTTTCCTGTACTCAAAGCTCTTTGGGAAGGAGAGTGGCGATCGCAAGAAAAACAAGTTGTCAACGGAAGGGGTGCCAACAGCATACACATTTCTAATATAAAAGGCAGAATCGGTTTTATTTTCCTATACTCAAAGCTCTTGGGAAGGAGAGGGGCGATCGCAAGAAAAACAAGTTGTCAACGGAAGGGAGTGCCAACAGCATACACATTTCTAATATAAAAGGCAGAATTGGTTTTATTTTCCTCTACTCAAAGCTCTTGGGAAAGAGAGGGGCGATCGCAGGAAAAACAAGTTGTCAACGGAAAGGAGTGCCAACAGCATACACGTTTCTAATATAAAAAGCAGAATCGGTTTTATTTTCCTGTACTCAAAACTCTTGGGAAGGAGATGGGCGATCGCATGAAAAACAAGTTGTCAACGGGAGGGAGTGCCAGCAGCATACACATTTCTAATATAAAAGGCAGAATCGGTTTTATTTTCCTGTACTCAAAGCTCTTGGGAAGGGGAGGGGCGATCGCAGGAAAAACAAGTTGTCAACGGGAGAGAGTGCCAACAGCATACACATTTGTAATATAAAAGGCAGAATCGGTTTTATTTTCCTGTACTCAAAGCTCTTGGGAAGGAGAGGGGCGATCGCAAGAAAAACAAGTTGTCAACGGAAGGGAGTGCCAACAGCAAACACATTTCTAATAGAAAAGGAAGAATCGGTTTTATTTTCTTGTACTCAAAGCTCTTGGGAAGGAGAGGGGCGATCGCAAGAAAAACAAGTTATCAACGGAAGGGAGTGCCAACAGCATACACATTTCTAATATAAAAGGCAGAATCGGTTTTATTTTCCTGTACTCAAAGCTCTTGGGAAGTAGAGGGGCGATCGCAAGAAAAACAAGTTGTCAACGGAAGGGAGTGCCAACAGCATACACATTTCTAATATAAAAGGCAGAATTGGTTTTATTTTCCTGTACTCAAAGCTCTTGGGAAGGAGAGGGGCGATCGCAAGAAAAACAAGTTGTCAACGGCAGGGAGTGCCAACAGCATACACATTTCTAATATAAAAGGCAGAATCGGTTTTATTTTCCTGTACTCAAAGCTCTTGGGAAAGGGATGGGCGATCGCAGGAAAAACAAGTTGTCAACGGAAAGGAGTGCCAACAGCATACACATTTCTAATATAAAAGGCAGAATCGGTTTTATTTTTCTTTACTCAAAGCTCTTGGGAAGGAGATGGGCGATCGCAAGAAAAACAAGTTGTCAACGGAAGGGAGTGCCAACAGCATACACATTTCTAATAGAAAAGGAAGAATCGGTTTTATTTTCTTGTACTCAAAGCTCTTGGGAAGAAGAGAGGCGATCGCAAGAAAAACAAGTTGTCAACGGGAGGGAGTGCCAACAGCATACACATTTCTAATGTAAAAGGCAGAATCGGTTTTATTATCCTGTACTCAAAGCTCTTGGGAAGGAGAGGGGCGATCGCAAGAAAAACAAGTTGTCAGCGGGAGGGAGTGCCAACAGCATACACATTTCTAATATAAAAGGCAGAATCGGTTTCATTTTCCTGTACTCAAAGCTCTTGGGAAGGAGAGGGGCGATCGCAAGAAAAACAAGTTGTCAACGGAAGGGAGTGCCAACAGCATACATATTTCTAATATAAAAGGCAGAATCGGTTTTATTTTCCTGTACTCAAAGCTCTTGGGAAGGAGATGGGCGATCGCAAGAAAAACAAGTTGTCAACGAGAGGGAGTGCCAACAGCATACACATTTTTTATACAGGGTGATTCAAAAATCGATCACGAAACTTAAGAGGGTGATTCTACTTGACAAAATAAGGGTAGAGCTTCATATAATTTTTTTTCAAAATGTCATTCGTTTTCGAGTTACAAGCCGTCCAAGTTCAAGTTTTTATTTTTTGTTTTTTGAATTACTCGCTTACAGGAAAACCGATTTGACTAATATTTGAAAGATAGGCTAAGTCTTCTGCGCTTCATCATTTTAGTAACAATTCACATTGATTGTTTGCTGCTAGAGGGCACTTTACCTACATTGAAAATTGTTTTTTTGTCATAATTTTTTAGTGTTGACAGCTACAGTAGTTTTTGGCATAATTTCTGAAAGACTGATGCCAGGCCTTTAAAAAAGGTGCTCTTTATTTACATCGCTAAACCCAACGGTTTAGACGTAAATCACCCTTAAAAATTAAGTGGTAAATTTACTTTTCTCATTTCATTACCACCAGCTACCAGGTAAATAGCTATCAAAGTATACTAGAGCTGTCAGTTTAACATCAAATAAATTCGCTTTTTAAACTATTTAATTTATAATCTTAAAATAACTAATAATGGCTAATCACCAATATTCAAATATCGAATATTGTGATATCCATTTTTGTTATGGAAAAGCAAATGGTAATGCAGAGTTGGCGAGAAGTTATTATATGGAGAGTTATCCGGAAAGAAATATCCCTCATGCTCAAATATTTTCCAGTGTGCACAGGAGGCTTGCGGAATGTGGTTCCTTTAAAAGTTATAATGGAAATAGGGGAAGACCTAGAACTGCTAGAAACGTGCAACAAGAAGAAAGAGTGCTTGAAATTATTGAAGATAATCCAGGTACTATTACTAGAAAAATTGGGAATGAAGTGCGGCTCTGTCAGGCTAGTTCATGGAGGATACTAAGAGAAGAACAATTCTACCCGTTTCATTCAAAAAAGGTGCAGGCTCTTTATGACGATGATCGGCCGAGACGGTTGGAAATGTGCAATCAGATCCTAGCTAAGTATGAACACGATAATCGATTAATTGGCGTCATATTATTCACTGACGAAGCTGGTTTCATTCGTGATGGCACAACAAATCTACACAACATCCACACATATGCTTACGAGAACCCAAACAATGTGGTAGAAACGAAACATCAGCGTAGATTTTCACTAAATGTGTGGGCAGGGATAATAGGAGATTACCTTATTGGTCCTCATTTCTTTGATGGCCCATTAACTGGTGACGTATACTTAGATTTTATCCAAAATCGTCTCCCATTGTATCTGGAAGATGTGCCATTGGAAGTAAGGGCCAACATGTGGATCCTCCAAGACGGAGCTCCGCCCCACTTTAGTATACGTGTCCGACAGTATTTGAATGCAACGTATCCTGAGCGATGGATAGGACGAAGTGGACCATTGGCATGGGCAGCGAGGTCACCAGACCTTAATCCTATGGATTTTTTCTTTTGGGGTCATTTGAAACAATTGGTGTACGATATTCCAGTAATCAACGTCGAGGATCTTCGCTTCAGGATAATCGAAAAGTGCCAAATTATTAAAGAAACACCAGAAATTTTTCATCGAGTTAGGCGACATTTTTTGAAGACTGTTAGGAAATGTATTGAAGAAAATGGGGGACATTTTGAGAATCTTTTTTAGTTTGTTTAGTACTGTTTCATTAATTTTTATCAATTAAATGTATATCGCAATAATCCATAATATGAATATTTACTGATTAGCCATTATTAGTTATTTTAAGATTATAAATTAAATAGTTTAAAAAGCGAATTTATTTGATGTTAAACTGACAGCTCTAGTATACTTTGATAGCTATTTACCTGGTAGCTGGTGGTAATGAAATGAGAAAAGTAAATTTACCACTTAATTTTTAAGGGTGATTTACGTCTAAACCGTTGGGTTTAGCGATGTAAATAAAGAGCACCTTTTTTAAAGGCCTGGCATCAGTCTTTCAGAAATTATGCCAAAAACTACTGTAGCTGTCAACACTAAAAAATTATGACAAAAAAACAATTTTCAATGTAGGTAAAGTGCCCTCTAGCGGCAAACAATCAATGTGAATTGTTACTAAAATGATGAAGCGCAGAAGACTTAGCCTATCTTTCAAATATTAGTCAAATCGGTTTTCCTGTAAGCGAGTAATTCAAAAAACAAAAAATAAAAACTTGAACTTGGACGGCTTGTAACTCGAAAACGAATGACATTTTAAAAAAAAATTATATGAAGCTCTACCCTTATTTTGTCAAGTAGAATCACCCCCTTAAGTTTCGTGATCGATTTTTGAATCACCCTGTATATATATATATATATATATATATATATATATATATATATATATATATATATATATATATATATATATATATATATATATATATATATATATCTAGTAATAAATTGTTCTTTTTATGTTCCTAATATTTTCTTTTTTCAACTATATTGTACATAGAACAATAATGACGATGAAATAGGTAATCAACACACTCTAAAACAATAAAAATCAAATTTGTTATCATAAATGAACAAAAGCAGTGCACACCTGCAGCACTTACATACAGTTAGATCTGTCGCCTACAAAATAAAAACATTTCTAGTAAACACTATGCAGGATAATTTATTCCTGTTTCTCTTGTAGTAGTTTTCTTACTTACTAACATTCCAACAGATCTCACTATGAATATACTTCAGAGGAATTATTTTAAAATTAAAGATTGTTGTAAAGTAACATTCACTGAATTTATAGAACTTCTGAAATTTCCATTGGATGACAGTTAGGACTACTTATTAATTCTAACAAAACGGTCCTCATGCCATTCACTACGAGACGAAAACTAAACATGAATGCTCCAACATTAAAAATGACATCACTGAACATTTTCAATGCGATTAAATATTGATGAATAATCATAGACTGGATACTGACCTGGAAGAGCCCCATAGAAAGAGTCCTTCTAAATGAGGTTCGAGTCCGAAAATGATCTTATTATCATACGAAATGATCATCGAATTCATAGCTACTTGAGCTTTCTTGGTGTGGTATCCAAAGATATATTAAACAGCATCTCAAAAAAGCGACAGAAAATACAAACTATAGCTTGTGTAGGAGTCATGGAACTGTTGCCATCTTGCCCCACAGCGACACTAGAGGTAATGCTGAACTCTACTGCACATTTTTGTAGAAAGGGCAGCGACAATAAATGTTTTGAAGCTGTTCTAAATATCAAACCTGAAAACTTTGTTGGCTAGATAAAAATTCTAGATCCAATTACACAAAAACCGACAAAAATCATGTCCAAGATGAAAATCATGGCTCTTGGGTTTAGATCGTATAAAATTGGAATTATTATTCGACGTTTCGCCTACGATTGCACGAAGCATCTTAATGGATCTTTGCTTCACGAGATCAGAACACTGAATGACTATCGAGGAATAACAACCCGGTATTTATGCCCGACTCATGCTCAGCGAACCGCGATCCAGCGTTACAATCGATTTCCACGTGTGATGTAGACTGTAACTTGCATCTCTATTAATAATATCGATATCTTAATGCAACGTCACACCATCATATTTCTCAAAAACATAAACTTTTTGGTATATAGAGCACTTTCAATATGTGACGAACAATCAGAGAACTCAGAAATAGAAAAACTGACTAATGCTCTGAGCAGGCGCGGATCCAAGGGGAGGGGGGCGGTGGGGGCGATTGCCCCCCTAAGAGCTTTGAGATCAGAAAAAAAAAACGATTTTGCTTCTTATACTATAGTTTATTCAAGAACTAGAGAGAGTAATAAATCATTTTTTTACCCTTTTTTTTCTTCGCAAACTAACTGTGTCCTTTAGTCAAGAGTCCTTGGCAAAATCTGTTAAACACATATATTTTTCATTGGAATGGGTTAGAAATTTTATAATAATGGACTATTTGGGTTGGATAACAATAGATATTTGGATGTGTGAAGTATTAAAAGGATTTTAATCCATGTCATAGGCGTCGAAAGGAGGTTTATTTTATCACTAAGTATTTATGGTATAGAATACTATTTCGGTAATAAACTTAAAATAAAAAGTTTTTATAATATTATTCTTATGATTTTTTAATAATCACATACATTAGAAAATATAAATTATTTTGATATATTTAACACACACAAATCACAACTGTATTTTTATTATTTTTAATTTTGACATAGAAACTGTTTTAGGCATATTCAGACTAAAACGTAGTATAGGTTATTTTATTATTAATTAAAAAATTTTTTAGGACATTTGACGTTTCAGTTTATTGATTTTTTAAACCATGTGAAGAATTACAATTAAACACTAAAAAGGGATTCAAATGCAATTAATTTTTATATGTTACAGAAAATTTAAATAATAAATTGTGTTTACGCTGGTAAACATTACGTATCTAATTCCTAATCAAAGTCAGTGAAGCTATCTTCGCTCAAATTAATTATAATTTATTCCTCTATCTCACCGATCATGAGATCGAGTTTCCACATTTTTTAAAAATTTTTTTATATGAATTTTTCCCAATTTTCTGCAGTAACTTTATTGAAAAAATCTATCAAAAGTTCAGTTAAATTACTAATTTTGTAAGTTTTGTTATTTCTAGCAACTCTACCTTTTACTTGAGAGAGATATTTCCTTCACCAACGAACATTTTCCTGACGATCTATAAGAACAGATTTCCTATCTGGTTTTTCTTAACAAAAATTAAGTGCTCTGAGCAATTTCCAGAGCTCAGTTCCTTTAATTTCAGGTAAATCCCGATATTCATTGATTTTAGTTAGAATTTTGTCGACGGTTGGGATCTGCTTCTCATAATAAGATGTATGTACAACTCCTTTTAGTGCAGTTTACATCTCTTCTTCTAACGAGGTTATTCGTCTGCCTGTGATCGAATGTGACTTGGGAATACTAACAATTCCAGTCGTTTTTTCCCTTGCAGTATTCGGTACATAGTAGATTTTCCAACTTTTGTCATGTTGGAATGGATCTCAACAGATCTTTTAACATTATTATCTAGATATTGATATGTTAAGGCGTCATAAACATTCATCCTAATAAGTTTTTCGTTGCGGAAAAAATGCCCTGGTTTAACGATTTTGGAATGAATATAGTTGTGGAAGCCATATCTTTTGGGTATCTCACTAATCTCAAATAATATATAAAAACAACCACATACAAGATAAATCACTTAGGACACACTGTAAAGTGTACTTTGCTCACTGCTAGAAATTAAATTGAAGTATCAGAAATTTTATTGTTGCAGTAAATTTATAAAAGCTTATAATATTTAAATACAATTAAATATAATTAGATTCACGGCAGTCGTCAATTACCTGCGGCACTGGAGCAGGTACGTTGGCGGTTTCGGTAACATAGTTTTATTACTCTCTCTAGTTCTTGAATAGAGTTTAGCAATGTGTATGCTTGCGATCGCCCCTCCCCTTCCCAAGAGCTTTGAGTTTAGGAAAATAGAACCAATTCTGCCTTTTATATTAGGAATGTGTATGTTGTTGGCACCCCCCCCCCCCCCGTTGACAACTTGTTTTTCTTGCAATAGCCTCTTCCTCTAAGAACTTTGAGTTTAGGAAAATAGACCCGATTCAGCCTCTTATACTAGGAATGAGTATGCTGCTCGCATCCTCACCCCCTGTCGGCAACTTGCTTTTTCTTGTGATCGCCTCCCCCTCTCCAAGAGCTTCAAATTCAAAAAAATAGACCCGACCCTGCCTTTTATACTAGAAACGGGAATATTGTTGGTATCCCCCCCGCCCCCCCCCCACCCGTCGACAACTTGCTTTCGCTTGCCGTACTGTACTTTTGTGATATCACCGTCCTTCCCAAAGAGAGAGGCTGGATCCGCCCCTGGCTCTGAGAGACAACGGATATTGCGCTGAAGATATAAGACGTTCTATTAATAAATGTAAAAACCCATTTCCTCAACAAAATGTCATAAATGTACCTCTTATGGACAGTGTTGTCTTACCTTACATACACGGAACCACCGACAAGATTGCCAGATTGCTCCGAAAATCAAACAATCAGACAATTTTCAACATAGGTAAGAAAGTTGGACAATGTTTAAGTCTCTAAAGGACGTAATTCCATTTCAAACAGAAGGCGTTTATAAGACACCTTGTTCTTGTGGTAACGTGTATGTAGGTGAAACAGGACGGTCTATATCCACTAGACTTAAGGACCATAAAAGATGTATAAAAAGAAAAAATGGTACAATCTGGAGTAGCTGAACACCAGCATTGCTCATGTCACACTTTTAGTGTAAAATAAACTAAGGTGCTACTTCTGGTGTCTGATTTCTTTAAACGTAAAATTAGAGAATCAATCGAAATTAGTAAATATCCAAATAATATTAATAGAGATGCAGGTAACAGTCTACATCACACGTGGAAATCGATTATAATGCTGTTGCTCCTCGACAATCATTCAGAGTTTTAATCTGGTGGAGTAAAGATCCCTGAAGATGCCTCGTTCAATCATAGGCCAAACGTCTGATAATAATTCCAATTTGACACGGTCTAAACCCAAGAACCATAATTTCAACAGTTACTACACTGTTCTTACCTAAACTAAATCATTTGTTTTAAATAATTCGACATCACTGAACCGTGTGTTCCGATATGTTACATAAGAAAAATTTCCGAAAGAAAGATATGGCAAGAAAGTTCTCTAAAGCTTTAAAAACTGTGTCATTTATTGAACAAATGTTACCTAATATATCTCCGAAATACTTATTTTTATACTTCAGAAACATTTATTCGTTAATATATCTTAAAATAAACCCCCCTAATAGCTATAAATAATAAAAAAGCTATAAAACGCTACTTAAGAGGAAAAATACACCAACCAAAAGACATACGAGCTCCACATTCTTACCCAGTTATTTTGAGTATATCGCGCAGTAAAAGGTACATTAATAAGGGCAATAAAAGCAAATTGATTTTCCCGTTCGCGCAAGATGAATCGTGTATCTCATTTGAAATGAAAATTGTAAACCCGGAGAATCACGTGCATTTCTTATTTTTATGGCAACCAGTCGAGAAAGGAGCATGGCAGGTTTGTAGTGTATTTAGGTCCTCGATCGAACGATTAGATGAATTTTTGATATGTTAGCTCGTACGAAGGGAAAACTTTTTACAACGGCGTTAAAATTCTAGCCCACCTTAAGTAAAATGGTATAAGAAACAGAGGATCGCTTCTTCCTCCATATTACTGAATAGGCCAGCCCATTAATTTTTTTCTTTAATTTTGTGTTTCTAGATATGAGCCGGCGGAAAGGTGTCAAAATGATGTTGGTAATTCACGACATCTTAGGCTTCAATCTTTTTATTAAACAAATAAGGTGAGGAAAAACAGTTTTTTTGAGTTGAACAAAGATAAATCGCTTTGACATCAAAGTATCACTAAATAATGTTTCTATTGGTGGAAAGAACTCTGGGAGATACTGTCACGAATAAGTAGGGATTCCGGGGCATCGAAAAACTTGTTTAGATATGTTACGTTCTGAAATCTGTTAGCGTGTGTTACGTTTTAGAATTTATCGCAGTGTCTAATTGGCTAGGATAAGGTCAAGAGGAAAATCTGTTTTATTTTCCAGTAGTGAAAGGTATGTAACGTCCTATTTTTTAAAAATAATTTACATGGTATTTCCATCTATTTGGTGTCAGGTGTGGGGTACTAGTAAACTTTAATAACCTGTAATGATTTGTTACTGAAACTGCAAGAGCAGAATAGCTACCAAATTAATCTGGTTGCAGGAGTCGCGATCTTATTGTCACTTAAGAAGATCAGAGAAGAAATGTGTAAAGAACAACAAATTACTAGAAAACTAGCGTTAGTGCCAGATCATTGAAGAATACTGGAAATTCAGTATCACAAATATAACACGATTAAAAAGAAATAGAGCTAAAAAATAATCTGGTTTTAAATGGCTATGAAGCTATAAAATTAAAGTTTGAATTTGCCAGGGCAGTGCGTCGTAAAATTAAGAGATGAACCTGATTTATAGGATACACAATTTCCATGCGAAATAAGGCAGGCAATAGATCTTTAGCCGAAGGTAACAGGGGAAGTAATTTACTCTTATCAATGTATTATGGCTTTATAAAGGTAGTTTTGACATTGCGAACTATTTTAAATAAGGAAAAGAAAATGTTTGTAACGGAAACAAACTAAAAAATGAATTTAAGAAAATTAATAAAATAAAAAATATCCGTTGAAGAGCGCATTAAAATGCAAGAGTAGTTAACATTTTAAAAATTAACTTTCATTAATATTTATGATTTGACGTAACGAAATACTAAACAATTTTAGCGTATATTGAGTGACACGCAATTCTCTTAATTTCAAGCTCAACTCTAATTACTACACAAATCTAGTGTGTGCAGGAATTTATTATGAAAGCCAACGTTTTATAATTTTTGAAACATATTTCAAGGCCACCCAGCACTCAGGGATTTTAAGAGAAGCTTTAAAAGTGTCTTAGGTATCAGTAAAAAATTCACAGTTCAACAATTATAACGCTAACAATTTATCTTAAGGGTGTCCTTCCACTGATGTTAAAAAAAGAAATTTTCTTGTTGTTTTAAAATTGACTCTGCATTTTTAAGGCCACCCAGCACTCAGGGATTTTAAGAAAATATTTAAAGGTGCGTTAGGTATCTGTAAAAAATTCACAGTTCAACAATTATAACGGTAACAATTTATTTTAAGGGTGTATTTCCACTAAAGTTAAAAAAAAGAAATTTTCTTGTTAATTTAAAAAATCACTATGCACTTTCAAAGCCACCCAGCACTTAGAGATTTTAAGAGAAGCTTTAAAAGTATTTTAGGTATCTGTAAAAAATTCATAGTTTAACAATTATAACGCTAAAAATTTATTTTAAGGGTGTACATCCACCAAAGTTAAAAAAAGAAATTTTCTTGTTAATTTAAAAAATCACTATGCACTTTTAAAGCCACCCAGCACTCAGGAATTTTAAGAGAAGCTTTAAATGTGTCTTAGGTATCTGTAAAAAATTCATAGTTTAACAATTATAACGCTAAAAATTCATTTTAAGGGTGTACATCCACCAAAGTTAAAAAAAGAAATTTTCTTGTTAATTTAAAAAATCACTATGCACTTTTAAAGCCACCCAGCACTCAGGAATTTTAAGAGAAGCTTTAAATGTGTCTTAGGTACCTGTAAAAAATTCACAGTTCAACAATTATAACGCTAACAATTTATCTTAACGGTGTACTTCCACTGATGTTAAAAAAGAACTTTTCTTGTTATTTTAAACTTCACTATGCATTTTTGAGGCAACCCAGTACTCAGGGATTTTAAGAGAAGCTTTAAAAGTATCTTAGGTATGTGTAAAAAATTCACATGTCAACAATTATAACGCTAACAATTTATTTTAGGGGTGTATTTCTACTGACGTTAAAAAAAGAAATTTTCTTGTTAATTTAAAAATTCACTATGCATTTTTAAGGCCACCCAGCACTCAGGGATTTTAAGAGAAGTTTTAAAAGTGTCTTAAGTATCTGTGGGGAAGATAACAGTAAAGTGTACGCATACTAGAATCATTTCGTACAAAATGAGGAATACATCTGCATCATCAAATACAAAATCTATAAGTTTTATGATTCCCTGACCTAAATATCTGGTGTCTTTATCTATAGAGACAATTAAAGATGCTTGTGTTTAAAATGCTAGTAGCCAGTACGACGAGAGAAGTTAGTAAGGAAAACCTTCCGTAGAAGGTTGACTATTGATTTTGGTTTCTCACTATTTTTGGTAAACAACAAATTATTCTAGTGGTAAAGTTATTCGAAACACTTTTTTCGACCCTTTTGTTACCAAAGTGTGTCTTACTTTAAGTGCTCTTTATTTTTTGTTGTGGAACTTCCAAAGAAGCGATGACATTTTTTTAAACACCCCTGTATATTAAAATACGCTGCTTTTTGTAATAATTTCACATTTAAGTACTAGGAATGCAAATAATAATAGTTATTATCCCGTTTTTTCTTTAATGTTACTTCAACTAGGTCTCGTTTTAGATTTTATCAGTTTCCAAAAATTTGCATGCTTTCAAAAGTTTCGCTACAAGAAGTTTACTTAATTTCTCAACTTCCAACTCCATTTTTCATCCATATTGAATGTGACCTGTATGTCAAAATAAGTTTCAATATTAAGCGATCGATTTATAAAGAAAATTGTTTCCATTCGTCCTACGCAAATTCGAAATAAAATTGTAGGTGTCGGATGTTGAAATTTAGAAATGCCAGTGATGGAAGAATTTCGAATTTTTATGTAAAATATGATACAATGTTATTTTATTATTAACGATGAAAAGTCGTCTTTAAAAGTAAACTTTAAAAAATATTCTTAGTCTGGGGTTTCAAGCTGTACATGGTTGCCATATTGTGCTTTTAATAATGTGTGTTAAGAAATGTTCAAGTGATTTGTAATGATTTCTGCTACGAACATCCTAAGTTGCTATCAAATATTTGTATCTGTATAATTACACAGGTTTATGAAAAAAAGTTGATGCTTATTTGACCAAAGCTCTAGCACGTCAGATTCAATTTCATTTCAAGGTCGAACGGAGTAAAAGTCACTAAATAAATCTGAAGAGAAAAACATGTAGGTTTTTAAGGGTCTGAATTCGAATCCATGGTTTTTGTTTAATTCCTTAAGGTAACCCAGAGATCATTTCAGAGTCATTTCAAGGTGGAATTGAGAAAAATCTAAATAAATCTATAAAAGAAGATATGTAGACTTTTGAGGGCACCAAATCTGAACTTGTGGTTTGGTAAACATCCCAAGGTCAGTCAAAGGTCATTTCAAGGTTATTTTAAGGTGAAATTGAAAAAATTCACTAAATAAATCTGTACAAGAAGTACAGCAGATAGGCAAATGGATCGAGCTTTTGAGTCTAAACTCAAGCTCCCAAAACCACTTACCCCACACACAGCTAGATCGATGTCCATTACACAGTAGACATGTAAGCGGATTTAGCTATTTTGAAACAGTAACCCAAAACCCAAGCTTCCAAACTCACATGACCCAAATGCAGCTGACAGAGACGAAAACAATGATTTATGAGTGTATGAAATAAAACCCAACCTCTCCGAAAACCACATACCCCAAGCACAGAATGTATGAGTGTTTGGGGTTTGTGTTATACACTTATAAAATCTCACTTCGCTACTGTATTTGTTATGTAATGGATATAGGTCTAGCTGCGTGCGAGTAAGTGGTTTTAGCAGCTTGGTTTTTGCTCTAAAAAATCGCTCCGTTCACCTACTTACTTGTAGCAAACATCCATGTAACTGCGAGTGGGATCCGTAGCTTTGGGAGATTGAGTTCCGGCTCAAAAACTTGATCCGCTCAGCTCTCTGCTCTGTAACGGATATCAATCTAGCTGCGTACGGGTTCTCTTCTTTTACAAATTTATTGAGTGGATTTTTTTCAATTTGACCTTGAAATGACCTCTGGATAACCTTAAAGTATTAAACAAACCACGAATTCAGATTTAGCACCCTCAAAAGTCCACATGTCTTCTTTTACAGATTTATTTAGTAGATTTTTTCAATTTGACCTTGAAATGACACTGAAATGATATCTTGCTGAACTTTGGGGATTAAAAAAACCTACATATATGCTTTTTCAGATTTATTTAGTAAATTTTACTCCATTTGATCTTGAAATTACCTTAAACCTGAGGTGACAGAGGTTAGCGGACTTCAGATTTGGATTCAGGGCATCAAATTAAATAATAAAATGATCTGGTCAAAAAATATGCATCCACTTTTTTTTGAAAACCTGTGTTATTGTTCTCATTTATTATGACAATATTTCTTTATAAAAATCATTGTTAAGAAAATTATAATCTCTGCATTTATATAATTTTGCAAAGAGTATCACATTAAACACAAGAAGGAGACAAAAAAAATATTCCCTAGTTTTTTTTTATACTCAAATGAGCTGGGAACAAGATCTTCGTCCTGCCACTTTTCGATCATGATTTAATGAACTTTACGATATTTTCAGTCGTGTTATGCAAAAATATTGTCTTGTAATTATATGGTCTTCCATGAAGCCATATTGTAAATGTAAAAGGTTGTTCTGGTTTATACCGTAAAATCAAAATTGCAGGTTATACCAAGGATTCTGGTAAATCTGTTGCGGACTTAAACATACCTTTTTGGTAATTTTACTTGCTGCGTCGGTTCTACAGCTGATGGATGATCATTTTATAAATAAAGAAGAGTAAGAATATAACTTGCCTTTATTTTTAATGATAGTTAATGGTTTGCATTGTTGGTGAAGGTCATGTAAGTAGTAATTTCGCTCATAAACTGTAAATTATATCGTAACAAATTGTAAGTGGTTAGTAGCTATTTCCTTTGAAGTCAGACAACTGTGAGGTATAGATTACTAGCTGATTATTTCCACTATTATTCGAAAAATACCAGTTTTTTAATTCTAAATACCTTAAGTTTCCGGTACAGTACTGAAAATACTCCTGGTAATGAACTACCACGTAAATGGTTGTGACTCTTCTGTTTCTCATGCTATAGCTTCAAAAACACCCGCCGTACTGGTGCCTATGCACATTATAAATCCTTTATTTAGACATAGACTAATATATAATTACACATATATCTTAACAACTAAATGCATATTTTAAAATTAAAAACAACAATCAAATATCGTCAAACTTTGCAGAACAATGACATACTAAACTAAACTGACACAAATTTAAAAAAAATAAAAACAAAGAAAGTTCATGTCACTCAAGGACAGGCCCTATTAACAAAATACTGCTTCAGACACTGCTTAAACTTATTTAGAGATTTTAAACATATAATATTTGTGGACAATTGTTTAAAACTGTTTAGACCTTTAAAAAATACAGAGGTTTGTGTTTGTCTCTTTAATACCGGAGGAATATAAAAGTCATCGTTCGATCTAATGTCATATGCATGTATATTTCTATTATAATTAATATGATTTTGTAAATATGTAGGAGAACTACCCGATCTGATTTTAAAAATAAAGATCAATGCTTGATAGTGAAAGAAGTTCTCCACCGACAATCATTGCATTTCTCTCAACATGTAGTTAATTGATGTTCTTCTTGTACATGAGAGTATAACTCTCATGGCTCTATTTTGCAATTTTTGAAATCTTGCCTTTTCATTTTGATTAAGAAGGAATAAAATTGTGGAGCAATAAACAAAGTGCGGCAATACCAGAGTATTAAACAGGATTATTTTAGTCCACCTTGTCAAAAATTAGAACATCTTTGAATAGAGTTAATTTTATAAGAAATTATTTTTATTAAGTTATTCCCATGTTCTTTAAATTTAAGTTGTCTATCTATGATTACTCCTAAATATTTAAACTTTTCCATCATTTTAATTGTTTCATTGCCTACTTTAATAATAGGATCTCCATGAGAAAAAGTTCTGTAATGATTCTCATTGCAGATTATCATAAATTTGGTTTTTTCCACATTTATTTTTAATTGGTTACAAGAACACCACCAATATAAATTTTGTAATGTAGAATTAAGTGTATCAACCAATTGAATACCATCAGAACATGCATAATATAAAAGAACATCATCTGTAAAGAGATGTATAAAACAATCATCAGCTGTATTCACTATGTCGTCAATATATATAAGAAATAATAATGGACCTAGTACACTACCCTGTGGAACACCCATGCTGCTCTCAATCTCGTCAGATACCGCGTCATTCAATTTCAGTCTTTGTTTTCTATTAATTAAGTAATTGATCCATCTTATATCTTAAACCTTTTAGAAATAATGTAAATATTTAAAAACTATTGAAAAAATAAAAATGCGAATTACTTTTTCAAAACTGGTAAAATAAACACTCAAAATTTCCTACGCTTTATTTACGAAGAAAATATATGGTCATTTGATATATTGTTAAGAAAGAAACTTTTCAAGTGCCCTTCTTATTTTAATAATATACGTAAATTTTCTTGAAAGTCCAGAAATACTAAGCGTAATTTAATTTTACAGTATCACGTATCTTGCAAGAGCTGTTACAATATGTGATCAACTTGCGTGTGGTATTCGTTCTGGTTCATTCAAAACAAATTTAAAATTGCGAGGGTCGTGTCATAAAATTTAGAGGTGCACGTGATCTTAAAGTTATACACAATTCTTTTGTGACAGGTTTTAATATACAATGTTTCATTTTTATAAAAAGTTATTTTTGTATGAGAATAAAAAGTTTTATAGACAAAGTTTAGATTTATGACTAAATTTAATTATCTTTTTGTCTCCGCAACTGTAAACTCTTAGTTCAGAAACGTAGTTTTTGAGGTATTGCTTCTTAAATTGTATGATATTGAGAAGGTGATATTTTTAGAGTCTATTATGTCTGACTTTGAATTATTTGCATTAATATTATTATCCAGATGCATGGATGATAACAAGACAATATTCCTATATTTTTTTAGCATAAATAACACCTTTTGTCACCTTGAAGGGCGGAGATTGAAGACAATATAGCTCGATCTCTGTGAGGCAGCAGTTGAGGAGGAATCTCGCTCTTATTTCTTCACATTTTGCTGATAAAACTAAAGCCAGTCTTTCTCAAAGTCCCAAGTAATTCAATGGAAACAACTAGTAATCGCCAAATTAGTTCAGTGAGCTCCATATATCAATTCTGAAAATTTTAGGGTAGTCCGTGTTAGTACAGACGTCTTGTCTCCAATCGGAGCATTTTCTATACTGTGCTAAATAAAACCATTCCACGGAAATATAGAGTCTCTTTATACCTTACCATGCTGGTTTTATTTTTTTGTAAAACTTAAATTTGACGGTATGTATTTTTTGAAAATCAACCGATTTGCACCAAATTTGGTTTAAAGGTGTTTAGTGGGTTATTGATCATGAATCCGAGGTCAGGTTTGTCATATTCAAGATGGCGGACGACATTTTTGAAAATCAACCGATTTATTCAAAATTTGTTATTCAGGGGATTTTGGGGTTTGATTTTTAAAATTCAAGATGGCGGAAACTCAATGACCCAATCCTCTATATTAGATCGGCAATCTTGGATATCGAAAATCTAACCTCAGATTCATGATCAGCGATTCCAAGAACCCCCATATACCAAATTTAGTGCAAATCGGTTGATTTTTAAAAATCCGGCCACCATATTGGATTCGCCATGTTCGATTTTGTGAACTTACCACACTAGCTTTTTAGGGGCATCTATTAGCTACAAGTTGAGCCAAAAAGACCCGATCGGTTGCGAATTTTCATTTTTACAAGCTTTTTTTGCTAGACACTCGATTTGTTACCGGCTTCCGGACGCCATATTGGAGCCGCTATATTGAATTTTTCAAAAGCACACTCGGCATTTGAAAGTAGAGGCTCTAAGTTTTAAAATGAACCCTTGGTCGATTTTTTTTGGTTTTGATCCGGTTGACGCGGATTGTCCCATAAATATATATATATATATATATATATATATATATATATATATATATATATATATATATATATATATATATATATATGTTTACCTGTCATGGCTCGGATCATACCTGAGGGGAAGGACACAAGTTGTTAGAATGAATGGTGTTACCTCAAAAATCATAACAGTGAAATCTGGAATCCCACAAGGATCTCATCTTGGACCTGTATTATTTTCTCTATTTATCAACGACATTGGGACTTGTTTCCGGTTATCCTCTTTTCTTCTATATGCAGACGATCTAAAGTTTTATAATAGTATAAGTGGTTCCTTAAATTTGCAACCAGATCTAGATCGTGTAGTGGAATGTTGTAAAAGAAATTTGTTATCCTTAAACGTTAATAAATGTAAATCGTTAAGTTTTTATAAAATCTCAAATCCTTTGTTCTCTCAATATCATGTACATAATGTCCCTCTCGATGCTGTAACTCAATTTAAGGATTTGGGTGTTATTTTTCAAAGCAACCTATCGTTCGATAAGCATATAAATAGTATTATCTTAAAAAGTTGTAAGTTGATAGGATTCATTAAGCGAAACACCAAATATATAAGAGATATTAAAGCCATTACAACATTGTTCTGCTCTTTGGTCCGCAGTGTGCTTGAGTATGGCTCTGTAATATGGAGTCCGTTTTATCAATGCTACATAGATCGTCTGGAAAAAGTTCAAAACAGATTTTTAAAGTATCTACTTTTTAAGCACCGTTTTCCATCCAGAAACATCAACTATAACACTAGACTGTTATTGTGTGGTTTAAAGTCTCTTAAAACTCGTAGAGAAAATGCTATGCTTATATTTTTATACAAACTAATTAATGATATTATAGATTGTCAGGATATTCTTAGCTTGGTATCAATTCGGGTTCCTCAAAGAAATACGAGAAGCGTACAACTCTTCTCTATAAGAGCCCACCGAACTAATTACGGCAAGAACCATGTTGTGGAGAACCTTTTAATGAACTACAACTTAAACTTCCAGCATATTGATTTGTTTTGTATGACTTTGTGTAAATTAAAACAAACGCTTAATTTTGGATAATATGTGATAATTTTGTGCCTGTTATGTAACAAGTGTTAATAACTGTTAATATCATTTTATTTTGCAATAACTATGTTTATATTTGTTTGATTTTATTTGTAAGCTTTGTGGCATTTACAATGTCATTTGTTGTTGTTTTTTTTTTGTACCATTTGGAATAGTTTATTCTGTAGTGTACTGTATTTGTATTTGAATATTTGAATATATATATATATATATATATATATATATATATATATATATATATATATATATATATATATATATATATATATATATATATGTTCCGTGTTAGAGTTTGCACAGTTTGACTAAATTGCTATAGAACACAATTTATCCTATTTCACCACCATCGATATGATGGCCTACCTGTACCGCCATATCGAGGAGGAAGTCAAAACTTACCCTCCCCGCCATAGTGATACGGCAGAGGTACATGTTTCGTCTCTACTAGACTCATCAGGGTACCGACATGTATCTGTTTGTGCAGAGAACAGATCGGAAGGGAGTATGCAACACTGAATGCGGCTTCGCCCACCTCCCGCCGGATGGCATATATGTTTAGGCGGCTTTCACGGATTCCTCCGTGTGAGATGCAATAGCAGTGGATATATCTACATTATGTTGTTGTAGTGCTGAAATCACATTCAGCAAAGTACTACTATATGCAAGTATCAGTAGGGTAGCGTTTGAAAAATTGGGGCAGATTCTCAAAAACAACTCAATTCCCACCAATTTAAATATCAGAGTTTATAATACCTGCGTCCTGCGGTTACGGATTAGAAACAATAAGCCCAAAAGCTTAGAACATCCCAGACGGCTATGAAACAGACCATACTTGACATTTGTTTACAGAATAGGATATAAAATGAGGAAATCAGGAAGAAAACCAAAATTATAGATATAATGGAAAAAGTAAAGAGGATGAATTGGAGATGGGTACGACATGTTACTAGGCTATTCGTAGACAGATGGACACATAGAATAGCAGAATGAAGACCTAGGGAAACAAAAAAAAAGTGTGAGATGACGAGAAAAGCAATAAGTATATCAGACGGGTAGCCGGTAAAAAATAGATGGGTGTGACACAGGAAAGGGAAACATGAAGAAGATTGTCCAGTAGTGGACAAAAACAGGTTGAGAAAGAAAAGAAATCACACAATTATGGTAATATTATCCAACAAAGTTTAACAAAGAATGCAAGTCTATGCTATAAAATTCTTATTGAAATTATTATATCATAGTGTTTGTCGAGGTTACACAAAGCATCACGATTTTACTGTTATATTGAATTCCATAGTTATTTAAAAAACATAAATTATTTTAAAACAATAAAAATTGCTACTATTTTTACAACGATATTACTGCATTAATTCTACTAAATGTCCTGAACTTTGTTGACCCAATTAGTTTCGCAGGGCACGTATCCTACAAGAGATCTCACAGTAATCAACTTACGTGTAGGACTTCTTCCAGTTCATTTCAAACAAATTTTAAATCGCTGCGATCGCGTGTCGTAAAATTTAGAGGTTCATGTGACTTTAAATGTGCACAATCCCTACTTTTAATAATATGTGATTGATCTAGAAATACAATGTGAACTAAAAAAATATTTATATATGGATACGAGGGGCATTAGTTATCTCATTTTCTATGCAGCAACTTTATGTTATCAGAAATAAAACGATCATAAATTAGTTCTATCAAAAATTCGAATAAAGATTACACAAAGGAAAAAGCGGCTGGCAAAGGTTAGGATACAAAAAAAGAACATAGACTCTCTGTGGCATACGTCAACAAAAGAATTATATCAAAAAAGATTGATGGAAAAAATTGAAAGAAAACCAATAAATGAAGAGGAAAAAAATATAAATCATAGCCGGGAAAAAATTAAGGGAAACATAGAAGATGCTTCAAATGAATCATTGGGCACACATACAATCACAATCAACAACAAAAATCCTAATAAAACTCTATGGTTCCGTAAGGAAGTTAAAGATAAGTGGAACGAAAAAAGAAAAGCATATTTAGCATATAGAACGTCAAAAACGCCGGAAGCATACAATAGGTACAAACTAATTCGTAACGAAACTAATCTACTAGTCAGGCAACTAAAAAGTGAACATTGGGAGCAGTTCTCTAAAAGAATGGAAGGATACTTCTATAGTGTACAAAAACAAATGTGGCGACTGATAAGACAACAGCGCAAAGAAATATCTGAACTCTCCGAAACAAACAAAATATCAGAGGAGAAATGGATAGACTACCTAACAAAATTATTTGAGGGAGATGCTAACATTGGAAAAAGCAACATACCAACAATAAGGAATAATGTGGAAGTCACCATTCAAGAAGTAGAGAAAGCTATAAAATCCTTAATTAATAGAAAGTTTCCCGGGCAAGACGGAATTCATAACGAATTGTTGAAATACGGAGGACTGCGACTAACACAGGAACTCACAAGCTTCATTCGAAAAATCCTGACACAATGCAAAGTACCCGATAGGTGGGGAACCAGCACAAGAATGCTTATGTTTAAGAAAGGTGACAAAGAAGAATCAGGGAACTACAGGGGTATTAATCTACTGGACACAACTCTGAAACTCGTTACGAAAGTAATCAAAAATAAAATTAATTCGGTTACAATACTGGAAGACGAACAGCAGGGATTTAGATCAAGAAGGTCTTGCGTGGATGCAGTATTTATTCTACGACAGATAGTCGAAAAATCTCTAGAATACAATAAACCAACATTTTTATGCTTTATAGATCTAACAAAAGCATTTGATCGCATAAAGCTAGATGACGTAATCCACCTGTTATATAAGAGAAATATTCCTATCAATATAATTCAGACCATCGAAAACATATACGCAAACAATAAAGTTCAGATTCGCACTAACGGTAAATTATCAACACCCATACCAGTCAACAGCGGTATTAGACAGGGAGACTCGCTTAGTCCTTTGTTGTTTAACATGATAATGGACGAAATAATAAAGGAGGTGCGACTTGGTAGAGGATATAAAATGGGTGATACAGAAATAAAAATTCTCTGTTACGCTGATGACGTTGTGATATGTGCCGAAAATGAAGACGACCTCCAGAGATTGTTAAATACCTTTAATCTTACGGGAAGAAAATATAATATGATTATCTCAGCCGAAAAAACTAAATGTATGACAACCTCAAGAGAACCCCTCCGATGCAAACTAGAACTAGACGGTCGAATAATACAACAAGAAATGAGTTTCAAATATCTAGGAATCGACATAACTAGTTATGGCAACATCGAAGATGAAGTAAGAGGGCAGGTGGCCAAAGCAAACAAAGTGGCAGGTTGCCTCACGACGTGATCTGGCGAAACAAACACTTACAACAAGAAACAAAGGTTCGGATCTACAAAACCACAATTAGACCTATTATGACATAAACCTCAGAAACACGGCCAGAGACGACAAAAACGAAACAACTATTGGAGACTACAGAAATGAGAATACTTCGACGAATAACAGGAAAAACGCTACTAGACAGGGAAAGAAGCGATAACATCAGGCAATCATGCAACACAGACTGCATTAATGAGTGGGTCCTACAACGTAAGACACAATGGAACAAACACATAAGCCGAATGACAGAGGATAGACTGGTAAGGATCGCACGAGATAAATCGCCTAGTGGTACACGCAGTAGAGGTCGACCACGGAAAAGATGGAGCGATAATTTAAGTCCAGAATGAGAAAAATCGAAGAAGAAACAGCTCAGGGACCTATTATAGAAGGTAGAAGAAGAAGAAGAAGACATACATCATTTCTTTTGACTTGATCGTCTGTTAAGGTGAACATCCAAAGAGTCCAGTTGATATTGTTTGGTCAACAATTAGAGAAATTATCTTGCAGAAACTTTATATATACTTAGGGTATGATATATAATGATTAAAATGCTTGATTCATATGCGACTGCCGCGATTTTTTAGTGTTATCTTATTAAGCATTAAAAATAAGGGTGACTTTGGATAAGGTTGTCTATTCGAAAAATTTGTAGTATTAATTTTGTTATTAATTGGCCATCACGGCAAAACGTGACGACAGAAAAAAATAGAGCGCTACAATTTTATTTATTTATTACTTATTTAAAGGACTTACAAAATTTGTTTAAGTTAGCTAAAACGACATTAAAATGCATTTAAATTTCCAAGATGTCCAAAATTTTCTGGCCAATTTATCTTCACAGTATCACGTATCTTGCATGAGATCTAACAGTATGTGATCAACTTACGTGTGGAATTTCTTCCGGTTCATTCCAAACAAATTTTAAATTGCAGGAGTCGTTTGTCGTAAAATTTAGAGACGCACGTGATCCTCAAGGTATACAATTTTCATACGAAATAAGATAGGCTATAGATCTTGAGTTAACGGCAAAGGGGAGAACCAATTTGCTTTTATAAACGTATTGGTTTTCTAAATGTGCATACATTAAAGGCGGGTGATATTTAAAAATATTAGACTGGTGAATATTTATTTTTATTTTTATTAAAAGATATTCAATAAGTTGTCCTAAACATTTCATATGTCTTGTAAAATAAATTATTATTAAATCACAAGCAGCTGCGACACACTCTGGGCACGGCATCTCTAAAAACGCGAAAGGAAGGCCTATAAACGGGTATTTCCATGATAATGCCCTCAACATAAAAAATATATTAGTGGCGTTTCAACGGAATGGATACAATATTGTCATTAGCAGCAATATGTAGGACTACAATAGGTACAGGAGGAATTAGGACTGTGCACTTAAATAGTATATAATATATATATATATATATATATATATATATATATATATATATATATATATATATATATATATATATATTCGTTATACTACCTCTGGTCCACATCGACGTTGTCATTTATTGTTCGTAGCAAAAAATTAGTGACAAGTACTAATTCATCTCAAGCTTGTAGCAATGCCAATTTTATTCAAGGCATCAGTGATCTTCTAAATCTGCATTGTCGAAGATAGGGGGATTCATTTCATTCATTTTCAAAGTGAAGGAGAGACCATCGGCTTACGAGGTCCCAGGTATCTATGCAAGATAGTGTCTTGGCTATTATCAAGTCGAATCAGATTATTTATTCATGCCAAATATATTCATACGTAGAAACGTTAATAAATATAGATCAAACTGGAACATTTATAGTCATTAAAATTGATTCAAACTACTCATTAAAACTTATTAAAATCAATCATTAAAACTGATTAAAATCGTGGCAGTTATCAATAAAGCAGGTTAAAATAATTTACATTTTTACAGTATAGTATGTACGAATACGTTATTTTCAATTAAATCACACTGATATTCTCAGCGCTTAATTGCACATACACATCTCAATTACAATAAAACCTGAAAAGCTTTCGTTTGAAATTTGAGATGTGTTGTAGAGAGCAAATTGCAGCAGATATTTTTTGACAAATTCTTTAAATTTATTAAAATTCAGACTCCTAGCCTATTAAGGCAGTTTATTAAACAACTTCACACCCATAAAATGTGATCGGTCCTGAAACTTCTATAATCGGCAGAAGACTGGTCTAATATTACCCTTACCCCTTGTTTCGTATTCATGTACATCACTCTGGAGAATAAACAGTTCCTAATTTTTTTTTGACCAACAATACACTCTCTAGAATGAAGGCAGCAGGAATATTCAAAATGCCCAGCTCAACAAAGACTCCCTGCAATCCTCCCGAAAATATAGGTCCACCAATAGTCTAACAATGCTCCTTTGGAATCCAAAAACTCTATCAGCACAAGTCGCTTTACTCCACGCTACAATTCCATAGATCATTACATAGTGAAATAAAGCGTACTATACAGAGAGCAGCACCTCTCCAAATACTGACCCTTTGCAACTCCGGAGCAGAAAAACTACTCCACGCAGTCTCCCAGAAATGGCCACCACATGGCCAGACCACTGAAAGTGCGGATCAAGATTTATACCCAAAAACTTGACAGACCCCTGATCCCTGCCATCCAAATCCCTAAGACTGAAAACCATTTCCTGGGTTTTATCACCGTTGAGCACAAGCCTGTTAGCTCGGAACTATTGTTCAGCTCTCAACCGTACCTCCAACACACCCCGCTCCAAGTCAAGAAGAGTGTCACGTAGGAAGGTGGTGTATAATGATAGATCATTTATATATATATATATATATATATATATATATATATATATATATATATATATATATATATATATATATATATATATATATATATATATATATCAAGAAAAGTAAGGGGCCGAGAACTGATCCTTGTGGCACTCCTATTTTCATTCCTCTCTCTGATGACATCGCCCCCTCCACTTGAACCTTCTGACGTCGGTTTTCTATATATGACTTAAGCAGCTGTATATTAGAGTCGGAACAATTATAGAATTTCAAATTCTGAAGTACCAGCGTGTGAGAGACAGAGTCAAAGGCTTTGCTCAAGTCCAGGAACAATGAAACATTGTACTTCCGATTTTCAAATGCATCCATTATAGTTTAGAGAATGTCTAGAACGACAAGAACAGCGTAGCATTTTATTATTTTAATAAATTAGAGTTTTCATTAATTACTGAAACTTTAAATTGTTCAGCAGTTAATATTGTGAAATTTATTAGAAAAGACGGTATAAATATCGCAAGGACTTGATAATCACATTTATAACTATTAATACACATTTAAAATTCCAAGACAATCTAAGAAAAAAATTAAAGACCTAAAACGTTAAATTTCAAGATATAAATTTTTCGTAAAAAGTGAATAAAATTCACCTTAATCCAGCTTTTGAATGTCTCCTCATCTCTGGAAGTGCAACGCCAAATTTTGCCGAAATAAGTGAAATTCATTCATATATAAACTTATCAGAGAAAGTTATACCGAACAGCTTTTAAATCCGGGTTTTGATTGTATATTTCTTTGCGAAATCGTACTGATATCCGATAACTTAATTCAGACAAAAGTGACTTTTTCGGAGTAATTATAAATAGGTTATTAGCATTAGTTAGTTATCGACAAACGTTGATGCGATAATAAGTATAAAGCTTATATAGAGCAATGTTAGGCTAATTGTTGTTAAACTAAAGATAATTCGCTTAATTACTTATATTTAGATTATTATTTAAAAGTTAATTAATTTTGCTTTAATTTTTAATAATGTTTTGTAACATTTATTAATGGATATGCAAAATGTAACGCATAGGAGTTTAAAGTTAGGTATTTTAATTTATAGTTCACTAATTAATGCAGTAATGGACGTCATTAATTACCACTAAAGCATATACATACGAATAGAAAAACATCTCTAATCAAAAATACTCGTATTGTTTGCCTTTAACTAAATTAAATTTGAAATTTTACAAAGACAATTCACTCTTTAGACCTGTTATAGAAATTTAAACATTTATCAAACCAGCTCACTACCCAGACTAATATAAAAAATTACATAGAAGCTGGTAATCCATTCCAGGAGCAAGGCTCTATCTCTAGACCCGTTAAATATTTTAACTTTATTGTTTCCCACATTATTCAGAACCATGTTTTTTAATACTTGTGAAAATAGTCAGGCGAGGTTGCCAGAGAGTCCAGTCTGGTCGGGTGGTTTTGAAGAAATCTCACTAACAATCGCTGTACTTGATGTAGTTAGTACTAAACAGAAAATAAATAAATTGAAAAATAACTCTGGTGGGTAAAACCCACGTCTTAGAGGGAAAGTAATTAATAGAATAAAATTGAAGAAAATACCAATTTGAACTGGACGGATTTTGAAGGAATAAGTTTTTCTGTTTCAGATATTAAAATGGGCTAAAAGAATGGGCGGTCCCTGATGCAATACTTATTCCGACAATAATTAGCAAAAATTCAAAAAATTAGTTCCGGTTGAAACAAAAAAAAAATAGTTGCATGTCTACTACAACATCGATTTCATTAGCTATGTAGAAATAATGCTCTCTAACTCTATAAATTCTTAAACAATATTATTTGGAGTCACGCAAAATTTTGTGGCTACCTTTCCTCTTCTAATTAGAACAGTAATTATACGAGTTCGTGGTTAATAAATCGAATTTGGAACCTGATATAAAATTAATGTACGGAATAAAGTTTATGTATCCACTTACGAACAAATTTATCGAGTATTTTTTCTTATTGCCTTTGCCTGGCAGTAATTTTAAATTAGCGTCGTAAATTTATATACGTGCTGATGTTAATTATCTAGTAGGCGGACATATTTACTTGCGTGAAAAGTAGTGACATGTATGTTATGGTGAATGTTGAATATGAGAATGGTTTATGTGGGAATAATGAGTGAGATGAGGACTGTCACTAGAGCTCTAGAGGTCCTGGTGAGCCAGGACTTACTTATTCATAGAGAACGAGGCCCTGAATGCAACACATTGTCTGTTTCCTAAGGTTACGGTTACTTTGAATGCGAGTTCTAACGAAAATGTGTTCTGATGAGTTCTGACGAATTCATCCGAACAAACAAACAACTGTTTTCCAATGAGAGTGTTTACACTGGCAGCGATGAACTGGTCAGAACATGCACAAAGTCGTCAGAACCAGTTGAGCGTTCAAACAAGTTTGATTTTTTCATGCGACTTGCATCTGTTTTGGGTGTTTTCGTGCGTTGAATTTCGAGTGATTTAGTTATTTTACCGCGAATAACGATAAATTGATAAGTCTTGTGTACGAGAAGAGGTGTCTGTGAGATATGAGAGACAAAAATTACCACAACAGAGATATTTTTCGCAAAAGTGGCAGAAAGTTGCTACAAAACACAAGACTAGCAACAAGTACAATTTTTTTATTTTTAATGTGGGGTTTGCATTAATTACATAAGCAATTGGAATTAATGTTTACATGACTTGTAGAGTTATAGATTATTACAGAAGGTTGTATTGAAACGGAGTGTCACCTGCTGGACTAACAAAATAAATTTTCAAGGTTTCTCTGGCCTCATTCGCGCTTCTTCCGTAGTGATTATATCTCCTTGAAACTGGTATATTGTGTAGGGGTTTAAAGTCCATCTTAGGAATATCAAGGGAAGTAAGACCTTTCTTATCGATAATTAAGTTATGCAAAAGACAAGTGCAGTTAATTACGATGTCTACTTTATCTGGAACGATTTGTAGTTTAGTTTTTAAAGACCTCCACTTGTCTACCAGAATACCAAAGGCACATTCCACTCACTATTTTGCTCTTGATAGTCTATAATGAAAAATCCGTTCTCCAATAATAAGTCTTTGTCTTGAATATGATTTCGATAAATACTTTTTCAGAGGATAGGCATTATCACCCAACAGAACATAGGGTGCTGAAATGTCGTTTGAAGGAATATTTTTTTCATTCTCTGGTATGTTTAAAGCCATTGCTTCCAACCGTTGATAGACATTTCAATCTAAAAAGGTTCCCTCATCGCTTTGCTTACCGTAAGCATCAAGTTCAATAGCAACAAACTTATAATTTGCATAAAGTATTCCTTGCAATACAACAGAAAATTAGCCCTTATAGTTGAAATATATCGACCCTGTTTGTTTGGGGTATTTCATGCAAATATGTTTCCCGTCTATACAACCAATGCAGTTGGGGTAATTCAATTTGTTGTGGGAGCCACTCGCGATGATTTGCCATCCCAATGTAGTAGACAAAGACATATGAATAACGCAGAAGCACTCCCATATAGCTTCTCATGTTTCGTAAACTATGTTTCAAATAGCACAGTGTGAAATCCTGTAGGAGAAGCTTAGTGCTCGAAATGGCATCCCAATTGATAGAAATCTGTAATAAGAAGCAACACATCCATTAAAACAATAATTCAAAACACAAACATAAGTCTAAGTAACAATTAAAAACATAGATCAATTGTTTTTTTTTGAGTTATATCAGGTGAAGCCTAAACTGGGTGGCGAGGTTCAAGGGACACGTTTTGCAAGGAATTGAGCAATAATCCTAAAAAAACGGAGTGGAGGCGAAGGACAAGTCAGCTGGGCCTATTTCAAAAGTATGGAGTTTTTAAAGGATCAATTTCAAAAAGACTATTGCAGGGTAATGTCCCAAGCGAGACAACATTTGATCAAGACACTCAGAATTCAGCTACTACTTTTCCCCTGACCCCCCCAAAAATGAACCAGAATCACCAACACAAACTCTCGAATCACCTCCGAATACAATCAATGAAATTACGCCACCACAAAATCTTGCTGCTCCTCAGGAAAAAATTGCCCAGATGAATGCCTCTGTGGTTAAAAAATTGATAATGCTTGAAGAATAAAAAGAAAAGAAATTCATCTTCCGAAACGAAGATCTGGAGTATTATTTTCTGAAGAGTTTACTGCTATATTTGAGGGAAGTACCAGAAGATAGAAAAATGTTTGTGAGGTCTAAACTCCAACAAGTGTGTGAAGAGGATTTTTTTGGGAGGTTCAGAGGTCAACATACATCATAGCTAATCCACCATCCAACACGTAACTATGGCGTTTCGGCATATGGTTCAATGAAGAGTGATAATTGTGAAAGTGATTCACAAGTGGAAACTCCATTGAGTACTCCTCAATATGAACACCTTGTTTCGTTCTTTTCAAGTGTAACGCCTAACGAAATAAATTAAAAATGCATGTGTCATTTGTTCAATTTTGCTGCTTATTTTATTTCGCCTGTTGTATTCTCATTTTTGAATATTTCGAACTTCCATTGAAGTAAAGAACTGAATACATTGTTAAACTTATTCTTACCTTAAAGTCTTTGTTTTGCCGAAACACATTCACGAAAATTGGAGAGCTTTTCGATGCTTTTTTCTATCTCCTTCAGTATGTATTCAAATGTTGCTGGTCTCATCTTGAAATACACGAAAAACTTTCCCGGTTGGTCCTACAATTCTTGGAATAACATTTGAAACTCTCCTTTGTCATGTCTACTACAAGATAACTGGTTGACATGCTCTGTTTTTCCACCATTTAGCAACAATAACTTCATTACCGGACATTCAAGAAAATATATATCAGAATATTAGAAAACAAGCACAGTGTAACCACCTTGTTCTGACGAAGATTTCGGACGTACTCGTCCGAACAAATTTTCGTCCCGATGCGCATCCATAGTACCCGTAGCCTAAGGTATTTCGGAACTGGAATGAGCGATTACTTAGGTGTCTGAAATACTTTTTCCAGGTAGAGACGATTGGGAGGAGTAGCAAAATCTTCAAAGAAGAAGATCCATGTTATTTACAGGTAGATCTCGAAAAGATTAAAACGCGGAAGCACGGAAATCAGAGAGTTCCACTCTCTCGGATAACGTGCGATGATCTTTATAGAAAAAATGTTTGCTATTCTGCAGTGTAAACATCTCTGTAAGAGGGACATAAACAGGAATATGATAACAAATATATGCTTAGATAGTAGGACTGGGATAATGACACTGAAGTCCAGTGTCGTAACTTCGCGACTGGTGTCCGAGTGCAAGGATGTATTGAACAATCTGACGAGGAACGACAGCACGATTTGTCTCGTGTGGATCTCGGCTCACTCGGGTGTGCACGAGAATGAGGAAAAGAGTAAGCGTACCGTCTGGTGAAGATGAAGCCTTTAATTGACAGGGTATTCTTTAAAATAATACTACTGTACGCAGTCTTTGTCTTGCGGCATACCTGGTCGAGTAAATATATCTCTTTGTAAATTTTATTTCATCCAGTTTTTGACACACTCTATACAAAAAATCGCATGTAGCAATTTATATACTACTAAAAAAAAACAACCTTAATGATCTAAAACCTTGTTTTACTAATAAAATGAAAATTTTATATACCTTGTATAGTACATTACTGTCTGGCTGTTGATTTATTTTTCCTTCGTGCTTATTTTATTAATTTTGGAATGCTGTACCAAAATTTATTTAATATATAACTTGATACGATCAGATATTACTTAAACAAAATATAATAAAAAAGGAACTGAAATGAAAAGAATGTCATTCAAATCTAAGGTGTTTGATTTATTTTTTCCTTTATATACATTAAATGAGAGAATATACCGTTTTCAGTCGTTTTAGAAGAACCATAAAGTTTCTTTATTATTTATTGCTAGAGGGAAGCCGATTTTATAGTGAATTAGAGACCATGTTATCTTATTATTAGATTTTTTTTGAACGTGGAAATACGTGGGTATGTTTTATTCATTCTTTTTGTTTTTAACGGTGGATTAAATCTATCTATTTTGGAATTACCTTTGAAAATTTTATGAAGGCATATATATATATATATATATATATATATATATATATATATATATATATATACAGAGTTATTCACGCTATACGGCACGGAATATTGAGGCCAAAATACGTCACTTTCAAAAAGTTTTAATTTTGGGATATATGGGGGTCTAATATAGTTATTTTTTAAAATTAATTTCATATGTTCATATTATACAGGGTTCCACAAAAGCTACGAAAGTATCTAAGTTGTATTTCTTTAAATGGAACCTTTGTATATTATTGTATTGCATTCTTCGATCAAAATAAGTGCCTATTTTAATAAGGTTTATAATACCTAAACCTTAAGGTTTTTTAAATAATTTGAATTTTGACAAAATCTAGCCTAATTTTTATGTTTCAAATACTTAAATATTTCGGTTAAGTACTCGAAATTTATAGTAAAGTGTAACATAAATGTCAAAAAATTAAAACTAATCAAATAAGAACTTTAAGTGGCTATAACTTGATTAATTTAAATAGAACGCTACACTTTTAAACTTACCAGAAAATGTCTCTTTTAAATACCTATCGAATGGTATAAGGGTATTCTATAGCTAAGTCTTCGTGTTTTCACAGAATACGCCAGTTTGAAAAGTGTCTCTTATGCGTATTTTCATATCTTGTGGTATTGTCGGGGGTGCATCGTAGACAATTCCTTTTATGTATCCCCATAAAAAGAAATCTGGTGGAGTTAAGTCCGGAGATCTCGGTGGCCAATTTTGACATCCGTCTCTCCTAATTTATCTGTTTCGAAACGACATTTAAAACTTGCCGAACCTCGCGATGGCAATGAGGTGGAGCTCCATCCAGTTGAAGCCACAAATATTTAAAAGGACATTTCCTAATACTTCAATTCAATAAATGAAGTTTCACAGTTACAAAAAGTAATACCGCTATTATAGCAACCGGCTTTGCAGACTAAACTGACATATTAAATTAATTTTTTGACGTTTCTAAATGTCATAGGCAACTAGATACTTTAGAACACCTATTCAAAAAAACACAAAATGTTGCGGAAAACGACTATTTGGCGTATTCTGTGAAATCGCGAAGACTCAGCTGTAGAATACCTCATACCATTCGATAGGTATTTAAAAGGTACATTTTCTGGTACGTTAAAAAGTATAGCGTTCTATTTAAATTAATCAATTGATAGCCAAGAAACTGCCTTTTTTGGACCTGTTATTAACTAGAAAACCCAACAACACCCTAGGTTTTAGCGTATATCGAAAACCCATACATACTGACCGATATCTCAATGCATGAGTCACATCATCATCCCTCTCACAAGCAGGCAGTAGTCAACACACTAATATCAAAATCTCTCCGACTAACAGAACCCGATACAAAACAAGACGAAATAAGACACATTTCAACAGCTCTAGAACGGAATGGTTTCTCACAATCAGACATAAAGAAAGCCATAAAAAGACAAGAGAAAACCACACCAAAAATCAAAGATCAAGATCAAACAAGAAACAAAGCTATAATCCCATACATAAAAAGAATAACGGACAGAATCGGAAGAACCTTAAGAAAACACGACATACAGTCCATATTTAAACCACAAAAAACAATAGCCAACATCCTGGGAAATCCCAAAGATAAGACCAACCTTGGAAATCATGGCGTTTACAGCATTCCATGTGCAGATTGTCAGCAAACATATATAAGACAAACAGGCGCATATCAGCAAGAATTCAAGAACACAAAAATAGCATCAAAAGGCAAAGAAATAGCACCAGTACAGAACTACAAGGTACGCGTCATAAGAGAGGCCCTAGAAATCGAAAAAGCGGGACAGCTGAATAAACGAGACGATGCTATACACATTCCAACAACATGGAAAAGATTAATAAAAAAGCAAGAAACTACACAACAAAAACCAACCAATACACGAGAGACCATCATACAAGAACCAAATATATCGAATTCGGCAGAGGGGAGGAGCCTGCGAAGCCGCTCGTCCAATCAGAAAGTGAGCCAGCTAAACAAAACTCGACATTCATCAGAGGTCACCATCAGTTCTCAGCGCGTAACGAGACGAACCGCACTTGAAAATGCCAAATGAGATTTTGGCGAAACGTCGTGAAAACGATTTTTTGAACGAACGGAATAACAAAACCATATATATATATATATATATATATATATATATATATATATATATATATATATATATACACATACATAGCGCGTAATTGAAGTCTGATTTAGATTTATTAGGGAAAACAAATATCCAACCATTATATATTTTTGAAAAGCTTTAAAAAATCGATGTCCCGAATAATATACAAGGCGTTCAAGTAAAAAAATTGAAAGTTTGGGATATAACTCTATATCTGATGTCTTACGAAAAAAAAACTAATTACTCCACCAAATTTTGCATAAAAAAACTCTACAATACCCCGTTTTACCATATTAAATAAGATGTTGGGTGGGGGATTTGTAAATAAAAGAATTTGAATTTCGCCCTATATCTTAGAAGCACAGAGGGCTAGGGAAATTATGTTTGTTACATCTTTTGTTTAACAAAAAATTGGTCCAAGTTCGCAAGTCTTCATCCTTTAATAATAATAATAATAATAGGGATACCCTGCAAAAGTGTCAAAAATTTGTCATCCTGTACATTTGTATTTTTGGATCAAAAGTTGATTTATTGAAAATCAAATAAATGTTTTTATTTTTTAAATCGAAAGCCATTTGTGAAACGAAAAAATGTTAAAAAAACACAAGACAAAATTTTTCTGCTCAAAAAAATTTGGATCTACCAGAATTCAACAAACTATATCGAAGAAAAATATATTTAAAATAATTAATACCCCGTATACCAGAATTAAAGCGATACCTACATAATTATGAAATTAATATGGAGATTAACATACAAATTTTCTCTCTGTATAACATTAAAGTAGAAATATGTTTTGCTGTTTTTCTTACGTTAAAGAAGTTACTAATTACATCGATTAAATTCTTCGCAAAAAGAAAAGATAATCTTTAAAGGATACTTTAAGAAAACCTTTTTCACTTTATCAGTAAAAAAACTTGGCAACAGAGGTCTCAAATACATTACTTTATACATTTTCTTTCGGCTTTATGCCTCCGAGACAAGCAGCGGAAAGAAGCATCTCGCCCTGCAGTCGACAACGTTTGATCTGATTACGTTCCTTGACGCTTTTAGGTGACGCGAAACACTTTTTGAATAATGATGTAGTTTTGGCGTTAGCCAAATTTTATTTTTATCACTATGCAAAGCAATTTGTCCTTCTACGAAAATGTTATTCTTTGAAAGTTGCCTTTTTGGCGTCTCTGATACGGTGTTGTGGTTTAATTTTTGTGTAATTACATTTAGTGTGAGACACACACAGTTTTTCTTATTTAAAATGTTTTTTTTTCTTTTCAGTTGTCTTGAGAATCAATATGTATATATATATATATATATATATATATATATATATATATATATATATATATATATATATATATGAAGTAAAATGCGAACAGTGAATGCAAACTTCGTTCCATCATATCCTTTCCATGTTAGCGGATGCACAGTTTGAATAAATTGCTGAAAAACACAATTCATCCTGTTCCACCACCATCGAGATGGTGGCCTACCTGTACCACCACACCGAGAAGAAAGTTAAAACCTTACCCCCTCCGCTACAGTGGTACGGCAGAGGTACATGTTTCGTCTCTCATTAGACTCATCAGGGTACCGACATGCACCTGTCTGTGCAAAGGACAGATCGGAAGGAAGCATGCATCACTGAACGCGGCTTCGCCGACCTCCCGCCGGATGGCGTATATATGTTTATGCGGCTTTCACGGATTCCCCCGTGTGAGATGTAATAGCAGTGGTTATATCCACATTATGCTGTTGTAGTGCTGAAATCACATTCAGCCAACGTACAACTATATGCAACTCCGCGTATGAAATGAAGTAAAATGCGAACAGTGAATGCAAACTTCGTTCCATCATATCCTTTCCATGTTAGCGGATGCACAGTTTGAATAAATTGCTGAAAAACACAATTCATCCTGTTCCACCACCATCGAGATGGTGGCCTACCTGTACCACCACACCGAGAAGAAAGTTAAAACCTTACCCCCTCCGCTACAGTGGTACGGCAGAGGTACATGTTTCGTCTCTCATTAGACTCATCAGGGTACCGACATGCACCTGTCTGTGCAAAGGACAGATCGGAAGGAAGCATGCATCACTGAACGCGGCTTCGCCGACCTCCCGCCGGATGGCGTATATATGTTTATGCGGCTTTCACGGATTCCCCCGTGTGAGATGTAATAGCAGTGGTTATATCCACATTATGCTGTTGTAGTGCTGAAATCACATTCAGCCAACGTACAACTATATGCAACTCCGCGTATGAAATGAAGTAAAATGCGAACAGTGAATGCAAACTTCGGAGCGGAGGGGGTAAGGTTTTAACTTTCTTCTCGGTGTGGTGGTACAGGTAGGCCACCATCTCGATGGTGGTGGAACAGGATGAATTGTGTTTTTCAGCAATTTATTCAAACTGTGCATCCGCTAACATGGAAAGGATATGATGGAACGAAGTTTGCATTCACTGTTCGCATTTTACTTCATTTCATACGCGGAGTTGCATATAGTTGTACGTTGGCTGAATGTGATTTCAGCACTACAACAGCATAATGTGGATATAACCACTGCTATTACATCTCACACGGGGGAATCCGTGAAAGCCGCATAAACATATATACGCCATCCGGCGGGAGGTCGGCGAAGCCGCGTTCAGTGATGCATGCTTCCTTCCGATCTGTCCTTTGCACAGACAGGTGCATGTCGGTACCCTGATGAGTCTAATGAGAGACGAAACATGTACCTCTGCCGTACCACTGTAGCGGAGGGGGTAAGGTTTTAACTTTCTTCTCGGTGTGGTGGTACAGGTAGGCCACCATCTCGATGGTGGTGGAACAGGATGAATTGTGTTTTTCAGCAATTTATTCAAACTGTGCATCCGCTAACATGGAAAGGATATGATGGAACGAAGTTTGCATTCACTGTTCGCATTTTACTTCATTTCATACGCGGAGTTGCATATAGTTGTACGTTGGCTGAATGTGATTTCAGCACTACAACAGCATAATGTGGATATAACCACTGCTATTACATCTCACACGGGGGAATCCGTGAAAGCCGCATAAACATATATTATATATATATATATATATATATATATATATATATATATATATATATATATATATATATAAATTAAATAAGGAAAACTATCGACCTATTACGATGACTAGTTCGATCAGCCGACTTTTTGAGAAGTGCATTAAACTCAGATTGGATCATTTTTTGAAAGAAAATAAAATTTTGTCCCTTTTTCAGTATGGGTTTCGGTCGGGAGTAGGCACGGAGGATGCAATAGTGCATGTAATGGATTATATAATTCGTGGGTTTAATACAAAATTCAAGACACTGCGGATAATTGTTGATTGGGCTCATGCATTTGACACTGTGGCGCACCAAAAATTACTGAGTAAACTTGAAAGTATTGGGATTCGAGGTATTGTGTATGACCTGTTTGAGTCATATATAACTAATCGAACACAGAAAGTGAGAATAAATGAAACACTAAGTAAAACAGGCAACGTGGTGTTTGGGGTACCGCAAGGTACAGTATTGGGTCCTGTCCTGTCAGGGGCGGATCCAGCCTCTCTCTTTGGGGGGGGCGGTGATATCACAAAAATACAATATATCAAGCGAAAGCAAGTTGTCGACGGGGGGGGGGGGGAGACACCAGCAACATTCCCATTTCTAGTGTAAAAGGCAGGTTAGGGTCTATTTTTCTGAATTTAAAGCTCTTGGAGAGGGGGGGGCGATCACAAGAAGAAACGAGTTGCCGACAGGGGGGAGAATGCGAAAAGCATACACATTCCTAGTATAAGAGGCAGAATCGGGTCTATTGTCCTGAACTCAAAGCTCTTTGGGGGGGGGTCTATTGCAAGAAAAACAAGTTGTCAATGAGATGGGAATGCTAGCAGCACAGATTCCTAATATAAAAGCAGAATAGGTTCTATTTTCCTGAACTCAAAGCTCTTGGGAAGGGGAGGGGCGATCGCAAGCATACACATTCCTATACTCTATTCAAGAACTAGAGAGAGTAATAAAACTGTTACTGAAACCTCCAACGTACCTGCTCTAGTGCCGCAGGCAACTGAGGACTGCCGTAAATCTAATTATATTTAATTATATTTAAATATTATAAGCTTTTATAAATGTACTGCAACAATAAAATTTCTGATAGTTCAGCTTAATTTCTGTCACTGAGCAAAGTACACCTTACAATTTGTCCTTAGTGATTTATCTTGTTTGTGCTTGTTTTTATATATTAGTTGAGATTAGTGAGATACCCAAAAGATATGGCATTTACATCTATATTTATTCCAAAATCTTTAAAACCAAGGCATTTTTTCCTCAACGAAAAACTTTGAATCTTTATGATGCCTTAAGATATAAATATCTAGATAATAATATTAAAAGCTCTGTTGAGATGTATTCCAATATGACAGGAGTTGGAAAATCTAATATGTTCCGAATACTAAAGGAGAAAAAAACGACTGGAATTGTTAGTACTCCCAAGGTACATTCGATCACAGGCAGAAGAAAAGCCTCGTTGGAAGAAGAAATGTAAACTGCAATAAAAGGAGTTGTACATAAATTTTATTATGAGAAGCAGATCCCAGCCGTCGACAAAATTCTAACTAAAATCAATGAAGATCGGATTTACCTGAAATTAAAAGAACTGAGCTTTGGAAATTGCTCAGAGAACTTAATTTTTGCTGAGAAAAACCATATAGGAAATCTGTTCATATAGATCTTCCAGAAAAATGTCCGTCGGAGAAGGAAATATCTCTCTCAAGTAAAAGGTAGAATTGCTAGAAATAACACAACTTACAAAATTAGTTTTTCAACTGAACTTTTGAAAGATTTTGTTGAATAAAGTTGGTGCAGAATATTGGGAAAAATCCATATAATAAAATAATAAAAGAAAATGTGGAAACTCGATCTCATGATGGGTGAGATAGAGAAACCAATTATAATTAATTTGAGGAAGATGGCTTCACTGACTTTGATTTCGAATTAGATACGTAAGGTTACCAGCGTAAACACAATTTATTACTTAAATTTTCTGTAACATATAAAAATTAATTACATTTTAATCCCTTTTTAGTATTTAATTGTAATTCTGCGGATGATTTAAGAAATAAATAAACTGAAACATCAAATGTCCTAAAAATGTTTTTAATTAATAATAAAATGACCGATAGCCTCAAAAAATTTTAATATTATATAGACGAATTTGTTACTTTGTATATGTTTAATTTCTTGTATTTTTGATAATGGGTATTTTGTAAGTATTTAAATTATAACTTAGAATTTTTTGAGAGAAAAAGGCTACGTTTTAGTTTGAATGTACCTAAAACGATTTCTATGCCAAAATTAAAAATAATAAAAATACAGTTGTGATTTGTGTTAAATATGGCAAAATTATCTATATTTTCTAATGTATGTGAATTATTAAGAAATTATAAGAAATAAAATAATATTATAAAAACTTTTTATTTTGAGTTTATTACCGAAATAATATTCTATGCCATAAATACTTAGTGATAAATAAACCTCTTTCTGACGCCTACGACAAGGATTAAAATCCTTTTTAACACTTCACACATCCAAATATCTATTGTTATCCAACCCAAATATTCCATTATTATAGACCGGTATTTTTGATTATAAAATTTCTAACCCATTCCTATGAAAAATATATGTGTCTAACAGATTTTGCCAAAGACACCCGGGCTAAAGAACACAGGTAGTTTGCGAAGAAAAAAAAAGGGTAAAAAATGATTTATTACTCTCTCTAGTTCTTGAATATACTATAGTATAAGAGCAAAATCGGGTCTATTTTTCTGAACTCAAGGCTCTTGGGGGGGGGCGATCGCCCCCACCGCCCCCCCCCCTTGGATCCGCGCCTGTGTCCTGTTCTCTCTATATATAAACGATCTTTTTACTGTTCTTCCAAGTTAAAATAGTGAATGTATTTGTTATGCCGATGATACAGTTATTTTAATTAAAGGTAAATCTTGGCAAGAGACATTTCAGAGAGCAGAGAATTACTTTTCGAGGGTACGATTGTGGATGGATCAGAATCTTCTGACTATTAATGTCAGTAAAACGGTCCCACATGGCCTCTTCTATGAATAATAGAGTTAATACTGTATATCCTAATCTTTTAGTACATAATTAGGAATGTCTTATGGGTGAGAAACAGTGCGGATGTATTGAGTCTGTGGCAGCGGCGGACAAGGTTAAATACTTGGGGGTGTTCATTGACCGGAATCTCAGATATGATGCTCACGTAAATTATATCACTAAAAAACTTCGAAAGACTATATACAAGTTCTACCAACTGAGAGAATTCCTGTCTTTGAAACTATTGTGAATGACTTACCAGGCTTTGATTGAATCAGTCCTTACATATGGTTTGAATGTTTGGGGCAGTGCATGCGGTAGCATCCTTTACCCTTAAACTGTTACTCAAAAGTATATAATAAAAATATTCTTAAACAAATCAAGGAGGTTCCTATTGGACTTACTATTTGAACAAGCTGACCTTCTAACTATCAGACAATTATATTTTAAAAATGTTCTAAAATTTATGAAGAAGTGTGATGAAAGTCCGAATATGCACAATATTAATACCAGGTATTTTCACAGTGGAGGCCTTACCTTTCCTGTGGCATTATACACAGCTTCGCAGAGACATATTATGTATATCGGTCCAAAGTTATTTAATTTGTTACCTTTAGAAATGAAATCTATTGTAAGTGTATATTCTTTTTGTGTGAGAATCTCTAAGTGGATAAAAGCAAACCAACATCAGATTGTTAATGCAGTGCATTTATTAAATTAGTATTGGAAATGGATATGATTTTAGGTATTGTTTTTTGTGTAAATATTTTTGAATATGATTGATATGTATGTATGTGATGTTTTCTCTTTAAATAGGTGTAAGTTTTACTTCTTTGTTTAATTTTAATTTGACTTGAATTTTAATTGTTTTATTTTGTGATAGTGATTTTTAGTGTAAAAGGCAGGGTCGGGTCTATTTTTCTGAATTTGTAGCTCTTGGAGGGTGCTGGCGGCGATAACAAGTAAAAAACAAGTTACTGACAGTGGGAGGATGCCAGCAGCATACACATTCCTAGTATAAGAGGCAGAATCGGGTCTATTTTCCTGAACTCAAAGCTCTTGGAAGAAGGGGGGCGATCGTAAGCATACAAATTCCTATACTCTATTCAAGAACTAGAGAGAGTAACAAAACTGTTACCAAAACCTTCAACGTAGCTGCTCCAGTGCGGCAGGTAATCGAGGATTGCCGTAAATCTTATTATTTTTAATTATATTTAAATATTATAAGTTTTTTTTATAAATTTACTACAAATTTTTGATAGTTCAGTTTAATTTCTGTCAGTGACTAAAGTACACCTTACAGTGTGTTCTTAGTGATTTACCTTGTTTGCGCTTGTTTTTATATATTATTTGAGATTAGTGAGATAACCAAAATATATGGCTTCCACCTTTATATTTATATTTATTCCAATAAACCAGGGCATTTTTTCCTCAACGAAAAATTTATTACGATGAATGTTTATGATGCCTTAAGATATCAATATCTAGACAATAATGTTAAAAGCTCTGTTGAGATGTGTTCCAACATGACAGGAGTTGGAAAATCTACTATGTACCAAATATTGAAGAAGAAAAAAAAACGACTGGAATTGTTAGTACTCTCAAGCCACATTCAATCACAGGCAGACGAAAAACCTCGTTGGAATAAGAGATGAAACTGCAATAAAAGGAGTTGTACACACATTTTATTATGAGAAGCAGATCCCAACCGTCGACAAAATTCTAACTAAAATCAATGAAGATCGGTATTTATCTTAAATTAAAAGAACTGAGCTCTGAAAATTGCTCAGAAAACTTAATTTTTGCTGGGAAAAACCAGATAGAAAATCTGTTCTTATAGATCGTCCGAAAATTCTCCGTTGAAGAAGGAAATATCTCTCTCAAGTAAAAAATAGAGTCGCTAGAAATAACACAACTTACAAAATTAGTAATTTAACTGAACTTTTGAAAGATTTTTTTGAAAAAAGTTAGTGCGGAAAATTGGGAAAAATCCGTATAATAAAAAAATAAAACAAAATGTGGAAACTCGATCTCATGATTTTTGAGATAGAGGAACCAATTATAATTAATTTGAGCGAAGATAGTTTCCCTGACTTTGATTACGAATTAGATACGTAATGTTTACCTGTGTCAACACAAGTTATTATTTAAATTTTTGTTTATATATATTATATATATTATAAATTTCTAACCCATTCCTATGAAAAATAATTGTCTAACAGATTTTGTCAAAGACACCGGACTAAAGTACACAGTAGTGGGGTAAAAAATGATTTATTGCTCCCTCTAGTTCTTGAATAAACTATAGTGTAAGAGGCAAAATCGGGTCTATTTTCCTGAACTCAATGTTCTTGCCCCCCCTTCTTGAATCCGCGCCTGTATAGTATAGAAAAAAGTAACGAATACAATTTTTAGTAAAATGCTGGAAAATAAAGGATTTCTTGAAATCTTTGAACAAAACAGTATGAATTTCCGTAATGGGAAAATTTTTTAAAATTTATATTGCTTGCCTCAATTTAATTAAAAAGGCCCAGAATTTCTATTTTAATTTTTATTAGATTCTTCTTTAACTTCTGAAAATTCCACAAATACTTGGTTTTTTATTAAACTTTAGAAGAATCCATGATATTTCTGAAGAAAAACTTATATATTTAGTAAAAATGTATTAGCTTTACTGCAAATATACGTAGAAAGAAAATTTTGCATAAAAGCGAACTACTTTACTGTAAAAAAAAATGTTAGCTTTGTGTTTAAATATACCTAGAAAGAAGTATTGCATCTTTTTAATAAACTGTTTCTAAAATTGCATATTTATAATAAGTCTAGAACTAGAGATAAGTAACTGTGTCATTTCAAATTATTTAAATTAAGTAAAATTTTTAATTAAAAAATGTTTTTTAATAAAAATGAATAAGGAGGAAAATGATGTCTAGGATTGGGACTGGGTCACTTATTTTCTTAATCAGGCCAACCACGACCCATCATTCCCCACAAGCCACCGCATTATGCCTTGAGAGGAGGCGATAGCCAAGTGCCAGCCTTTAGAATTATAATCCTCGATCATACCCCATCGCACCCCATTTGCTCCATTTTTTTCCTCAATGTTTATTATTCCATGACCATCACTTATACTTGCTTTACGTCCGACAATTTCTGTTTTTATATACGTTATAATTACAATGTATAAAATTCCGTAGTACCACAAAAATAATAATTATCAGTAGCAAATATTAGCTAATATTTTAAAATACGTTACAGATGGATGTGAAAAATAAATAAATAGAAAGCGAATAGTTTAAGATACTTTCAGTTTCAATCATACTCGTACAACACGCTGCCAGTTATAGGAAAAACAAATCCATTAACTCGAATTCCACATGTTCACAGGCAATCAAGTTGCGAAAAATATCTCTTAAAAGGTTTTTGGTTTTAAAATTCTAATAATTGAAAAAATCGAAAACTAAAGAATGCCCCAAAATACTTGTAAAAAATCTATATCAGAAATACTTAAACAATTTATGATTAAAAGTCAAAATCATCGGAACCTAATACCATAAATTCATAAACGTGTGAAAAATATAAAACCTTACAAAATTTTACCCTAATTATGAAATTTCTTTTTTCGTTTCCAAGCTCCTTCATCATGCGTTATTCTCTGTTTATATCTTCTACCAGTTATTGTAACTACACCGCCTGGCCATCTCTTCGGCGGTCTTCCTTCAAACTATTATAGTACACAATGATAGCACATATCTCAGCTATTATTTTAGCTCCATTCCAACTTGACGATGTTCTCGATACCATCGGTTACACTCGTGTGCTTTCCCATAGGAATATCGCTTTTTCAGAGAGATATAATTTATTTTTTGGCTTAGGCCTCCTAGCATCTTCCTTTTCATGGATCTCTGTGCAACTTTAAATTTTTCCAGCAGTCCTGTAAAAGGTTTTGTCTCCGTACAGAATACATCTGTCTGGGTTTCTCAAGATGTATGAGTGAGAGAACAGAAAGCCATCTACCATAGACGAACTCTCCTGGTTATTTTCGCTGTCTAATTTTGTAGACCTAATTTAAATACTAGATTTATATGTAATAGGTAAGCTTATTTGTCAACTTCTCGATATTTTGTTGTTGAAATAAAGATTCCCTTTCGTTGTTTCGGAGGATTATTTTTATGTTGGCGTTCCTTCCGAAGCTTATGCATCACCGTATTATCATTTGTTCCAGTTGGTTTTCATTTGATGTACCGAGCACAACATCATTGGCGCATTAAATATAGGTAATAAGTTTACCAAATATTTTCGTTTCTGTATCTTCTCACTACATGTTTTTGAAGATATCCTTTAATATGGCTCTCTCTCTAGCAGCCCAATTTGGTCCACTCCTGGATATAGGCCTCTAGTCTCTTCCATTCCAACCTATTTTTTGAAATCCGGTGCCTTCCTTTTTATGTCGTCTATCCATCTTTTTGGGGGTCTTCCGCTACTTTTTTTTGACGACCTAGGTCTCCATTGCAATATATGTTTTATCCACCTTGTACAGTCTTGCCTAGCGACGTGTCCCACCCAGGTTCATTTTAAAGTAGCAATGCGCTTTATCATATCCTCCTCTCTCGTGCGTCTTCTTACTTCTTTGTTCTTTATTCGATCAAGTAGTGATATTCCCAGCATGATTCTTTCTATTGCCCTGTGTGTAGTATGCAGTTTATTGGCTGCTTTAACTGGTAATGTGGTTGTCTCCATTCCATAGTTCATTACTGGGAGAATGCACGAGTCAAATACTCTTCTTTTCAAATTAATGGGAATATCGGGCTTTCAAGAGCGTATCTCAATCTTCCGATAGCTGCCCAAGACATTCTAATTCTTCTATTTATTTCCGCTTCTTGATTTTCTTCTCTAAGTCTATTTAGATGGATGGATTTAGATTATTTTGGTTTTTGCTAAATTCATGCTTAATCTAACTTTCTCTGAAACATTTTTCAACTCGGAGAACATTTCCTGTAACTGGAATAAATCTTTACGTTTAACGACATCTTCCAGTGTCAAAGTATAGAGTTTAGGGGAAATCGTACCTCCTTGTCGCACCCCTGGAACAATATTTAGCTTCTGTGTTTCTAGGTCCTCTGTTATCTTTACTTGCAGTGTGGCTTTATCGTAAATATATTTCAGAAGATTTCTGTATCTGGAGTCAATCCTTGCATTGTGTATTGCTTGAAATATGGCTCAAAACTCGACAGAGTCCAAAGCCTTGCTTTAATCAACAAATGCTGGGTGGATTCGAATATTATATTCGGTGCATTTTTCAATTAGTAATTTGATGTTCTGTATTAGCTCTGTTGTCGAAACCCAGCTTGTTCTGGAAATTGCTAGGAGTCAAATTTGTTTGTTAGTCTATTAGTTATAAACTTTGTAAGAAATTTGTACGGATGTGGTAGAAGACTTATGGGACGATAATTATCGATATCTAATTTATTGCCTTTTTTGTACAGAAGAATGACTCGGGCGTTTTGCCAGTTATCAAGGATTTTACCGATTTGAAGATATTTAATCAAAAGAATACTCATTGAATGTAGCGTTGCAGACTCTTCGAATTCCAACATTTCTTTAGATATACTATCTTCACCTGGGGCATCAGGGTAAACATTTTGGTGATGAGGTATCGCCCTACAGCAGGCCTTATTAAGGTCATGTTTTGTTGCTAGCTTCATGATCATCTACTTCTATTTGTACTGAAATTTGTTGGCACTTGTTTTCAATTAGTGTTGTAGATCTAGAGTTTATTCTAGCATTATACAACCTTTCAATCTCTCTCTATATTTGTATAGTGTCAAATGGTCTTCTGTAGTTGATAAAACTCAGGTGTAGGGGTTGTGCTATTCTTCAGTTCATTTTTATTAGCGTCTTCAAGACTTGGTGGAGATCGACTATATTATAACCCATCTTGAATCCGGCTCGATGGGATGGTAGTTGACCAATTTATTAGTCAGCCATCTTTTTATGTTAAAGTTAAGGTTTTGCAGATCAAATAAAGCAAATTCACATAACGCACATAGCTTATATTAATAAAACATAAATAAAAATACAACGTTAAAATGTTTTGGCAACGTTAGTTATATATGCGAGTATACCGATACAAAAAATAATATTCCATTTTGCAACCCGATATTTTTAACCTGAAAAACTGACTAATGCAAGTGCAGACGCGGCAGTTGAAATATGAGAAGAGAAAACAAATAGTATTTTTCCCCGCCTCTCGGTACGAGACGTATATAGCGCGTTTGTTAGTGTCGTCATTAGGAAGTTTTACAGTTTTGTTGCAGCATAGAAACCAACAGTAACGACAAAGTTTTGAAAAATTAATTTTAAATGAGATTTAAGTGCTGCTTTAAACCATAATGACGAAGTTCTTGTTTAATATTTGTTGTAATGACAGTTTCAATTTATAGATTTTTATGACTGTAGAAAATTACAATTTGTAACTGGAAGTTATATTTTATACTCGTTTATTAATTTATTTTACTACTAGTAAATATTTTGAATTTAATTCTATCAAATAATTTCAAGAAGTGCCCTCACTTGTTGCTTATGTGCTTACTTACTGAATGGTCGATAAGTGATTAAATTGATGTTAATTTTCATTCATTGCAAAATCCACAGTGCTTGGTTTAAAAAATGGATTAATTTTATATAAAAGAGATGCAATCGTTAACTAGATCTTCATGGTCTTCGCTTTCAGGTTTTTGAAATATTTTTATTCTATAATATAATGAGGTCGTACGAGACCTTAGTGATCTACATAACTGATTGGCCTCCTTTCTAGAAAAATCTATACCTAATCATTTTTTCTAAAACTATCAGGGTATGCTTAATAAAATCTTTTTCTGCTTCTTCTTCTTCTTCTTTCTAACACAGTTAACCATGCTAGTAGGCTATTGTCTGTTCATTATCATCACGTCTTCCCCGGAAGATGAGGTCCAGCATTCTCGCCATCGTTCCATCGTTTTGGTGGTCTTCCTCGTGATCTTTTTCCTACTGGGTTATCCATTTTTGCGCTTTTGACGAGTTTACCGTCCTCCATTCTCCCTATATGTTTGTTCCAGAATTATCGCCTTTGTCTAACCCATCTTCCTATGTCCTGGATCCCGCATTGTTGTCTGATATCTTCATTCCATATTCTGTCGTGTAGAGTTTTGCCTTGTATACTTCTTAATGTTTTCATTTCGACTGTTCTCATCATTTGTAGAGTTCTGCCTGTATCTGATCTTGTTTCTGCTGCTTATGTTATGATGGGTCTTAGAGCCGTTTTATATATCTTAGTTTTGCTTTCGGTATTAAGGGATTTATTCTCCCAGACAATGTCTTTTATGCGTTTTGCAAATTAAAATCTTCATCCTCTAATTTACTATCACATATGCTTAATGAAATTCTTTTGATATTGCAAATTAAAATTTTCATTCCTCTAATTTACTATCACGTACCAAAATTCCTGACAAAATCATTCGCCTATTTGATAAGTCTTTTATAGATCGAGAAGATAATTTTACTTTACGAATCCTAAGCTCGTAATCTAGCTCAGTTTCAGATAAAAGACAAGTTCACTGTCTAAATCCGACATCTTAATAGAAAATTATATATAGTCACTTGAACAAAATCACTAAAAAAATGGCTCAAAGTTCAAATCAAAGGTGCCACAACTGATTATGAAATTTACTTAAATAAAAATACTTGATAGCTGTAGCTAAAAACAATAAATTAAAAAAGAACATTGTTGTTAACGTAAATTGCAACTTCATTTACAATATTAGTAGCACGTTCTTATTTACAAATTTAAACAATTCAGCTACTTATCTGTTTGTAAGCACTAGTTGGGCTAAAGTCACCGATAGATGGTCTTGGGCAAATGGAATACTTGAAGACACCACACTTCTTGGACGATTTACTATTTTCTTGAAAGTAGTTTGGTATATGTAGGCCAAGGGGAATCAAACGGAACGTATTTAACGTTGGAGATGTATGTAGTATTCTTGTTAAGGACGATAAAGCTTCAAGAGTATGGGATAAACCTTGCATAAAAACAAATAACAAAAAATTGTCACAAAGTCTCAAAACTAGAATTATAGCTTGCAGAAACTAAGTAAGGCTTGAATAAATAATTTCAGTGCTTTAAATTCTGGTCAAAAGTTGAAATTACTTAAATACTGGCTCCCGAAACAAAAGGAATATATCAGGATTTAGTATTTTGGAAATTTTTTATGAGGTTATGGCGTGCATAAAATGGAAATAATTTAATTTATCAAACTTGATGACAATAGGGGAAAATATAGAATATAGTTCTTTGATTTTGGTGTAGATGGATCAAATCAAATAGTTAAACACACAGATAAACACTGATTTTGTTCTTTAACAATTCTACACTGCTAGAACTGCAGATAATAAAGAAAATAGCCGAATGCAAAATTGTAAACTAGACTTGTCAAAATGCATATTTCAAGAGGTTTTCTAAAGCTACGGTCTTTATTATTGGAAAAATATTCGACACGATTATTCACCTTAATCTTTAACGGAAATCTATAATGAATTTACAGATACCTGAGAATATTTATATAGAAAACCTGTTCGAAATCGCGACTCCTTAAGAACTGTGCCGATAGATGGCGATAGAGGCGAAATTCCAAGTCTAAATAAAACACTTGTAAAGGTAAAACAGGAGCTGTTACAAGTTGATAATGGTTATGATACTAATAAATTGTGTGATATTGAAAAATGCATTTTGGTAAGCTCTATGGCTCTACACATTCAGAACTGGAGGTTACAGGGAAGCTTTTTTCTGTCCTGGTTGAAGCTTTCACCTCTCATGAAACTACTGTTAATGACCCTGATATATCAATAACCAATAATTCTTAGCTTAATTCAAATTTTTCAGTCAGTCCACTAACCAAATCAGACCCATCGGTAATGAACATGATGCGCCCATCACAACTTTTGTACCTAATATTCAGTCTATAAGAAAATATGAATTAGATATATTTTTGAGCCGAGATAGACACGCACATCTGGTTTTACTTACTGAACACTGGCTAAAGGGAAAATAATTAGTTTATATACAGGAATATACACTGTTATAAACTTTTTGCAGCACTGGATGACACTTGTAACATCTCATCGGAGTCTCTTGAAGATAGGTATCAATTTTATGTATTACTACCTGGAATAGAGTGGTGTGCTGCACCAGTGTCTCTCTTATATTGAGTCCGGGGGTAGGTTCGTGTATTTGAACTGCTGTTCTATAATAAGTTTTGAACCCGTTACTGAAGCAAACGAGGTTTTCTGGCTGACATAGTGATTAGTCAAATCCTGCATACATGTCAACCTTAGAAGTATAATGTTATAGACTTTTAGCACTATTTCCAACATTGAAAGCAATACTTGGTAAACGTACGTTTATGTCTAAAATCTTAAATTAATTTAATTAAATTAAGACATCAATGGATCAAAACAAGCAGAAACAATAAATCTTCTATCATCGTTTCTGACATCATTACACTGATTATCTTCTTCTTCTTCTAGGTAGAGCCAAGTTCTGTTATCTATACAATGCCTCATCGATCCTCGTTTGAGGTCGAAATCCAGCGGTCTCTCCATCTTTTGGGAGGCCGTCCAGGCGGCCGTTTGGTGTTTGGTTTCTCTCTCATCACGGTTTTTGCTAGTCTGTCATCGTCCATTCGTTCCACGTGATCTCTCCACTGCCTACGACGTTTTCGAACCCACTTCACAACATCCCCTACTCCGCTGTCCTCGCGTATTTTTGCGTTTCTTAGTCTATCTCTTAAACTTGTTCCCGTGATCATTCTCAGCGTTTTCATTTCTGTGGTTCTCATAATTTGTTTCGTCTTTGTGGTTTCATTTCTTGTTTCTGCGCCGTAGGTCAGTATCGGTCTTACACAGTCCTTGTAAATTCTTGCTTTGCTCTCAGCCGTCATATGTTTATTGTTCCAGATTATGTCTCTTAGTTGGCCGCTTTGTTGGCCTGTGTGCGTAATTCTTCCGTTACTGCCCTGTTACTTGTTATATGTGCTCCTAGGTATTTAAACTTCCCAACCTGTTCGATATGTTTGTTATCAACCATTAGTTTGCATCTTACCGGTTCTTTTGCTATTACCATTGCTTTGGTTTTCTCCACCGATATCTTCATATTATACTGTTTGGCTGTTCGATTGAGATGGAAAAGCATTCTTTGTAAGTTGTCCTCGCTGTCTGCTGTCAAGGCAACATCGTCTGCAAAGCATATAATCTGAACGGTGTTGTGTCCTATTGGGTATCCAATATTTGTGCTTTTTACTTCATCAATGATTTCGTCCATGATTACATTGAAAAGTGTTGGACTTAGGCTATTACCCTGTCTTATTCCTATGAATAGAGGGATTTCCTCTGTTAGAGTGTTATTTGTTTTAATTACCATGGTGTTTTTGGAATTCAGTTCGTATATTGTGCGTATGATTGCTTCGTCTACTTGTTTTCTTCGCAGTAATTCTGTTATGTGTTCCAGTTTGACTCGGTCGAATGCTTGTGTAAAGTCCACAAAACAAATGAACACGAGTTTATCGTATTCTGTAGATTTTTCAACCAGCTGTCTGATAATAAATATACCGTCGATAGTAGAGCGGTTATTCCGGAAGCCCTGCTGTTCTTCGCACGCCCCTAACTTGTCTACGATCCGTTGTGACAGTATTTTGGTTAACAATTTGGCTGAACTATTCAGTAGGCTGATTTCCCTGTAGTTTTCGGGTTGTTTCTTTGATCCTCTTTTGTGGATCGGAATTGTGATGCTTTTCCGCCGTTTGTTGGGTACTGACGTTGTGCGGAGTATTTTTTGAAATAGAACAGTGAGCTCTGTGACAAGGCTGGGGCCTCCGTACTTTAGCATCTCATTTGTAATTTGGTCGGTACCAGGTGATTTTCTGCTTTTTAATTTCTTAATTGTCAGGTGCATCTCTGCTTCACTGATCTGTTAGTTCTGTGATTTCTTGTTGGTTTTCGTCTACGTTGTTTTCTGTAGCTGGTGCCTGGAATAAGTCCTTAAAATGGTTGACCCATTGTTAGCTGTCGATTGGACTTAATTGAACGTATTCATTGATTGGTTTTTTTCTGTTCCTCAGCATGTTCCATATTTTCTTCTGTCCTCCATATAGGTCGTGTTCGATGTCTTTTGAATACTTTTCCCAGTATTCTTTCTTTAGTTGAGCTATTTGACTGTTGATTCTGTTTCTCACCGTTTTGTATTCTTCGAAATGGTTTGTTGTTTTGTGCTGTCGGTATTTTGTAAATGCTTGTCGTTTTTCTTTTGCTAGTATTTTCACCTCTTCTGTGAACCATGGTTTTGTATTGCTTCGCTTGTTCGTGCTAATTGTTCGTGTTCCGATAGCCTCCCTGGCGCTCTCTTTTATATTTCTTTTCAGTTTTTCCCAGGCTTTCTCTACTCCGTCATTTTCTAGGATTGTATTAGCTTTTATTTTCTCCGAGAGTCTCTGCTGATACAATACTTTTGTGCTATCGTTAGCGAATGATTCGGTATTGTATTTAATAAAGGTATGTTTCTGTTTGTGCGTTCTGTTTATACTTTGTTGCGTCTTTTCCCAGGTCTGACGAATTCAGAGTTCTGACATCGAGTATTTGGTGGGGTAACACTTTTCTGTTCGTTATTATGTAGTCTATGGTTGATTCTTGTTCTCGGGTGTTTCCCCATGTCCGTTTATATTGCCACTTATGTGGGAAGAAGGTGTTATTTATTCTCATCTCGTTTTGGACGCACAGTTGTATGAGTTGTTCCCCGTTGTCATTTAGTGTTACCTCATTATATCTCTGCATTACTCCCGGAATGGGTTCGTTACCTATTCTTGAGTTGAAGTCTCCTAGCATAAACACTTTTTCTCTATCGGGTATGGTACTTAGTAGGTCTTGCAGTTTATTGAAGAATGTTTCTCTGACCTCTCTGGGTTTGCTGATATCTGGTGCGTAGACGCTTATGATGTTCATCTTTTCTGGTTGTAAGTTTAGGATGACGTGAATGAGTCTTTCATCGACGTACTGTATGTCCTCTATGTAGTGTTCGTATTTTTCGTGGATGAGCAGGCCCACTCCTTCTTGGGCTCTTTCTTCCTTTTGTTTCCCACTGTATATAAATAGGTAGTTGTTGTACTTGTTGTTTCCTTTCCCTTTCTTTTTCGTCTCTGAAAGGGCGCAAATATCTGATTATACTGAATATAATTAAAAGTATTAAATTTACAACCACTCAAAACAGCATTACCAATATTGATTTAAAAGATTAAATAAATTGTGGTCTCTAAACACTATTACGCCATTTAATATCGATAACGCTATATGGCAAAAACCGTGGTTAAAATACCAACATTTTACTCGTCTACTATGACAAAGTTAAATAGAGCCTTTTCAATACATAAACCAATTTTATAATTGCCGGAATTTGTCTGGTATTTCATTGTACACACAAACAATAAACCTTCGCTTTTAATTTCGTCAAATCAATCATTTCAAAATGACATCGACTTTTCTTTCAAAAGCTCACACGACATAATAATGTGGTTGCCATGAAGACAATATTTTACCTCGGTATTATGTTTTAGTAATTACTAAGTTTTCGCTTCAATACATGACCCAGCTTTCTAGACATGCGATCACATGCTTTGATTTAATAATATTCTCTCGTGACTCTTTTAATAGCAATAAGGTGATTTGCTAATTCAATTTCTCGTATAACTTCTTATGACATTAGAAGAATGATTTTAATTTGCATATTTATTTTCCTTTGCTATTCTAAAAATTTGTCTTTTGCGAGTTATTAATATTTATGTTACACGGATAAGTTAAACTATAATTCATTTAAAGGAAACAATGATATTTAGAATAGGCGGAATAAAATAAATTCTTTTATTAAGAATTAATTCTTTCTCGTGTGCAAATTTTTATCAGTTTTTGGTTGATTGAATTGTTAATTTTCTATTTAGTCTAAGCCATAGAAAAAATTAGTGCTGTTTTTGACGTAAATTCCTAAATGGATGAGACCTATCCAGGAAGTAATTTAAGAACATAACCTACATAAAATGTAACAGCAAGAAATAGGCTGCGGCCAAGAGAAGGTGTGTAAAAGTTGGCCAAAACAGGTTTTTTGAATCTACAAGCCAAGGAACACATTTTGGAAAAATAAGTTTCATATAAAAGTTGTAGTACCACGGTTAAAATTTCATTTTTAATTTACTGTAGTTATTTTGGTTAATTTTACCTTCTTTTTGCTAATACTCACATTTTGGGCAGCACTATATCATTATCATTAAACATTTTTCATTTCTCCTTCGTATAACAGCACTTGCATTTTTGGGTCCTACTGCTTTTCGAACCATTCCAAATTGCACGCTCTTGCAAAAATTCTTCCCAACTTAATTGTTTCCCTTATCATTCAGTAATTTGCCTATAAGAAATACAGCCCTAATTTAATTCCATTGCTAACTTGATTTTTAGGTCGGCGTCCCTGCGTCACTGTTTTAGGTTGTTTATATTTAAATAGGATATTGCTATTTACATATCATTTTTTTGTGCCGATAATTTCAAATGAAATTGTTAAATTTATCTATTTTAGTTACAGTTTTCCGGATTTTTATTTGAAGTATTTTCAAGGGTTTGTTTACCTTTTTGTTGGGGTTATGTGACCTTTCCAGCTAACGTTTAGGCGATTTGTATTATTTTAAGCCATTGCATGTTGAGTTGCTATTTCTGTGGTAATTTTCGGGAGGAAATTTGGATGAGTAACCAATACCGTGTTGCTAATGGCTGAGAGAAAATTTTTATTTCTTGTTTTAGGGATATACAATGAAGTTCTATTTGATTTTGAGTCGAAAATGTCAACGACTTATTAGTTAGCAATGCTGTTTAAACCCATTATTTTGAGCTGTCATTTCTTTTATCGAATTGTTATTCGTTTAAGGTCCCTTTTGTCTCGCGCTCTATTTTGAGGGAAAAAGAAGCTCGTACAGTGCAGGCTTCAGGCTTCGTATAAAATGGCGGGAATTTATCTGCCAATCCTACTTTTTCCTGTGAATTTTTGCAAACAAGAGTCAAGAAATTTCCATCCTGTTTTATTGCCGCCATCCTGCGGGATTTGGATGTAGGAGTTGTCACGGTTAGAATTTCATCTTAAATTTACTATGGTTCATTTGATTAAATTTTCCTCTGGTTACAAAAATATGGAGCATTGAAAAAAAAAGTCATTTTTTTCGTTAAAAAGGCTGTATTTTGGTAAAAAATGCACTTAGAACAAAATTTAAAAAAGCATTTTAAAGCTCTCGGAAAAACCCAAAAAATAGCTATTCACAATTTTCCTACGAGTATTTTCCGCGAAACTGCATCAGGCGTGGATCCAGCCTCTCTCTTTGGGGCGGTGATATCACAAAAGTACAGTATGGCAAGCGAAAACAAGTGATCGACGGGGGGGGGGGGGAGACACCAGCAACATTCCCATTTTTAGTGTAAAAGGCAGGGTCGGGTTTATTTTCCTGAACTCAAAGCTCTTAGGGGGGGGGGGCTATTGCAAAAAAAACAAGTTATCAAATGGGAGGGGGAGGGTGCCAGCAGCATATAAATTCCCAATATAAAAGACAGAATCGGTTCTATTTTCCTGAACTCAAAGAATTGTATTTGTGTCTTTTTCTTAAGCGTGTAAAATTAACATGTTTATTTTATTTTTTTGGGGCTATCGGATTTCCATATAATAAAGTAAATTAAATTAAGATATCAGTACAATAGAAATAAAAATAAGTAGGTCTAATTTTAATTGTATCATATAAAAACTAATTACATTTGAATCCCTTTTTAGTGTTTAATTGTAATTCTGCAGATGGTTTAAGAAATAAATAAACTGAAACGTGAAATGTCCTAAAAATGTTTTTAATTAATAATAAAATGACCGAAAACCCAAAAATAATTTTAGTATTATATGGACGAATTTTTTTTATTGATGTTTAACTTTCTTTATTTTTGACAATGGGTATTTTGTAAATATTTAAATTATAATTTTTTGAGAGAATAAGTCTTGTAGTTGTAGTCTGAATGTGCCTAAAACGGTTTCTATGACAAAATTAAAAATTAAAAAAATACAGTTGTGATTTGTGTTAATATGTCAAAATTATATACATTTTGTAATGTATGTGAATTATTAAAAAATCATAAGAAATAAAATACTATTATAAAAACTTTTTATATTAAGTTTATAACCGAAATAATATTCTGTGCCATAAATACTTAGTGATAAAATAAACCTCCTTTCGACGCCTATGACAAGGATTAAAATCCTTTTTAATACCTCACACTTTCACCCAAATAGTCCACTAAAATAGACCGGTATTTTTAATTATAAAATTTCTAACCCATTCCTATGAAAAATATTTGCCAAAGACACCGGATTAAAGAACACAGTAGTAGGGTAAAAAATGATTTACTACTCTCTCTAGTTCTTGAATAAACTATAGTATAAGAGGCAAAATTGGGTCTGTTTTCCTGTACCCAAAGCTTCTGGGAGGGGGGGGGGCTATGGCTGGTTTTAGTGTGTGCCGGGTACTATATACATATTGTATTGATTTTAACTATTTTATCTGCCATAATAATTTGAACTCTGTTTTAGTGACATTTCATTTTCTAGGAATATTGGGTTATTAAGCTGGCAGTATTAGGGTCATGCTTGTAGGGTTGTATGTTAAAAAATAGCATATACGAATATTTGGATAATGTGATTTGGAGTATTTAAGAGTGACTTAAGAAAACTTTTCTCTGGTGCATTTTAGAAATAATAAAAGGAAACGTACATCACAAACTTTATAAATTACGGTTATTTGGGCCGATTTTTTTTACAAAACCGCCACCTTTTCCCCCTTTTAGAACTGGTCGGCATTCATATAAAAAAGCAATTTCTCATATGCAAATATGCTACATTTTGGGTCATGTTCTTTGACGCGTAGGCTTTATTGATCCATGTTCTTTTAACGCTTTCCTATAAGGTATATTCCTATTAAATATTAGTACAAAATGTTGATAAAAATATACATTAAAAATACATTAGATTGTATGATTGCTTGGTATGATAATCATTGTTTATATGATCATAGAATGTTTAGTTTGAATAAAAATACTTATGTTTATTTAACAAATGATGTTTACGTAGGTAATATTTTTTTTATGATCGAGACAATATTCTTTTTAGTTTTTGGTTTTGTTCTAACTTAATTAATATAGTCATGCAAAGTTGTGTGGTATGAGGTAAAGTTGTAGGAAGAAGTGATCTACGCCCGTAATTTATAATAATATTAAATTAATTGAGATTAGTTTATTTATATAGTAACAAATATGAAAGAGTTTTAGATTTAACATTAATGTTGTAAAAAGTACGTTCTTGTTGCAAATGTTGTAAGACTACCCCACTGCTCAAGTTTTTACAATTATTTCAATTAGGGGATTATACCAAAAAAATTATTTACGAACTGAACTTGAAGTTTTGTTTACTTATAGATTAAAGGCTATGATATCCTTATTCAATTGTTATGTAGCCACTGGAAAGTATGAAAACTTTGAATTTTTGCTCTACTGAAATAATAAAATTTTACGATGCAATGTAATATATTATTACAAACTATGAACGCCTTACCAAATCCTGGCGACACCCTGTAAGGTACCTCAGTTCAGACTTACCTAACGTTTGTCCTAATGCTGACTGGAGTCTACCTATACGCTAGCTCATCTCAGGGTAGATTCGTTATTTTTATATTTTTCCACTATTTTTTTATAATTGTCTAATTCAGGAAAAAGGCGCCACCAAATTTTACTTTTGAATGAGCCCTACTGATTATACTACGAGCATTTGTAGTAAAGAAAACTTGGAAAAGAGCAAATATTTAATATGTCATATCTGGGTAAATAAATCGCAGAGTTTAATTACTTAATAGTATCCTAATTTAATATTATAGCAAATAAAACCAATTAAATAGAGGCCAATACACGGTATACCCCTTCCCAGAAAATAAGTACAACCCCTGAAAAAAGTTATCACCATGTGAATTATTGCAAGCTCATCTAGTGAAAAGTTTGATTGGCTGCGTAAAAAAAATCTTAAACTGGGTAATTAAAATTGCAATTAATTTATCATTATAATATCCATTACCTTAAACAATTATTAAATGGGTAACTTGCCACTCTGAGACTCTAAAAGGGAATCGTAATAAATAAAAAACCTCAATTACAATAGGGTATCGCAAAATTAAACATTTAAATTTGAGGTTGTAGCGCCACGTAGTCGACTGCGTTTCACTTTACAAAATTTACTGATTAGCCGCAAAGATTGAATGATATGGTATATTTAACAAAATATAAATATCATTAGAAAAGTATTAAAATCCAAATATTTAAAGTCTATTAATTAAAAAGTTTAAAATCATGTAGAGACGAATCTCTCACCTGTTAGCCCTCTAGGTAATCGAGAAGGAAACATTGTTCAGAGAACTAAGCGATTTAAAAATACTAGTTTAACACCCATCAGGCTTAACAATCAGAAACTCTCATGTGCATGTCTTTGGCTAATCTGATCTAAATCTAAACCCTACCAATTTTGGATGAAATCCGGAAATTTCAAATTTCTAGACTTATATTCGCTATTTACATCCTTAAAAATGATTCAATCCCACATTTGAACAAAATCGAAAAATGCAAAATTTTTAGGATGCCATGTTGAATCCGCCAAATCGAGTTCTTCAAAAAATATTTTAAATTCGTAATTAACACTAACAAAAATCCCCCATTACTGATTTTAGACAAAATCAAGAGATGTAGCACCTTTAAATCGCCATCTTGGATACGCCATATTTATTTATTTTTTTAAATAATGTCAGATTCGTAGTGTGCGATCCCAAAAACTCCCCCATATCAATTTAAAAAAATCGAACAAAATTTTGTTTCATCCCCCATATTTGATACGTCATACTGAATTTTTTAAAAATAATTCCAAATTCGTTATGTACGACCCCGAAAATTTCCCCAAATCAATTTTGGAGAAAATCGAACAAAATTGATGTTTTCGTCCGCCATATTGAACTTTTTAAAAATATTTTGGATTCGTTATGTGCGACCCCGAAAACTCCCCATACCAATCTTGGAGGAAATCGGACAAAATTAAATTTTCTTGTCCGCCATATGGAATTTTTTAAAAATAGTTTTAGATTTGTTGGGTACAACCCGGAAAATTTCCCCATACCAATTTTGGAAAAGGTCGTGTCTCAACAAATTTTGATTGGAACATTGTTTTTTTTAATCTAGAGAAAAATGTTCCACAGACGATTTGTACGTCTTGAAAATATCTTCAAAATGAGTTTTTGTTTGTCCAAATCGGTCTGTAAACAAAAAGCTATTGCAAATTATACATTAAAAATGGCTTATTTTTTAATTGTTAATAACTTTCTTAATATTTATTGAATTATTTTCAACTTTTACCAGAATGTGAGTTTTAAAGTGCTTAAAAAGTGTGCGGAAGTTCGGCGCTGTCGGTCCAAAGTGACTATTTTTGATTCCGAGAAGGTTGAACATGTGCCCAATATTATTTTTTGGATGAGCTATCCCAAAAAATCCAAGAATGAAAGCTCTACGTTATTTAGAAGCGGAAATATTGCTAATTTTTCACGCATGCGCCGATTTGAAGACACGCTCTCACTTTGTACTCGGTGAGATTCGGTTACCCCTCCAACTTAGCTTATCTGGCGTCCAGCACGTACCCCAGTTTAGCGATCTCCTGAAGGGTTGATTGTGTAAAAATTAACCTCAATTGAATGATTTCATATACTTTAGGCTCTTATTAATGAACTGTAAAAAATTCAGCTTTTAATATAAATAAACAATCACTCTGTGATTTTTTGAAAAAAAAATGCTAACTTGGCTCCTATTTGTCGTAGAAACTTTTTTTTCAAAATTCGTGTTTTTTTTACCAGCTTTCCAATGATATGCTTCATTAACAAATCGGACAAAAAATATGGTTGAATAAATTCATAAGCGAAAAATTACCCATATCTTCATGATGATTTTGCATAAACAAAATATGAAAAACATCCACTTTTTTACTACATGATAACTTAAGTCTTTACGAAGAGAATGAGCACTGACAGAACTCTGTAGCAGTTTCCTAGACGACGAGTCAATCAAAAATAGTCACTTTTATCGTTTTTCTAATAAACAATTACAATTTTACAAACACTATTGGACCGACAGCACCCAACTTCCTCACACTTTTTAAGCACTTAGAAACTCACATCCTGGTAAAAGCTGAAAACAATTTAATAAATGTCAAGAAAGTTAATTGAAAAATAACACATTTTTAATGCTTAATTTGCAATAACTTTTTTGTTTACAGACCGCTTTCGACAAACAAAAACTCATTTTGAAGATATTTTGACGTACAATTCCGTTTCCTGAGGTAATAGTTGTCCGTAATAATGCTTCTAGGAACATAATTTTGTCATCACTAATTTCGAACACACTATATTAATTTTTTGTTTAAGCTGAAGTCACTGAAATTAAGACTTCGTTAAAAGAATTTTATCATAAAAACTGAACAACTCTTTTAATGAAAGACAAAGATAAAATATATCTACATATAAAGTTATTAAAGTAATGGTATACACATAGTTATTAGTGAGTTTCTCATTATCATTATCAGAGACGTTATGGAAATGGTGAGTTAGCAAATTACCATGTACCCATTGAAAAAAGTCACGACAGATTGTTATTAAATCAAAACATGTGATCGCATGTCTACAAATCTAAAGCACGTGTAGGAAAATTATTAACGAAATTATAATAAAAGAAAAATATTATCTTAGGGTATCTGTACACTCAGTGGGCAAATATTTATTATTAATTTCGAATTATTGATTAGACGGAAAAATATTATGTGTTTATATTGACTAGCATATGAAAAGCAAACTAAAACGGGTATGTTGATAGTAATCATCAAAATTACTTGTCGACCAGCGATAGTATTTGTTTACTAATAAACATATCTTTTATTATGATGTATAATGGAGGATATAATCAATATTTTGCATGTGGGAAAACATCGGATAAAATGATCCTGGTTAATTTAATTTCTACAACATGAATATTGGATTTTATTTTCGAAAAAAAATTCAAGTATAATTGTTTATATATATAAATATATATATATATATATATATATATATATATATATATATATATATATATATATATATATATATATATATATATATATATATATATATATATATATTGCAATGGTTGCATCTGGTTTTTCATTTAGTTGCTCGATTTCTGACTTTCTCTCAGTTTTTTCTATTTCCAACAACTTAATCACCTCTTCATTATTGTGAGTGATTTTTCTCTTGGAACTCTTCAATAAAAGTAGTCATATCCTGAGCTATAATTTCGATTTCCTGAACTTTCTTGTCTACCTTTTCTTCCAATCTCTTTTGTCGTTGTTTAATACTTAATAACTCTTTTTATCCTTTACTAATTTCTCCCTCGAGTTCCTGCTGACCTTTATGTCCTTTTGTTTGATATTTTCATAATTAAAATTTATCACACTTGAGATGAGGTAACTGATGACACAATGCCCCACGTTGGGCGCCAGTTGTGATGATTTGTAGTTTATTCGTGATTGCGCAACGTGCCCGTTAAAAAAAATATTAACTAAATTGTTTATTTATTAGTAAAAAAATTTATTGACAGCACATATATATATATATATATATATATATATATATATATATATATTGTTGAGCACCAGGCACAAATAACTATACCTGAGTATAATTGATTTGTACCAAAATTTTTTTAATTTATTTAAAAAATATACAAATACACATGTGCTGTATTTTTGAATGTACCCCGTTTTTCGTGATCCGATGTTTAAAAAACATTGATGTCAATTTACGCTTTCTCGGGCGAGTTCAGATTAAATTATTATTATTATTAGAAAAGTCAAACCAATGATTCATAAACGCAAATATAATCTTTATTAAAATAATACAATTATGTCAGTGGGTGCAGTTTTATGTAAAATTTATAAATCACCTTATCTATTCCTAATTAAAGTTATCAATATTATTTAATGTGTACTGTTCTTCTTTTGTAGGATTTAAGATTACTAAATCTTGCGACGTTGTATATAATGTCGGAACGGTTAAAAATAATTAGTGTCTTATTATATGTAATTTTATTTTAAACAATCTAAAAATATTTGTATGTGCCGTTAATATTAAGAGTGATATTGTTACAGTGCAAATTAAACAATCTATTTTATTACTAACTACAAATATTCATTAAAATATTAGTATATATCTATTTTATCAAACTATTTTCAGGCAAGTCTAAAATTTCTATTTCTTACATGTTAGATAAATACCTTTTAATCTCCAGAATTTTTTTTATTCACGTTCTAGGTTTCTTCTTTCTTTTCAAAAACTTAAAAATCCTTTCTCCTTTTTGTCAACTAATGTAACTTTTAAATATTTTTCACAGCTGCTTGCTCAGTGATATTATCTATTTATTAATTTAGCAAACTTCTTTTTTTTAATTGTCTTTTAATCTCCAAAATTTTTTTTATCCAAGTTCTATGTTTCTTTCCTTATTAGAATTTCAATAAATGAAACTAGCGATGTTAGCTGTACCACAGATTAATCTGCACTGTCTTCTTTTATTTTTTTTTTATAAAATAACAAATGAAAAATTTGAGGATATGATACTGTTAATGAAAAAGACTAGCGATGTTTACACTACAACCGATTAATATCCACTCCTTCTTTTATTTTTTAAAAATAACAAATGAAAATTATTAGGTTGTATTACTTTTTACGAATAAGATTAACGATGTTTACTATACAATTGATTGACCTGCACTCCTTTTTCCATTCTCTTCTCTAGGTCTTGCTGACCTTTTTTCCATTTTTTTCTCAAGTGTTTGTTGCATATTTTGCAAAAATTGCAATATGTTTGTGTTGTCATTCCTGGTCTGGTCATTTGCTTCTTGAACATTTTCTGCTTGTCTGCTTTCATCCACATTTTCTATCATTGTCTGCTGAACTTGGTCTCCAATTTCAATTCCTGTGGAAGAAGTGGTAGAACTCTCTACACTTTCTTCTGTTTCTTGTTTAGTTATACCTATGTCAATATTTATTTGCTTACCTGATCTTAATGTAATGTTTCTGTCAGCCATTTTAATTTATTATTATTTATATTAAACTGATATTAAAAATTTTAAAGAAATTTAATAACTTGTACCTCTTCTCTTGAGACTTTTCAAAAACTTTCACCCCACGTTGGTTTTGACTTTTTTTTTAAATTTTGCTCCACGTTGGGCGCCAATTGCGATGGTTGCATTTAGTTTCTCATTTAGTTGCTCCATTTCCGACTTTCTTTCAGTTTTTTTTTTATTTTCAACAACTTAATCACCTTTTCATTATTGTGAGTGATTCTCTCTTGGAACTTTTCAATAAAAGTAGTTATATCCTGAGGTATTTTAATTTCAATTTCCTTAATTTCCTTGTCCACCTTTTCTTCCAATCTCTTTTGTCCTTGTTTAATACTTAATAACTCTTTTTGTCCTTTACTAATTTTTACTTGAGTTCCTGCTGATCTTTCTCTATGTCTAGCTGACCTTATCACATAAATGCATTAATTAAATATTTATGTCCTTTTTTGTTTGACATTTTCATAATTAAAACTTATCACACCTGAGATTAGGTAACTACTTATACAATATATATATATATATATATATATATATATATATATATATATATATATATATATATATATATATAAATATATATATATATATATATATATATATAAAAGAAGATAGCCGTTTATATTCCGGTATAACGACTATCATACGTCAAAATTTGCTCAACATCCTTACATCTACGTTTTAAAGTGCGAAAAAAATAGCATATCCCAAAGCTTCGTGACAATATTCTGAACGGGTTCTGTCAGTAACTTTTTAAGTAGCAAATTAGCTTCAAAAATTTAAATTACCCTGCTTGAAAAACATGCAACTAATAAACAAGTTGTTGGCAGCACATTTCATTAGCGTGTTTTTCTAGTGTTTATAGAAGTTGCTGTTGTTCGTTTTGTAAAGAATTGTGTCAAATTTTTAAAAGTTACGAGGGGAGTTTGAATATACAAGCCAGAAAAAAGTTTTGATCAAGGTCATCAGCAAGGTCATTGAAGAAACCATTTTTGTATATGACATGCAACAGTATCGAATTTTCGAAATTGCATATTTTCTTATGCAGTTAAGAGTATTCGTTTCTATTTGTTGATCGTGTAGTTATTAATTAGATTTTACTTTTTTGGGTTTCGGTTAAAGTTTTATTTTATAAGAAATTAACACATGTTTTTTCTAACGTTTCAGTTTATTTTATTGATTAAACCATTTTCAGAGAATTACTAATGTTAAAAGTGGTTCACTTAATTAACTTACACTTACCATTTGTATTATTTTAATATAAATATAAATATAGACAACTGATATTATTTTTTTAATTCATTTTTCACACATCTGTTTTGTTTAGTTTTTAAGAGCATACTACTTGAGCGAAAAAGGCATTACTTACAGTATCAGAAGCTATAGAGAATTTAAAAAAATTGTCATTACATGTTTTCCCTCATCAAAGTTAATTTAAAAAACAACATGATGCAGATTCTATGGACTTTCCTGGAAAAGAAAAAAGCCCTGATGATCAGGAGTTTAAACATCGTGTTTATAAATAGAATTGAGTATTTTGTTATAAACAATTTCTTCAATATTTTTTCAAAAAGTACCAATAATCGAGATCTATCGATATCTATGTTGTCGGGACCATCTTTTTTGTGAACATGAATAATACTGGCACTTTTCAATATATTTGGGAAAATTCCTTTAAAACAACAATTTATAAGTTATGTAATAGGGCAAATATTTTTTTTTTCATCAATAGTTCGTGAATAGTAGTTAAAAATTTGAAAACACTGCGATTTTCCTATTTACACAACGTCTTCCACCACACAAAAAAAAAACAATGCACGAATTAATATCAAATTTGACACTGAAGTAAAAAACGGCACAATAAATTTGAAGAACCACGAGATAATAATAGATCCCGTTTGAAAGCCCTCTAAAGAACAAAATACCCCTTCTAAAAAGATAATTTAAATGTGTATAGCATAAAACAAAAACAGAATTTTATCTGTTATATTATAATACAATTTTCTCTTTCAGTAAAATTCTGGTTTTATCAGTCACCCGTTCAGTTAATAACCCGCTTCAAAGACAAGAAAGAGAATCTTTTATTGAAGCTATGAAAATTTTACGTCTGTGATAAAAGAAAAACTCTCAAAGTGATAATAAGCGTAGCGTGCCAAGCGGTAGTCACAAAATATTAGACATAATTAACTTATCGTGAAACATAAATGTCTAGAAAAAAGTTTATTGTGTTTACATAGCATTACAATAATTTTCTTGTTAAGATCCGCACGTTTTAATTTCGGAATATAAAGTACGTTTCTTCTATTGCAATAATATTTTGTTCTAGGGTCTCGTCTTTGTGTTTTAAAGGAATGATTAGGGTTCCAAATCAAAGCTAAATAATATGGTATTTTGGCCATTTATTATAAATTTTAGGTTGTTTTTTCAAGGTTTTTGGTCAGCTTTAGTACAATTTTAAATAAAAACATCTCAAATTTTCCAAGTTTTGACTCACTGTAGGATAAACCATCTTCAGAATTACAAAAGTTTTTGGATTTTTTAATCTATCTGCCGTATTTAGATATTTGTTTATATGTATTATTTTTTGAAATAGAGAAAAGGAAATAGAGGTTTATACAGGGTTATTCACCCTATACAGGACGGAATATTGCGTCCAAAATATGTGACTTACAAAAAGTTTTACTTTTGGATATAGCGGGGTCTAATATAGTTACTTTTTAAAATTATTTTTATATTTTACAGGGTATCCCAAAAGCTCTGAAAGTATCCAAGTTGTGTTTTTTAAATGAAACCCATTGCATATTGTTGCATTTTGGATTGTCCGATCAAAATAAGTGCCTATTTTAATAAGGTTTATAGTAAAAATTAGTTAAATATATCGGGTTTTGATTTTTACATACCTGAATCTTTCTCCTGAAACTCAGTCGCCTGCTTCTTTATTAATTCGGAATGGTTAACGATATCCAAATCACTTTCTACAGTTATTATTTAATTAGCAGTGTTGAAGTGTTTATCACTGAATATTTCCTGTGAAGGAAGTGTGTATGTAGCAACAGCTGTCATGTTAACTTTTAAAACGTGATGCACACGTAATAAATTATTAACAAGTTCCACCATCTTCGATTTAATCTTTGCAAATACATTACATAATCGGATTGCTCCATATCACTGCTAACCTGATAGGTTGCAATTCTCTTTTGAACGCCCGTTCAACGAGTTGCACACCATGACATACCGGCAAACAATAATTATTTTAATGTTGTTCTGTTCATTGATGTGCTAACATATGATTTGCTGGAATAACCACATTACATGTAGCGCAACTAATTACTGGAATCACCGATACACGCTATTTAATTTGGAGCTGTTTTCCTCCTTCATTAAATCTCGCCGCACACAATTCCCTTTTATGACGCCTCATATAACTGTTGGTAAACTTAGAACCGCAATTTTCACAGACATATGTATCAAATAATAATACCAGTACTACCTGATGAATGAAACTGCTCCCAGACCATATATAAAACTATTCAAGGTTGACCTAAACTAGCTTCATGCTCACACCCCCAAGGTGACCTCCAGCAAAGTCAAGATGACCTTGAACGCGGCCAAGGTAAAGGTCATATCAACGCAGCGTCGGGTTTCATGGTCAAGGTCGAGGTCAAAGGGGGCAAGGTCGAGGTCAAGGCGTGGGGGGATTGAGCGTTCCGGGTAATAACCACTACAGCTTGGTACCCCTTCAGGGCTCTGTATCTCCGTTATGGGACCTTTTCGGAATTTTCTTTCTATGACAAAATAGGGTTATTTTGACCATCCCTGTCAGCTCCCGAGAAATTAGAAGGTACTTAGCGGACACCCTGTATTTATACGTATTTGAATCTTTTAAATAACTTCCGCTTCATATTATAATTAAAAGAACTCCCAGAGAGCAACTGTCATGAATTCAGTCATTATGTCTTATATTTTTACACTTTTGTACATAATTTATTTGACGCTCCCAATCCGTGACGGTCCAATATTGTTCTCTCACAACATTTTATTAAAATCTCCTGCTTTTATATTGGGCTAAATTCCATTTTCGGGCTGCGAGGACACGAGAAGGCACTTTGCTTTTGGAGTGCTGTCAAATTAACGTTTAACTTAGCAACGTATACTTTAGAAAAATAAAAATTTCGTTAATATTTCCGTTGGCCATATCTCATAATACTTTTTGTGTTTTCGACTCATTTAGTTATCCATACCAATACATCTGAACGCATAAGTTTAGAGTGCATACTATTTTTTGTAAAAATGTATTTTCCACATTAAAGTTATTTCTTTTTTTTTTTGCAAGAGAAATTCAATCATTAAAACCATCTGCAGTACAAAAGAATATAAAAACTGAATTAAACAAACTTTATCAAGAAAATTACTTTCTTTAAGAAACTACAGCTAACATGCTTGGATGCTAATAAAACTGTTTCTGGTTGACCGAAATAACAATAAACCCAACCATGGATAAAGATCATTATAAAAAATAAATAACACTTTTAGAAAAATATTGAACCAACTTCCAAAAGTGCGCTAAAAAGTGAAAATAACTGTAAATTTTTATATTAAATTGAACTTTTTGAAGTCAGCGCCCAACAGATTAAAAATACTTTTTTTTGTAATTGCTTTCTTACCCATAATTTGTATATATTAATAGTTATTTATTTCATTTACAAATAATTTAGCGCCGACTTCAAAAAGTTCAATATCATATAAAAATGTATAGTTATTTTTCACTTTTTAGCGCATCTTTACAAGTCAGTTCAATTTTTTTTTATAAAAATTTTATTTTTCTATTTTTAGTTTTAGAAATCATTATGGTATCCATAAATCATTTAAACTAAGTACTAATCGAGATTAGTGTACCTCGCAATGACTCCAAGGTGGCAAAAAAGTACTCATTTTATCCAAAGTTTTAAAACCTAAAATGAACCACTAAAAATTCATTGGTTCTTGAATTTTCCAAATACCAGTAATATTGTGTCAAACAAATATTTAGTCTGTCATAGCAAATCCACTATCTTAAATTTCAAATTAATTTTAGATTAGTAATATAGGCCCCAAAACCTTTCAATATCGATGTTTAAAGAACCTAAGATGTAAATTTTTTAGCTCGATATATTTTAAACTACATATTGAGTTTGTATACGCCTCAAGAACCCCACAGTATCAATTTTCAATATTTAAAGAACCTGAGATATAAATTTCTTAGCTAGATATTTTTTACATTGCATATTGAGTATGTATACGCCTCAAGAACCCCACAATATCAATTTTAGACAAAATCAACCTAATAGTTGTAAAAAATTAACTTCATATTCATAATACACGACCCCGAAAACCCTCTGATACCAAATCTGAAAAAATGCGAATAAGGTAAAATTTTCAACCCACCATATTACATCGGCTATATTGAATTCAAAAAAATTATTTTAAGTCTTAATTTAATTTAAATCTAAACCGTTCAAAGCCCACTAGTACCAATTTTGGATGAAATCCGGAAATCTAAAATTTCTAGACGCTATTTCCATCCTCAAAAACGATTCAGTCCCACCTTTGAACAAAATCGAAAAATATAAAATTTTTAGTCCGCTATCTTGGATTTGCCATATTGAATCCTGAAAAAAATACTTTTAAATTCATAATTTACACCGTCAAGAACTCCCTATATCAGTTTGGGAGAAAATCGAAAAATGTAAAATTTTTTGGATACCATATTGAATCTGCCAGATTGAGTTTTTCAAAAAATATTTTAAATTCATAATTAACACTAACAAAAATACTGATTTTAAACAAAAACGGGAGATGTGGAATCTTTAATCCGCCATCTTGGATCCGCCATATTGAATTTTTTAAAAATAATTTTAGATTAGTTATGTACAACCCTGAAAACTTCCTTGTACCAATTTTGGAGAAAATCCGAGAAAATTTATTTCTTTGTCCGCCATTTTGGATCCGCAATATTGAATTTTTTAAAAATAATTTCAGATTCTTTATATACGACCATAAAAATTCCCCCGTACCAATTTTGGAGAAAATCAAACAAAATTAATTTTTTTGGCCGCTATATTGTCAGCGCCATCTTGGAGATTACTTCACCAATTTCGTCCAAAAAAATATGGGACCACCGCAGCAACCTCCTGAACATAACGGAAAATTTAATCCAAATTGGGGCCGCCGTTCCGGAATAATCGGAGTACATACATAAAAAAAATACATACTCGACGAATTGAGAACTTCCTTCATTTAAAAGTCGGTTAATTAACTAATAGAAATACAACAACCATACTAAAATAACTGGTTATTTATTGTCTTTCAAAATTGCGATCACTTTTTTCATCATGAGGTTAAAAAATATTCTAATCTGCTGATCTATCGCTTCCATGTAATAAAGAAATCAATAAAATATAACAATAACTGGAAAAAAGTGAGTAGAAATAAATTAATTTGGTAATATTATGCGGCAATATTTCGTTATTTTTTTTGTCAATAGATACATAATAGCTTCAGGTCTAAAATAATAAAATATATATTTTTTTTAAATCGTTACAAACACACAAGAAATAATTTCTAAATAACAGATATTTTCCTGATTGACCTCATTGCATGTCGTTTATTATAATTATTATTAATATATACCTAAAATTTAAAATCTAAATTTATTTACTCAATATAATCAGAAAAGATGGGATATAGTGGAGATTGAGTAAAACCCATAATGAAAAATAAATATAATTTCTTTAAATATTTGGCGATCAATCTTTATTACACGTGATAACATGGGGTCATTTCTTGATTAATATATATATATATATATATATATATATATATATATATATATATATATATATATATATATATTTGTAAATATGAGTTCCATGGCTTCGATGGAACGTCAGGTCAGAGCCAGTACAAAATAAAATTTACTGATCCGAATATTTCTGATACAAACTTATTCCTAACCACTCTTATTCCACTTCAATTAGCAGGTATTAACACGCAAACTCAATAAGAACAGATTGTGTTGTACAATTCCAAATCCTCCTTTACTATGAATTGCGGGCCATTGAAACTTGAATTTATTAAGAAAACCGAACAAAAATCTTTAACGAAAATAGAAAATTATGAACTCTAACCAGACAACTTGCACCATATAAAAGAGTTCTCTTTGCCACCCGAGCTTCAGTACAGTACAACGTATCTATGACAAAGATAGACGGCTAGGTGAATGCTTTGGCTATAGCGAAATCGGTCCAACGTTATTACCTCTGACAAACAACATCTCAGTTCAACAACATTGATACTGTGCCCCAGTAAATACAGAGTATTTCAAGCTACAACTGTTAGCTCTACACCCATGTATTAGATTCTTCGAATGCTGCTTGTGTTTATTGTATTAACGTGACACACAGCAGTGGCAAGCTCGTAAGCAGAAAGACAAAGGGGTGAAAGCACAGACAAAGGCTTCCATCCAACAGGCTTTAAGGAGAGAGATTAGGACTTCTTGTTGACATGCCAAAGAAAGGGTTAGGAAGCTCTAACGATGACAAAATAGTTCGACGTTTCTTCGAGAACAGTGATGAGTCAGCCATTATAACAAGAGTAAAACGAAAACTGATCCTACGGTTTCCCGTCATTTTCCAAACTGGTGGAAGCGGACAGTAAACTGCAATAGAGAAGATTTGGAAATACAAAGTTCAAACAGCAAGATTATTCTTCAAAGGATATTCTTAGTACAACATTCCAACAAATGACTTACTCCATTGACCAGACATTATAGCATTTGCAATATTACCGATAGGTAAACTATCGAAAGATGCACAAAAATCAACGGACCAACCAGTTGATAAGAAACTATCACCTAGACTTCTCGAGAAAAAATATGGAGGATATGTTCCAAAACTTTTGGTGTCGATGGATTCTTACACTGTTTTTTGACATTGTAAGGATTCGGACAACAATTCATACGTATTGGAGAATGAGAAAAGAGCTGTTAACAAAGAAGGCAATGATTAAAAATTCTTTTTATTATTTTTATTACAGTCGTATTATTTATTCACTTATGTGAATGAATAAGTATTATATGACTTACAAATTATTTGCATTGGTATTTGTTAAGAAGTCCTAAGCATATAGGAAAAAGTACTTTCGCCTTTTTAACGATTATCGATATCCATGTATTTATTATTATAGTATTATTTTTAAAATGCACCTTGACGTCAATGCAATATTTTATTCATGGAAATACTTTTTATTTTGTTTTTAAATTACATATTTAACAGCTATCGAACTACATTAGACTTTTTTAAATTTTTTTTCGTGGTTTTAAAGATTCAGTTTGCTACGTTAGATCCGATTTTTATTTTTAATATTAAATCAGTGCTTTCGACCCACTGTTTTTTGACTGATGAACCCAAACCATCTTTGCTGGAAACCAGGAAGCAAGCTACAATATAACAGTATGCTTCATTTCGCTTCTTCTGGATTTTCCACACCTGTATATATATATATATATATATATATATATATATATATATATATATATATATATATATATATATATATATATATATATATATATATATATATATATATAGCGAAAATAATAGCCCAATTTCTGGACAAGTTTTCTCACCCAAGCGACTGATATGGGGGATGTAGAATACAATATAAGTACACTATCTTACCGTCATTATCCTATCTTGTCCCATGTTCTCCTAGTGGAAAAATACTCCTAGTTTTTGGTTAAAAAATAACCCATATGCCGACAAAATATATGCTTTCATTCAAGAATGCCCTCATCGAAGAATTCTGTTTTCCCGAAATGGATATCTTGGGTAATAATGTTTTTATGCAGTTTTGTATTATTTTCATTAGTAAATGAAGTGCTTTTACCACATAATGGAAAACACTTAATCAACTTTAAAGGTTCACAGCATAAAGAAAATGCATCTTGTCCCTGCGGTAATGTAATAAATTTTCTCATTATCTCACGGTTGCGGTTTTATTAAAATTACTTACTTTATTAATATTGCGTTCCAAAAATAACTGAATAACACTTTTAAGACTTTAATAAAAAATATACTTTACTTAAGATATTGAGATATACCCATTATATTCGCTGTTTCTCATGTTAATAATTTGTTTTTAGGAAATTTATTTTTTAGTTTTTACAAACATAAACTATTTAGCTGGTAAATTTGGTTTAACTAAATGTTGTCTTCACTTATAAAACTAAAGTATAATTATTGACGATATAAATGTATGTTTTGAAAATAGTTTAACAAAGTGTTCACATTAACATATTTTTTTTTTCATGTTTTATTATATATTTTCTATTACCATGAAAGAAACTTAAAAAACCATATTAAAGTAGCCTTTATAATTTTTTACTAGTAATAAGTGGATGTCTCAAAACTTTTTAATTAAACTTTAAAAGAACTTAAAAGTCCTTTAGTAATTAAAATTAAAAAGTTTAAAGCAATAAGTTGTCGTGACAAAATACATTTTTTACCCAGTCTATTCAGTCTACCCAACTTACGTTGGTAATTAACAACTTGGGTCAAACATATTTTTAAACATAAAAAAGTTTGGTGATTTTTCAACGAACTTGTTGATTAAGAGGGTCGATCTAGTATAATTATTTTTATTAATTATTCCGGAACGTGGTTTTTGAAAGGCTTTATTGGATTTACTAAATTAATACAATAAATTTTCGACATTTGGAAAGTTGTACAGAAGCACAGCATTGTTCTTTTAAAGCTCTTTATTTTTCAATATTAAGTGAAAAAAAAAAAAAATAATCGGTACACTATAAAGGACTTTGAATATCTGAGATATAAAAAAGATACTTTTCGTTTTATTAAAAGTAAATTTTGAAGAAAAAAAGAATTTTTCTAACGATGCCAAATGAGATTTTGGCAAAACGCCTGCTTCTACAAGCCAAACTAATGTACGCATGTACTCCCATATTAATACACAAACATATATTTCCATAATATATATATATATATATATATATATATATATATATATATATATATATATATATATATATATATATATATATATATATATATATATATATATATATATATATATATATATATATATATACATTATTGTAATTATAATTATCACGGATAGGAATGATTGGTTTGGTTATCCGGGTTTTAATCTTTCGTTAAAAAAATTGATTTTATGACATTTTGTCAAACTCTCATTTGACATTTTCAAGTGTGGCTCATCTCGTTACTCACTTAGAACTGACGTTGATCTCCATTTTCTTCTGGGTTTTGTTAAGTTGGCTCGCTTTCAGATTGGTCAAGCGGTTTCGCAGGCTCCTCCCCTCTACAAAGTGGAATATATTTGTTTCTTGTGTGTTCTCGCGTCAGTTTGGTGTTTTTTGTCTATGTCAACAGCTTTAGAACGGAATGGGTTTTTGGCAATCAGACGTAAAGGAAGGCATAGAAAGAGAAGAGAAGACCACAACAAAAACCAAAGATCAAGAATAAACAAGGCACAAAGTCATCTTCACATATAAGGGGAAAGATTGTCATCAAACATACATGGGACAAACAAACAGGGGCATATCAGCAAGAATTCAGAAACAAAAAAATAGTCTCAGAAACAAACAGACAACCTCAGCTTTATTTCAACACTATTTAACAAATGGCCGTAACATTGATTTCCAAAAAGCAACAGAAATCCCCTATACAAAACTACAAAATAAGCGCCATAGGAGAGGCCCTAGAAATAAAAATAGCGAGACAGCTGAATAAACGGGATGTTGCTTTAAATATTCCAATTACGTGAAAAACAGTAATAAAAAATCAAAAAACAAAACCGCAACAAATATCAAAAATACGAGAGAACACGCAAGAAATGTGGTAAATTTAACTGTCGCGACTCAGTCGTTACATTCTAATTTTTCTCCATTAAAAATTCAATGTTTCGTTTTGATACCGGCGGTGGACTCGTCGGTGGGTCCTATAGTGCCTTTTCCAGATACTTGTGACATGTTTTACTATTTTGCACATCAGTTTTGAACCATTTAAGCGGCAGAATATAGCTGTCAGATATTATTTGAGTTGTCGTTTCCTACGATACCACCCCGCTAAGGATACCTTTTTTATGTAAATGTAACTTATAGAAAGCTAAATGTTTGAAAGAACTGTAGGAAATGGACACGCAGTTTCAGTTGTCTTTTGTCGGTCTATGCTTGCACCAGCATTTTTAGAGAGAAGCAACAAACTGCATTTTCCCCCACCAGGGATGCCATGTAGTTAAATTTGACTGCCGCAATTCAATATTTACAATATAATTTTCTACCACTAAAAATTCGGTGGTTCGTCCTGATACTGGCAGATTTTATGCCCAAAAATATCCTAACACATGTTATCAAGATAAGCGTTCATTTCAAAATTTGCTACATCGAAGAAGAGGAAGTGTGGCTTATAAAAAACATTCCATCAGGAACCAATCATGGGAAATGAAGAAAATGCATTTTTGGTTGGAGCGAAAATAGGCGTACTAGTCATCGAAAAATTTATGAAACTACAGGAATAAGTAGTCGCAGCATTGAAAGATAAATAAAAAGTACAAAGTTCACTCATATTTCATTAAACTACATCAGGAACTTTTGGAAATAGATTGCAACGGACGAAACGAATTTTGTTTATGGATTCTAGAAACTTTAGGAGATAATGAAAATTTCTTTGATGAGTCAACAGACATAGTAATAATGAAAATCCCAATTTATTTAGAACTATCGATTGTAAGCATAGACGATCTGTCAATGTGTGGGGTATATTAGTTGGAACATGTGTGGCACGTTCATTCTTTTTAAATGGCCACTTATAAGGCGTCATGTTTTTTAGATTTATTAGGCACGGTTTATTTGTACTTTTGGAGAATATTCCACTAAATATTCGAGAAAGAATCAGATTCTAAGTTACTGTCAGAATTGAGTTAGATACTCAATATCCCAATATGTGGATGATGTGTGGAGAAACACAATATTAACTAGCAACGTTTTCAAATCTAATAAGTTTTAATTTTTTTGTAGAGATATATTATAAACATTGTTTACACTTGAAAATATAAAAGAATATTTTGCTCTGTAAGACCAAATATGTGAATTAAAGTTAAACGGTCATTTTAGAAAACAGATATCAGTTTGAATATTTGTTAAAGCATAACTTGCTTTTGACAAAGTTTGGTGTGTATGGAGTCAGAGGTGTTGCTGCCAGTTTGCTGCAATCTTACCTATCGGATAGGCAGCAAACAGTCTGCTTTGCTAAAAAAAATCGTCATTACTTTTCAGATAGAACTAAATTATTGCAGGGGCTACCTCAGGGCTCCATTTTGGGACCCATATTATTCTTAATATATGTAAACAATCTGGGGGATGGATTGGCCGCAAATAGCGTTTGCCAGTTTGCTGATGACACATCAGTGATTCTGGCGGACACTTCTATGACAGGACTGTCTCAAAAGTGCACAAACTCTGCGTTGAAAATACAGGAGTAGTGTTCTGATAACGGCCTCACTCTAAACGTAGATAAAACCGGCCACATTCTTTTTTCAAAGCATGCAACAAAGTCTGAGTCACTGCTTGTGTGGCTTGGGGGTAGATCTATACCTACTTTGGAATAGGTTAAGTTCTTGGGTGTTCATTTGAACCCCTCTTTAAACTGGGAACATCATACCTCAGCTCTTGGGGCTAGGCTTAGCAGTTTGTGTGGTGTAGTCCGAAGGCTTCGTGACGTGGTTACTGCAGAGACTGTTAGGCTTTTATACCTTGGGCAAATACAATCTCTTGTCTCTTATAGTCTTTCCTTTTGGGTATCATCAAGAAAGGCTATTAATATATTTAAAATTCAAAAACGCATAATAATATGCATCTTCCACCTACACCCAAGAGCTTCATGTCGACCATTTTTTACTCAATTTGAGTTGCTTACTGTTCGCTTATTATACTTTAGATCTTTAGTCATGCTTATCAGAAGGAATACGGAATTATTTCCGCTAAATAGACAGCTTTATGGGGGAAACATGGTTATGACTACCAGAGGGGCGAGTGACCTAAGGGTACCTTTACATAACTCCACCTTCTATGAGAGAGGACCATCCTATTTGGCGATTAAAGCCGTAAGGATGTTACCAAGAGAAATCTGGCTTACCGAGTCGATTCATTGCTTTAAGAGACGCGTAAATGAATGGCTGTCTGATAGGTGCTTTTACTCTTTCAATTTTAATGAATAGTTTTTGTAATGTCAATATTTTTAACTTAATATTTTCTGTTTAGTGGCTTTTTTCTCATGCATTTGTTTTGTGTGTAAAAATTTTATTCCTTTTAAATTGGAATATCTTATTTTGCAAACTGTAAAACTTTGTTCAGTTTAAACTGACTCTCTTATTACTACTTTAATAAATTATCTTTTTCTCCTTTTGTTTTCCTTTGTGTAAAGTTCCTATCGGAATGTCGATTAGTTTTTATATTAACTGTAGTTAGAATCGATATATTTACAATTCTTAATGTTAATCATTTCTTTCTCTGACGTTTTTTTTGTTATGTGTTCATAATTTTGTTGGCAAATAAAGGATATTATTGTTATTATTATTATAAGAGTTTTAAACTATTTTTTTATCTCTTAAAGTATTTATTTATTACTATCCTAGTTATGACTATTTTTTGCCTGATTAGTGATTACATATCATCTATGTAAATAACAACAACGTCAACTCTGTCAACACCTACTTTTCAAAAATAAATTGCAAAAAAATTATGTCCAAAATTGAAAATGCTAAATTTCCAAAAACTGTAAAAGATAAGTAAAGAAAACCTTAATACAATTTTAAAGGCTGTTAAAATTAGAATATATATTGGATATTAAATAGAAGGTAAAATTTCCATTATTTTTTAAGGTTAATTATTGTGTCATTACTGATTTTCCAAGTTAAAATGGTTTCGGTTTTTAAAAACAAACTTTATCTTCCATTACAGTAAAAGACAATTTAGAAGTAGATTAATAGGTTCTTAATGATTAATTGAAGGACAATAAAACTTAAGCTCGGAACTTTTGAATACCGTGTTTTAATTGATAACTGGGGAAGTAGGAGGATTGGGATTTATTTTATTGGAATAATATTTTAACTGGTGAATTTCGTCTAATGTAGATATTTTTTATTTGGAAATGTAGTAGCTAGTTGTTACTTGTGTGTGTTTATACTGTTGTTGTTTGTATTCAGCCTAGAATGGGGTAGTCTGAAAGACATTAGAAATAATATGTACCTAGCCTTGACAACAAACGACTATACGTGGTGGATAGAGACCCTGCCTTTTGTGTAAGAGGATGATATATATCACTTTCTTAACATGCCATTAAAAAGTACAGTTTGATATTTCGTAGGGCGAAAGGAACGAAATTTTTATAATACTTGTTCAAATTATCTATCTTATAAAATTTACTTTCAATAACACACGTAATATACTGCCTCGTAACTAAAGCGATAATGATCCAATTGTTTTAGGGATGTGGTCTCTAGACTAATGATCACATTTATAGGTCGTGGTGGCCCCAAATCTAGAAATGAAGTTAAGTAAGGCAAGAGATGTAATTTTGGGTTATCTCTCTTTTTTGTTATTAAAAAGAGGCAGGTTCAACAGGCCATGATTCTAGGGTGTTAAATCTTTCAAAATTGCACAAGTTTGGAGTCACCAAAAATCCCCTGTCTACTCATAAGAAGGAAACAGGAACTTGATGACTGAGAAATCACTCGAAAGCTAAATTACCAAAAATTTTCTTCAATTAACCAACCAAACCCAACCCAGGCGCGGATCCAAGGGGGGGGGGGCGATGGGGGCGATCGCCCCCCTCCCCCAAGAGCTTTGAATTCAGGAAAATAGACCCGATTTTGCCTCTTATACTATAGTATATTCAAGAACTAGAGATTGTAATAAATCATTTTTTGTCCTTTTCTTCTTCGTAAACTACTTGTTTTCTTTAGTCCGATGTATTTAGCAAAATATGTTAGACACATATATTTTTCATAGAAATGGGTTAGAAATTTTATAATCAAAAATACCGCTTTCTAATAATAGACTATTTTGGTTGGATAATAGATTTTTGGATGTGAAGTGTTAAAAAGGATTTTAATCCTTGTCGTAGTCATCGGAAGGAGGTTTATTTTATCACTAAGTATTTATGGCATAGAATATAATTTCGGTAATAAACTTAAAATAAAAAGTTTTTATAATATTATTTTCTTTCTTATGATTTCTTAATAATTTACATACATAAGAAAAAGTAGATAATTTTGGCATATTTAACACAAATCAAAACTGTATTTTTATTATTTTTAATTTTGGCATAGAAACCGTTTGGGGCACATTCAGACTAAAACGTAGCCTTTTTCTCTCAAAAAATTCTAAGTTATACTTTAAATACTTATAAAACACCCAAGTTAAACATATATTAAAGAAATAAATTCGTCCATATATTATTAAAATTTTTTAGGGGCTATCGGTCATTTTATTATTAATTCAAAACATTTTTAGAATATTTGATGTTTCAGTTATTTATTTTTAAACCACCAGTAGAATTAAAATTAAACACTAAAAAGAGATTCAAACTTAATTAATTTTTGTATGTAACAGAAAATTTAAATAATAAATTGTGTTTACGCTGGTAAACATTACGTATCTAATTCGTAATCAAAGTCATTGAAGCTGTTCAAATTAATTATAATTGGTTCCTCTATCTCACTGATCACGAGATCGAATTTCCACATTTTCTTTTATTCTTTTATTATATGGATTTTTCCCAATTTTTTGCACTAACTTTATTAAAAAGAAATCTTTCAAAAGTTCAGTTAAATTACTAATTTTGTAAGTTGTGTTATTTCTAGCAACTCTACCTTTTACTTGAGAGAGATATTTCCTTCTCCAACGGACATTTTCCGGACGATCTATAAGAACAGATTTCCTATCTGGTTTTTCCCAGCAAAAATTAAGTTCTCTCTCAATTTCCAGAGCTCAATACGTTTAATTTCAGGTAAATTCCGATCTTTATTGATTTTAGTTACAATTTTGTCCATGGTTGGGATCTGCTTCTCATAATAAAATGTATGTACAACTCCTTTTATTGCCGTTTACATCTCTTCTTCCAACGAGGTTTTTCGTCTGCCTGTGATCGAATGTAGCTTGGGAGTATTAACAATTCCAGTCGTTTCTTTCTCCTTCAGTATTTGGTACATTGTAGATTTTCCAACTTCTGTCATGTTGGAACACATCTCAACAGAGCTTTTAACATTATTATCTAGATATCAATATCTTAATGCATCATAAACATTCATGGTAATAAGTTTTTCGTTGAGGAAAAAATGCCATGGTTTAACGATTTTGGAATAAATATAGATGTCGAAGCCATATCTTTTGGGTATCTCGCTAACCCCAAATAATATATAAAAACAAGCCCAAACAAGGGAAATCACTAAGGATACACTGTAAGGTGTACTTTGCTCACTGACAGAAATTAAATTGATCTATCAGAAATTTTGTTGCTGCAGAAAATTTATAAAAGCTTATAATATTTAAATATAATTAGATTTATGGCAGTCCACAGTTACCTGCGGCACTGGAGCAGGTACGTTGGAGGTTTCGGTAACTCTCTAGTTCTTGAATAGAGTATAGGAATGTGTATGCTTGCGATCGCCCCTCCCCTTCCCAAGAGCTTTGAGTTCAGGAAAATAGAACCGATTCTGCATTTTATGTTAGGAATGTGTATGGTGCTGGCACTCCTCCCCCCTGCTGATAACTTGTTTTTCATGCTATAACCCTCCTCCCCCCAAGAGCTTTGAATTCGGGAAAATAGATCCGATTCTGCCTCTTATACTAAAAATGTGTTAGAAGAAGATTGAAGACTTCAATCGCGCTGGTTTTGCAGCATACTCCTGTTTTTCGGGTTTGAAGAGTTGCTTAGTTTGTCCCGGTATACACTTTAGTACCTTTTTTTTTTTAGTTTTTTTTTACCTACATGGCATTTTTTGTCATTACCGAGAAAAAACCTGGAAACAGGGATTTTTTGTCAGTCTTGAGCATGTTTTTATCAAGGAATCAGTCAAGGCCCTAAAAAATCGGGTAAGGAATATTAAATTACCGTTTATTAAAACAGTCCTACATGGATGTCTAAATTTTGAAAGATGTCAGCTCAAAGTTGATTTTTACAGAGCGAATTTAGAACATAAATTAAAACCAATTATGGTAAACTATGGGTCAAATTGTGGCAAGCAATGGAGGAACTTGGCTTCCCAAAGAAATTAATCAGACTAACCCAGGTGCGTGTCGGTGGCTCAAAGAGCAAAGTGAGAATTGTACAGGGCGTTTCAGAGGTGTTCAATATAAATGACGGTCTCAAACAGGGTGACGCTATATCCCCGTTGCTGTTTAATGTAGCTCTAGAATACGTCAGCAGAAAGGCGAAAATCCAACCGCCAACAGCGATGTTTTATCATAACGGTCCCAACTTACTTTTGGCTTTTGCAGATGATATAGACATTGTTATTAAGAATTAACGAAGAGAAAACTAAACAACACAGAGGCAGACTAGGCCAAAACATCACAATGGGGGACTATAACTTTGAACGCGTCAAAGAGTTCAAATATCTGGGAACGATGTTTACTGAAAACACTGACGGAACGACAGAAATTAACTGTAGAATCCAAGCAGATAATAGGTGCCTATACGCAATGCAAGACCTCCTAAAATCCAAGTTAACAATAAGACGCACCAAGATAAACATATACAAAACAATAATAAGACCTATAGTGATGTTTGGGTGCGAAGCTTGGACATTAACGGTAACAAATGAAGAACGGCTCCGAGTCTTCGAAAGAAGAATTCTTAGAAAAATATATGGCCCAACAGTGGATGCAACAACAGGACGATACAGAATCTGTACCAATAAAGAACTAGAGGATCTATATGGAGACATTAATATTGTACGAGAAATAAAATCTGAGCGACCGCAGCGGGCGAGACACGTAAGAAAACTACCAAATAGTCGCACACTCAAACTCGCGTGGGAAGAAGCACCGGTAGAGAAAAGACCACTGGGACGCTCTCGCCTCCGATGGAAAGACAATATTGCCATAGATCTAAAGGCAATGGATATTGATAATCCGCTAGATGCCATGGCAGACAGGCAGCGATGAAGGAGTCGGCAAAGACCCACCCAGGGTTGTAAGCCATGGAGTAAGTAAGTAATTATGGTAAACTAAAGATAAAATTTTAACCATGACAGCAGAAATCAAAAATGAAATATAAAAATCTAGAATGTCATTTTTACAACTTTCCCCTCCTCCCAAAATTAAAATATTTGCCACATTTTAGTTGTATTCTTTTGCACCTCGTTTATCAATCGAGTTTGAACTACTCACTGGATGACGCATCTGCTAAAAGGTAGCGATCATATTTTCGCGAAAACATTTACTACATGATATATTAAATGAAAACTTATTAATTATAAAATGAAAATAAATACTTCTGATTAAATCAAATATCGTAGCTTTACATGAATGCAAATATGAAAATGCTGCAACATTTTTTAAAGATATCTAATTTTTGGTATATTAAAAATGATTCATATAATGATCAACTCTGCTCCTCTCACATTATAATGTTCTTAATATACAAATAATTCACAACTGAAACTTTTCTTGAAAGGTCGACATGATATTGGAACAGTTTCAAGAAATAATGTAGTAGGAACAAAAGCTATTTATTCTATAGTGTTGCTTACTTCTGCAAAGTTTGTTAATTAGGTAGCTTGATATTACTCACTTTTAATTTAAAACGCTATTTATAGTAAAAGTATTTAGTAGTATTCATTTCATAAACTTTTCACACTATCTTCTTCGACCAATTTTAAAACGACTAAAGGTGATATAGCATAACTGATATTGAAAAATGGAAAACGAATGATGTAGTTAAGTTACCAACACAGAGATATCTGTCTCAAACTGGAAATGATCATCGATTAGTTTGGGATATTTTAAGAATAAATACGAAATTCAGGTGATATTAACTACTCAAAAAATAACGCTATCAAATAGGAAACATTTTGAAGCAAAGATCAGAATAATAAGTTCACTTCCCATTCCGACCACAAGTTCTTCCCGTTAGCAAACCTAGGTTGCCAGATTGGGTGGCTTTTTCGCAATTTTGGGGTTAAAATAATTTTGCAAAATTTTTGGGAAAAATGAAAGTGAGGAGGAATTGTTAGTAAAAAAAAATATAAGTATGGAGGAATTTTTGGAAAAATAGCCAACAATCTCATTTATTGAGTAAGTGAAGAAATAAAACCTGCCTGCACCTAGTTTCCTTCGCTATATTGTTAAGATGATATTTTCATCTTTTGTTATATGTAACATTTTATTGAGTAGAATAAATGCGTTTGTAAGATACACTGTTTATCCATGTTACAATAGAGAGGTTAAAGATCGTCATTGCCGATATTTTGGACCTTATTTGTTATTTATGATTAGTCGCGGTTCCAGGTGGTGCAATGGGTGCGGTTGAGTCAAGCAAAATCAATGTACAGAGTTAGAAAAATAATTAAAATTAAAAATTGCAGGTTTCTTCAAATGCACAAGAATTTGAGGGAATCGGAAAAAATTGATTTTTTTTTTGTCCGCCATATTACACGAACTATCTTGGATTTTACTGAATCAATTTCGACCAAACTTCCTGAATATAAAGCAAAAAGATCATTCAAAGTGTTGTTGCTTTTCTGAAGTATTTGACGTACATACATAATATATATATATATATATATATATATATATATATATATATATATATATATATATATATATATATATATATATATAGCCGTCGAATTTAGAAATTCCTTCTTCTTAGAAGTCCGTTTATAAGCCTGTACAAGACGAATGAATCATCTCCTTTTTCTTTCGTCTAATAAATTAAATTTGATTGGCATAATAAAAAATAGATTTAAAGTTTCTAGTTTTATTTTACAAAGGTATTTGGAGTTTAAGTACAACAGAGTGTTAATTTGGTAAAAGTTTACCTTGTTGAGCTCTCAAACAATGTTAAAACTTTGATATTAACTTAAAGAAGGTAAAATAGGATAACGTCTGTAGCTATAATGGTAGTTTACACGTTCGTAAATGTCCAGTGGGAATGTTTGTAAAAGCTCTAAATGATTTTTTTACCTACTCTAAAATTAAATAAAATTTTGTAATATTTTAACAAACTTTTAATGTCAAATAAAACCACAACCCAACAAGGAAACTCTAATTTCGGTTTAGTTTTGATTATTGGACATTTATATATATATATATATATATATATATATATACATATATATATATATATATATATATATATATATATATATATATATATATATATATATGTGAAAGTAAATGCGAAACAGTAAATGCAAACTTCTCTCCATCATATCCCTTCTGTGTTAGAGGTTGCACAGTTAGAATAAATTGTAATAAAACACAATTCATCCTATTCCACCACCATCGAGATGGTGGCCTACCTGTACCACCATACCGAGAAGAAAGTCAAAGCTTACACTCCCCGCCACAGTGATACGGTAGAGATACATGTTTCGTCTCTCAATAGACTCATCAGGGTACCGACATGCACCTGGCTGTGCAAAGGACAGCCGTATCACTGTGGCGGGGAGTGTAAGCTTTGACTTTCTTCTCGGTATGGTGGTACAGGTAGGCCACCATCTCGATGGTGGTGGAATAGGATGAATTGTGTTTTATTACAATTTATTCTAACTGTGCAACCTCTAACACAGAAGGGATATGATGGAGAGAAGTTTGCATTTACTGTTTCGCATTTACTTTCACTTACATACGGAGTTGCATATAGTTGTACGTTTGCTGAATGTGATTTCAGCACTACAACAGCATAATGTGGATATAACCATTGCTAATGCATCTCACACGGAGGAATCCGTGAAATCCGTATAAACATATATATATATATATATATATATATATATATATATATATATATATATATATATATATATATATATATATATATATATATATATATATGTTATATCGTAGATTTTCACGGATGGTAGAATGAGTAGTTGGGTTATTCCGGGTTTCAATCCGTTCGTTCAAAAAATCGTTTTCACGACGTTTCTCCAAAATCTCATTTGGCATTTTCAAGTGCGGTTCATCTTGAAACCGTCTTGAACCGCACTTGAAAATGCCAAATGAGATTTTTGGCGAAACGTCGTGAAAACGATTTTTTGAACGAACGGATTGAAACCCGGAATAACCCAACTACTCATATATATATATATATATATATATATATATATATATATATATATATATATATATATATATATATATATATATATATATATATTCCTTTCTCTACCTTTTTCAGTTAGTTTCCTAAAAATTCTCACTAGTTGTCTACTTTGAAGTCCCAGTAAAGTAAAAACTCCATCTATTAACAGTTCTGTTCATTAAAAGTCTCAAGTTTACTTCTAATCGCGAAAATTGAAAGACCGAAAATGATCCTGCCTATAAAACGTTCATATTCTTGCATATTAAAGTCATATATTCTGCCGTTTACTAAACTTCTCTAACTAAATTCGTAAAGTTGTAAGTTTACACGTAATTGAAACGTATTAAATTAAACTTGAAAGGTCCACACCTTTGTTGGAATACGTCCAAGAAATAAAATAGGATATAGAAATATAGAAACTAAAGCTATTGATTTTTTCATATTACCTATATTTGTAATGTTATAAGTTACCAATGATGAGGCCTTTTCCTGAGGAAGGGTTTGTTGTTTATGCAGAACATTTGAAAAAATATCTATTTAGCATTGATAGGAACAATTGGCAGTATTTTGTCTAGTAATGTTAGTAGTGACATTTTCTATTTGGGTATCAAAGGGTCTAGCCGATTAAGAGGGTCAAAACTGCCCCCTCGGTAATAAAATTTAAAAAACACCTGATTGTTCTACATCAAAAAGTACCCACACAAAAATATTTTTAGCTCCTTTTATCGTCACATAACCTTAAAAAAATTAAAACGTCTTTTTTTGTTTTTTTGACGATATCTTCGGTTCTAATCACCATAGAAACTTCTTTTCTTTTTTATTTTGTAGGTTTTCTTATTGTCTAAAACAAAATATTTTCTACAAAAATTTTTGGCGGGAAATTCAAACTTTTATGGATGTTCGGAAAATTTTTAAATTCAATAAAATAAAAACTAGGACAAACAAAATATTGTTTTTTAAACGCCAAAATATGTCCATGAATTTTTTCAGATTTTTAAAAGTGGTATAACATAGTCAAAATCGCAAAAAAACGGCACTTATTCATTTTTTCGCGTTTTATCAAGTTTTGAAGCATGGAATTTTCTTATATATATATATATATATATATATATATATATATATATATATATATATATATATATATATATATTATATATACATATATAGTATTAAGACAACTGAGGATTTATAAGAAAATTCCATGCTTCAAAACATGATTAAATTGCGAAAAAGTGCTAATAAATGCGGTTTTTTGAGATTTTGAATATGTTTTGCCATTTTCAAAAAACCTAAAAAAATTCATGGACATAGTTTGGAGTCTAAAAAACAATATATATTTCTTTTCGGTCCTGCTATTGTCCTAGTTTTTATTTTATTGACCTTAGAAATTTTTGAACACCCATAAAAATTTAAATTTCGCGCCAAAAATGTTTGTAAAAATATTTTGTTGTAGACATTAAAAAAATCTATAAAATGAAAAAAAAATTAAGTTTCTACGATGATTACAACCGAAGATATTGTCAAAAAACGAGAAAAGACGTTTCATTTTTTTTTTTGAGGTTATGTGACGATAAAAGTGGCTAAAAATTTGTTTTGTGTGGGTACTTTCTGATGTAGAACAACCGGGTGTATTTTATTGTTTTATTACCGAGAGGGTAGTTTCGACCATCTTAATCTGCTAAACCTTTTGCTTAATTCTTTGAATATTTTGTGTTTTATGGAGCGCTTTTCAACAAAAATTAATGTTTCGAAAATTTGTATTTGTCATTAAAGGAACACAATCTTTCAAATATATTCCTGAACGAATTACTGCCGTATGTTGAGACGAGGTTCTATAAAATTTCAAAACTGAAGTATTGTTTCAAACTATGAGTTAAAGGACTTTAGGCGCAATCAATCCTGATGTTTGCAGGGCAGTGGGGACAATTGTAAAGCAAAGCTCGTTATTTGGAAGTGTTTAGAGCATTTTTTTAATCAATAGGACAATGTCTAATAAAACTGAAACCACTTTAAAAAATGCATCAAATTCACATTATAGGTGGTTCAAAAATGTCCAACTATTGTACTCGCGATATCTTAGGGATAGGACAAAAGTATAAGAACAATTTTGTAGGGAATTGTATGATCTATAACTTTTACTTAGCATATTTTTACGAGAGAAATGCGAAAACCAGAAATTTTTGACATTTGACTTTGAATAACATTTTTAGCAGACTTTTGATATTTAATTTATAATAGTATATTTAATACCTATATCAATTTTCAGCTCTATGCGGATTTTTGCGAAGTTACTACTTTTTTTTTTATCTATTTTCATTAGACTACTACCAATTGGCTTCAAACAAGACATAATAGGTTATGGGAGTGGTCTACGTTCAGCGGCAGACTTAAGAAAAAGTTTGGTGATGATGATGATGATGATGGTGATAATGGTGGATACCTAAGGGTAAGCAGCCGTTGCTATTATCGAAAATATGTCAAAGAGCATTACACAGACAATAGTTTTGGCCTTGAGTATAGCTCATTTAGCTACAAGCTATGGCAATAGTTGACATTACAGAATTTCAGATCACTATTGATCAGAAGTGTCCTGGTTAGACCTATAAGAATGTGCTTCTTCTTACAGTAAGGTGTAAGTTTACAAAGCAGCCAAGATTTAACACATTTTCCTGAATTATAACATTTTGAGCAGGACTTCCTACCATATAATCCATATTTGATCCCCTCTGACTTTTTTTTTCGTAAATTTGAAAAAGTAACTCTGAGGATGTTATGTCCATTTACAAAACATTCATGATATTGTATCTTAAAATAGTACCTTTTTCTGTCTATTATTTTCAGTTAAAAATTTTACGTAATTTGAAAACTTATTAAATAACAACACCATACTTGAACGAGTTGAAGTAATAAAATGCGGATAAAAGTGGAACAAAAAGAGCTCATTATGCTAAAGTATCGCTTACCTTTAAAATCTTCTGTAATTAATTTTAAGTTTCTAGCTTTTATTCTAAAAAGGTTTATAGAGTAAAAGTACAAGAAAAATTAGCTTCATAATTGAATTTGAAATATGTCGTTTTTTGCCTCTTTTCAAAATGAACAACTTTTAATTAAATACATATTTCCTAAATCTGCAGCAATTTATAGTTCAAGTCAACAACTTCAACCTAGGATTGATCGCAATTCGACAGTGTAAGTCTTTATTTTTTTTAATGCAATCAAGAAATAGCGTTTCATCTATTATAACTTATGGGCCGCTGTGTAGGAAGAGATATGGAAGTCTACTTATAGGCGCTCACCTAGTACACATAATCAAATGTAGCTTTCGCTGATCGTTTCGTTAATACTTCACATATTTTTATATATGTATATATATATATATATATATATATATATATATATATATATATATATAAGGCTTTCGGGCATCTCATGTATGTGCTGAGTCCCTCTTAGGACTGTAAGGCAGCTGATATTTCGGTAAAATCTCATTCACCATTTTCAAAGCTCACTGTACGGCATCTACGAGCAAACAGTTCTTGAAAAGCATCATGTTATTAAGCGGAAGAGTAACGAAAAATGAAATTTATGACCAAAATCTTTAATAACAATCACAGCAAAATTTTATTTAGATATCAAGAAAGGCAACCCACACATCCAGTTGGACCAGTGTGATAATAACATTCAGAGTAGTGGACAAAAAGTATCTGACTGAGAAAATTAAACAGTGGGAACCGATTTCCATTGATTTCTGGTTGTAATAAGTAATTATAAATTACGCTGTCTCCTCTTTTGTTCATGGAAAGTGGACGTTGTTTAAGTGAACCATTTCTAGGAAGACTCTATTATGAAAATTATTTTCTTTCGCTAGGATTTTCGGTCTCTCAAAGTTCATTATATGACTCTTATTTAGTAAATGTTCTGCAAGAGCATAAGAAACTACTTCTCTTTTACAATCATTTTTATGAGAACTTATTCTACCTCAAAGATTTCTAGAGGTTTGGCCTATATAAACTTGGTCACAATTTAGGCATGTTCCAGTTTTCTTTCAGTGAGATAAGTGTTTTTGTTCTAGAATAGAGTAACGCGATTGTTTTAATTTGTTTAGTTGCAATTTTAATGGACGTTCCATTTTGGACAACTTTTTTAAGTATGGGAGTTTAATTTTCAATGTAGGGAAGTTACATCTAGATATATTGCTCAACCTCGTTGTTGTCTGCAACTGATTATGATAATTGAGTTGGTTGTGCATGTATCAAAGAGGGTTGACTTACCCTTTTAAAAATGTTCTCTTATAAGTGATATTGTGTGCTGTATAAAAAGTTATGGATCATCGTAAGTGGATATGAATTCTAAAAGAAAATTGTTTTAAACAGTTGTAAACTGTCATTTCCAAAGTCCGGATGGGTAAGCTTAATTGCCCTCCTTTTCATTCCTAGTATGAGATTGTTTTTCATTTTCGAAGGGTGGTAAGATTGAAATTTTATAAATCTATTCGAACACATGGACTTTCTGTAACAACTGGTTTTTACAAGGTTGGTTTCTGTGAGTCTTACCAACGTGTCAATGACTGGTATGCTGTGTGATAAATCTTTCTTTTCGACCGTGAATTAGAGATGGAAATTGTATAAGTTAAACATCTCTAAGGTTTCATCTATCCTATGTATAGGAAGGGCCAAAAAGAGATCATCAAAGTACCTCTTTACAAAAGGGATATAAAAAGGAAGGTATTTTAAGCAATCTTCTATAAGATCATCTAAGACATAATTGACTAAAATTGGTGATAATTCACTCCCCATAGGGGTTCCAAAGAACTACTTGTAATATAACTTTTCAAAAACAATATAATTAGAATCAAAAATAAAAGTGATATTTTCGAAAGTGTCTCAATCCATTGTACAAAAATTAGATATATTGTTCCAGTGGTCCTTAGAACTTCTTAGGACCAGTTCGAGTGGTAAATTAGTAAAAAGAGAGACATCAAAACTCACAATGACGTAGTTAAGAAAAGGAATCCTTGACATAAAAATTAGTATATGTATTGTAAGTCAGTGTAAAGTATATTAGTAATGTAAGTTGAAAATGGGCCATTGGGGCAGTTTAATGAAGACACAATAGGCCTCATTGTCAACGAATTTTAGGCAGAGAGTAAAACCTAAGTGCAATGGAGTAGTATCTGTACATTTTTTTAGCCTGCTCATTATCAATGAAACCACCGTCCTTCAGTTCCTTAACAATTTTATTCGCCTTAAATTGCAAGGTGGTTGTTGGGTTGCTATTTATTTTTTTATAATGTTTTGTATCCTTAAGTAAATATATATATATATATATATATATATATATATATATATATATATATATATATATATATATATATATATAATAAAATAGAATCAAATATTGGCGAAGCGGACGTGAAAATTGGTCAATCTACATGATTCTCGTGTTAAAAAGTGCGGAGCACTCCAAAATATGGAAAAACTCCGGGTCCGACAGATGACGACAGCGCTGTTTCGTCCTAATATGGGACTCGTCAGGCCACCGCATTCGGTATAAACCATCATCTCGCTTTTGCATCCTATAAAGCTGAGTTTAAAATCAAAAAACAGCAAACAAGACGACAAAGACGACATCTCGATGGTTTACTCGATAACACAAGAACCACACAGATTAACAAAGTTTGTCAATAACCGTCATATGGTGGCACGACGGTGAATTAAAAACAGAAATATGTAAAATCGAGTACACGAAACGCGCTGCCCAAAAAACGTATCTATTTATTTATTTACTTGTTTGGCTTTGAAACACGCTGAACGTTGCTCTCATGGTGGGATCATTTGGTGCGACACGTGGCTTTGGCTGCTAAAATGAGCAGTAGGCTTGGTTGCCAGTACCGAAAAATGCAACCCCTATCCTCTGGGCAGTGCGTTTCGTGTACTCGATTTTACATATTTCTGTTTTAATTCACTGTCATGCCACCATATGGCGGTTATTTACAAACTTTGTTAATCTGTGAGGTTCTTGTGTTTTCGAGGGGACCATCGAGATGTCGCCTTTGTCGTCTTGTTTGCTGTTTTTTGATTTTAAACTCAGCTTTAAAAGATGCAAAAGCGAGATGATGGTTTGTACCGAATGCAGTGGCCTGACGAGTCCCATATTAGGACGAAACAGCGCTGTCGCCATCTGTCGGACCCGGAGTTTTTCCAGATTTTGGAGTGCTCTGCACTTTTTAACACGAGAATCATGTAGATTGACAAATTTTCACGTCCGCTTCGCCAATATTTGATTCTATTTTATTTTAAATTACATGGACAAAAACTTATCTATTTATATATATATATATATATATATATATATATATATAATATATATATATATATAATTTGTTACTTAAAAAGTTACTGACAGAACCCATTCAGAATATTGTCACGAAGCTTTATGGTATGCTATTTTTTTCGCACTTAAAAACGTAGATGTAAGGATGTTGAACAAATTTTGACGTATGATAGTCGTTATACCGGAATATAAACGGCTATCTTCTTATATATATATATATATATATATATATATATATATATATATATATATATATATATATATGTCAGGTTCGCTGGTCTGAATGTTTTTTTTGTGGGGCTGTGCAATCAATACCTAATCTTTCAAAATTAAAAAACCGTATTTTCTTCTTATCAAGGAATGTTTGAAAATTTTTTTGTTGACTGATGTATCACAGTAATATTTGAATTTAATGTAAAGGTCCTAATTTTCCCATAATATTTAATATTGTTCACCTAATAAATTATAAAATGAACCCTTATTGAAAGCTTTAAAAATATTTATTTTAATAAAATTTATTTTATCAACAGAAATTATGTACATTTATACATATTCGGTAATTTTTCCCTAACTGAGTTATTGTAATTAAAAGAATTAACTAACTTCCTACTGAGATTAATTTTTTTTTAAACTAAAACGCAAAAGTTTCAGTTGCTCATTTCGAGTCAATATTTGCTCGGTTCTAAACCTATTACACAGTTAGAGAGAGTTTAAACCTAGTAGTAATTAAAGTAGTTATTTTGAAGCTAGCAAGTCGATTAGCACTATCTTTGCCCTGCTCTGTTTAAGTAGTTCTCAATTCAACTTTTGAAAGTTAAATATTAAGTCTCGAAATTATATATGAGGAGAGTGCAACGGTTAAGTTTAACGGTTTTGGTTTAAGGATGTGGTAGCTAGAGGGTCCCGTAAAAACATATTGAGTTTTAAGATTCAGTTAGGCGAAATTCCAACTCATTTCAAGTTTAACCTAATTATTTCTTGTTAAAGGCACGTATACATTAGTGTTTTAACTCTATACTACGTCGAGAATTAGAATTCGAAGAATTTAATACACATACATAACTGTAAAATTACTTAGAAGGCTTCAAAACCGAGTCCAAATTGTTGGTTATTATCAGGCAAAAAACAGGAAAACCCAAGAGACATGTAACCCGGGCAACCACGAAAAAGGAGGGGCGGGGAAGTTGAACATGCATTTTATGGTCCATCATACAAAAGAAATTCTCCACTGCACCAGATGGAGTATTGGAAACGCGCTAAAAAATTAAATTTAAATAAATATATACAATTATTGTTATAATTTAATGTGCAATTTATAAGATTTTGTTATAATTAAAGATAAATTTAAATTCAACGGTTAACAATTTCACATTTTTACCCAAGCTGGTAATTCCTCTGGTTCGTAATATCAAAGATTACAATAGCTATCGCTCCACATACTTCACCGCAAGCTCCTTTTTTTATTTCTCCGTAACGAAAGCGGCCGACACAAGAATAAATTGAAATTGGTGGTCCACGAACTTTGCCGAAAGCTGGCGATGTTGTCAAATGCTTTTATTTTATACCTATTAGTTATAGCTATAAAATTGAATCGATTTTTTAAAAAAACACTTAGTGTAACTGACGATTTCAAAGGGAGACAAATATTGCAAAACTGGGCATTAGTTTATCGGCATAAGATAATCTATTTTACATAGCCAATTCTTGTGATGCGGTTGATTTAGAGTAGGGGTTTTTTCCATCTTGAAAAGACTTTTTCAACCAAATGATTTATTATGTGCTTTTTATTAGAATTGGCTTTTGTAAACTATAATTTTTGTCAATTTTCGTGATTTATTGGGCATGCTTTAAATCCACATTTTATCTGGAATTTTGGTTCTTTTTTGACATATAAGATCTCATATTTGTGTTTTAGAGAGACCTTTGATTTTGTTTTGAAAAGCTCAGATTGGTTGTACAGAAACAAAGATATCAGTCGTTAAAGGAATGTCTGTTTTGGAAAATTTGCAAAATAACTTATTTTCAAGAGAGTAATGCAAAAAAAACATATTTTCCTTTTTGATTTTGGGTGAATAAACTCTTTCCTGAATGCATAAGATATGTATATCGAAAAAATTGAATATCCCATATTTATTTCATGATGATACTGATTTTTTTGACTTGAAAAGCCTCCAGTATGTTCTAAATTAATTATTTAAATCACAAGGTTATTTTCACAAAATCATGTTATATCTACTATCAAAATATACTTGTAGATAAAATTATTTTAACATCAGAACATCCATTGCGAAGACTATTCAAATTCTTCCAATTTCGGCAAACTATTTAAAATAAAACGAAATAGATCTCAGAGCAAATCACAACAAATACGTAGAACATTCAGAATGCAACTGAATTATATTTTTTCCTATCGATTGATAAGACAGGTTCCTTGCGACGAAATAGCTAGGCTCAAATTGGCAACCACGGTCACAGCAAAGATCCATTACGCTACGTTCAGCCTGCTGGAGCTAGACCCTAAATCGCCTGGCTCCATAGAGTTTATCAAAAATTTAACACGGCGTGAGGTATCAATAGCGTTAGCTATAATAATCTTTGATAATACCCATGATTTTTTGCATTTCCGGTTGTCAAAATAGAGCCACTTTTCATCACCTGTCACAACTCCAAGCAAAACCTTTTCGTTTTCTGTCTGGCAAGTAAAATTACATAAGAGGTTTTTCACTTTTCAAGATATCTTTCCTTCAATTTATACTGATTTTCCTCTTCTCTGGATCTTATCCATTGCATGTAGATATTTGAAAATAGTGGACTGGGAAACATTCAATGCTGCTGCCAATTGTTTTAACATTTGAATTGCGTTGCCATCCAATAATTTTTGCAAATCCGCATCTTCAAACCTTTTCGGCTGACCTAGACGCTTCCTGTTTTTCACATCAAAATCACTACTTTTGAAGAGTTTAAAACATCGTTCTCAATTGTTTTGGGTTAAAACATTCTTACCGAAAAATTTTAGCAGCTGTCCTCTTTGAATGAAAAAAGGTTATTAAATTTCATCACATAACGTCTTTTCCTGGTACATAGTTCGACATTTTCGAACTTATAAAGAACCACGTTGTTTGCACAATGACAGTTAATAACAAACTGACTTTTAATGGTGTATGTATACCTTTCAAAATTCTATCTAGGGCATTAGTACATACCAACAAATGTATCTCTTACAAGGAAGGTATACTCCGATTTTAATGAAATATTTTGTACAGGATACAAAAATAAGAGATAAGTATTTTTTTATCCGCGGAGATTCATTATAACAGGGTGAAAACCGCCCCTAAAGTTTACCCCTAAAAACAGTATTTTTAAAATATCTCAGGTTCTAAGTGAGCTATTTTGATAAAATAAAATAAGAGTTACTTATTATTCGAAATTATGTTAAATCTATGGTATTTTCGCCCCCAAGGACATCATCCCATATTTCTTATTATGGTAAACCATATATTTATGCAAGTAATTTAATTCTAAAAATTACGAAATTTACTGGAATTGTTTGAAAATATTTTTTTTCACGAACACCATAAGTAACTTAAAAAAAAATAAACTAGTAAAAGAGGGTGAGCCACCCCGAATAATTTTTTTTTAAATCCAAGTTCTAATTGAGATGTCTTTACAAAACAAAAATTTAATTGTTATTTGAAATGATGTTGAAATATGACATTTTCACCTCCAAAACATATCATTAATTATTTCTTATAACGCACGTAATTTAATTCTAAAAATTACGTATATCATTTCGAATAACAAATAACTCTGATTTTGTTTTGTAAAAATATATCACTTCGAACCTGAAATATTTCAAAAATTCTCTTTTTAGGGGTAAATTTTAGAAGCGATTTTCACCCTGTTATAATGAATCTCCGCAGATAAAAAATACGTATCTCTTACTTTTGTACCCTCTACAACATATTGAAGTTTCATTAAGTTCGGAGCCGGACAGTTCGGATACCTTCCTTGTTAGTTAAATCGACAGTATTAACTTAGATACCTAATATTTATTTGTTTGTAAAATTAAAAGCAGATCCATTGATTATATTTATAAAAGATGCATAAAAGAATAAACAATCGCAACAAATCATCCTCTATTTTCGATTATTAATGGTAATGATATAGTTTTTATATCGAAAACTTCAAAACCCGATTATCGCAGTAGTTTTTGTTTAAGTGCAAAAGTTTTCCTAAGTTTGGAGCAAAAATCTAATAGTAACTTTCCTAGCTGTAAAGCCGAGGAGACGCGCTTTGGTGGCCGTACAGTTTGAAGATGTTATTGGTTCAAGTTTACCGACCTTTTTATGAGTATTAATTGTTTGGTTTCTAAAGATTAGAAAAAGTTTTATTAGCAAGAAATTGGGGAGCAAGAAAAAACTGATTTAGGTTCTTACCCAGTCCATAATACGAAATCGATGTTGTCGTTTTGTCTTGTCATCATCATTTTAGCGGCTGATTCTATTAATTCCCACGTGGCATCACAGCTGTAGTCACCATAAGGTTCCTAATGGTTTTCTTTGGGTTCTGGTACCAGAATTTCCATCATAATCTGGTCTCCAACAACCTAAATGGGTATATAAAAATTTTCTTTTAGTGTAAATATATGCATTAAAGTATATTGGCATATATATATATATATATATATATATATATATATATATATATATATATATTTATTTATTGTCTTGATTCTTGAACCATAGATTATATCATTTTTCTTTATTTTGTATTTTCTTGGGTTTAGGTTCTATATTTAATAAATACATAAAACTATTGAAGTTAGGCCCTTTATTCAAGGCATTTTCAAAATTTCTCTCTCCTAAAAATATATAATTAAAATACATCACATAAAAAAAACCCTATTTTCATTTTCGAAAAACAAACAAGACATTTAAAAACTGTAGTTAAAACTTTAAAATTTTTTTAAAAATACTTAATTTTACCGGTACGCACTTTGACATTTTGCTGTTCTGTTTCTAAATAAATTTAAATTTTACATTGTTTACTGAGAATACGTGGAATGCGAATGTGTTTTATTTTTTTAATATTTTACAATGCATAAAAAACAAATAAGGTATATGTTTGGTTTTATGTTTAAGAGGATATTCCATTTTTGATTCTTATTTGACTGGATCGAATACTTAATATTTTTGTTTTAAATTAGGTTTACGTAAATGTGGCTCAAATTTCCCATAGCTGTTCTGTCGTTAACAGTGTTTTTATCTTTTTAATTTCAATCATTTCCTTTATCTGTAATTTTGGTAATTCATATCTTTGTTTTTATAATGGTACTGTTATAATCAAAAGTGTGTTTTTCGTCCTGTGTGTCTTCGTTTAACGCTGTTGAGGTGTTTTTTGTATATTTATGGCTATTTAATCTGTTCTTCAATAATTGGCTCGTCATGCCTATATATTTTTGGGACAATTCGTGCAAGGGATCGAATATATTATATTTGATTTATTCATTAGAGGAGTTTTACTTTTTAAATTTACCGTACACTAGTGAGCTGTCAGAAAAAATAAAATACATTTTAAAAAAGCATAATATTATCGTATGCCACAGGTCACATAATAAATTAAATACATTGTTCACAAATTTAAAAAGTAAAACTCCTCTAATGAATTGTCCCAAAAAATATATAGGCATGACGAGCCAATTACTGAAGAACAGATTAAATGGCCATAAATATACAAAAAACGCCTCAACAGCGTTAAACAAACACACACAGGACGAAAAACCACTTTTGATTATAACAGTATCATTATAAAAAAACAAAGATATGAATTACTAAAAATTACAGATAAAGGAAATGATTGAAATTAAAAAAAGATAAAAACACTGTTAACGACAGAACAGATATGGGAAATTTGAGCCACATTTACGTAAACCTAATTTAAACAAAAATATTAAGTATTCAATCCGGTCAAATAAGAACCAAAAATGGAATATCCTCTTAAACATAAAACCAAACATATACCTTATTTGTTTTTTTATGCATTGTAAAATATAAAAAATATTAAAAAAAAACATTAGCATTCCACGTATCCTCAGTAAACAATGTAAATTTAAATTTTATTTAGAAACAGAACAGCAAAATGTCAAGGTGCGTACCGGTAAAATTAAGTATTTTTAAAAAATTTAAAGTTTTAACTACTGTTTTTAAATGTCTTGTTTGTTTTCGAAAATGAAAATAGGTTTTTTATGTGATGTATTTTAATTATATATTTTTAGGAGAGAGAAATTTTGAAAATGCCTTGAATAAAGGGCGAAACGTCAATAGTTTAATGTATTTATTTAAATATAAAACCTAAACCAAGAAAAGACAAAATAAAGAAAATATATATATATATATATATATATATATATATATATATATATATATATATATATTATATATATATATGTTACGCATATTAAACCTTTTTTATGATGAGACAAACCTCAAGAATATTAAATCTATTGTCCCAAAGTCAATAGGTCTATATATTTATTAATTTTATATATCACCCTGTTCATGAACAACAGTATAAGCAAACAAACTGAATAAAAAGTTCTTAAATATTCATTTATATATACCTATATGCTAATATTTTCAAAGTTCCTTCCAATAAAAAGTTGTCGATAACTCGACAACTACCCGATAAAAGTTAAATTGAAAATATGTCGATTTCAGGTTTTTGGGGCCGAGGAAACCAATTTTATTATTAATTCACTTTTTTTTCTATACTCACGAATGGATAAAAGAAATGGAGGGTGTGATGTGAAAGTATTGATTGCATTGGATACCGCATATTTTACTGCCATAGACTGTAATATAATTTATAGTGCAGAAACTTTCCTAGTCCGCATTTAAATTACATTGTGACTCAAATTGGCTATAGATGTAGTAACATATGGGAAGTTACGAGAGAAACGAACCGATTGAATTGTGAAAGTTTCAGAGAGTTTTATTAGTATTTTATTCAAACTTACAAAGGAGTTTCAACTGTTTGCAATTTTTGTGATATTTTGAAGAAAGTTCATTGTTTAAATTTCAGGAACTGGCAACAATGGAGTTGACATATCGTTCAAATTTTAGATGATGTACATCAGAATGTTTTGAAATATAGATGCGATGAAGCATCGTGAATTCAATCGTGGTCATCGTTTGCTTATGGAGAAAGAGAAAGCAAAAAAATAAAGAGGAAAGAAAAGAGGAAGAGGAAGAGAAAGAGGAAGAGAAAGAGAGAAAGAGAAGAGGAAAGAAGAAAGAAAGAGAAAGAGGAAAGAGAAAGAGAAAGAGAAAGAGAAAGAGAAAGAGAAAGAGAAAGGAAAGAGAAAGAGAAAGAGGAAAGAGAAAGAGAAGAAAGAGAAAGAGAAAGAGAAAAGAGAAAGAGAAAGAGAAAGAGAAAGAGAAAGAGAAAGAGGAAAGAGAAAGAGAAAGAGAAAGAGAAAGAGAAAGAGAAAGAGAAAGAGAAAGAGAAAGAGAAAGAGAAAGAGAAAGAGAAAGAGAAAGAGAAAGAGAAAGAGAAAGAGAAAGAGAAAGAGAAAGAGGAAAGAGAAAGAGAAAGAGAAAGAGAAAGAGAAAGAGAAAGAGAAGAGAAAGAGAAAGGGAGAAAGAGAAGAGATAGAGAAAGAAGAGAAAGAGAAAGAGAAAGAGAAAGAGAAAGAGAAAGAGAAAGAGAAAGAGAAAGAGGAAAGAGAAAGAGAAAGAGAAAGAGAAAGAGAAGAGAAAGAGAAAGAAAAAGAGAGGAAAGAGAAAGGAGAAAGAGAAACAGAGCATAAAGAACTTCTGTTATTATAACTACGTTTGAAGTGTACGAGTTGATGTCTGTTTTGCATAATAATTAAAATCCCTGCATTGATTTTGCTGAGGCTTCTGACAAAATTTTACTCCTTATTCAACTATTTGTTCTTTTTTAATATTATTAGCAGAATGTAAGGCCATCTGTTTCTTTACTACGAGTAAATAAATGAACGAGTAAAATAATAACAAAAAGTATTTGAGTTAAACTCTCTCTATGCTTACCTTTTTCCGTATATCTGAGTAGGGAATTGAAGTGACCATCATAATGTATGTCTGTTATGTGCCAAAAATAACCTGGAAAGAAAAAAAATACTTATGAAATATTGACCAAAACGAATATTAGACAGAAAGCAAAAAAGTAAGTCTATTTCTCAAATTTTAGGTAATATAATATTTATTTTACCAAAATAAAGTAGTGTACCTATAGAATATTTTGATAATTTGTGATTAGTATTAAAAATTTTAAAAACTATTTTTATATACAGAATATTTTTGTGATTCACCGTATGGAAGAATTTACTCAAAATTGGGTTCCCCTTAATACACTAATATGGTATAACTTTTGGATTAGTCTTGGATGATACAAGAATGAATAAAACATCACTGGTCAGCTTCAAGTATTCATTTTTCAAGCCACTAATGCCAAATGGAAAAATATAAACTTTTATTTAATATTGCATTAGCAAGACGTAGTTCGATTTGAAAAGAAAATTAGTTTCAATAAAAAAAAGCTAATAATACAGCCTTATTTTCTTCATTATTTTGTTTACAAGCTCTCATCACAAGCAATATAAAAATAATAGATCACTGATGAACCTAATTTTCTCAATTATTCAATAAAAAATCTTTTATGAAGTTAATGTAAATAATAGGGATAATTTTCTTTTACATATTTAAAATCATATTTATTGTTATTACATCAAGGTTATCTAGGTTGTACTATATTTACTTGACATATACAATAAGTTAGAAAATATTTTGAGTCAATTTTTAGCATATGGTAAAAAATAAAGAGAATTTATAATAATAAAATTATATAAATGACTAATGTAGATATGGCTGTCGAACATCAGAGACGATCCAGCACATAACTGGAGGATGCAAGCGTTTGCCGCAACCGAGTATAAGGAAAGACACGATTCAGCCGCTAAGATACTCCACCAAGAGTTAGCAGATAAGGTAAAACTATTGCAGGTAGGAAAGGTGCCTTACTACAAATATAATCCAGAGCCTATTCTTGAAAACAACAAGTTCAAGTTATACTGGGATCGAACGGTCCTAACAGATCAAACAGTTGCTCATAACAGGCCAGACATTATACTAACAGATAAAATTTCCAGGCGAACTACACTAATCGACATCGCTGTACCGAATAACAACAACCTAAGGTCAAAATACAACGAGAAGATCGCCAAATACAGAGATCTGGAGGTGCAAATCCGCAAACAGTGGGTAATGAACAGCGTCCACACGATTCCTATAATACTGTCAGCAACTGGAGCGATACCAAAGAACCTCCTGCAGAACATCAAGGGACTGGGCTTTAGTGAGCATCTGTATAAACCGATTCAGAAAGCGGTTCTCCTTGCAACCGCGCAAACCGTCCGAAAGTTTGTAGGAAGTGCAGAAGACCATGCTACCTAGGACCCGATAACATGGAAAGGGTCCCCACAGAGCTTCATACTTTTGGTGTCTTTGTATACCTGGTATGAGTGCATAATTCCTGGAGGGAGTGCGAAGCCGTTTGGCTTGTAAATCTGTATAAAATTATAAATGATGTCATCGGCGATAATTGTAAAATGAAATTACTACGATCAGAACATTCAAGGGCGAAATCAAAGATAATTAAAATAATAAATTAAATAAGTGTGCTTGTTCATATTAAAAAAGATATGGTTGAAGCCGTCGAAAAGTTTTAGATCAAAATATATTCCCCTTCTTCTCAACAACTGTATAAAATAAGGACGATTCGAATGTAAGGTCGGGAATATGTATGACTTATTCAGATTGATATACTTTTTTATAATAACAAGTTAATAATGAAATTATAATGGATGTTGTTTTTTTATATATTAAATCGAATAGTGATCAATTTAGTCCTAACAAAATAATAAATAATGAAAAAACTGAAAAAAGTGCTATTTTTGTCATAAAACTTTTAATTACTAATAGAAGACTAAGTTTTAGACTCGACAAAATAAAAATTAAAAGCCAGCATCCACCAACCGTAATAAAACACCAAATTACCAAGAAGAAAGCCTAAAAAATTCTTTAACCTCCCTCCCTTCTCCAACTCCTGGATTAATTGAACCCTGCTTGTGTTTGAAAAAATATAAGGAGTCCTA